>CM070835.1:1191702-1821702 GCA_036326025.1 Chrosomus eos
GTTATCTCACGTCTCATTTTCATCACAAACAAACATAAATATTCCTGAAAGTAAATTTTCCTGTAAAGATTTGGTGTGATGATGATGATAACAGTGATTCTTTGTTATATATTCACAAAAATACTACATGTACTAATAATATGATCAGTTGTACGATCTTATTAAATGCAGAATGTCTCAGATTTTAATATATTTTCCAAACTGACTATTGTGTGGAAGTCTTGCTGGTCAACAAACTTGACAAAAATTTTGGGAAAAGACAATAGCTACTAAAATAGTTATTATAATTCATCTTTTTAATATAAGAATCAAGTGTTTATTTCTTTAAATCAAAACTGAAGAATATAAACACACCTCTTTTGGCTCCTCCTCCACAGCTGGCTCCGCCTCCTTCGGTTGTAAAGCCGAGCCTTATGGGAAAGAGCAGAAAAACGGTCACATGACCTGAAGCGTGTGCGGAGAACGGCTCAAGCGTGTGCAAGACTCTTACGTGTTTCTCTCTGAGGAACATCAGATGCTTTAGAGGATCTTCCTCTGCGTGGAGTCCGGCTCACTCCAGATCTCTCTTCATCATCTTCATCATCATCATCTTCATCATCACACTGTCAGACACATCACACACTTTAATAGAAGAACACACAGAGAGAGAGAGAGAGAGAGAGAGAGAGAGAGAGAGAGAGAGCGAGAGTGTGTGTGTGTGTGTTGTGAGTGAGAGAGAGAGAGAGAGAGAGAGTGTGTGTGTGTGTTTGTGTGTGTGTGTGTGTGTGTAGAGAGAGAGAGAGAGAGAGAGAGAGAGAGAGAGAGAGTGTGTGTGTGTGTGTGAGAGAGAGAGAGAGAGTGTGTGTGGGTGTGTGTGAGAGAGAGAGAGAGAAAAGAGAGAGAGTGAGAGAGAGAGAGAGAGTGAGAGAGAGAGAGAGAGAGAGAGAGTAAGAGAGAGAGAGAGAAAAGAGAGAGAGTGAGAGAGAGAGAGAGAGAGAGAGAGAGAGTAAGAGAGAGAGATAGTGCAAAGAAAACTCACCTCTTTATTGGACGTTTGCTCTTTTTCATTATCGGTTTGATTTGCTGCAGTCAGATAAACAAAGTTATATTTTTTCAGATTCTACATGTTATTCATTCAGGAAACATGCTTTTTAGACGAGAAAAACATGTTACAGGGCTCCAGACTAACGGTTTATACAGAAAGTTTAGGGGCACACCTTAAAGGAGAAGTTCACTTTTAAAATGAAAATTCTGTCATCATTTACTCACCCTCATGTTGTTTCAAACCTGTATGAAAGTTTAGGGGCATACCTTAAGGGGTGTTGAATATGATTTGACTTTTCTAACTGTAGTTAGTGTGTGATGTTGCTGTTTGAGCATAAACAACATCTGCAAAGTTCCAATACTCAAAGTTCAGAGCAAAAATGTTTAAAAAAAATTTTTTAAGGACTCCAACAAACAGCTGGTAGGGACTAGACGACATTAGTGACACCACGAACCCTCAAATTTACATAAACCCAGTGAACACGATTTATAGATTATCATGATCAATATGCTAATCAGTGACTAGAAGATAATGACACATAAGCTACATAAATTAATCAACCAACCATTAAGAAATGTCCTGTTGCATTCACCAATTGCCTTTGTAATTTCTGTATATAAAGTTTATTTATTACCATGTGCCGTTTTATTTAAGGTTCACAGGCTCCAGACTAACACCTGAGGGCAGCAGAGCCACTGAGATCTGCAGGAAGTATTTGGTAGCACTGTGGGGATGACAATAACAGTACTGAGCTTATTTTGAGGTGTAGATCAAATCAATTTGAATTATTATCATTCATAATATCTAGATAAAATAGCTAATAAGCCAACAATAGTCCTCTGCAGCCACCTACTGGTTGAAATGGTAATTTTATTTTTTTTATTTTGAAATAAGTGTGAATTTTCCGACATCTTGAAACTTTTGGTTTTATAAATGCGGATGATCTTTGAAGGACAAAGCAGTCCTTCGACTCTATAGTTTATAACAGAGAACTCTGAAAATTTGGTCCACCATTTGGTTGCAGTCTAGAGCCCTGTGTTATTTTACATTAACACACACACACACACACACACACACACACACAACACACACACACACACACACACACACACACACACACACACACACACACACACACACACACACACACACACACCTGCCCTCTGAGCAGATGATCGTCCTCTCCGTGTGCCGCTCTCTGTCTGCTCCACCTGATCAGACAAAGTCATGAGCATTAATGACATGAGCATGATTTCCTTTATAATATCTGCTGATGAAACGATTCTGATTCGTTACCGTCTCAGAGGCGTCTGACGACTTCTGTTCCTGCTCATCTGAGACAGATGTGCTGCCTGCAACACACGCACGGGTTACACTGAGATAATCACACACTCGTAATCAGAATCACACACACTCAGAATCATCACTGTCACAAACCTGTGTCTGTAGAGTCGGTCTGCGCAGGCTCAGCTACTGTCTGCGCAGGCTCAACTGCATCTGTGGTGACTGTCTGCGCAGGCTCAACTGTGTCTACTGTATGAGTCAGCATGAGATCGTTTGCATCTGTCTCTGTGTCTGCAGTAAGGGTCTGCGCAGGCTCCACTGTATCTGCTGTAAGCATCTGCGCAGGCTCTGCTGTGTATGCACTGTGGGTCTGTTTGGGCTCAGCTGCGTCTGCAGAGAATGTCGACCCAAGTTCTGCTGTTTTTTCTATGAGGGTCGGGACAGGCTCATCTGTATCGGTTTCTTTTGTGTCAGCAGTGAGGGGCTGCGCAGTCTCTGCCACATCTGCAGTGACTGTTGCCGTTGATTGAGCTGCGTCTGCAGTGACTGTTGCCATTGATTGAGCTGCATCTGCGGTGACTGTTGCCATTGATTGAGCTGCGTCTGCAGTAAGGCTCTGCGCAGGGGACTCAGCCATGTCTGCCCTGAGGGTTTGTACCGTCTTAGGAGTGTCTGTAATGATCGTCTCTATGGGATCGGAAGCATCTTCAGCCAAAGCCTGCGTCTGCTCAGCTGCATCTGCAGAGACAGTCAAGGTGGATTCAGCAGCGTCTGCAGTGAGGGTCTGCATTGGTTCAGTTGCTTCTGCAGCGAGTGTCTGCATTGGCTCATCTGCAAATTCAGTGAGGGTCTGTGTTGGTTCAGCTGCGTCTGCAGTGAGCGTCTGTGTGGACTCGGTTGTGTCTGCAGTGAGGGTCTGCATCGGCTCAGCTGCGACTTCAGTGAGGCTTTGCGTTGGTTCAGCTGCGTCTGCAATGAGAGTCTGCGTTGTTTCAACTGCGTCTGCAGTGAGTATCTGCGTTGGCTCAGCTGCTTCTGCAGTGAGAGTCTGCGTTGGTTCAGCTGCGTCTACAGTGAGAGTCTGCGTTGGTTCAGCTGCGTCTACAGTGAGAGTCTGCATTGGTTTAGCTGCGCCTGCAGTGAGAGTCTGCGTTGGTTCAGCTGCGTCTACAGTGAGAGTCTGCGTTGGTTTAGCTGCGCCTGCAGTGAGAGTCTGCGTTGGTTCAGCTGCGTCTGCAGTGAGAGTCTGCGTTGGTTTAGATGCGACTTCAGTGAGGCTCTGCGTTGGTTCAGCTGCATCTACAGTGATAGTCTGCGTTGGTTCAGCTGCGTCTACAGTGAGAGTCTGCGTTGGTTTAGATGCGACTTCAGTGAGGCTCTGCGTTGGTGCAGCTGCGTCTGCAGTTAGAGTCTGCGTTGGCTCAGCTGAGTCTGCAGTGAGGCTCTGCGTTGGTTCAGCTGCGTCTGCAGTGAGCGACTGCGTTGGTTCAGCTGCGTCTGCAGTGAGCGACTGCGTTGGTTCAGCTGCGTCTGCAGTGAGAGTCTGCGTTGGTTCAGCTGCGTCTGCAGTGAGAGTCTGCGTTGGTTCAGCTGCGTCTGCAGTGAGCGACTGCGTTGGTTTAGCTGCGTCTGCAGTGAGCGTCTGCGTTGGTTCAGCTGTGTCTGCAGTGAGAGTCTGCGTTGGTTCAGCTGCGTCTGCAGTGAGACTCTGCATTGGTTCAGCTGCGTCTGCAGTGAGACTCTGCATTGGTTCAGCTGCGTCTGCAGTGAGGGTCTGTGTTTGTTCAGCTGCGTCTGCAGTGAGGCTCTGTGTTGGTTCAGCTGCGTCTGCAGTGAGGCTCTGTGTTGGTTCAGCTGCGTCTGCAGTGAGGGTCTGCGTGGAATCATCAACATCTGCAGTGAGCGTCTGCATCGGCTCAGCTGCGTCTGCTGAAAGTATTTGTGAGTCTCTCTCTTTGGCTCTTTCATCTGTCTGCTCATCCCCCACCTGAAAGAAAAGCACCAACACATTACATTAGATACACAGACACTCATCTGTCATTCAGAAACATGTTTTATCCTATCACTGTCATCATCTAGCTACTGGAGTGCCTCAGGGCTCAGTGCTGGGACCGCTACTCTTCTCCATCTACATGTCATCACTGGGATCTGTCATTCATCTTATCACTGTTGTCATCTAGCTACTGGAGTGCCTCAGGCCACAGTGCTGGGACCGCTTCTCTTCTCCATCTACATCATGTTAAAGATATGAGGAACGATATTGTTGGGATCACTTTCAGAACAAATTTTTTTTCAGCTGTCGAATGACCAAACACTGACAGCCAATCAGAATCCACTCGAATTAAAGGGTTTGCGCATTTAAAAAAGCAAGCGGCATTTAAGAGAAGTTAATCGCAGAGGTCCAGAAAAATCCAGCACTGTTTGACAGTCAAGCCCCTTTTCAAGAAAATGAATATGGAAAAAAATATTCAAAAAAAAATACTCGTTTCCACAACATTGTCTTGCTTCCTTTGAACTTGCGGTGAAAAAGACTAGGTGTTGTTTTTATTCCACTATATTGACTACGTCAGCTAAATTCACTGTAGATTATTAGATCATTAAACTAGCTTCACTCGAAACACAGTATGCTGATCCTCTGCTGGCTAAAGTCGTGTAAATGCAACAAGAACACCAAAAACATGTTCAATGACGTTGTGCACACTTAGAATAAACAGATAGTTATCGTTGGTTGGTGTGGACTCAAATATAGTTATCTTTATAGTTATCATTCTTTGTATACTGTTGCCCTCTTGTTGGTCGGATTGCTATTCTAAGTAAATGTAAATGTAATACAGCGTATGCATATAAAGCACTGCTGCTTCAACATGAAGAATGATTTCATGAAACCCAATACATGTATAACTGAAGAAAAACCTCATGATTGCTCTAAGCCAATAAGAGTTAAAGCAGCAGAGACCGGTTCTGTGCAGATAAGCCCAACAAACAGAGACTGTAGAGGATATGACGTCATGAGCTCACCTCTGATGTCACTACCTGCAGAGGCTCCGTCTCCATGGGCTCCACTGTGGCGGCAGATGCAGCTAGTAGAGGAAATCAGTTTTTATGAGCTTTTATTATTCACACGCATATGATAAAGTGTTTGTGTGTGTTAGAGTGTGCAATATTGACAAAAAACGTGAGCCAGATATTTTGCAAAGTGCATGATTTACCCTCATGCTTCCCTCAGGCCATTTTGACCCGACAATCATTAAAAAAAAAAATAATTCCATCAGAGGGGTCCAAGACCCTAGGACTTTTGTCACACTCGAACCACGAATACACCCAAAAAATTTAATGGATTCGAGGAGTTTTGTGGTTGAAATTGAAATATGAGACCAAAATTAAATTCCTGGACAAAAAAAATAAATTAGGCTAACTATAATTTTAGGGCCTCGGGTCAATTTGACCCGCGAGGGAAAGATGTGTTACAAAGTGCGAGGGAAGGATGAAGCTTAACGTTAACAACAATCTATTATGGTAATCGATACACTACCTGCATCCTGGGACTCGTTCACCGCGTAACACGGCACACTTCCAGTGCCTGCAGGGAGAGATTTCCCGTCGCCCGGAGACTCCGAGACGAGACTCGAGGAGCGCGCGAGATTGGGGTCCATGGAGAGCAGCGTCAGCGCCGCCTCCTTCATCTTCAGATCCGCTTCGGTCTCCTGGCGCTCCGAGGCGGAGGAGCACACGTCCATCAGGCTCAGGAGGGCGTCGGCTTCAGCGCTCAGGGGGCGGGGCTCTGCGATGGACACGCCCTCATCCTCGGATTCGGGAGTGACGTCGCTCAATGCGCCATACGGGTCGTTCGGGTGAGCTGTGGTGCTGGACACGGATTCGGGATCTCCCGCGCTCGAATCCTCCTTCGCTCCCGATATCCTCTCGGGATCCTTCGGGAACTTCTCGGTTGTTTTCTTCGCTAACTTCGCTTTCTCCTCCGAGGATTTCCTTTCCTCTTTTCCCGTTTTAGTCTTTGCTTCGGGTTTTTTATCCGATTTTCCTGCACTACTCAGGGATTTCGTCCTGTGTTTCTCCGATAAGGATCTGACCTTTGACCCGCCTCCACCTTTCGCACGTCGCCCTCGTTTTCCGAGATTGATTTCTGCGAATGATTCTTGTCCGACGACGAATCCTTCCTCTCCGACCTCACCTTGAGCTTCTCTCCCGGTTTACCCTCTGGATGACTCTTTGACCTCTTCAGGACCTCTTTAGGGTGCTTGTCTTTCTTCCGGGTGACCTCTGACCCCGCCTCGACCTCTGACCTCTCCTCTGAGGAGCCGGTGGAGTCCAGACGCCGGAGACTCTTGCCGCTCACCTTGGCTTTCTCCTTCTCACTCTTTCCTTTCTTCAGGTTCTCTTCATCAGCAGTTTCCGTCACAAGCGTCTTGACCTCTCGGGATGAGACAGAACTCTTCCGGTCCGGCTTGACCTTTGACCCCTTCTTCTCATCAGCTGCTCCTCTCACGGTTCCTCCATCTTTTTCGTCTCCGTCTCCCGTCTTTCGGAGTTTGTGCTTGAGTCGTTCATCAGGGCGCTCTTTTTCCTTGTCTTTATCCTTGCGCTCCTTTTCTTTCCGAACCGTTTTCCCAGCCGTCCTCTGGCGTTCCTCGGTTCCCAGCTCCAGATCCAAGATGAAGGAGTGAACGCGGTTCTTCTCAGGCAGCTTCTCCTCGCCGTCTGCTTTCTTCTTGCGCTGCTCGTCCAGATCGGACAGTCGTCGCACTGACTTCAGACTCACCGCCTTCACCTGAAGAGAAACAGAGATGATCAGGGCTCCCACACCTCAACTTCAAATTCAAAGACCTTTCAAGGATATTCTTCAGTTTTATGCAAATAGAATATCAGATCTGTCACATACCAGGTCCAATACCCTCAAATTCAAGGTAACAAACAAGGTTACATCCATCGTGTTACCTTGTAAGATACATTGTAACAGTTTTCATGTTTCAAACACAAAACATTTTTTTTTTTTTCCATTTATTTTTGGCCATATGACAGATCTGATATTCTATTAGTCTTATTTCTGTTTTGCATAAAACTGAAGAATTGTGCCTTTCTGTAGGTTTTGATTGTTAAACTTTGTGACTAACCTAGTCACCAAAATTATTATTTATAATTGGTATTATTTTGATTCCTGTTATTGCTACTATAGTCCCTTTATGTATTTATTTATTATTTTGAATATGTTTATGCATGTATCTTATCATTTATGCGCTCTTTTTTGCTTTGGAGGTGTTTGTGTAGTTTATTTGAAACCAAACCTGTGTCACAATACTTCTGTTTATATTTTCTGATTTTCTGTTAAGGTATTTCTATTTCCCTCAGGAAGTCACATTGTATATTGTACATGCTAACACTGAATAAACATGTAAAAAAAAGTAAAAAACAAAACAAAAAAAACCTGAAGAATATTCGGTACACCCTTTACTGTATTCTAAACTTTTGCATGAAACGTTGAGGTTCCATCGTAGTAGTTTCATGCGCGTGTGAACGTCATGGTACAACACAAAGTACCTCACGCGGGAAACACTTAAAGCTGCTGTCCGTAACTTTTTTAAGTTAAAATAATCCAAATTAATTATTTTAAAAAAAGCATCTTCAGCCAGTGTTCAAAACTATCTGCTTGCCATAGCTAGATTCAAAACGGTTAGCTTGTAATAATGATTTTAATTCCAGTGGTACTGGTGGGTTTTCGCGGGAAATTCGAGCATGTCTTTGCGTAATTACGTCACATCCGTACACATAAAGAAGGAGTTTCGGCTAGCCGGCTATACTGCGCGTGAGGAGATGTAGAGATGGGCTTTTCTCGCAGCACTTTACATGATTAAACTCATGGCGGATCCAGAAAGATCCAAACAACAATCATCAGTGTCAACTGGAGATTAACCAGTTATAAAACCCAAAAGACTTCGTACTTCGGATTTAAGGTGGAAAGAGAAAGAAACCGTCTCATGCGAACACAAGAACACATCGGTGGGGCTTTTGAAAGGTGCGTGAACTCCCGAAGGGGTTCGAAACGGAAGAAGAGACGGCTTTTTCTGCTGAACAAGTAAGACATTTCAATAGTTCAATCGTGTAATAGTACGTTTTCTTAATTCACACAGTTATGGAGTTTCCTTTGTTGTGCCTTTCTCGTTTAGCTATTATGGAGAATATGATTTCTGAACTACACAGGTAATCATAAAACACATTAAATAACGTTAGTCACGCAATGCTGATGTTGTTAACATGAACAATTTGAGAACAAATTTAAGTAGGCTATGATTTGCACGGTTGCTGTAAATCGCGCTGATTAAATCTAACGATCGCTTGTCATGTCGAATGCTTTTTCCCCCTTAGTTGATCAGAACAAAAATGGATGTTACTTACTTGTTCAGGAGACATTTTCCAGTGAAAATTCGTATGTTGGTCAAGCTTTCAAAAAGTGAATCTGTGATTCTGAATGACAGTATCCACACAGCGCTGTGATTGACAGCAGCACTCGCCTCAAAACACTGTGTTCATCCGCGCTGTTTCATGCCGATTTACAACCCACGTAAAGATTATAATTCCGCGAATCACTGCAGTTACAGATTTCGAACAGAGATGGCGACAAAAAGGGAAAATGCTATGGACTGCAGCTTTAACGTAACGCGTAAATGCGTGTAACTAACGTTAGTGCATAAGCCACGCAGTGCTTGCGAACAACATTAGAGGACCGGAGGGAATAATATGGATTTTTTTCCAGAAAATGTCTTGCACAAAATAAATAAAAGGACCTGTCTGTGTTTATTTTCAAAAACTTTCCAGGGCCTTGATTTATTTTTTTCAGATTCACAAACTTTCAAGGATTTCAAGGACCCGAGAGAAAAAGCTGGAGAATGAGAGAAACTTACATCTTTGTTGACTGAATCCCCCTCAGTGTCACTTTTCTTCCTGTCGTAATCTTTTCTAAAAGAAAGAGTCAAGTCACCTTCAGTTATACAGCGCTTTAACAATATAGAGTTTGACAGCAGCTTTACAGTGATAACAGGAGATTACAGTAACAGAGATTGTTTAGGCTTTACAGCAGATCTAGAATAAAGTTATTGCCCAGATAAAGTTAGTTTTGATTGATTCACTTCCGTTGTAAAGATCATTAGTTATTAACTTAGTGGCCGCTAACACACACCGGTCTAACAGAAGACCCTTAATGCGATCTGGCTCATTCACACAAGTGTTTAGAGCTTGAGAACGCAAACCCTGAAACAGGTGCAAGCGTTGAAAAATATTTAATCTCCACGTAAATTTCAAAAACGCGAATCTGTGAAAAAAGACTGCGTGCAAAGAGTCGAGAACTACATTTACATGCACCCTCATAATACGAGATTTAGGAAATATTGTGATAAAACTTGACCTCATATAAACACAATACTTCAAATTGACTGAAAGTGCAATTCCTAGGAAGTTCTCCGATATTTTCTGAGGAACATTTTTTTCCTTAAGAAAATGAGGCATTGGGGTTATCTGATTTAATATGGAAGCCTAGTTTTTACCACAAAGGGGAAAAAATGATGACAAAATAAAAAATGATGACAAACTAAGTCATAATTATGAGATGAAAATTCAAATTATGAGTCAAAATTATGACAAAACAGTCAATTTTTAGGATATATTTTCTTAGGAACATTTCTTTTCTCAAGAAAATGGTGTTATCTTACATTTATAAAAGCCAAATTTTACCACATAGAAAACAATTCATTCAAAATTCAAATGAGTCAAAATTATGACAGTCAATTTCAACTTCTCATATTTTTTTGTGTCATAATTATCAAGTTTATTAGTGCACTATATTTTAAACAGTTCATTTTAAAAGAGATCTGTTGTATTCATTTGCGCTTTGTCTTTTTAAGCATCAACTGAAAAAAAAACAATTTTATTACATCTACTTGCTCAGGCAACATTTGTCATTTTTGTTTAAAAAAAGTTGAAATGGTAAAATAACTAAAACTAAAAATGAATTAAAAAAATATTAGTAACACTTTACAATAAGGTTTCATTTGTTAACAAATGTATTAACTAACTTGAACTAAAAATGAGCATTACAACATTGTTAAGAGATACAACTTTTGATCTTAATGTTTTAGTAAATGTTGAGATTAACGTTAACCAAGATTAATAAATGCTGTAGAAGTATTGTTCATAGTTAGTTCATGTTAACTAAGGTAGTGTTGAAGAAATTAAACCTTATTGTAAAGTCCTTTCAAGAATTTGAAGTTTTCTTGCAAACCATTTTTAAGAAATGTTTTTGGGAACTCAGAATATTCGTAACCTTATTCTTAAGTGAGAAAATAATAATAATAACCCCACAGACCTGGAGTCTCTCTTCCTCTGGATGCTCAGAGCGACCTTCTTCTCCAGGACCTTCTTCTCCTTCCGAGCCTCTTTAGCTCTCGGTCTCTGATCCGCCAGTCTCTTACGATCTGAGGGAGAAAACCTCAGAGATCAAGAGTGTGTTCCCGAAACCATCGTTAGCCAACTGTGATCACAAGTTCTGTGGTAATCATCAGTTTAACGAGTCTGTGTTTCCCGAAAGCATCGTTCTAACGAACATTCGCAAACAGCATCGCAGAGTTGTGTGTCTGTGCGACAGATCTCGACATGTGACTCAGTAAATCATTATCATGAGCAGAATAATCAAGCTGATAATCAGTGCAATCTGTGTCTTTTATTCGGAATACATACGAATGTCATTTACAACTTTTAGTTTGTCGAGAGATTTAAAGTGTGTGAACGAGCTTTAGTGCGTAAAAACGAGTCTATGAGTGAATCTGGAAATAAAGCAAAATAACTGAGAAAAATGAGAAATATTCCTCAGATGCATGTCTGTAATTTATAGCAAAACATCTAGCGTTAATTCGATCTCACACAGATTCATTAACAGTAGTTATTACTCCAACACCTGCGGGAGTGACATCATTAATCAACGTGGTCGAACGACCAATTTGCGTCAATACAGTTTCAGGAAACAGTCGAGAGACTATAGTTGATTTCTTCAGCGATGCATCGTAATATAGTAGTGAAGCAGCGAGTTACAGCGTTATACGGGAAACACACTCCAGATCATTAATGCACACACACACACCCTGTTCCTCGTTCTGCGCCGCTCTCAGTCTGCGCTTCTCCTCCATTCGCTCTCGGTTCTGCTGTCGCTTCAGGAGACGCTCCTCTTTTTCTTTGGCCTGCGAAGAGAATAAACTCATGAGTTATGGATTTTGACAAAGACCAGATGAAAATCGTGCATTGTGATGAGAATTAAAACAGCTAAATTTTAATTAAAAGATTTTGTTGATAAAAACTTTTAGATATTAAGAAAGCACTAATAATGTTCATTGAGGAAGAAACATCTAAAAAAGACAAACTATTGTTTGAAATAGTCAATAATGTTGAGCTGTGAGCGAAAGCTGAACAAAGCGAGTTAATAACTGTCATACGAGGTAATATAATAATCCTGTATGTATGAGATTCTCCAGAAAGCATAAACCTAAGATAACACACTTCTGCACAAAATGACAAATGCACAAGTGATATAAAGCATACAAAAATTCACAATATTGTTTTATGATCCTGTCTTATAACGTCATTATTTCAGGAGATGAGGTTTTACCATGTTTTTGTTCAGTGTTAATATATGATTCATACATAAATTATCATATATAACTTTTACACTAAACTATTCATTTCATTGACTAAATTTATATGCAATTTTATTCAGAGTAAAATTGAGTGAAATGAATGAAAATGACATGATTGACTAAATTTTAAGTTGTTTTTTATCAAAAGACCAAATCAATGACTAAAATTACAAAACTAAAATATAAACTTACACCATGTTTGTATAATAAAAATTAGGGTGAATGATGTATAAACAAACCCCTCAGTAAAAACCTTCAGAATATAGATATGAATAAAACTAAGTTTTGGTGAATATAACGGTTACTGAAGTGGAGAAAAAACCTTTTAAAGATATGTATCGTCATTGATATCTACAGACGCAAATAGATGAAGAGCAATAAATTAAACAGTTAAATGTATATTTTGGATGTTTTCTTTCCACTAGTCTAAAGATGACTTATGAAAGCAACATTGAACAGTGCATAAAAAAATGGATTTGCATTAAGATTAACACAAGATATAAATTTAAAATACATTCAGGTGAAACTTCACGTTAAACATATCCGTGTAAAAACTTTTAAGTTTGACTAAACAAACAAAACATTTGCCATTTTATGCAGCCGTCACATGTAGTAATAACTAATAATGTGATCTCACCACAGAGCGCCTGCGCTGCTCCACCGTCACCTCGTCATCAGAGTCGCTGTAATACCGCGAGTACAGGAACGGCTTGTGTACGTATCCCTGTCTCACACCGCGCGGCTTCTTCTCCCTGCCCTCCGAGTCCTCAGTCTTCTGTCCCGCCTCGTCTACACACACACACACACACACACACACACACACACACACACACACACACACACACACACACACACACACACACACACACACACACACACACACGGCGTTACCGACCAAACTAAAACCACATTGTTTCCATGAGTGTTGTCGTGAGTCTCGCTCTCGCTGATATCTGATGATCAGTAGTGGTTCAGTAAATAAAATACTTCAAGTCAAGTCATCCTCATTTATATAGCGCTTTTAACAATGTAGATTGTTTCAAAGCAGCTTTACAGAGATAAACATATAATTTAGGGTAACAAAGATTGGTTCCCTTGAGATGGGTCAATTTTATTATTTACTTCAATAAAAACCTATTTAGAATAAGCACTTAACTCAAAAATAACTATTAAATAATAAAATAACTTGAGAACTGGCTGACTAGAATCAGCTTGAAAATGCCATCTCATTAAATAAAGGCGAATCTGTAATTTATTTACAATTTAAAGCTACACAGTGTTATTTCGTCAGTCAATCGTGAAGGTCTAGTGGTAGAAAGCTCCTGGGAACATTAACTCCAGGAGAGACGACCGCTCCAGTGAAAGAAAGAAGAGAGCTTGAGTTTAAAGGATAATTCGGATATTTAGCACTGAGTCTATGTTCTAGTTAGTTTTGGATGAGCTAGGGTGGTGGACACAGAAATGTTGACGATGGGTCCTGTCTCGACTTTATGACTCTTTTAGAATCGCCTCTGAGCGCTTCAGAGTGGCTGTCTATGGGCATGCACAAACATGTGCTTAAAACAACCCAACGTTCGTTTTCAAAACTGTTGACACTCACCGAGTGGTTAGTGGTGTTCGCTGATGATATAACAAACATTGACAAATATATCGGCGCAATGTATGATTTCAATCCGTGTTATTTGCGATAGTGGAACTATTTTTTCAGATTCCTCACAACCGCGTATAAACTTCCGCTGGATATTAGAGTCTGAAGCGTTAGCACACTCCGCTAGCTTGTCTGAGGAGATGTCATCATCCACTGGGTCTCCTCAGGGGTGTGTCCTTTCACCTCTCCTTTATATTCTTTATTCTGACGATTGCCGCAGCCGGCATGAAAATAGACACATTTTAAAATTTGCCGATGATTCTGCTATTGTCAGTCTCCTCTCCAATGAGGAAAGTGATCATGGTCCTGTTGTGGATGATTTTGCACTCTGGTGTGATAGGGCATTCCTTCAACTAAAAGTTGAAAAGACAAAGGATATGCAGATTGATTTTAGGCGTAAGTCATGAACTCCACAGACCACTATTATAAATGCGAAGACGGTGAAATTCGTTGAAACATACAAGTATCTAGGCAGTTTGATCGACAATAAGTTAAATTTTAATTCGAACACTGAAATGCTTTGCAAAAGAGGCCAACAAAGACTGTTTTGTCTTCGCACACTCAAAATTTCATGTCGATAAGACTCTCATGACCCTTTTTTATAAATCATACATTGAGTCTGTTTTAACATTCTCATTAATTTGCTGGTATGGTAGTCTCACTGTAAAGGCCAAAACGGCTCTCTCCAATATAGTGAAGGTCAGCAGTAAAATGATAGGTGTCCGGCAGAGTAGCCTCTCTGACCTGTATGATAGACAGGTAGTTAGGAAGGCCAACGTAGTTATCTCTGATAGCTCCCACCCCCTTCATTCTGAGTTCCAGATATTGCCTTCCAGGTCTCGTTACGGATTGCCTCCAGTAAAGAATAACAGATTCAAGCATTCATTCGTCCCGAGAGCCATCTTGTTCATTAATTCAGTCCGGAGGAGTAGACAGACTATAACTATTAAACAGTGAGGGGGTTATTATTATTATGAGATGTATAGTATTGCTTGTTTGATGTTTTGCTGCTGAAATAGAATGTTAGGGAATGTTGCTTTATTATGAATTTTCAGATGTTTTTTTTTTTTACAATGCTTTTATTGGTCACATTTATTTTTCTCAATTACTCTGTTTTATATCCAGGTCCTGTTTTTGTCTTGTATTTGTGCATCTGTGACTGTCCTGTGTTTATCTTGCTGCAAAACCAATTGCCCTATGGGGACAAATAAAGTCTAAAGTCTAGCGCAGTAATATCAACCAGCACCGAGTCCTCCAACAGACATCAATGCGATTTTACAAAATGGCAAATAAAACACGACAGAAACTGTATTTCGCTACGCTACTTGTTTTGGAACATCAACGAACACCACTAACTACTCGGTGAGTGTCACAGTTTTGAAAACGAACGTTGGGTTGTTTTAAGCACATGTTTGTGCATGCCCATAGACAGCCACTCTGAAGCGCTCAGAGGCGATTCTAAAAGAGTCAAAAAGTCGAGACAGGACCCATCGTCAACATTTCTGTGTCCACCACTCTAGCTCATCCAAAACACACTAGAACATAGACTCAAAGTGCTAAATACCCGAATTATCCTTTAAGCGCACATGTTATTATCTGAGTCTAGTTTAGTGCGGGAGTGAAGGAAAGAGTCGGGACCATTATTTGGATGCGCTCTCGATATTTGTCATTAAAATAACGTCATAGAACCAGCCTCAAATAAACTATAAAAAAGTTTGGATTGGCGGTATGGTTCTGTTTGATGGGGGTGGATTGAAATCCACTGCTGCTTCAATGTATATGTAATGATGAGTAATTATAATCAAATTATTAATCAATATTTTTCTTTCTAAATATTAAATGAGTTGAATGATTTCTCTAGGCTTCTGAGATTTCACTTTGTTATAGAAGTTACCAGTATAATCACTGAAATATTCTTTTCATGTATTCTTTAATGTATGTATTTGATATCTGAATGCAGTAAAAGTGCTTGCTTATTTATCCCAGCTTCCAGAAATGAAATAGGGACTTGTTTTGTGTTTGAGAAAGGTCTTCAACGTGTCAAAACCTATAGTTTAAGGGACCATTTCTTTGTTAAAGCCTTACTTTCCAGTTAGACTAAAAATAAGAGAAAGAACGCATTATCTTGATGTTTTGAGATGACTCTCATGTTTATAGTTTGAGCCTGGCTAAATCCAACCTTGGAAAAGCTGTGTGTCTGTGTGTGTGTGTTAGTCTTCTTGGTTACAGGTTAAGGAATCACTGGCATTATTGGAGATTGAGTGAATTGTTGTTCGAGACATGCTGGCGCTCAACAACCCAAATCTGCGACCTGGAAGGTCATGACGTGGGTCCGAATGTGTCAGATGCATAATCGATGGAGATATGCTTCCGTCTGTCTGTATGTGTGTGGAAAATTACTGTGTTTATCTATTTCTAAGCCAATGAGAACCATTCAACCTGTAAGCAATGACGTAGCTTAGACCTTGAAAATGGTATAACTGCTGTGATCTTTGTAACTGTAAGCGGGGCGGCCTACGGATTCCTGTGTGAGTATTGAAGCTGACTTCTGCTGATGAAACTGCAAACTATCTTCAGTAAAACTTTTCTTTAATTTTTTATAATTCTGACTCCGGGTCTTCATTCTTCATATCTGGTTCTGGGTCTTTGACTGTAAACCCCTTACATGTTCTGGCCAGGCTAGCGTAAATAAGAGCAGCATTACTTAATGTACAACATAATTAATAATTTAGTCGGATTCAAAGGGGAATCAAAATACCGAATCCTGACTGAGACAGGAGGAGCTGGGGAGGGAGGAGGGTAATCTGCTCCTGAGAGACGCGATATCTGCTGATAATACTGAAGGATCTTATATACGTCTCACACACACACATATACACACACAGACACACACACACTCACCCTCAGAGCTGATCTCTCCCTCCTCAGAGGACTCGCACAGAGGCTCGTCTTCTTCACTGTCGATGAACGAGGACAGGTCGCTGGTGTGAACCGAACTCACGCTGATGTCACTGAGACCCTCCAGATCTGAGTCCTCCAGCGAGTACTCTAGCGAAACACACACACACACACACACACACACACACACACACACACACACACACACACACACACACACACACACACACACACCAGGTGATAAGCTGGAAACATATTTTGCTCACCAAAGCTGAAAAAATACAGTAAAAACAGTGACATATTATTATAATGTAAATCAGCTGTTTTCTATGTGAATATATAGTAAAGTGTAATTTATTCCTGTGATCAAAGCTGAATTTATCATCATTACTCCAGTCTTCAGTGTCACATGATCCTTCAGAAATCACTATAATATGATGATCTGATGCTCAAGAAACATTTATGATTATTATCACAGTTAAAAAGAGTTTATATTTTTGTGGAAACTGTGATATATTGTATTTTTCAGGATTCTTTGATGAATAGAAAGTTCAAAAGAACAGCATTTATTTGAAATATAATTTTTTGTAACATTATAAATGTCTTTACTGTCACTTTTGATCATCAGACTGTGGAAAACCTCATACACTACTACTCAAAAACGTCTGGGGAAAGATAAAAATAATGAATACTTTTACTCAGCAAGGACACATTAAATTGATCAAAAGTGTCAGTAAAGACATTAATAATGTTGTCCAGAAGCGCTGAGGTGTTGTCGTACCTTCTCTCAGCCGCTCTCTGGTCTTCTGTTTGAGCGGCTCCGGCTCCCGGCTCTCCTCTCTCAGCGTCCCGGAGGATTTACTCTCCTCCTCCTACAAGTCGAGTCACTTCAGTTATACAGCGCTTTAACAAGAGTTTCACAGCAGCTTTACAGTGATAACAGGAGATTACAGTAACAGAGAGTGTTTAGGCTTTACAGCAGATCTAGAATAAAGTTATTGTCCAGATAAAGTTAGTTTTGATTGATTCAAATAATAATAAAAGTTAAATTTAAAATAAATTAAAAAAGTTATCTCCATGCAAACTTCAAAAATGTGAATATGTGAAAACGCTGCATAGGTGTGAGTCTGTGGAACTCCTCCTCCTCATCACCTGTTCTTCTGCTTCTCCATCTCTCCCAGACTCCTCCTCCTTCTCCTCCTCCTTCATCTCTTCGCTCACCTCCTCCTCTTCCTCAGGGAGGCTGATGTCCATCATCTCGTTCTCTGAGGGATCGTGGATCGGGTCTGAAACGCTGGTCTGGATCTGAACATCAGCGCTGGAACTCGCAGCTGGAGGACAACAACAACATCAGCAAACAACAACAACAACAACAACAACAACACATCAGCAAACAACAACAACAACATCAGCAACAACAACAACAGCAACAACAACAACATCAGCAACAACAACACAGATCACAGAGACTGAGAACAGTAGTCTCAAAAAATCTACTGCTTTATTATTTTTCCTTTTGTTGTCTTTAATTTAACTAGGGAATTTAAAACTCACTGAGACTAAGAATGTCTTTTACAGAACTGTGACAGGAAAACCACAAATGTTTTCACAAAAAAGAAAAAAAATATTTTTTTGACAAAAGTTAAGGCTACTGCACACAGAGTCCGAAATTTTCGTATGCGTTTTTTCGTATTCATGATTCGGTGGCTCTGAACTGTCAAAACACTATTGAAACACCATTGAAACTGCTGGCTACGGATGCGAAAAACGCAGAAAATCCAACCCGATCCGACTTTTTTTATGACAGACGAAAGTTTCGGAGGCGGTGTGCAAGTGTGATTGACACAACATGAGGTCGCATTTATTTGTTAACATGCGAAAATTTCGGACTCAGTGTTCAATGGCCTTTAATATCTTCAGTCATTTTGCTTCTCCAGTAAATGTATTTTGATTTATAGCGGTCATCGGACGCCCATTTTCCACAAGCTGTGTGATTCTTCAGGGTCTTCATGTAAAGTTTAACACACTTTGGTTAAGATTCCTCAATGTTTGTGTAAAACATCAGCCTTTACCTCCTCAATATCAGCTGTGTTCACAGCGACATGTTTCAGCGCATGTCTCTTTAAAGAATGAGCAACTACTTGTCTCATTGTATGGTGGTTGTGTCCACACACTGCAAAGACACATTTATATGCAAACACCATATAAAAGTATAAAAGAATCTAAATTAATTTTGCAGCCGATGACTCCTTTAAGAGTGTTTAGATATTTGTGCTGGAAAACGAGATTTTTTGCACTGATGTAATACTATGTGAGACGCTGACCCGCATCATTTCCCTCATCTGCGGTCAGCGGTTCCGGGTTCTCCACAGGAAGGGGCGGAGCTACAACAGGAAGTTCGTCCTCCTCCACGTGGCTGTTGGGAGACAGAAACCTCCGGACGATTCGCTCGACCTGCGGACGAAACGTGTGATGGACCTTCGGATCCACGACCTGAGCCACGATCCGGTCCACTCCCTGCTCCAGCATACCAGACCTGTCACACACACATACATACATACACACACACACACACACACACACACACACACACACACACACACACACACACACACACACACACACACACACACACACACACACACGAGGAGAATGTGAGAGAGAGAGAGAGACAGGAGGTCAGATAAACAAATGGACAGAGAAATGGACAGACAAACAAACGAATGTACGGACAGACGATAGGACAGACAGACAGAAAGTCTGACAAACAAACGGACGGAGAGACAAACAAACAATCAGAATGGACAGACAGACAATCAAACAAACGGATGGAGAGACAAACAGACAGACAAACAAACAGACAGACAAAAAACTAATGAATGAACAGAGGATAGGACAGACAAACAAACGGACAAACAAACAAAAGGACAGACAGATAGACAAACAAACAAAAGGACAAACAAATGGACGGAATGGGCAGACAAAAAAACTAATGGATGAACAGATGATAGGACAGACAAACAAACGGACAAACAAACAAAATGACAGAGACAAACAAACAAAAGGACAGACAGACAGACAAACAAAAGGACAGACAGACAAACAAACAAAAGGACAGACAGACAAACAAACAAAAGGACAGACAGACAAACAAAAGGACAGACAGGTAGACAGACAAAACAGGTAGACAGACAAACAAAAGGACAGACAGATAGACAGATGGCCTCTAATAATCCCCATCCACTGAATTGGCTCTATCACTCTCTCTCCTCTCCAACTATAGCTGGTGTGTGGTGAGCGCACTGGCGCCGTTGTACTGTGGCTGCCGTCGCATCATCAAGTGGATGCTGCACACTGGTGCTGGTTGAGGAGAGAACCCCTGATATGATTGTAAAGCGCTTTGGGTGTACAGTAGTACATATGAAAGCGCTATATAAATGCCTATTCATTCATTCATTCATTCATTCATTCACAGACAAACAAAAGGACAGACAGACAGACAAACAAAAGGACAGACAGACAAACAAACAAAAGGGCAGAAGACAAACAAACAAAAGGCCCAGACAGATAAACAGACAAACAAAAGGACAGACAGAAAAAACAAACAAACAAAGGACAGACAGACAAACAAAAGGACAGACAGACATACAAACAAAAGGACAGACAGACATACAAACAAAAGGACAGACAGACAAACAAACAAAAGGACAGACAGACAAACAAAAGGACAGACAGGTAGACAGACAAACAACAAAAGGACAGACAGGTAGACAAACAAACAGTAGACAGACAAACAAAGGACGGAGAGGACAAACAAAAAGGAAGACAGACAAACAAACAAAAGGACAGACAACAAACAAACAAAAGGACAGACAAACAAAAGGACAGACAGGTAGACAGACAAACAAAAGGACAGACAGAAGACAGACAAACAAAAGGACAGACAGACAAGACAAACAAAATGGACAGACAACAGACAAACAAAAGGACGACGGTAGACAGACAAACAAAAGGACAGACAGAAGACAACAAACAAAAGGACAGACAGACAAACAAACAAAAGGACAGACAGACAAACAAAAGGACAGACAGGTAGACAGACAGACAAACAAACAAAAGGACAGACAGTAGACAGACAAACAAAAGGACGACAGACAGAACAAACAAAAGGACAGACAGACAAACAAAAGAAGGACAGACAAACAACAAACAAAGACAGACAGGAGACAGACAAACAAAAGGACAGACAGACAAACAAAAAGGACAGACAGACAACAGACAAACAAAAGGACAGACAGATCAGACAGACAAAACAAAAGGACAGACAGACAGAACAAACAAAAGACAGACAAACAGACAAACAAAAGACAGCAGACAACAAAGGAAGACAGACAAAAACAAGACAGAACAGAGGAAGGACAGACAAACAACGGACAAACAAACAAAAGGACAGACAGACAGACAAACAAACAAAAGGACAAACAAGGACAGACATCAGACAGAAACAGAGATCTAATGATCCAAACCACTGATTGGCTCACACTCACTCTACTCAAACATATAGCTGGATGACAACAACTGGCGCGTGACTGGGCGCGCGCAAACAAAATGGATGACACTGGCGGTTGAGGAGAAACCCTATATGATGTAAGCGCTTGGGTGTACAGACAGTACATAGAAGCGCATATAAACCAATCATATCATCACAGAGACAAACAAAGGACAGACAGACAGACAAACAAAAGGACAGACAGACAGACAAACAAAAGGGCAGAAAACAAAAACAACAGGACAGACAAAAAACAGACAAACAAAAGGACAGACAGATAACAGAACAAAAACAGAAGGACAGACAGATAGACAGACAAACAAAAGGACAGACAGACAACAAACAAAAGGGCAGAAAGACAGACAAACAAAAGGACAGACAAAAACAAACAAAAGGGCAGAAGACAGACAAACAAACAAAGGACAGACAGATAGACAGACAAACAAAAGGACAGACAGACAAACAACAAAAGGGGACAGACAGAGTAGAAGACAAACAACAAACAGGAACAAACAGGTAGAAGACAAACAAAAAGGACAGACAGATAACAAACAAAAGGGCAGAAAGACAAACAAACAAAAGGACAGACAAAAACAAACAAAAGGACAGACGGGTCAGACAGAGACAACAAAAGGACAGACAGACAAACAAACAAAAGGACAGACAAACAACAAACAAAAGGACAGACAGATAACAGACAAACAAAAGGACAGACAGACAAAACAGACAGATAGACAAACAGACAAACAAAAGGACAGACAGGTAGACAGACATAACAAACAAAAGGACAACGGTAGACAGACAGACAAAAGATAGAATGACAACAAACAGGACAGACAGACAGACAAACAAACAAAAGGACAGACAGAAACAGACAAACAAAAGGACAGACGATAGACAGACAAACAAAAGGACAGAAGATAGACAGACAAACAAAAGGACAGACAGACAGACAAACAAAAGGAGAGACTGACAGACAAACAAAGGGCAGAAAGACAAACAAACAAAAGGACAGACAGATAAACAGACAAACAAAAGGACAGACAGATAAACAGACAAACAAAAGGACAGACAGACAACAAACAAAAGGACAGACAAGACAAAAGGACAGACAGACACAAACAAACAAACGAATGGACAGACAAACAAAAGGACAGACAGATAGACAAACAAACAAAACAAATGTACAGACAGACAGATGACAGAAAACAACACGATAAAGGACAGACAGAACAAGGACAAAAGCATTAGACAAACAAAATGACATGACGAACAGAATGATCAGACAGACAAACAAATCAGACGATGACAGAATGACAGACAGACAAACAACCGGACAAATAGACGATTAGACAAAAAAATAATGACGAACAGACATATACACACGACAAACAAACAGTGCAACAGATAGACACATGACACACAGAACAGACACAAACAACAAGGACAAACACAATAACACACACACACACACACACACACACACACACACACACACACACACACAACACACACACACACACACACACACACACACACACACACGTACTGCAGGACCAGTTGTCTGATGCTGTTCCTCAGCTGGTTCTTGTTGAGCTGTGGACTCCAGGTGTGATTGGCCAGATGATTGGACACGAAGTTATCGACTCGCTGTCGCAAGTGCAGATACGCGGCTGAGGAACAACAACAACACAGAGCAAACTATTACATTCATTATTCAACAACACAGAGTAAACTATCATCTTCCTTACTAAACATCAGAGTAACTATTGCCTTCTTTATTCAACATTACAGAGTAAAATTAGTTGAGTTTTGAATCTGAGTGTGCACGGACTGCGAGTATGCACTGCACTTTCTGGGCCGTGGAGTATTGTCTTTGTCTTTATTAATGTCTGCAGGGTTTTGGTCTAATGTCGTATTGTTGCTGGGGATTGTTGGGTTCATTGTTGGCGTACTTATGATGTCTGTCTTTTTGGTTATTTATGTCTGAGAGTTGGACCAAGACAAATTCCTATCAACTTGTTGACATGGCAATAAATTATTGAAATTGAATTGAAATAAACTATAATCTTCTTTATTAAACATCACAGATTAAACTATTACCTCTCAGAATAACTGTACAAACATCGTGTTTCTGCTGTCAAATATGAGTTTATCTTTGATATTGTTAGTAATATTTCAGCTGGACTGAAACAGGTTTACTCCTTTATCCAGACATCAAATATGATCATCAGGCTTTTGAAGAAGGTTTATTTGTCCATCTGTCAATCATCTTTGTATTGCATTATATGTTTTAAAAATACATAGCTTTGATCATAAATCTGAGCATTTAAATATCATCTTATTAAGACATATTATTGGCAAATATTGATATTATGGATCAATGTTGATACTGATTCAACACCGTGAGCTGCTAAACTGACAGTCCGTTTATGAATTAAAAACAGAGCGGTTTATCACAGGACTCTCGTGATCGATTATCAATAAATACATGATCAGTTCTGTGACAGTATCGGCCAACATCAGAGACTAGCGCTTCAGGTGATATCATGCTATCACTGTGTTTCCTGAGGTAAACTGTGTTTGTTGTTGTGGAGTAAATGTGTGTGTTGTTGTGGAGTAAATGTGTGTGTTGTTGTGGAGTAAATGTGTGTGTTGTTTGTGGAGTAAATGTGTGTGTGTTGTGGAGTAAATGTGTGTGTTGTTGTGGAGTAAATGAGTGTGTTGTTGTGGAGTAAATGTGTGTGTTGTTGTGGAGTAAATGTGTGTGTGTTGTGTGGAGTAAATGTGTGTGTTGTTGTGGAGTAAATGTGTGTGTGTTGTGGAGTAAATGTGTGTGTGTTGTTGTGGAGTAAATGTGTGTGTGTTGTGGAGTAAATGTGTGTGTGTTGTGGAGTAAATGTGTGTGTTGTTGTGGAGTAAATGTGTGTGTGTTGTGGAGTAAATGTGTGTGTTGTTGTGGAGTAAATGTGTGTGTTGTGTTGAGTAAATGTGTGTGTTGTTGTGGAGTAAATGTGTGTGTGTTGTGTGGAGTAAATGTGTGTGTTGTTGTGGAGTAAATGTGTGTGTGTTGTGGAGTAAATGTGTGTGTTGTTGTGGAGTAAATGTGTGTGTGTTGTGGAGTAAATGTGTGTGTGTTGTGGAGTAAATGTGTGTGTTGTTGTGGAGTAAATGTGTGTGTGTTGTGGAGTAAATGTGTGTGTTGTTGTGGAGTAAATGTGTGTGTTGTGTTGAGTAAATGTGTGTGTGTTGTGGAGTAAATGTGTGTGTGTTGTAGAGTAAATGTGTGTTTTGCCTTTGTGTCCACGTCCGCCAGGCAGTCTCTGCGGAACTGATCGAACAGGCCCTCCGTCTTCAGGTGACTGACGATCATCGACACCAGCTGCGGGTCTCCGGGGTGAAGAGCCGCCATCGCCACACACTCGGAACCGAAGCCAGCAGAACCTCCGAAAACAGCAGAACCAGTCGTGCGCTACTGAGGGAACGACGACCCGGAAGTTTACACCGCACACAGGAAAGAGAAGAAGAAGAAGAAGAACAAGCAAAACAAGCGCGGATCTTCAGCGCCATCTTGAGGACACACTGCGAGTTTCATCATTTACAGCGGCGGGGTACAAATAAACTTTCTGAAAACCCCTAGTCTTTTATTTATGTTTTTATTTTTATTTTATTTAAGTTTTTTAGTTTTTTTCTTACCTTATTTGTATTTTTATTTTCTATATCCTATGTTATGGTGCTTGTCTGTTCATATGATATACCAGGCCAATTATGGTTGTTAATAATATTGTTCAATAAAAAATAAAATAATAATAATAATAATAATAAAAGTAAAATACAAATAGTTAAAATAGTTAAATTCAATAAAAAACATTGGTTAAAAATGTTTTATTTAAATTGTTTTTATTAAAACAAGTACATACTTTTATTTAAATAAATAATAAATTAAGAAATTTGATTAAAATAATACATTATTAAAATAAAATTTGATTTGAATACATAAAATAAAATAATAATAAAAAAATTAAATTAATTAATTTACATCAAAATAATTCATTAATAAACTGATTAAAATTTGATTTGAAAAATAATGAATACAGATATTTGATTAAAATGGTTATTTTAAATAAAAAGAAATCAAACATTTGATTAAAATTAACTATTAAATATTTATTTATTTAAAATATTATTAAAAATAAATATTTTTATTTAAATAAATAATAAATTGGCTAACACATATCATTAAAATTAATAAAAAAAAATGATTAAAATTTTCATGTGTGGATGGACTAAGGAATACTCATAATTCATAATTATTTAGTTGTCTCTTCCTATACTCTGTGGCCCAGTATTAATTGCAAAAACTGCACCTCTTCTTATTAATATCGTTCATTCATAATAAAATGGCATTAAAACAAATCTATTTAAAAAAATACTGTCAACAAATAAGTTGTTTCTACATGAATGTATGTTGTGTCTTCAGACGTTAAACACAGCAGCTCTGCAGGATATGAATTTCATTATGAATATGATATTAATCTATAGTCACTCAGTTCACAATATGACAAAATGAAAACTACAAATAAAATCACAGAGATCAAAGTGTGTCAGTCAAGAGGTTTTCATGTAACGCAGTGTAACCATATAATGTTATATATATATAATTTTTTATCAAACGTATTCATTTTATTATTTTTTCAAAGAAAAGTATGTACTTATTGAAAAAAAAATTTAATTAACGTTTTTAATTATTATTATTTAAAGGTGCCATGTGTAATAATTGAGGTAAAAATATCCAAAAAATGAGCTACACGCATCAAAAGAATGAGAAGAAATAAGGGCGATGATGTCATTAAAAAAATGAAAAGTTATAGTGTTGCAGAGATATCAACCTAAATTAGCATTAGCATTACTAGCCCCGGCCCGACAGGTGTTGTAATACCAGTTTCGGCCATGGGAGGCGGTATGCGGGCAACATACATAACCACCAGCCAAACTGCAACACACGAATAACTCGCACTGCTTGTATCTCTTTAATCTCTAAAAATCTCCAAATGCTCCACGTGAAACTGCGGTCTTACTATCGTGTCAACTGATTTGATTAATATGCGCGAGGGAGAGAGAGCAGGACCGCGCTCGTGTTGTTTGAAGACGTGAGAGTGCGCGCGCGCGGCCGGGGCTCACTCTCTCTGTCTCCTCTCTCTCTCTCTCTCTCTCTCTCTCTCTCTCTCTCTCTCTCTCTCCTCTCTCTCTCTCTCTCTCTCTCTCTCTCTGCTCGTAACGCGCCCTGTCAAGCGCAACGGCAGCAGTCATTCTAGTCTACATCCCTCACCGATCAAAATAGGCTTTGGCGGGACAAAGCGGACTATTTGACGGTTTTAGAAGATTAACAACCTGAAACTAAAAAAACAGACTAGAGTAGGCCAACTTTCTGGAGGTATTCTGCCCCCATCTGGTATGGAATATGTGGAGTTTTAATTGATTTTTGACAGATGGCACCTTTAAATGAAAGCATGTGCAGCCAGTGTAATGTAGTGCTGTGAGGAAAAGATGTGGCAGCGGTGGGATTCGAACCCACGCCCCCGAAGAGACTGGAGCCTTAATCCAGCGCCTTAGACCGCTCGGCCACGCTACCGCTGGTGCAGCGCTCGACCCTGACCCCTTTCGGCTAGTCCAAGCAGTACACTCAAGAAAGAAAGATACATGGCATCTGAGGACTATTTCAAATTTTTCTGTTATTTTGCTTTATTTCCAGACTCAATCATGAGCTTGTTCTTATAGTAACGTTAGAGCACATTCACGCATGCGCAGTCTTCAAAAACGTTGCTTTAAAACTCTTGACACAACTAAAATGACATTTGTATGTATTCTAAATAAAAGACACAGATTGCACTGAATGTCAGCTTGCTTATTTTGCTCCAGATAAGGATTTATTGAGTCAACATGTCATGCAAACTAGAAAATATGATTCTAACCACAGGTCGAGATCTGTCGTTCGACTCGTTCCCAAACACACACCTCTGCGATGCTGTTTGCATCAGGTCAACGAACATCCATTGCAACGATGGTTTCGGGAAACACTGACTCGTCACTGACACAAACTGTACTTGTAAGTTATCAAGGAGTGGTTACTGTAATTCATAGAGTCAAATAAAGGGAAGTTCGAGTTCTCAGCTGGCATTTGAAGACAGATTAGGCTACTTTTACTGACACTGTAGACATGTAGCCTAAATTTTTCATCGATTTATTCACCATTAATATAGCATTTATTGTAACAGTTTTTAAAAATGAAAGGAAAGCAACAAAACCTCATGTTTGCGATTGTTTGTTTTCGTTTCCATTACAGATTTGCGCAAAACTGTTAAGATTTTTTTTCTAAATGTCGATATATTGCGAAATGATGGCGTTCCCTATCAGTCAGTCACATTCGACTTTACATCAGACGTGAACTGATGAATTGGGATCTGACCAATCATCTTCGAGTGTAAACTAAACGAGCCAATGGACATCGGCGTGCGAGATTTGCCATGCCGAGAAGTATAAGAAATATAAGGAAGCGTTCTTGCACACACATTCAAGCTTTCGCTTCAGAGCCGAGCGTGTGTTGTTCTGCAATCATCATGGAGTGTGTTATGAGTTAGAAGAAGCTCTTCAATCCAGTGTTGGTGTGACGGTGTGTCAGCGGTCGCTGTTAAAAGAGCATTTCTACACTTTACTGCAGTTCACCTTAAATAAGCACCTGAACACTGCAGACTTTATCTGGTCCTGCCATGTGTGGGACTGTGGCCATCTCCCCTTCAGCACACACAGAGCTCGTTCCCTACACTGCAAAACATGCCTTTATTACTCAGTGATTTTTTTCTTGTTTCCAGTCCAAATATCTAAATATTCTTAAATCAAGAAGCATTTACTAGATGAGTAAAATGACATAATAAATTCTGTCTTGTTTCCTAAAAAAAATTAAGTGAATTTTTGCTTAAAATAAGTAAAATGATCTGCCAATGGGGGAAGAAAAAAAAACTTCATTCAAATGGAAACCATTGCCATAATTGCTGATCCACCCCTGAACACACCGTCTCAGCTCCTCAGCGCAAAACATCTCTGGTTACGGTATGGTATGTAACCCTTGTTCCCTGAGAAAGGGAACGAGACACTGCGTCGGTTATGACACTAGGGCAGGGATGGGCAACTCCGGTCCTCGAGGGCCACTGTCCTGGAGAGTTTAGCTCCAACCCTAATTAAACACACCTGAACAAGCTAATTAATGTTTTCAGGATTACTAAAAAATAATTTTTGTCAGGGTTGGAGCTAAACTCTGCAGGACAGTGGCCCTCGAGGACCGGAGTTGCCCATCCCTGCACTAGGGAACGCCCTTCAGCGTAGCGAACTGGCGCAGTGTCTCGTTCCCTTTCTCAGGGAACAAGGGTTACATACGTAACCCGAGACGTTCCCTTTCGAGGGAACTCGAACTGCATCGGTTACGACACTAGGGGAACGAGATAGCCACTATACCACGACGAACCCCGCTCATCAGGGTTCTCAAGTCTCACGCATTGGCCGTGAGACACACGCAATTCAACCAGTTCACACGCTCACACGCCACACCATGTATTTCTCACACTGAAAAGGCAATGCCAACCAAGTTGTCCTGCAAGCTTTATAACGTTGTATACGAGGCGCAGGCACACAAAGTGAAGTTTCCTGCCGCCAGCGCGTCCGTATCTCGGCCAGATTGCGTTCGTTAGTAGGCAACATAGATGCGCGAACACACGGAAGTTGACGGAACATTCTCGGCCACCGACATCGCGCGATCAACACCTTTTTTTACAGTCTATGGATCACACGCACACACATTTCTCGGCCGCTGTACGTTCGTTACTAGGTAACCAACAATATTGCGCGAACACACGTCGTGATGGAGAAGGTAAGTTGGAAGAAAGCTGGTCTAACATTTTTAGGCTAGAACAATATATAGCCCATCGTGTACATTATTATTGATGCAGTCAAAAAATCGACAACTAGCCTACTTTGCAACCAGGCCAGAAGCTTTGGCTAAGGTAAATGTTACTGGCTATGGGAAGGAATGAAGATGAAAATTCTAAATTTTATTTTAAATGATATATTATACTGTATTAATAGTCTTTCTAGTTACATTAAGGCTACATGTATTAAAGCAGAGTGCTCTGGGCAATATTTTATATCCTGTCAAAACATAATTAATCATTGGCATTGCATTTGTATTTTTCAAAGATGTCAAAAAGATAGGGGAAAAGGGAAAAATGCAAAAAGATTAGTTTTTCCAAACTGTTTGGAGCAATTTGTTATATTTTTGTAATTTTGAAATATAACATTAAAGAGTATATTTGATGTGATGAATTGCTCTGTCATTATCAGATTTACCAATTGTTATAATTTCAATTTGTGTTGGTAATTATGAACAATGGGTAAAATTGAGGGGCGGGGATGGGCGGGGCTCCACTGGGGCTCCTCCCCTTGGGCTCCTCCCCTAACCGCATGTGATCTCACTCCAAGCTTTTGATAAAACTTGAGAACCCTGCCGCTCATCCTAATGTGAAGCTGTCTTCAGACACAATATAGGACGAAAGCACTCGTGCACCGGGTGTAGAGGGTATGGAGAAGCGCCGCTCGGGACTCATGCTGATGAGCTGGACTGTGAGGTCACCACTCTCCTCATGTGGGCTCTGGCCAGAAGGAGAAAGACTCCCGTACCCCTAGACTTTCTCAGAGGATTCAACAGGGCCACGTTCTTTCGTCACATGACACCAGGTGGACTGGACCCAGCCGAGGCCTCAGACTTTATTTGCCAAGCTCTGGGACTCGATCGTTCCCCTGAGATCACGAGTAGCCTGAAGGTGTCGGCCAAAGAAATGATGAAGGACATCGGACTCATTGGCATTAAAGCTGCTAAAGCAGGATCAGAGGTATCAGCTTTCTTTCCTCAAGCATCCCATTTTAAGAAAATTGCGACTTTGAAATTCTCTTGAAGTGATTATTCAAAAGAACAATATGAAATATTCACTGCATTGCCCTGATACAGTATGTTAGATGGTGATTTTGTGATTGTTACTTTCTTTCTATGTACTCTGGTCGACCTGATTGTGAAGAGTGAAAAACTAGTAAAGGACAATCGGGTCCCGGAGGCCAGACAGTTCTTACGGGATTCAGCCAGGCAAATACTGGACGGCCAACAAAAGCTAAAGGAACAGCTGGATGCAATGCAGTATGATATTTTATTTTCTACACATTTTTAATTTCTACTAATTTATCTGTCTTGGCCAAAGCCAATATGTCTTGTATTTGTCTGAGATTGTACATTACTGCAATATTGAAAACGCAAACAATAATGAAGGTCTGAGGAAACTGACTGACTGACAACTTTTCAGGAAGCCTGAAATCATCAAGAAATTGTTCAGACTGAAGAATCTCATCAAGGAGTTGGGAATATATTCTCTCAGCATGACTGAAAATGGATGGAACAAAGTGAAGTATATCATGGGAACATGTACAGACGACAGAGTTGTCTCCTGGCTTCAGGGATTATCTAATCAGACTGAATTTGTGAATGTTCCACGATTTTGTCTGGAGAGGTTGAGTGTCAAACTTACAGATTTAAATTTGCTTGATAAAACAGATTTAGACATTGTGTTTGTGGCTCATGGCGGTATTGTCGACGAGTTTATGCCAGCAGGAGCACTGGTGCCCACACCTAACATCACAGACACCATTCTCTACTCTCCGTGGAACTGCTTCATTGACTCCAACACTGCATTTGCAATTGCTCAGGGTTTCATTGAAGTGACAGACAGAGAGTTTCTCGACATGGCTCACTGTGAGCCGAACCCTTTGCCACGTCGCTGGAACAGCATGCGAAGATCTCTCCACAACATCCCAGTGATCTATCTATCCCCTGTGAACCCCACAGAAGACGCATGGGCCCTTTTTCAACAGTTTTGGGTGAATACAGGTGTGAAAATAGAAGACCGTGTTATTCTTCCATATCTTGTCCCAAAAGAAGAGGTAAAAGCATACGAAGAGATCCCCTTGTTCATGTTCATATTAGCGACATCATATATACTCAGCTGTCATGGTAAAACAGCTACTGTGCACCTGGTTGCTTGTTTGGCCAGTGACGAAGGTCCATTAAAGGAAGAAGAGTGGGTAAAACAGTACACCTACACAAGTGATGAAACCTGTATGACTGTGAACATGGATGACAGGAACATGCACAATATGTTATTCATGGCCTTTAGATCATTGTTTGACAGAAACCGTAGATAAATCCACTGAACTGGGTCAGTCCTGATGTGTAGTGAACACAGGGCCGGAGAGCGACCCGGAGCAGATTAATGCCTGAGACGGCCCATTTATCTCATGTTTTAAAGGTGCCCCAGAATTTGAAATTGAATTTATCTCGGGATTGTTAAATAACAAGAGTTCAGTACATAGTCATGACATACAGTGAGTCTCAAACACCATTGTTTTCTCCTTCTTATTTAAATCTCGTTTTTGAAAAACACCCCTGAAAAACAGGCGAATCTCCACATAACACAGACTGTGATGCAACATTCAGGATCATTAATATGTACGCCTCCAAAAATATGCATATGCCAGCCCTCAATGCCAGGCGGAACTGCGCAGCCGAATCATCAGAAGAAACAAGCGAGGATCAGAGGGAAAATAGCAGATAAATGCTATGTTCCAGGCTGTGCAGGGGAGGTGAGGACTTTTCATACCCTTCCCACGGAAAAGAAATGTCAACAGGCGTGGTTGATGTTTATCTACGATCGGATACCGCAACAATTTATTTCGAAGTTGTTATTGCTCTGCCCATTTCACCACGGACTTATTTTCTAACCTGGCACAATATCAAGCTTCTCTCAGCGTCTCAAACTGAAGAAGGGGGTAATTCCAACTATTTCCACGCAAGTGGCAAGTACTGATTTAATTAACGATAATTTACACTGTGTTATCTAGATCCAGCGCAAGATCCCACAGTAACAAATAGCAAACTCGTAATGAGCATAACTAAATAGTATGACGAAGTTTTTACGCTGAGGTTAATATTTCTTGCCTGTGTTGACATATAAATCTACAAAATAATACTGTAGATATAGGGGTGTGGGGCGTTGCTAGACCCCTTTTACTGGGGCACGTGCCTCAGTATAAATCTGCTGTGCCCCAGTAAATCTGAAGTTTGAGTTTAACAATTTATTTTATTTGTCAGTGTATTTAATAGAAATGATATTATATAAATTATCCATTTGCAATGCAGTAATAAAACAATCAACGCGTAAAAGCAATGCAGTTTAACCGAAACAGAAGCTGACCCTCGCGACAGAAATCCACACGCGTCTGTGTTTCTTATCAACTGCAGCGCACGCACATCTGAGCACACCTAAGTCCGGTGTTGGCACGCTATTTAGGTAGGCTATGAAAACATGACGAAACAAAAGTTAGTTAATAATACAAATAATCTTATTTAAGTAAAATTGATTCAGAATCAAGTGATTGACCGGTAGTATACAGTTTAATGCTCTACAAATGAATCAACTTAGTTTGGACTTGGCTGGGGAACTTTGTTTTCTTTTAGTATATACATGCTCTTTATTTCAAATATATACTCACTCATATTTATATATATATATTAACTCTTTGATTTATTGAAATGTTGTAATTGTAAATTCTTGAAAAATATATAGGCTAATTATTCATTATTAACATTGTGTAATGTAGAAGAATGGAAATGTGCAAGAAAGTTTTCTCTCCATTTTCTTTTTTCTAAAGTTTTCTATTTTCATAGATAACAGTGTGTATCCCTTTTATGACACATAAAAAATCATGTAACATGCTTTTAAAGCTATTGTTATCCAATTTTTTGGCCTTAAATTGCACATATGTAGGTCTGAGAAATCCAAATTTTCTCGGGCGAGCATGGCCCCGAACCCCCCTAAGTTACCTAACTACCCAGCCTGGTGTTTTTGAAACAAACGCACATGCCTGCAGCACTGTATAGCTCAGAAAATAAACACATTGTTGTGTTCTCTATTGCTGTCTTTGATTTTGTGTGATAACAATGAATTTTTGGGGATATTTAATTTATATTTATTTGACCTATCGGTAAGCCCCACCCTACTTAGTTACTGTTGCTATCTCAGAAAAACAATGGGGGGACTGTGCCCTAGTAGAGCTTAAAGGAGTAGTTCACTTTTAAAAAACTTTTGCTGGTAATTTACTCACCCGCATGTCATCCAAGATGTCCATGTCTTTCTTTCTTCAGTCGAAAAGAAATGAAGGTTTTTGATGAAAACATTCCAGGATTTTTCTCCATATAATGGACTTCAATGGGACCCAAACGGTTCAAGGTCCAAATGACAGTTTCAGTGCAGCTTCAAAGGGCTTTAAACGACACCAGACGATGAATAAGGGTCTTATCTAGCCAAACCATCGGTTATTTCAAAAATAAATAAAAAAGTTTAAGTTTTATTAGCACAAATGCTCGCCTTGCTCTGTTCTCCTGTTCGAACTCGTTCATCAAAATGAAAGAATCTTTTTTCGAGTCATTTAGTTCATTTCGCTCGTTGAATGAACGAAATTACTCGAAAAAAAGACTCGTTCAAAATGAACGAATCTTTTTTCGAGTCATTTTGTTCGTTGAAAGAATGAACATCTTGATGTAGGTCTGGCTTGCCAGGCTAGTCCATAGCCCGTCTTTTCCAAAACGTTTTGTCAGGTAGGCTACTGATAGCTGGGCTGGCCCTGCCGTAGCGGTACGCGTCAGGAAGCCTGAAAAAGCCATGTTAAAAAAAAGAAAGGCTTTGGAGGAGGATGCGGCCAAATGTGCCAAGCTTACAGATTTGTTTTCAAGAGGACACAAGTGGCAACAGGTAAATAGAGATAGGCCTAGTAATGTCTTGCATTAGCAACGCTGCAACGTAATTATTCGACTAATACCGTTGTAGCGTTGTCAACCTATTCACAAGCAAAATATTAAATTTAATTAAAATATTAGCCTTTTTGTATCACCCAATATATGGGGATTCATAGACTTTGCAAATATTATGCAAATATTGATAACAAAACTCAAGCTTGATCTGTGTGCAGTAAAATTACCTCTTTGTTAAAAAGGCCCATTGTATTTGTATTTGAGTCTGTGAGACTTGCTCTGACAACATGCTCTGACATTGGCTGATTGCCAAAGCAGCAACGTGAAGACACTAGGCTCCGCCCATCTTCAGCAGGTGTCATTGATTAGCATTTGTATTTAATAGCTCTGCATGGTGCGAGGGTAGCAAACAGACTCTGTGCTTTCTTGCCATTTGATGTGTGCGTATATTATACAAGTAAGTTGTATTTCAACTCATGTTAACTGTTTGATGAAATTCATTTGTTTGATTATTATTTGTCTACTCCTTGTTTAAGGATACTTCACATAGAAGTAGAGATTTGATTTGTGTTCACGTATTCACATGATGTTACTTATGTTTCATGGAAGCATTTCTGCTACATCTCATTGTATGTATTTATCTTATTGAATTGTTTGTTATATTGATTATATATTATATGCTTTGTTTTAGACCACACCCAAAATCATGGCAACTTGACTATACTCATCTGCACTTATGGGCTAAGCCTTTGTTGAAGCTTATGGATTTGTTGTGGAGAAAATAAAGCTACAAATAGAAAACTTTCTGCTGCTTCTTCATGTCTCTAACCGGACATCTGTGGTGAACTAGTCCCCTACTGGCAACCCCAAACTGATTGAAAGTCAACAGTTTTCTACACTCTTAATTATTGTTTTGTAGCTTCTGAGCATCAGATAAGCTAGTCCCCCGCTGAAAATGAGGAGGCCATGACTACAGGTACAGGTAGAGATTAGCCTGGCATGCCAGACCTACATCAAGATGTTAGGTCTGGGAACTCTCCATTGACATACATCAATCCGAGGGGCGGATAAACGGCTACCTTTCAAATTCCCTCGGCACGCAATAGGACAGCGCTAACCAACCAGAGCAACGAACGGCTGTGGATGAGTGAGTCCCATGCGTTTTTTCCACCAGCGGAGCTAGTTGATATATTAAACTTTTGCCGTATCAGGTCGGCAAAACTCCGAACACATCTTCATTTTTTAAGAATGACTTAAATGACGTTCTCTTAACTCCAAATCCTCCAGAGTCGCGGCCAAAGCCGATTCGAAAGACCGCTGCGTCTTCATTGTTTTCAAGTAGCAGGGAAATCCCCTATGGAAATCATGCGGAGCCGTCATGAACTGTGCCGTCATTGTGTTAAGCCCGCCCGCCGACTCTATACGCGATGTGATTGGCCTGACCAGTTTTTGTTTTTTCCAGCTCAAAAGCCTATGGAGAGTTGCTAGACCACACTGGCTGTGAAATAATTTTCTCTGCCGCTAGGGTGCGTCTAGATTTCTAGGCTAGGTAGAGATGATACCAGAGTAAACAATATGAATTAAAGTTATTTAATGTAAGAAAGAGCAGTATGCTTTTGTTAATTTATCAACCTATCCTTGTGGAATAGTGGAATATTTTTTGTTAATTTATCAGCTTAAGTGAATTATTATTTAACCTTTACATTATTTGTTGAACTATGGTATTAATAAAAACTACACAATAGTAAAAGCTGAACTGTTGCTTTTATTCTTCCAATTTCATCCACCATGGAAAAAGTGGGCCGGTCTTAGGCCTGAAACTCCCGGGCTGAAAAGTGGCCCCACTCCGGCCCTGGCAACATTCAAGATTAAATAAAATAAATATTTTCATATGTATTGACTCGTTATTTCATCTGACTCCATAAATGAAAATGGTTTTAATTATATCTGGGTATCATTTAAAGTGAGTGAATGTTTGATTATTCTTTTTTAACTCTTTAATTATGCTTTACGTGCTCAGATTAGGAAACTATATCACTTAAAGGTCCTGCGTCTTCCACAGGACAAGCTCGTCAGTTTTTGTTCATCAAACATGTAATTAAAGCGGTCGGATTCACCCTTATTCGATCAAAAGATACTTTAATAGCCCCCATGGAATTGCATACACTTGAACTTAATTGAATCGTGTTACTTTAGTAGAGGTTTTGGCCCTATTACAGGCATGAGTTGACCAACTATACTTCCCTTATAATAGTTTGGATTGGCCATGTCCGTGATTTCTCACGTACACTTATCCAAAGTAACATTAAATTAAGACAGAGGTAAAACAGACGCACACAGATTTAGGTTGATCAAGCAGCGTGTTAACCTGGTAATAGAGCAATAATTCAAAATCCAACAAAACATAAATAAAATCAACGGTCAATCAAATAACAAGACGCTCTGTTCTGAAGTGCGAATCAAAAGCGACCTTTTTTCACTGCCCAGGGACGAGCATGTGAAGAATCAGTGGCAAGTATAGCCCGAACCTTGTGCTGTGTTCATTTTTATTGTCATTTTAATGACGAGTGCTTTACAAACACAACTGACTGGGTCATCTGACCAATCACCGTTATTAGCGTCACACAAAGGAGGGGTTTGGAAAAATTAGTCATTGAACGAATCATATGGGAGTCGGTGAGCAAATCAGGTAGAAATAAATATTATAAGATAACAAAAGTGTTTTTTGTCATTGTATGCTTGTAAAACTGTTGTTGGGGACTCCCAGAACATTATTAGGAACATTTTAAATGCCATAATAGGTACCCTTTAAAGAAATATTTACCTGGCAACGAAATTCTCACAGCGATCGTGTGGGAAATCTAGTAACAGACTCCCCGAACCTTTTTGCTAATTTTGCTTATAAACCCAGATAAATCAGTTTGATTACCAAATGGTGTCGTCTGTCATTATAATTAGATTAGGTCCCCTAGTTAGGGGCTCACAACTGAGAGATCAGAATGGAGGATCTGGGGGAGGGAACATCTTTAAGGGACACATCAATTTTCTCATATTTTGTAACTTCTTTTAGATTTTCATTATGGTAATAATTTTACCAGTTCGTTTTACAATGAACACACTGCTAAAGTTTCATCAAGATCAGTTAATGTAAGCAGAAGTTATAACACACTTCCTGTTTCCCTTTTCTCTACATACATTTGTTTCAACGCCACGGCCAAATCGTTTCAGATATTAAAATCTGCTCGGAATTTATCATCCTCAATGTCTTGACTTCATGCAGACCGAGTTTTGTGGCGATCGGATTAATTTCCAAGGGGTATATCAAGGGGAGGGGTATATCAAATTCCTGGAAATGTGTTTTCCAAACAATAGCCGATTTCCTGTTGGGCGAAGCTTATGACTGTGAGGAAGTTGTCCGGCCCGATTAGATCTATGTACAAGGGTGTAACCTTGGTTTGAGAAGTTTGGGATTTTGAAAAGTGGGGGGGACATGTCTCCCCTGTCCCCTTAGGAAATTACGCCCATGTCTATGTGTACCGAGTTTCATACTAATATGTGTAAGTGTGTTTGATATATGGACCAAGTTTTGGGTCCAAGTCATAGCCCAGCACAAGGGGGCGCCATATTCCCCCTGCCACACTCGGGTACAGCTTCAGCCCGGCTGACGATTTCAGGGCTTAGGCCCTAATAATAATAATAAATAAAAACAATAGAACCTTCACCCTTTCAGGGCTTCGGTCCTAATTAGGGCACAAAGAAAACAGTCAAAACCGAACAGAATTGTTTCGGTTTCTGTATTCGATCTAGCTCTAAAAGAAAGAAAGCCCCTACAAAGTTTTTCTTCCCTTTCTCCGCCCAGCTCACACATCCTCCTACTCTCAAAGATATTCAGAGGACACTGAGACACAAACTTGAGCTTGTAAGTTGTTAAGGAGTGGTTTCTGTAAATCTTCACTGAACAAGAATCTTTAGGACTTCAGCTGGATTTTCCTTAATATATTCTTTATATCCACCGTAGCTGATTTAAAGTCTTTTTTTTTACTACTACTTTATTCTTGTGTCTACTTAATCTCATTATATCCTTCAAATTATTATCTGTATTTATAACTAGTTTACTTTTCCTACTTAGATTCCTAATTTGCTAAATAAACTGCTAATTGTTGTTTGAGTGCAGTACTCCGGTTGTAGAGCATTTAGCAAATCTTTATGATTAATAATCTTAATGATTTTGGGTCTATGTGGGTCAAAGCAAAATCTACAACCTGTAGAATTAAATAACATCAGGCATTCATTACTGTAATCTTTAGATGATATATTGTGCCATTTGAAGAAATAAATGTCACTATTATATATTATAATGATATCTAATCAGTGAGTAAACCTCACTCGCATTAATTTGTAAAGTGCTGTATTATGTATGTCCTGCTTGATTTTTTTTGTTTCTTTTGTCAGACTGTATGTTTCTTTTGACTTATGGAGCAATTGCACACAATAAATGTTTGAAAATGTAACATGTTTTTGTCTTTGACTGTTTATTCAATAGAATTAAGGTAATGTAAGATAGTTATGTAAAGCAAGTAACAACAATTTATTTGAAATGAGTAAAGTTTATTTAATACACAAACTTAAATCACAGATGATCAGTTCACATAACGATTATTTAATTCATTCACGTCAACTGAACATGACCTGAAGCTTAAATAAAATGTTAACTTTTACGTTGGATTTATGTGATTAAATTGGATGGAAAATTGACACGTAATTGAAATACATAAGTTTTAACTTTTGGGGTTAAATATTTTTTTGAGTGTAGTTCATCTGTTTGTTTGGGTCCACTGAGCAGCTGAGATAGATCAGGTAAGCTATTTGAGAATCTATCTATAGTGGTTGGAAGGATTGTTCTGCCTGGTCTATAACGTGGTGCAACATGACAAATTTCAGCAGTGCGTATTATGCAAGTTACCATGTAATGATCAGTGAGATCGTCACTTTGCGGTATAATATCTATATCGGTTGGATCGGTTCCATATGATTATAATTGGGTGGGAGACCACTGACGTTTTGCTTCACCCCAAAAGAGTTTAATAGATCTGTAAACGCAGCCCCTAAGCATCATTTGTATTATCTACGTGTATGTTAAAGTCGCCAACAATTATTGCTTTATCGACATTGACCAATAGGTCTGAGAGAAAGTCTGCAAAATCTTTTAGGAAATCAGCATAGGGCCCTGGAGGTCTATATACGGTAGCCAAGGCTAGAGATAATAAGGATTTCTTTCTTACATCTAAGAGCGTAACATTTAGCACAAGTACTTCAAACGAATTAAACCTATGACAAGTTTTCTGAGTAACATTAAGAATATCTCTAAGATTGTTGCAACACCGCCGCCACGACTCGATCAGACGGGGCTCATGCTTATAACAGTATCCTGGTGGAGTAGACTCATTTAGACCGAAATAATCATTTGGTTTAAGCCAGGTTTCAGTAAGGCACAGAACATCAAAATTATTATCTGTGACCATTTCATTTACAATAACCGCCTTAGGTGTGAGCGATCTAATGTTTAGAAGACCTAGCTTTAGAAATTGTTTTTGTTCACTGATATTTAGATTTTCTGGTTTAATTACAATAATATTCTTGCTAGATCTTACAGTAGATTTGTTGTTTGGCTTCACTAAGCGAGGAATAGACACAGTTTCTATATAATGTTCTACATTGGTACTTATATCAATTAAGTTGGGACAGCAAAGACTATGATTTGGACTTTGACTTACTAGTCAGATGGTGTGTAGCGTCTTGGAGATGTTGTCCGACAGAACAGCCGCTCCGACTCTGCTGGGGTGCAGACCATCAGGACGGAAGAGCCTAGGTCGCTCCCAAAACAGATTCCAATTATTTACAAAGAGCAGTTTCTGTTCATTACACCATGACATTAACCATTCATTTAAAGCAAATAATCTACTGAACCTTTCTTGTCCAAGTCGGTACGTGGGAAGCGGTCCAGACACGACGATCGTTGCTCTAGGCGATGTTTTTTTTATTTTTTATTTTTTATTTTTATTTATTTATTTGGAGAAACAGGGACAGCGTACAATAGACATTAACCTCAAAGGGGAAGATGCATTATACCGGGTTTTAGCTCAAGAGCTAATTCTCACCCGTAGTCCCTGGGCAGGCTGATGTTAAGCTAAAATACATCAAAAACATACTTGAATAATAAGATTTGCAATGACAAAATAAAAATGTACAAAAGGAGATGTTCACACCTTTCATATACAGACCTTAGAGCACACACTCATATACACACATACATACATCTGGTCACATATGAGAACAAAATTGATTTAATAAAAGCCATTTCTTTGCCTGGCGTGTGAACGTGTAAAAACTTGTGCTTTTAAACAACTCTGTAGGTAACATATTCCACTGACGAGCGGCCACACCAGAAAAAGCAGAGTTTCCAAATGCTGTCCTGCGTTTAGGGATCCTGCATTCCCCTCGCTTTGTAGATCTAGTGGCTCGAGTTGTTGTTTCAGAGCCCAAAGAGATAAATTCTTTTAGAGGAGGAGCAGTGTTGTCATAAAGGATCTTATACATCAAACACAGATTGGTATGAATTATCAAATTTTCAAAATTGAGAAATTGGTATTTTGCAAGAATATGACAGTGATGAAATCGTCTGCTTTTCTGATCGTGAATCTTTAGAGAGGTTTTATATAATGACTCAAGTGGCTTGAGGGCAGTTTTAGTAGCCTGTGACCAACTTGTCATACAATATTGAAAATGAGAAACTATCATTGCATGTCAGGCCTCAATTGTAAGGGAATTTCGAATGTATCTGAATTGTGCCATATTAAATTTTATTGTATTTGCTAACTTTTTTATATGTTTTTTAAAGCCTAAGTTTGGTTCCAATATGACACCTAAATATTTTACCTGTTCTTGATTTGAAATGATTTGTCCTTCAATTAAAATATTAGGGTAGATTTGTATTTTAGAACGATTTCTGAAAAACATTGAAACAGTCTTATCTAAATTTAGAGTGAGGCATGAGGTTTTTCAGCCACAAAGAAACTTTCTTAAGCTCTTTGGTCAGTTTTTGAGCGACTTCTTCCGCAGTTTTACCATGTGCATATAGCACCGTATCATCAGCATACATGATGATTTTACTCTTACACACAGTTGGTAGATCATTTATGTAAAGGGTAAAAAGCAGGGGGCCCAGAATGGAACCTTGTGGCACTCCCATGCTACAAGATCTTAATGGTGATTTTTTGTTGTCAACCACAACGCATTGTTGTCTGTCATCAAGGTAAGACTGAATCCATGCTATTGTATTTGTGTCAAAACAAAAAAAATCAGATAGTTTGCTGATGAGAAGCTGATGATTAACTGTGTCAAAGGCCTTTCTCAAGTCCAGAAAGACCTGATGTGCTGCGTACCGTCTCGATCAGGCTCCTGTAGTCCTTCTTCAGAACCTCCGTCTGCCGCAGCCTGATGTCATTCGTCCCCGCGTGCAGCACGACAGCTGCGACGCGCTCGTCACCGTTCAGGATCTCGGGAACCTGCGCAGCGACATCAAGAACACGAGCACCAGGAAAGCAGTGAGTGCGCACCTTACCTTTACCCGAGGTAGCACGGACATGGCGGACCATGGAAGTGCCGATGATCACGGCGTCGTCGCGTTCCGACTCGCGAAGAGGGGAGAAGCGGTTCCGGGTGGAGATCTCGAAGACCGGGAGGGGCGGAGAGGTTCTTGCTCTGGTCCTGGCTCGTGTCGTGACCCAGGGTGCAGGAGTGATTGAAGGCAGAGATGATCGCGTCCTCCTGGGCAGAGAAACGCACGGAGTAGACGAAGTCGGAGTCAAAGTCAAAAAGTTACTAACCACTGACTTGTGAGCATCGGCGCGTGATGTTTCAAGCGCTGATCGCCGATCTCGCAGCTCGGCTTGCTTCTCCAGCAGAACACGAATCTGCTTCTCCACCGACTCCAGCTCCAATCGTACCGAAATCAGCTCAAATGTGTCCTCACCTGCACTCAGAGGTAACGTTAGACACACATCCGATATGTTCGCCATTATAACAGATGAACAGTAAATTATTAGTAAATGCTAGCGGGCTAAAGGCTAGTAGCCGAGATTCGGAAAGTTGGATCTAAGTAGCGATATCAAAGCAATCCGATTGTTTTTTTTTTTAATTTTTTTTTTTTATAAGGAATAGTATCGGGCATAAGTTCACATGATATAAAAATAGAAAGTGTCTGTTTATAATTGAGTGGTAAAGAAGAAAATCAAGGATTAATGAATCAATTCGACAGAGCTCCAAACACAGACCGCACGCGCATGTGCTTATGCCCCGTTGATGCGGGCTCTAAGCACAATCAGCGTGTGTCTCTACTTTCAGAGAAGCTTTCAGAGAAACGGATGTAAAATGAGACGCTCGATAGGCGCGAAGCCACGCGTGAAATGCTAGCGGGCTAAAGGCTAGTAGCCGAGATTCGGAAAGTTGGATCTAAGTAGCGATATCAAAGCAATCCGATTGTTTTTTTATAAGGAATATTATCGAGGATAAGTTCACATGATATAAAAATAGAAAGTGCCTGTTTATAATTGAGTGGTAAAGAAGAAAATCAAGGATTAATGAATCAATTTGACGGAACTCCAAACACAAACATAGACCGCACGCGCATGCGCCGTAACCCTAGTCAATGAAGATTAGTTTGTTACATAATGCTCAAACTCTTGGGATCTATGGGATCTCTGTATAATTGTTGTTTTGTGTGTATGTGTAACATAGTTAAAAAGGTTAAATCCTACTAAATGGGATTATTGTGCCACCTGCTGTTATAAAGTTGTACCTGCAGCGAACGCTAGTAATGACAAAGGATTATGGGAAATCCTCAAAGCAACGGAGGATTTTTCCATGAGGTAACGTGTCTGTGAATCTCTGTGGACTAAACAATGCTAATTCACTTGAAAAGCATGTAAAAGTTAAGATAGATTTCTTTGGTTGAATAATATGTGTTGTTGATTAATTTCGCCATGTTTTTATAAAGTCAACCCTCTGGATATGTGTTTTATAGTCGATTGAAAGTACAGTATAGCTAGCTAACTTTAACATGATGCCGTCTTTCCAGACAGAGCATGCGCAGTTGTCCATATGAGATTATTCAACACTGTGTCCTTTGTCATGAATGCAGGTATGTTACCGTATGTTGTTATAAAATGTTGAACATAAGATGGAGCTATTTTCTGCTGTTTGTCTGCCTCTTGTATGTTGAATTGTAACAAAGTTACATGATTGTTTACACATATTTGTTAACATAAAATAGAAAGGTAACTGTAGGAAATCAGTATAATTACATTGTTTTATTTATTGAGTTTATATGAGTTTAAATCCACTATACGATCAATGTCAAACTGTACCTTATTTTTTGTGTTTTATGTATTCAACACTGTTGTAGTACATACTGTAATTTTCCAAAAAAAGCAACGGAGGATTTTTCCATGAGACAGAGCATGTGCAGTTGTCCATATGAGATTATTCAACACTGTGTCCTTTGTCATGAATGCAGATGCTGAATAAACCTGCTGTTACCACAAACCTGACGGGCTCCGATAGATTATTATCAGGCAGAAGACACCACACAGAGGTCACATTGGTGCCGTGACCCGTCGTCCATGACTACGCCGGACCGGGACTGATGTCTTCTTGTCGCTGCATCGTTGTGGAGCTGCACTTCTTCCATCTGTGTATTTGACTGTCAGGTTTATTTAGTTATTAACAGCCATATTGACTTTAAATTCATTTTGTAATTTTGTTTAAGTAAGGGTTCCAGTATGAGTTTCAGTAAATTTACTACCTCTGAAATGACTCCTCTAGGTATTGGTAGAGGTAGAGGGCTACATAGCACACCCGTTCCATTCTCATTGGGTGACCATCTAGGGGGGGATAAAACATATTTTGGTGAGGATTCTGTTCACAGTCCTTTTAGACATAGAGATGTAGTGGCGACCCAAAGTCAGCCTATGATTGAGTTACACTCACCACAGTGCACTAGTACATCCGTTCCTAACCCTCCCCCTGATGATGTGAGATTGGTTGACCAAATGAGCACCATTGTGCAGCAGATAGGGAAGCAGCTAGCTGATAGCATTATGTCACAACTCAACACATCTAGCTCTGCTGCTACTGTGCATACAAGTCATGAAGAAACTTGCAATACAAAAGCCTCTTTCCCTGTCAACACGCTAGATCTCTCCCAAGTCCAGTTGGTCACTCGGAGAGGAGTCAAAGACCCACCGGTTTTCCGAGGAGAGAGTACAGATGCACTGGCTGTCGATGAATGGGAGGAATCAATGAGGAATTACATTAGAAAAAGCGATGTTCAGTTGGAAAATCAAGCTGAGGAAATTATTGTCCACCTGAGAGGCAGAGCGAAGGATGTTGTGAGATTTGGGATAAGAAATGGTGAAATTGATGTCCAGAATAACCCACAGGCCATCTACGGGCTCCTGCGCAAACATTTTGGGCCAAGTCATTGCTCCTCAATGCCCCTAGCTGACTTTTATTCGACCCTGCCAAACGAACAAGAGGAGCCCTATGAGTACTGGCTTAGACTGAACAGAGCTGCTGATGATGCTGCTAGCTGCCTCAGAGAGCAGGGTAAAACGTTTGACAACCCCAGTGTCGAAGTCACACGTATGTTCGTCAGACACTGCCCCAGTAGAGATTTAGCTCTTACCTTTCGGTCCAAGACGATTGATAAGTGGTCAGCTCGTGAGGTTCAGGAAGTGTTAGATGAATACCACTTGGAGAATGGACTCAGGTCTTCTACCGAGAGGAGTAGACAAATCAGCATGAACAAAGTTGAGGTTAGCCCTAACACTCCATTAGTTTCAGACGTCCCAGAACAGAAGCCAGCTATAAGTCAAGACACTTCCACTCTAGAAAGGTTGATTGGAATGCTAGAGAAAGTGTTGCTTCAGGGCCCAGGTTATGCTCAAGCCAATAGAAAACCAAATACCAACAGCAGACTTCCACAGATTGAGGGCTTAAGAGACATGCCATGTTCCATATGTAATGACAGCTCACACTCTGCCCTTACACACTGCCGGGAGAACAGACTGTGTTTCCTGTGTCACTTACCTGGCCATTCAAGACGCAACTGCCCGGAGGGGAGACGTCCTCCTCCACATTTTCAGCAGGGAAACTGAATGATCTGCGCACAGGGGAGGACAGCGCAGATCAAATGAGTGAGCCTCCCACCTTGGATTTGACAGACATTAATGATTATGAAACATTGTGCCACGCCTACAGCAGCATTGTGCCATTACAAAAAACACTGATTGTGCAAGGCCTACAAAGACTTTCAAAGATTGATAGCCTATTCTACACCGAGGTGTCTACTGATAGTGGTCATGTTCTTAGAGCACTGGTGGATAGTGGCTCGATGGCGTGTACTCTAAGTGAAACAGCCAACACATGCCTTTCACAGTCTATTCCTAACATTGAAAAGAAAACTGCTGAGAACTTTGTTATTGTTGGTTGTGGGGGTCATCTGATCACACCTTCCGCCATGTATGACCTCACTGCATCAGTTTATGGCTATAAGGTGATAATTCCTGTTCTAGTGGTGCCAGGCCAAACCGATGACATGATCCTTGGCAGTAATGCCATCAAATGGCTCATTTCACAGATGAAAGACACTGTTGGGTGCCAAAATATCACGTCCCCAGTAAGTAGTCCCAAAGCTGATAACTTGCCCCTATTAATATCTCTGTTGTCTTGCTCAGACAGATGTGGAGCCACGCAGCTTAAAATTGGCACAGCAAAACTCAAGAGATGTGTCACTCTGCGACCGATGTCTGAACATTTGGTGTGGGCTAAACTCCCTGCATCTGATGTTTCTGCAGTGGGAAGTACGGTCATCATCGAAGCCACTCAGTCCAAGGCCAGACCTGCTCAAATTCTAGTGGGGAGAGTTGTCACATCGTTATGGGGAGATGGCTGGGTTCCAGTCAAAATAGTAAATGCTACCGAAAAGCCACTCACACTTAAAAAAAATGCAAAGGTTGCAGATGTGTCACCCTGTCTTTCTGTGCAGGACTTACCTGAACCGGATCGCATCCAATCCAGTGCACAGTTCACACAGAGCTCATCACCTGCACCTAGGTCAGATGATGAAATATCTCAAATTTTGACCGACATGGGCTTGCGGGAATTGGACCTCTCTTCTTGTGAAGTCTCCCCTGAGTGGAAGGGTAAACTGCTGCAGATCATTGAGCAGTATGAGTCCATCTTTTCAAGGCACAAAATGGACTGCGGTGAGGCAACTGATTTTGTACACAGAATCCGCCTAGTGGATGACAAGCCCTTCAGGCTTCCGTACAGGCGAGTTCCACCATGCCATTACAAAAGCTTCGGACTGCTCTAAATGAAATGGAGGAATTGGGGATAATCCGTAAATCTCAGAGTGAATATTCATCTCCTCTCGTCTTGGTTGTCAAGCCAAGTGGTGATCTTCGCATCTGTAATGACTTCAGATGGCTGAATGCACGAACAGTGAAAGACGCACATCCCTTGCCTCATCAGACAGATGCTCTCGCTGCACTTGGTGGCAATGTGTTCTTTTCAACAATGGACCTCACGTCAGGGTTCTACAACGTCAAAATGCATGAGGATGACAAACGGTACACTGCGTTTTCCTCTCCATTTGGCCTCCATGAATATAATAGGATGCCCCAGGGCCTGACAAACAGTCCTGCAACCTTTATGCGAATGATGATGTCCATCTTTGGCGATGAAAACTTCACAAGCCTGTTGTGTTATCTGGATGACCTTATGGTCTATGCACCATCTGAACAGATGGCACTTGAGCGTCTGCAGATGGTTTTCTCACGTCTTGCTGCCAACAACTTGAAGCTCTCACCTAAGAAGTGCTACTTCCTTCGCCGGTCTGTTAAGTTCTTGGGACACATCATATGTGGAGATGGTGTTAAGACAGACCAGAGTAAAGTGCAAGCTATAAATGATGTGCAGGAAGCCGATCTGATGGAATCTGATGGGGAGACACCAAGTGCTAAAAAAATCAGATCTTTCTTGGGAATGGTTCTCTACTACCACCATTTCATCGAGGGATGTTCTGCTAAAGCTAAGCCACTGTTCAGCCTTGTGGCTGAGCCTGCTACACCGCACAAAATAGGGAGAGGCCATAAACCAAAGTTCAAGAGAGGCCATGTTAAACTGTCTCCAGCTGACTGGACTGTTGAGTGCAGAGATGCATTCAAAACTTTGAAACACGAGCTTGTGCATAGTGTCACTTTGGCCCATCCAGATTTTAATGCACCATTCATCCTTGCTGTCGATGCCTCCTTTGATGGCCTAGGAGCCGTCCTCTCACAGTTGCCTCCTAATGGTGATGTTGCCAGACCAGTGGCATTCGCCAGCAAGACTCTGTCGCACTCCCAGCTGAACTACCCAGCACATCGGCTAGAGTTTCTCGCTCTTAAATGGGCAGTCTGCGACAAGTTTAGCCACTGGCTGAAAGGACGACGGTTCACAGTCTGGACGGATAATAATCCGTTAACATACATCTTGACTAAACCTAGGTTAGATGCATGTGAACAGAGATGGGTTTCAAAACTTGCAGCATACAGTTTTGATCTGCGCTATGTCCCTGGCCCAAAGAATGTGGTTGCAGATGCACTAAGTAGGGAGCCATTTGTCCAGTCATGCATAGGCCATCGTATTGTAAATGAACCTTATGCTTCGTTGCTGAACCAAGTGAGTGGAATGGTGGATGAGACCGTACAAGATGCATTTAGATATACCGCTGCTAACTGCCAGTTAGTTATTGGTCAGTCCACAGATGATGCTGTTGTCACCCCACCCCACCCTCAGGGGTCCCTCTCCCAGCAGGATGTCTCAGCTGTGCTAGAGGTGCACGACTCTGGAGGTGTCAGCCGAGTGAGAGGCACGGGACCATCTATTCCCCAGCTTGTCAGTGTCGACCAGAATGCCTCTCTACCAAAGAGTGAACTGGTTAATCTTCAAGAACAGGATGACGTCTTGGGGAGGGTTCTCTTTTACATTCAGCGTCACAGGAGGCCCACTAGACGTGAACGTGCCAGTGAGCCTCGTGGAGTGATGAAAATGTTGAGACACTGGGCCAAGCTCTCCATCAAAAACGGCATGTTGTACAAGGTAAAGAAAGACAGGCAAATGAACATGACAATCCATCAGTTTGTTGTTCCAGATTCTCTCAAGGCCCAGGTCCTCTCCGGCCTCCACGATTCAGCTGGTCATCAGGGACAGGCTCGCACACTCTCTCTCGCCAGGCAGAGGTTCTTTTGGATAGGGATGGAACATGACATCATCAGTCATGTGAGGAACTGCTTTCGCTGTGTGGTTGGGAAGACCCCAGAGCCCAATTACCGTGCTCCTCTTGAAAGCATTTGCACCTCTGAACCGATGGAACTTGTGTGTATCGACTTTTGGACTGCGGAGCTGTCGGAAAAGAAGTGTGTGGATGTTTTGGTTGTTACGGATCATTTTTCGAAGCTGTCACATGCATTCCCCTGCAAGAATCAGTCAGCGAAGCAGGTTGCCCGTCGTCTGTGGAATGACTTCTTTTGCATATATGGTTTCCCAAAACGCATCCACTCGGACCAGGGAGCCAATTTTGAGAGCCGACTCATTAAAGAGCTCCTGGAGATGGCTGGTATCCAGAAATCACATACCACCCCGTACCATCCTATGGGAAATGGAGCTGTCGAGCGAAACAACAGGACTCTTGGGAACATGATAAGGGCTCTGCCTCCCCATTCCAAAGCCAGGTGGCCACAAATGCTTCAGATGCTGACATTCTGCTACAATTGCACTGAGCATGAGACAACCGGTTTTGCGCCCTTCTTTCTCATGTTTGGGAGGATTCCACGTCTGCCTGTTGATGTTTTGTTCCAGCACACCCTCCCCAGCGATGCTGTCATTAGCCACCGTGAGTTTATCTCTAACTTGAAACATGACCTGTCTGAAGCTACACGCATTGCCTGTGAAAACAGTCGGACAGAGCAGGCTCGACAGGCCAAGAACTATGACCGCAAAGCAAAAGGGTCTCCCCTCACTGTTGGTGACAGAGTCTTGCTTGCAAATCGTGGTGAGAGAGGGAAGAGGAAAATTGCAGACAAGTGGGAATCCACAGTTTATGAAGTTAAGTCTGTGAAACCTGGAATCAATGTGTACTGTATCAGTGACCCAGTGACATCCAAAGAAAAAGTTGTTCACAGAAACCTCCTACTCCCGGTGAATTTCCTCCCAGCAGGAGGTCATGACATTTTGGAGTCAAGCTGCTCGTCAGATAATGAAAGTGGACGAAGTGACCCCGTGGTTCCTGTTAACGTGCAGGACAGTGAGACAAAGACACTTGAGTGGTTACTGCAAATGGATGAGGCTAATGATGAGGATGCTACAGCCAGCCATCCCGACTGCTCACCTGTGAATGTCTCTCTCTCAGAGACAGAAGAGAGTATGATCCCACATGCTGTGAGTGTGATTTTGCAAAACCCTGTCTCATCAGTACCTGCTGAGCGATCACCTTCCCCTGGACCTTCTACAGAATGTGTGGCGTCTGAGGTAGGACTCCCCCCGCTCAGTGGAAAGAGTTCATTGTGTTCCCTCCCCTGGACATGCAAGTGAAGCACAGCCAGGTGCATTCACACAGGACCATGTAGTTTGCAAACAGCCACCCCCGCTCTGCACTAGGGCAGGTAGACCTGTTAAGCCCCCAGCTCGACTAATTTGTGAAATGAATGAACAGGTTGTAGATGATTCAGCTTCAACAGTTGATTCCTTGTTTTCTTTTGTAAGGAACATGTTTTCTGGATAGATTGCTTGAGTTTTGGCACTAGGTTATTTGAGGTATTTGACAAGAATCTGCTATTGAGCAATGTTTACAATATGAGAGGTGTACACGGCATCTTTTGTGTCTTTGTTTGTATGGGGCTTAGCTACCCCCTTACTGACTTAATCCTAAGTGGATAGTTTCTAACTGACTTGAAACACATTATGCTGCTAGTGCGAAACTGTTTGGTATTTAGTGATTTTTTGTTGTTGTTGTTGTGCCCTTATTTAGCAGGATTTAAGGGGGGTGTATGTAACATAGTTAAAAAGGTTAAATCCTACTAAATGGGATTATTGTGCCACCTGCTGTTATAAAGTTGTACCTGCAGCGAACGCTAGTAATGACAAAGGATTATGGGAAATCCTCAAAGCAACGGAGGATTTTTCCATGAGGTAACGTGTCTGTGAATGTCTGTGGACTAAACAATGCTAATTCACTTGAAAAGCATGTAAAAGTTAAGATAGATTTCTTTGGTTGAATAATATGTGTTGTTGATTAATTTCGCCATGTTTTTATAAAGTCAACCCTCTGGATATGTGTTTTATAGTCGATTGAAAGTACAGTATAGCTAGCTAACTTTAACATGATGCCGTCTTTCCAGACAGAGCATGCGCAGTTGTCCATATGAGATTATTCAACACTGTGTCCTTTGTCATGAATGCAGGTATGTTACCGTATGTTGTTATAAAATGTTGAACATAAGATGGAGCTATTTTCTGCTGTTTGTCTGCCTCTTGTATGTTGAATTGTAACAAAGTTACATGATTGTTTACACATAATTGTTAACATAAAATAGAAAGGTAACTGTAGGAAATCAGTATAATTACATTGTTTTATTTATTGAGTTTATATGAGTTTAAATCCACTATACGATCAATGTCAAACTGTACCTTATTTTTTGTGTTTTATGTATTCAACACTGTTGTAGTACATACTGTAATTTTCCAAAAAAAGCAACGGAGGATTTTTCCATGAGACAGAGCATGCGCAGTTGTCCATATGAGATTATTCAACACTGTGTCCTTTGTCATGAATGCAGATGCTGAATAAACCTGCTGTTACCACAAACCTGACGGGCTCCGATAGATTATTATCAGGCAGAAGACACCACACAGAGGTCACATATGCACCATGAAAAGCCACATTTTGTATACTTTTCAGACCAGTCCTGTGGAAAAACGAAATGCTTAATTGTCTACCTTAATTGAACCATTGGTAATCCAGTATCATGCATTTAGATCATGATAACCACAGATAAACCCAGGCATAGCCTATAGCACCCTCACTATCATGGCAAAATGTAACTTTATGGATACTATGTATGAAAACCAGTAGCCTAAATAAATTATTAAATACCGTAATTATATTCCATTAGTCATTTAATACATTGTCTACATTAATAATATAAAACAATTCAATATGTAGTATAGACCCCTTTTCAGTTGGTAAACACAGTGACGTTTTTCTGTGGGCGGAGCTTAGGTGGAGGCAGAACGATCCCTCTGGCCGCTTCCCTAACGTTAGTTTGCAAGTTTTGTTAGCTTGTTTTTTTAACAATGACTGGAGAAAATCCGATTTTATCTAAAAGTGCAAGGTCACTCACTGTCCAGGACCGCGGTTGTTATTTGCAAAAGTTAATTTTAACGGACGGAACCAGATTTGACGACCCGTAGACGCGCTCACTCAATGCATGGACGATCTGACAGGATTAACGCTACCTCCAGTTGAGTGGCCTGCCTGACTTCTACACCTACCTGATAGAGAAACCGAGCGTAAAGAGAAACTGAGGGCATATAAATCTTTAGATGACTATAACTATGTGCTGAATGATCATGTAAAGACTTGTGTGTACGATCCGCAGTTCTGCCGAGCCAGCGCTGAGAAGACTACAATGTAAAGAGTGACATTACGGTGCAATGTTAATGATGTGAATATTTTCTAGAAATAAACATTCCAGATACAGCATATTCATTTTTCATTGATTCTTGCACCCAACAACACAACAAGATTACATTTAAGAATAATAATATTAATTTAAGCTCCTTATTACAGACATCCCAAATCTCCCGGAAGTTCCGGGAGTCTCCCGCATATTGATAGCGTCTCCCTGATGCCCGCAAATTAGTTCAAATCTCCCGGAATCTATAACGCGCGTGTGAGACAGAACATACTGCGCGCATAACAAACATAGAGCGCGCGCGCACACGCACGACAGAAAGGGAAACACACCTTGCGAGTGTCTCTCGCGCTCTCCTGTGCGCTCGCTATGTATGCGCGCAGTATAGTCTACCAATCCCCCCCCCCCACCCGTCAACAATCCAGACAACAGCCCCCCCCCCCCCCCCCCCCCCCCCCGTCAACAATCGGGTCACCAAGATACCTCCCTGAAATTACTTCTTGCAGGTTGGGATGTCTGTTATTATGTAGCCGAATCTGTGCTGGTTTGTATTAGCCGCCTCCAGCTGTCCGTTTGTTTTGCCTCCAGCTAGCGCCGTGACGTAACTGTGACGTCGGCGCAAAAGGGGTCTATATCCCACATTTCATGCAGTTAATATTACTAGGCTAACGTTACAGTAAAGATGGGAGTTTGTAGACGGAAAAGCCTTCTGACTGTATCGTTGCGCACAGTGTTTCTCCTGTTTGTCGGCGCTGTTTCTCATCTGCCTTTAAACTGGTTTAAATCACTGAGACATTTGGGTTCTTCGCTGAATTCAAGCACTTCTTACTGGATCTCGTGAGCGAGACGATCAGAGTTAACGCTGCCCGTGCTGCGCTCAGCGCTGCTGTTTGGACTTTGAGCCAAGCGGGTAAATGCTCCGTGTGGCACGCGGTTCAAATAAGTTTCGTTCCGCTTTTGGCACACAAACATTTATCGAACTCTTGATATCGTTTTATCGAGAAAAATATCGCGATAATAATCGTTATCGTTTTAGCGTCCAGCCCTACTTGAGGGTGAGTAAATCATGGGCAAATTTTCATTTTTGGGTAAACTATCCCTTTAAGAGTCGGAATAAAATAAACTAAAAAGATAAATTAAATAAACTTAATGGAACATGGATTAAATGCAGTGTATGCAGGGCAGATAACTGACAATTAGTCATGCATTTTCACTTTTCCCTGTTGTAATATTTTTATTGTTTGGTTTCAATCAGGTAGCTATGTGATGTTGATGAAGCCTGGGCACAAGTAGCCTATCTGTTGGGGACTGTCATTGATGAAGAAGATTTCTCTCTCCAACTAAACTACCTTTGCCCAATGTCTACTGCCATCATTGTTGAGAGAGGTATTGTAATGAATAATCTGCAGAACCTGCCTCAGGCAATTTGCATCTATTTGGTCTGTCTTATGCTTTGTTTTTTATTTCTTTTGTAAAATCTAAATTTACTTTTAACTTCATTCAGAAATTGATGCTTGGTTTGGGACAGAACAAACTCCCACCAAAACTGCAATCTCTGAAAAATCTCCTGTTGAGGAATCAAATGTGCAAGATTGATAATTTTTGGCATTAGATTAAAATAGTTTATGATGTGGAATTAGATTAGTTGATAAAAAAAATAAAAGGGATACTAAGCCACTTGTTTAAAATTGTCAGCCCATTAGTTCATGAGCAATTTAAAGGGTTAGTTCACCCAAAAATGAATAAATGCGCATAAAAAGGATTCTCGTTGCTTCATAATATTAAGGCTGAACTACTGTAGTCACATGGACTATTTTAACGGTGTCTTTACTGCCTTTCTGGGCCTTGAAAGTTGCAATGACGTTGTGGTCAATGGAGGGACAGACAGCTCTCATATTTCATCAAAAATATATTTATTTGTGTTCCGAAGATGAACGAAAGTCTTACGGGTTTGGAACGGCATGAGGGCGAGTAATTACTGTATAACAGTAAATTGCATATTGCGGAATTGCATAACCAATTTTTTAGAGTGCCGTTCCCCTCTTCCACTTAGACTGAAAAGTGTCTTTCCACTTAGACACTCCTTTTCCATTAAGGGACAGTATTTGCCCCCTTTAATCAATTTTTCCATTTCATTTTTCATCCACAAGACGCCAGCACCCACTCCACGAATTACATATATTAAAACATTTTACTGCAGCATTTTGAAAATGAGTTGTTATATGTATGGCAGTTTCCCAACCTGTTCTCGCGGCACACAACACTGCGTGTATTCTGTTCTCCTAATCAAACACACTGATTCAATCATCAGCTCATTAACCCATGTGATATGACTAATGAGTTGAATCAGTGTTTTTAGGAGACACAGAATACACGCAGTGTTGGTGTGCCGCGAGGAAAGGGTTGGGAAACACTGCTGTATGGGACATCACTATTAAATCTGACCAGTAGTTTTCTACTTATTAAATAGGACTTGTAGCCTGTGAAGTCGATAAATGGCATATATATCCAAAATGCTGCAGTAAAATCATTTAAAATGAGGTGTGTTTACTGTATGAGACATCCCTTATAAGAGCTGGCCATTGATTTATTCTACTTATTAGAAATGAGGTCTTTATGAGCCTCTCAATTGGCATAATATGAGATTTTTTTTAAAAAGCTGCAGTAAAATTGTTTGATATGAGATTTGTATACTTTATGGGACGTCCCCTATAAAATGGATAGATAGATGGATAGATAGATAGATAGATAGATAGATAGATAGATAGATAGATAGATAGATAGATAGATAGATATAGATATATAGATAGATAGATAGATAGATAGATAGATAGATAGATAGATAATAGATAACTCAAGTGTTCTGAAAGCGTGTTCTCTCTCTGCTGTTCCTGAAATTACAGTAATCATAGTCATAGGCACATGTGTTTTTTTGGGCGGCTGGCTTGGCTTGACCACAGTGAGTTACTGATTTTACGGGAAACTCACCCAGACAGGGCTGGGTTTCAAGTAAACTGACGTAACATTTTTGGCTCAAGATAAAGATTTATTGAGTCCACATGTCATGCAAACAAGAAAGTCTGCTTTTAACCACAGGTCGTCATCTGTTGTTTGTGAGTTTGGCTAACGGTGCTTTCAGAAAACACACCCCTGAATTAGATCTAGCTCTATAAAACATCCCAACAGTTTTCCAGACCTTCATCTGCACAGCGCACACATCCTCATACTCTCAGAAATACTCAGAGGACATTGACACACACTTGAGCTTGTGAGTTGTTAAGGAGTGTTGCTGTAATTCAGTCGAGTGAAGGTTCGTGTTCTCAGACTGCTGGCGTTTAAAGACAGATTACTTCACTGAAACTGTAGACACGTGAGTACATTTTCATAGATTTATTCATCATTAATAACATTCAATAACAGTTTTAAAAATGAAGTAAAAGCAACAAAACCTCAGTGTGTGATTGTTCCATGATCTCAGTGAAAGTACTGAAGTCTGCCCTGATATATCTGCTCTGCCGACACTGTCCGGGTTTTTAGATGAACTTCAGGAATCTTTAGGACTTCAGCTGGATTTTCCTAAATGTCAAACATCACAGTATATTCTTTATATCCACCGTAGCTGATTTGAACTCTTTTTTTTTTTTGACTACTCGTTTATTCTCCTGTCTACTTTAACTCTTTATCTTGCTTCAAGTTCTTAATGGGTGCTTAGATAATGTGCGAGTGCAATCTGTCATGATTATGTGAGGGGTTAGGGACCTTAACATAAGACGGGGATGTTTTTAGTGCAAATAACAGAAAGACACAATGGCCCTCATTTATCAATCTTGCGTAGAAACGGGCGTATATGTTGGCGTAAGATTATGCTTACACTCCTCTCACCGCCTGATTTATGAAGCTGTGCATACCTTTGAAATCCTGGTGTACGCAATACCTGCCCTTGATAAATGCAGCGGCTGAAAACGATCGTCATTAGAATAACACGCCTCTAAATATTCAAGTCTCCGCTTCCCCCACGCCCTCATTTTACGGCATGGACACACGGAAGACGGCAAAGAAGAGAAACTTCTCCGACGTGGAGATCGTATAACGTCACATGTATTGTTAAAACGTTTTTTTTTTTGCTCAGTCTCAACATGTTGAAAAATTATTATTAAATCAAACAACAATATTGTTGATGATAAATTCAAAGTTAATTGTATTTTTTTTTCAAAACGCTATAAATCCATACATCCATCCAATCCATCCGTCTTAAAAAAATAAAAAATAAAAAATAAAAAAAACAACTAGAGAACATGCAACATACAATCAGGGACTCATAGCCTAATATAAATTAAATAAGTGCAACTGCATGAAATAAATAAAAGCCAAACAAAATAAATTGGAAATATTTATTTTATTTTTACTATTTAATTTATTTTACAATGTCACGTTCTAATATTATCCACCACATAAAACAAATAATTTAAAAATAACACATACCAGTCCTAAAATACAACAATGTTAAAAATACATTCAAATCATTTAGTAGGCTAGCCTAACGCATTTAGGCAATAGTCATTCGTGCCGAACTTGAAAAAAGTAATGATAACAATATTCAGGCCTACTATACTGTAGCCATTAAATAAGTGCATTTAGTTTCATATTTGTTACACTATTATAATGTTATTTTTTTCCCATCTATGTTGATTATGAAAAATGAACATGAGTAAGATAGGATGCGCAATATATCGGGAGACATGGTCAGACATGATTTTGGCCACTTAATTAAGTTTTGTTTTGTAGAAAGCCTTTCTTTAAAGTGAATTTCGTTTTGTATAAATTGTATCTTAATTTTAATATTTTTTTCATCAACCAATTGCCTGGATTTAATAGATAAGAAGCAAATAGCAGACAGACAATATAAATCAAGAGTCATGACATGGAAACGCGGGCGCGGTCCCTTGCATTGCACGTGAACTGGAGCGCATCTCATCATAAATTAACCGAAACTCAGTATAGGCCTCACAGACATGAGAAATATATCTATAAAGAAAGCTTGAAATGTCTTTAAACGAAACAATTATAAACGAAAAGAAATAGGCTACTCTCTGATTATGTAATCCATTAGGCTACATGCATTTCTCGGCGCGTGGAGATGGTGATCATCAATTTCATCTTTGCAGACACAACGACAACACTAGTTTATTAATAGAAATAAAAGACAAATTTATTTTTAAAAATGGCGTTTATCGCGTTTTGGCAAAGAGCTCATCATATCTATTAGTTTGTCAGTGCGTTTTGTGGTGTTAGGAATTGTTTTTCTGCGCATTTCCGCACTAACTCAAACGTGCGTACACCACCTCCTGAGCTGGCGTGGGATTTGAGCGTGCCGTACGCCAACGTCCATATTGATAAATCTCAAAGTCACCGTGGTTTTGGGTGTACGCCAGGTGTACGCTGGAAATTTGGTGTACGCACTTTTGATAAATGAGGGCCATTATGAATAGCCATTTTAGCTGATAATTTATTTAGGTAAACCGTAGCTTCACCCCTGGACATGGAAATGTCTGTAAAAAGAATTCCATTAGTATCAGCTTTTAACATAAATGCTACCCACTTCCAATGACATTTTGTTCTTTTGTTGTTTTTTAAGTCTAAACATGCTATCATTAATATTTTACAGATTGAATAAATATATATATATTTATTGCCAGCCTTAAAATAATTTTTGTTTGCCATAACCTGACCAACCCTGTCCCATTCTTCAGCTACTGATAACCATGTACCTGGAGGGCAGACTTGTTTATCATGCATGCCTGCTGCTTCATTCAGTTTTATTTGTTCTCTTCTCCCTCACTCTCCTTCTCCTGCTCTGTCTCTGACAACTCCTCTCCTAAACATTCACTGGCTCCTTCCCTTTCTGCACCTGCTCTGCTTTCTCCAATACGTCCTTCTGTTTCCCTTACATCTCTTTCTAGGACATTCTCTGCCGTGCTTGTTGCCGCTTGCGTGTCTCTGGTGCATGTGCTGGCAAAAAAGCATGGATTTTCCTGTCTCCCCCTGAGGCACTTATCCTTTTCATTGTGTCATCTTTAAAGAAAACTTTTTAAAAGTTTTACATAACATTAACTATTTTTCTATAATGAAAACCAATGAATGTCCGAAAGATGGAACCACAGACTGTTTCGAAATGGGGTTGGATAAGTGTGTGTGTGTGTGTGTATTAAGTTGAAGAGTTTAGAGTGTGACAAAAGCACAATGTTGTGTTTTAGTGCGAGTGTACACAAATAGAAGTAAACACTTTGCAGTTTGAATGATTGAATGAGTTTCTCTCTCTCTCTCTCTCTCTCTCTCTCTCTCTCCTCTTCTCTCTCTCTCTCTCTCTCTCTCTCTCTCTCCTCTCTCTCTCTCTCACACACACACTCCAGCATTGCTGGGAGAGAACCACAGTGGACAGTATGATGTCTCTCGGGACGCAAATAGGTCTACCTCGGCACGACCGAAATGTTCCCATAGGAGCTCCACCACCTCGGGGTGAAGACTCCATTCCCCGGGCCTCGGCCCCTGCCTCGACAGGATGTCTGCTCCCTGATTCTAATATCCCGGGAGATAAATAGCTCTGAGAGAGAGAATTTTCTCCTGGGACCATAGAAAGATCTGACATGCCAGTTTGTAAAGCGGGCGAGAACGCAGACCCCCCTGATGGTTGATATACGAGACCACCGATGTGTTGTCTGTCCGGACAAGAACATGATGGCCCCTTAGGTCTGGGAGGAAATGTTTCAGAGCCTGAAACACTGCCAACATCTCTAGACAATTTATGTGCCACAAACGATGATGGTCCCCCCACAGACCCTGAGCTGGGCGACCACTCATGATCGCCCCCCAAGCCGTAAGAGAGACTTCTGTCGTTAGCATAACGCGACGACAAGGAGCCCCCAACACGGGACCTTGGGACAGAAACCAAGGATCTTTCCACAAAATCAGGGCGCGAAGACACCGAAGTGGATTTCCCCTCGGGGAGAATCCCTTGGTTCTGAGCCACCACTGTAACGGTCTCATGTGCAAGAGGCCAAAAGGTATCACGTTGGACGCAGCTGCCATGAGACCTAACAGTCTCTGGAACTGTTTTACAGTGGATGACTGGCCTAGCTTGACCTGATCTACTGTGGCAAGAATCGAAGCAATACGAGCAGGTGACAATCGTGCCTGCATCGTCGTCGGATCCCACACTACACCTAGATAAGTGGTTCTCTGTAATGGAGAAAGAACACTCTTCTTGGCGTTGAGCCTCAGCCCCAGTCTCTTGATGTAAGCGAGAACGACATCTCGGTCCCGAACCGCCTGTTGTTCCGATTGAGCTAAAATCAACCAATCGTCTATATAATTCAGAATGCGGATGCCCTGTAACCTCAGCGGGGCTATAGCAGCATCCATACACTTCGTGAACGTCCAGGGTGATAGTGCTAGGCCGAACGGAAGAACCCGATATTGGTACGCTTCACCCCCGAAAGCGAACCTCAGGAACTTCCTGTGTTGAGGGAGGATAGATACATGGAAGAATGCGTCCTTTAGAACTATCATGAGCGTCCCTCGGGAAATCGCTCGCCGGGTCTTTCTACGCCCTGTATAGGCAGGGTTAGTAGAACAGACCCCTGAGGGCATCGGGAGAGACAGGGCACCGTGATCTTGTGCGGCGAACTCAAGTCTTTCCCTATGGGGACCACCCTCAGAGTCCTGGCGTTTAACACGTCAGGATTTCTTCGACGCGGCCTTCCTAGCGACAATGACTGTCCTCAGATCAGCCCTGCCCCGAGAAGGTCGCCCCGGAGAGCGCCCCGCCTCGTCCCTCCAGTTTCTCTGCGGGGGGGGGGGGGGGGGGGGGGGGGGGTCACGAGACGCGACACTCTTTTTAAATTCTTTTTAAAGAAAAGTTCGGCGGCTGGGACTGCCCTCGCTCAGCAGCCCCAACGACACGCACTTTAAGGGGGATAAATTTATGAAAGGCAGCTGCCTGTTTTTTCTCTTCCTGGAACCTCTCAGTGACAGAGTGAAGAGTGTCACCGAAGAGGCCCACAGGCGAAACGGGAGCATTTAAGAGAAGAGTCTTATCTTTTTCTTTCATTGAAGTTTGACTCAGCCACAAATGTCTTTCTGTGGCCACCATTGCTGCCATAGACCGGCCGATAGATTTAGCGTTCTCCCTGGTGGCCCTGAGAGTAAGATCAGCAGTCTGTCTAAGTTCATTAATCATGTCAGCAGAAATTTATCACCCCCATCACACGCATCTTTGAGCAGGTCGGCCTGATAAGCCTGCATAATGGCCATAGTATGTAAACATGCGGCCGCCTGCCTCGCCGCCGAATAAGCCTTCCCCACCAGAGCAGAAGTATTTTTCAAAGGTTTTGAAGGAAGAGCCGGTGCTTTAAGTGAAGACGCCGAAGCAGGAGAGACATAGCTAGCGAGCGTCTCCTCCGCCTTTGGCATCGTCACATAACCAGCAGTTTTTTGCACCAAAAATATTACCATAAGCATTAGACTGGTTGGTGTAAATTCTACTAGAAACAGGTCTAACCCAGGTCTTTGGGTTAGCACGAGATAAAACATCCATCAGCCCCTCTTCAGCAGTATACTGGAGTGACAAACCAGTTTCCTCTGATGTAAAACTCTCGACATCCAAATCAACATCATCATGTGCCTCAACCCGGGCGGAAGTAACCGCCGCAGCGCATGCTTCCAGAGCCGGGTGTGAGGCACTGGATCCTGCCGGAGATAGCTGAGATAGGGCGGGGCCCGTCTCAACGTCGCCAGTGAGATCCATCTGCGAGCCCCAAGACAAGCGCCGCCGCTCTGCCTCAACAGAAGCGGGACCCGAGCCCTGGGGAGCTCGCAGCATAACGCTCTCCTCAAAGAGCGATCGCCGTGAGCGCAGAGTTCTCAATGGGAAACGCTCGCAATGCTGACAATCGACTCCCTCGAGAGCCGACTGGGCATGCTGCACTCCCAAACAAGCAACACATAACTCGTGTGAATCCCCACCAGCAGAGCATGTGAGCGGAGTGGAGCGGAGTGGAGCGGGAGCGAGCGGGGAGCGTGAGCGGGCGGATATTGGACAGAGCGCAGAGCGGCATTTTTAAAAGGACGGAGCGTCGCCCTATTTCCCGCTCCAATTTCGCTCCACTCACACCACGAGTCTGACTCCACGTCTTTCCCCCGCCTGCTTAAAGAAGCTCGCATTGTGTTCAGCATCCCAAGCGGATCTGCAGAGAGGGTTTTCTCCGCAACCACCGCATGAGTCTGAAGCCTAGCTCAGACATTGCCCAAACTTGTGTTCTTGAAGGTGAACTCAAAAGAACTGTAGATAAGGAAAGCAATTAATTTTCTTTCTTTCTTTTTTAAGTTTGACTACATAAGCCAATTCAAATTGTAATCCACGTGCACTCTGCGCAAAAGTTCAGTTATACGAATTTTGGCCTAATAGTTCATTTAGCCTACTTTTAATAGTTCATTTAAAATTTTGATGTAGCCTACAGTAGGCCTATAGCCTGTATATTTTTATTCATATAATTAGGCCCATTGGTTCGTTTAATTTTACAGCAATTTTTTTGTACAATTGATATAAGCCAATTTTAATTTTAATCGTGCGCGGTGTGCAAAGGTTTAGTTATCAAAATGTTGGCCTAATAGTTAATTTACTTTTAAAACGTTTATGTAGGCCTATATTTTTTTATATTTTTGTTTATATAATTTTTATTAATATTATTAGGCCCATTTATTCGTTTAATTTTACAGCAGTTTGTGTGTACAATGGATAGGCTATAAGCCAATTCAAATTTTAATCGTGCGCGTTGCGCAAAAATTCAGTTATCAAAATTCTGGCCTAATAGTTAATTTAGCCTACTTTTAAAACTTTTATGTATATTTTCGTTTATATAATTTTAATATTTTTTATAATATATTTATAATTTTAATATAATTAGGTCAATTTATTCGTTTAATTTACAGGACTTTTTGTATAGGCTATATTCCTTTTTACATAGGCTAGGCCTAATTTGTAATTTGAAATAAAACATTTCAATATGGAAAATGTTGTTGTTGCTCTTTGTTCTTTGGGAGGTAAGCCTGTGGTCTAAGCTAAAAGTGAAGTACATGCAGATTTTTTTCCTTTTTTGGAGCGAGCGGTGGGCAATTTGAGTGGAGCGCGAAGCAAACTGCGTTGAGCGCTGAGCGATAATGAGCGGAGCGGCCTGACCCCCAATTTCCACCAACTGCGGAACGGCTGCGGATCCGCTCAGGAACGGCGGCGGAGTCAATAGGTTTCCATTAAAGTCAATGTGTGTATTTTCACTGACTGCGGAACGGCTGCGTTCCGACTCCGTCCCAGCTCCGGCGACCGCAGCCCTTCGGAGAAGATACGCAGAGTTTCTATTTTTTAGAGTTGTGACGTTCGCGAACGAACCGATTCTTTTGAACGGCTCATAAACATGAACGATGGGAGCCGAGTCACGGCTGGTGGGGAGCCGTTCTTTCTGTCGTTCTTTTTTTTCCTATGCGTGTTTCACACATATGCACACAAATTAGCTCCTCATTAATGGGGGAAGGGGCGCACCCAGCGCAGGGGTGCTACTGCCTAATGCTGTGTTCACACCGAACGCGATAGAGAATCAAATACGCGTCTATCGTGTCTAGTTAGACGCTTGAACATTCGCTCGAGTTCAAAATTTTCAACTTGCGTGGAAGACATTCGCGGCAAACGCGCCGTCCCATGGTTACTCCAGTATATTATATAAAAAAAAAACACGCATACACACGTGCGAGTGCATCTCAGAACTGCTTTGTATTTATTTACATTGCATTTTGTGTTCATGTTCATGTTATTGTATCTACAGTATATATTTACAACTTTAAATATTTTTTGTTTTTTTTTTATCAAAATGTTCTTGTGGTATTGTATGAATAACATAAGTCAACATAGCTTTACACATACACACACTTTGTAGCCTACTAAAGGTAAATCCAAAATAGTGATGTCACTTTATAAGCAGAGGGATGTTGTGCAGCAACCCTATGGAATATAGTCCACACATGAGGTAATAATATTTCAGAATAATTCAAACTCAGATATTGGTGTGTGATATCTGAGTTTTAATTATTTGACTACAAATCTCACCTCATCATTCCTCCCAGTGATTATTTCCAGGATAAACTGAGATGCCCCCAAGCTGGCTTCTTAAAACTGACTAAATATTTAAAAAGAGCCAAAAGAGCCGTTCTTTTGAACGGCTCTTTGAAAGGAACGGATCGCCAAGATCCGGATCCCCTCAAATCCCATCACTACTATTTTTGCCGGATGCCGGAGAGCGCCGCAGGAAGTCGAGCACAGAAACAAAATAAAACATCCGGTAATTTTCAAAATAATATACTCCGTGTTTACGGCGGGTATTTCCCTTCACTACACCTCGAAAACGTCATAATGGGCGGAGATTTTGTTTTATATACCTTTTTCTTTTTCCACAAGAACAACTTTATTTACACAGCCTACTACTTTCCCAATACATTCATAAAGGAACCCAAATAAACATTTAGCATGTTATAAGTTGATTATATTTATAAATATTGTACTAGAATCACAATAATCTCCACAAAAAAAGCAGATCAGCAGGTCAGCACAGAGTTGTTTCCCCTGTACTCATCTGGGTGGAAACAAACTGTTGCTGGTTTTGTGGTTCTGTTTATAGAAACTAAATCATATTGCGCGATCGTGACTGCAGCTGTCAGTCATGCTGCAGCCGTTCCGCAACAAATCCGGATCTGGTAGGTATTGAAGGACGGCGGAGCACGGATCCGACACGCAGCGGAGCCGATCCGCAGCCGTTCTGCAGTTGGTGGAAACCCGGGGTGATGTGGCTTTGAGCGGCGGAGCGGAGGGGTGAACAGTTCCGTGAGCGATGAGCTGAGATTCTCACCGCTCCACTCCGCTCATATGCTCTGCCCACCAGTGATATATAGTGAACAGGGGGAAACACACTTCCTATATTGCTGCTCGCTAGTCACTTTTTGTTTGCTCATCTTGTTTTATATATATATATATATATATATATATATATATATATATATATAATATATATATATATATATATATATATATATATATAGTGAAAACTCCTGTCTAACACAGACAAACACAATCGAAAGATTTCAGACACACACAGAGCTGCTGAAGTAGCAAAAGCTGGCGTGTTGTGGGCTCAGGGGATATTTATAGCTTCCTGGTCAGTGGCGATTCTAGGGGGTGGCCTGGGGTGGCCAGGGCCACCCCTGAAAGCTCATTGGCCACCCCTGTGGCCACCCCAGATCTGATAGGTAGTTTGAAAAGTTCGTCAACACAAGAAACAAGAGAAATGCTGTCAATCAATGATGACAGCTGATCAACTGATTTAGGGCCAGTTTTACATTTTTAACGAACACCGTAATGGTCGTACTGAGGCTGTGAGAGCTGATTTCTGCTCAGCGGACGTGTGGCCATGCAGGTCAGGTGACCCACGAGATGAGCGCGCTGGCTGCTGCTGCTCCGTGAAACAGGAGGACGGTCACAGTTACAACAGCAACAATACAACAACGATAAAAACACTGGAATCTGTAGATTGAGAGGTATGGTAATTTAATGTTTAGTTATATCGTAGTTCCCTCTGAATGTGTAGGAAAACTGAAAAAGTCGAACTACACGGTACTAGCTAGCTTAGCAGCCTGCAAACCAAGTTAAGAGTGCAGACAGTTGAAGAGGGCGCGCGCAGCTCTTAAAGGGGCCACACCTTATTTCCACTCGTTACACCGCCATGAAATACGAAACACTATTTTCTGGACTGAAGACTGAGGGTGTTTTTTTGCAGATGTGTGTGTGTTCAATAGAGCTAATGTTATATTTTTGGCCAACCAGTGAGTGAAATATAGTGTGAAAGTCTAGATTTAAGTTATAACACAAGAACAAGCTGTGACTTATTTATTTGCTCTGTGATTTAAGGGCTGTTAAAAAAGGATTTTTGTTTGTATCAATTAGCTCATCTTCACACACAGTCCACATATTTTTTAGACGTTTAAATAGGCAGAGCAAATTGCATTCAAATGCCAAGTTAATTTATGAAGAAGCATCTTGACCATTTATGATTCTAAGTCTTAACTGTTTGATTTAAATAATGTATGCTGAATCAAAGCCAACGTTTCAATTTATACCTTCATCAGGGTCTTGGACATGAATACTGTCTGGGTTAAAAAACACTTTTTGCACATTTTCATACATCACAAGACATCCAAATGACATTATTCAGTCATCAGGCCATCATCTGGGTTACCTGTATTGTTACCCATGTTTGCTTTACTAATTTAAGTCCCCTTTTGTGGTTAAATAAAAACACACCTGGCAAAGAACAAACTAAGAAATTCAAATTAAAAATCTCTAACAAATTATATCTAAGCTAAATAATAACAAACTAAGCATGTAAAGAACAACAAATATTTATGTTTTTTCCTTACAAGCTTAGTTTTTCTTTTGCTTTTACAGATGCACTTTTTAATTAGGTCCTATCATTAAGCATTTTGGTTTATCCTGATGGATTTCTGTGTTTTTATGTAACCACAAGATGGTGCCTTAATTAGTAAAGCAAACACAGGTAACAATACAGGTGACACAGATGATGAGCTGATGACTGATACATGTTATTCTATAGGATGAGTTAAGAGCAGTTTAATTTTGCTACTCTAACTTTAATCAAACGAGACAAGGATTTTTATTCACTACAAGAAAATAGCTCTTAGAAAATGTTTACCCTATCCTGACCATAATTACTGATTAAAAATAGACATGTAAAAATAACCAGAGATACTTGAGGACTGTGATAGGTGGTTAGGACTGTTTTTAACAGGATAGACACTTTTATTTGACAGTTATGAGACAGGAAATCATGGGAGAGAGAGAGGATGTGACATGCAGCAAAGGACCAGGATTCGAACCATGGTCGGCTGCGTACGTATACGCATTAAACTTCGCTATACCATGGCCACCCCAAACTAGCTTTGTGTCCCATCTTGGCCACCCCCCAAAAAATGTCCTGGATACGCCACTGTTCCTGGTCAATGACGTCACTCGCCGTACGCTCATTCTTTTGAGCAAAATCTGCGCAGAATCGATCACCGGTGATCGGCGCGAGATGCATGCCGGTTAGAATTGTGTCCGAGAGCGGTCCGCCTTGCTCTGATGTCATGCTGACGTGTGTCAAAAAGCTCTCGCGAGCGCAAGCCGCACGTGTCGGATTCTGCAGTCGCGCGCAGTTGCTCTCCACCAACTGCGCTGATCAAAAGCATGATGGGAAACGACTTGCTGACGACACAGCTTAATGGTGATTGGTTTAAACAACCGTGATGTATTGTTCTCTTTTAAAATGTTTGATTTTAAAACTCGGATATCATGTTTTGTATATGTTATGATGTGTGAATATTCCCAAACCCTCGGACAGTGCGATCTCTATGGGTTATGTAATTTTATTAGAGGCCTATATAAAAAAAACACATAGCATATGTCTGTATTAAAGAAAAAATGATTGATAAACACTTATTTGGAATGGAATTAAATAACAAGTACTTTGGGTGTCTTGTTCATTATATTTCTTTTCATATAAAAGCAACAGAACTTAAATTACATCCAGTTTATTAGCAACAATGTGCTCGAGCGTGAATCCCGCGATATCCGCCTTTGATCTCACAGGTGTCTAATCCACTGCGAGAAGAGAGATCTGTCCGTCTTGCCTGCGCTTTTTTCACTCCTCCTCTCACTGCAGCCGCCTACTCTCGCATACATTTCAGGCGAGGCAAGGCGCATCTCAAACGAGCCTTTTCATTGACTGATTTCATTCATGCTTCAGACGCGTCACGCTGGAGGGCGTTCCCACTGTGATTACACGCAGCGGTAGTCCCTGAAGGGGAACTATATGATCTTATCATTTCAATTATGCCTTTTCAAGTATCACCAACTTTACTCACCTGTTAGTTACAGTGGTATCCAGTGTTTAGCTGCTAGTCTCCATTAAGCGCTGTCAGAATGCAGGCACGTTAACGTAATTATGTCTTGCACTGTTGATGGGGGCGTGACCCAACATCGCTAATATGGGCTTGTAGCGTAAGTGACAAATTAATTGCTAAAAAATAATAATGCACACATTTCAGCTTCCTTTTACGGAAGAGGATTAGGGCCAAGCAATAATAAAAAAATAAAACCATATCGAGAATAAAGTCGTTGTGTTTCGAGAAAAAACTCGATAAATTTAGAGAAAAAAGTAGAAATACAATCTTGAGAATAAAGTCATTACATTTCGAGTATAAAGTCGTTGTGTTTCGAGAAAAAACTTGTTAAATTTCCAGAAAAAAGTCTAAATAATCGTGAGAATAAACTCATTAAATTTCGAGAATGAACGCGTTAAATTTTGAGATCGATTTGAGGCCACATTCATCCTAACATCGACCCTATGCTTTTCAGCCATCTGCGAGCAAGTGAGTGAATTTTGACTTCATGTGTGATATAGTGGATTTTATGTATATAGTGTTTTTTTTCAAATGCATTATAATATTGTTTAAATGCTTATTCGTGTTTTGTTAAAAAAGAAGAGTGTTATGTTCATTTATTAAATTAATTATTTTTGCTCGGCATACCAGAGTGATGACGTCATCCCACGCTTTAGTAGCCCGCGCTCCGTGATGTGCTTCATTGAGAGTAAATACGACGAAGCCATCACTGCAGCGCTTGTGTGATTTATTCTTTATCTGCTTTATACTTCTTCTTCAGAGGTATTACAATTTTGGAGGCACCGCTGGGATAGATGTTCGGTGGAGTGACTCCCTGACCGGTAGAGCCCATTTCGCAACATCGTCCCCTTCTTAGTGACCCAGACCAGCAGCAGTGTGAGACATTCAGGATGAGTGGTGGAAGAGACTGATTGAGCAGTGTGTGCACTTGGAGTTATCACAAGGTCAAGTCAGTCAGGTAAACATCACCCTCAACAGCCTGTCTACACGGCAGCCAAAAATGGATGAGCTTAAACGTCTTCAGGATGAAATTGGTGAGAAATTATGCACACTTTCATGCGAAAAGCTGGCAAAACTCAGTGTCTCTCTTCACCTAACAAGAGAGGATGAGACAAATGTGACTCATTTGTCACTCTTAAACCGCCTTAGTAACTATCTTCTGAGAACTGAGCTAGACGAGTTAGAAGATGGCGGCATGGCTGAACTTTTGACAATTAATGACAATCTGAGTCAGCTCATGGTAATCACAGTTAATGCTTCTGAACCAGGGACTGAGAAAGAGGAAAATAAATCTGAAGAGGTTAACACAGTTCAGAGAGAAATGCCAGAAAGTGGAAAAAGTGCAGCTGAATTGTTTTCTGCCATGCACATTAGTCCTGCCGCACTACAGAATGCAGGAAACAGACAGACATATGTAGACCATGGCCCGGTTTATTCTCCACATCCAGTACATAGACAAGTGAACTCAGCATGGCAGAAAGACTTCAAAATTTCTGGTCTAATAGGAGACCCTGGACAGAAGGATCGTCTCTCATTCTCCAGTCTGGCACGACAGATCGAAAGTGGTTTAAATAAGGGCTATCCAGAACAGGAAATAATAGATTCTGTCATCAGAGCTATCACACCAGGGCTTCAGCTGCGGAGCTATCTAGAGGGAAAGGCAGGGCTGACACTCCCAATGCTGAGACGGATACTTCGGTCTCATTATCAGGAGAAAAATGCTACTGAACTATATAAGCAGCTCACCACCGAAGCTCAGCGCACTAGAGAAACGCCACAAAGCTTCCTAATACGAGCCCTTGATCTTAGACAGAAAATTCTGTTTGCTTCTCAGGAGGATGACTCAGGCTTAAAATATGATCCTGCCTTAGTCCAGAATATGTTTTTGCACACAGTCTTGACCGGGTTGCAAAATGATCGCGTCCAAAGTGACCTTCAACCATGCCTGTCAGATCCCACTGTTCCAGATGAAGTGTTACTGGAAAAACTCAATATTGCTTGTGCCAATGAATCTGAAAGACAAAACAAACGAAAATCAGACAAGAGTGGTACTGTTCACGCTGTGCAGCTAAAAGAGCCTTTCCCTGAACAAAAATTTCAGCCCAAACCGTCTAAGTTCGATTTAATGTCACAACTGAAAAGCCTGAGTGATGATATCATGCAGATTAAAGAGACAATGCAACAACCCTTATCTGTTCCTCAGCAGTGTTTTGCAGTCTATAACAAAGAACCAACAGCAACAGTGTCCCCATCGCATCAGATCTCATCTCAGGGTTCCCGACAGACATCAGGATGGAACCAAGTCCAAGAGCATCCAACCTGGAAACCAAATACAGCTACATGTTCACAGCAGGGAGGTTCATACATGCCTCCACATCAGTTCTCACAAAGTCAAACCAGGGGGAGGGAACAGAACATACCGCGTACACCTGCTAATCCAGCTCAGTGTTCCTCTGTTCCACAAGAACATTACCTCCAGTCGAGTCCGCATTATGCAGTACCAGAGACTCACCATGGACAGCCACATGTGTATCCTTCTCCTCAGCAGCAGCCCATGTCCATCAATTACACAAATCATCCTTCAAGCTTTGCAGCATCAGAGTATTATCCCCAGCAGTACATGGTGCCACCACAACCGCGCCCTTATCAGTTTCCCAAGCCCCGTCCTTCACGAGCCAGACAATGTTTCCATTGCCAGCAGCGTCAAGCAGAGGAACCTTGCACCCATTGTTACCACTGTGGCAGCAGTGAGCACTTCTCAGCTGGCTGTAGGAGTAAAGGCACCAGGCCGCAGCCAGGAGCTCCGTTAAACCGGAGCGGGTTGCCCCCAAGGGACAGGGTGTGATCCGAGCAGTAGAGAAGTCCCAAAAACATGAGAGACGTAGCATGAGCCATCAGAGACAGCTTGAGTTCCAGTCCCTTGATAGTATTTTAACAGCCCCTTGTCAAGTTAACCAGCATTCTGCAGTCACATCTTTAGTGGGCCGACAATGTCTTGTGACCTGCTATTTACAGGGGCAAAAGATAGAAGCATTATGGGACACAGGCTCTCAAGTATGCATTATAGATGAACAGTGGAAAGCCAAATACGCGCCTGAAGTGACACTGAGAAACATCTCAGAGGCAACAGAAGCACCGGACAGTCTGCGTCTGGTGGCAGCGAATGGGACAAACATGCCATACAGTGGATGGGTGGAGATGACCTTTAAGCTAGCATCCCCTGTAATGAATGTGAAACAGTTAATCATTCCTGCGCTTGTCTTGAAGGACCAAGAATTGTCCAGACCTATCATCGGGTATAACGTGATAGAACAAATAATGAAACAGAGTGAAACGAACAGATCTCATGGTACAACTGATGCGTATTTGTACAGAACTGTCAGGAATGCTTTCCCTAGCATAAAGAAAAATAGAGTACATACCTTCATCAATTTGGTGACTGCAGAGGGACTCAGCGAGTACGCAGTAAGAACAATGAAGGAGCCTGTGAACATACGGAAGCATACTGTTATGCAGATTCAGTGTCAGGTAAAAGTGCCACACGTGAAACAAGATAGTGTGCTGCTATTTGAACCACATGTCAATCCAGCATATCCTGATGGCCTTGAACTTTTTGATACCCTCTTCACTCTGAAAAGGGGAGGTCGCCCAGTGGTTACTATCAGTGTGCAAAATGGAACAGACCATGACATCACACTCAGCGGAAGGACAGAGCTAGGGACATTGCAGCCAGTTAAGTCTGTCTTACCAACGGCAAACCCACCGCGTGCAGCCACAGCCTCTGTCGTTCAGTGTCCACCAGAAACAACTGGTAGAGATGACAACCAGGATTCATGGGACCCTCCAGTTGATGTGGGCCATTTAACTTTGCTCCAACAACAACAAGTGAAGCAGATGTTGCGGGAGGAATGTCATGCCTTCTCAAAGTCAGATGATGATATTGGCTGTGTTCCAGGTTTACAACTGAGTATTTCTTTAAATGATAGCACCCCTGTTGCCCGCACATACACATCAGTCCCTAAACCATTATACCAAGAGATGAAGGACTACTTACACGACCTGATTACTCAAGGATGGGTGACCAAGTCTCAATCCCCTTACTCGTCGCCCATTGTCTGCGTCCGGAAAAAAGATGGCAGTCTCAGGCTGTGTATTGACTATAGGGGCCTGAACAGCAAAACAATCCCTGATCGGCAGCCAATACCCAGGGTGCAGGATATCCTAGATGGCTTGGGGGGCAATGCGTGGTTCTCTCTGCTGGACCAGGGAAAAGCATACCACCAAGGGTTCATGTCCCCAGCGAGCAGGTATCTGACTGGATTTACAACACCATGGGGCCTCTACGAATGGATTCGTATCCCTTTTGGCCTTATGAATGCGCCCGCAGCATTCCAACGGTTTATGGAGGAATGCCTGGAAGGATTGAGAGATAAAATTTGCATACCCTATTTGGATGACATCCTGGTCTTCACTGAGTCCTTCGACGAACAGGTGGAAGCGGTACGGAGAGTGCTGAAAAGGTTGCAATTCCATGGAGTCAAGTTAAAACCAAAAAAATGTGAGCTCTTTAAAAAGGAGGTGCGTTACCTGGGAAGAATTGTCTCAGCGGAAGGCAGTAGTATGGATCCTGCGGACACAGTCGCTGTAACGGCGCTTAAGGAACAGAAACCGAGCACCGTGGGAGAGCTGCGCAAGATTCTTGGCCTGCTCAGCTATTATCGGCAATATCTCAAAGACTTCTCCCGAATTGCCAGTCCCCTCTACGACTTGCTAAAAGCTAACACTGACGGTGAACCACAGAGGAAAGGAAAGCACAACGTAAGAAACAACAAACGGAATCATGTGGTACCATCAAGTAAATCAATTGAGTGGACAGAACACCATCAGGAGATACTTGAGAAGTTGATTGATTGCCTGGTTCAGCCACCGGTTTTAGGGTTTCCAGATTTCTCCCAACCATTCATACTCCATACGGATGCATCCAACCAAGGGTTGGGAGCAATCTTATATCAGAATCAGAAGGGAAAGCTGAGAGTAATTGCCTACGGTTCCCGAACTTTGACAGCAGCAGAGAAAAATTACCACCTGCACAGCGGAAAATTGGAATTTTTAGCTCTGAAATGGGCTGTAACAGAAAAATTCAGAGACTATCTGTATTATGCACCAACCTTTACGGTGTTCAGCGACAACAACCCATTGACCTATGTCCTGACCTCTGCAAAGTTGAACGCCACCGGGTGTAGATGGGTATCAGAGCTCGCAGACTTCCACTTTACCATCCGCTACCGTCCCGGTAAGGAAAACGTAGATGCAGACTCACTCTCCAGGATGCCAGTCGACCTGGAAACAACAATGAGAGAATGCACTGAGGAATTCTCCTCTGACTGTGTGGGAGCTGTAGTACAAGCAGTAGAAATCCAACGTAATCCAGATGTGTCCCTTGCTGTGGCCTTTCAGAGTGTACCAGTATGTGTGGAGGAAGATGACAGACTACTCAAACCCCTGTCAAAAGAAGAAATTAGACAAGCAAAAAGGATGACAAGGACATAAGCGTAATCATTGAACACTTACAAACAGGATCTAGGCCTCCTCAGCAGTGGCGGTCGGTCAACTCGCTATCAAAAGTTCTTCTGAGAGAATGGGATAAGCTGAAGCTGGATGAACATGGCATTCTGTTCCGCCAAACATCTCACAGGAAACAGCTGGTATTACCCACTCAGTTCAAAACAACTGTTCTAAGGGAACTGCACAATGAGATGGGTCATCAGGGTCTTGACCGCACCACAAGCCTTGTTAGGGATCGGTTCTTCTGGCCCTACATGCAGAAAGACATTGAGAACTATGTCCTGAGAACCTGCTCCTGCATCAAACAAAAAAAACCATGCCGTGAGACAAGAGCACCCCTTAAAACTATCAAAACGACCCACCCATTCGAATTAGTGTCTATTGACTTTCTTCATTTGGATAAGTGCAAGGGGGGTTATGAGTACATTTTGGTTATCGTTGATCACTTCACCCGATTTGCCCAGGCATATGCCACCACCTCAAAATCGGCAAAAACAGTAGCTGACCGGTTATTCAATGATTTCGCCCTGAAGTTTGGGTTTCCATCTAGAATTCACCACGATCAAGGGGGAGAATTTGAAAACCAGCTACTCACCCAACTCAAAAAGTACAGCGGCGTTGCCGGCTCAAGGACCACCCCCTACCACCCCCAAGGGAATGGGCAGGTGGAACGATTTAACCGGACATTATTGCAGATGCTGAAAACCCTGACTGACAGACAAAAAGCTAATTGGAAAGATGCATTGAACAAATTGATCTTTGCCTATAACTGTACTAGATGTGACGTGACTGGCTTCTCACCTTTCCAATTGCTGTTCGGACGCTCACCAAAGTTGCCCATCGATGCTCTCTTCGGACTTGAATCCGACAATAACTGCCAAAGTTACAGTGAGTACATGGAAAGATGGACAAAAGGAATGCAGGAAGCTTGTGAGATTGCGAGAGAACAGGCAAACAAGTGTGCAGAAAGAAACAAAAGGAATTACGACCAAAAAGTGAGGTGCACTGACCTGTTCCCAGGAAGCAGGGTCCTCGTGAAAAACCTAACTCCAAGAGGTGGGACCGGGAAACTGAGAAATTTCTGGGAGGAAGAGGTTCATGTTGTTACACGCCAGGTGGCAGAAGGTGCTCCAGTCTACGAAGTAAAACCTGAACAGAGTAAAGGCAGATCACGAGTTTTACATCGCAATCTTCTCCTTCCATGTGACCACCTGCCTCTTAACATCACACCAACTCAAAGTATCAAACCAAAGCGAGGACATCAGCCGAGAAACAGTAGAACTCAGCTCACCATGGAAAGAGAATGTGAGCCAGAGTACGATAATGAAAGTGAAGAGGATGAGTATTACTTCAGAGTGGAGATGAGACCACAAGAAAGCAGTGATCAAGGAAACAGGGATCTGTTACCTCCACAGTCAGTACCTTGTGAACCGCTATCTAGCCCTCCAGTGTCGGAACCAATCCCACAGTCACTTTCAGCCGAGTCAGAGATAAATCTTCCAGAGCCAGCACCTGCAATAAGACAAGAGTGTCATGAAAACGAACCATCTGTTGACCCAATGGAACAAGACTTACCTGTTGATGAAACAACTGAAGCGCTTGGGTCCAGGTACAGGACCTCAGAGGAGGAAAACGAGCATCAATTCACCAGGAGGAAGCGACGGCCACCAAAAAAGTTTACTTATGACAACTTTGGGACCCCATCATGCTACAATGTACAGATAGTGAAAAAAAAAGCACTACCCACACGTTGCATCTAGTGGAATGACCGCTGCGACACCCTGGTTATCAATGCCAATTTATTACCCACAGCCCTCATATGTGTGCTATTAAATGAAATGCCACACCACATCACCCTGAATCTGTTTTTTGCCCATAGTGAGAAACTATTGAAAAAAAAGAGAAAACAAACAATGGACTGTTACCAAATATTAAGAAAATGGACTGTTGTGCGGTCTTGAAACTGTGGACACTTTGAATCACTTTCAGACTTTCTTGTTGACACTTTTTGAATCTTTTTCTTGCTTGAAGGACTTTTTGCCATTTTTGCCAGGACAAATTAATGGACTGTTTTTTTTCCCTAAAAGAGACTCTGGGGTTTCAAGAGGACTTTCTTGTTTGACACTAACCCATGGGACTATTACGAACTAGTGCCTTTTGCCTATTAAGTGATACGAACTCTTGTATGGTAAAATTATTGGTTGTTGCAGAAACACTAAAAAAAAGAAGAAAAAGAAATGTTGTGCAAGGAAAATGTTGGTAACAGTGTTGTAAAATCTGACGTTGCATACAACAACTGCTGGATGGAGTTCAATTCTGTAAATTGGGCATTGCTGGACCTGATTACTTTAGGGATATGATGTCGGGACGACATCTTATTTTGAGGGGGAGAGTGTGATATAGTGGATTTTATGTATATAGTGTTTTTTTTCAAATGCATTATAATATTGTTTAAATGCTTATTCGTGTTTTGTTAAAAAAGAAGAGTGTTATGTTCATTTGTTAAATTAATTATTTTTGCTCGGCATACCAGAGTGATGACGTCATCCCACGCTTTAGTAGCCCGCGCTCCGTGATGTGCTTCATTGAGAGTAAATACGACGAAGCCATCACTGCAGCGCTTGTGTGATTTATTCTTTATCTGCTTTATACTTCTTCTTCAGAGGTATTACACATGCATGTATCTTGTTGTTAATTATTGGTGACTTTGTATACCATGTGCGCTGCAATAGTGCTATAGTATCAATAGTTCCTAAATGGTCCAAAGACGAACCCTTTACAGACTGGTTATAGCCAGTGCCGCTGCTAGCCATTTTGGTGCCCTAAGCATAATTTCTTTATGATTCCCCCCCTTAAAAATATATTTTTATTTAGGATTTTCATTTGAGGAAATTGAAAATTTCCTGAGGATTTTAATGAGGGTATGATTTATAAAATTTTTTTAAAAAGTAACACTCTAGTTTAGGGTCTAATGCTTACTATTAACTAGTTTCATTACCATGCAATGGCATGGTTTTATAATCATTGTGTTCCCGAATTTGAGGCAGGTTAGTCAGGGGGGTTCGGGGTTTCCCCGAGAAAATTTTGGATTTCTCTGAACTACAGATGTGCATTTTAAGATGTTGTGAAGGCAAAAAAAAAAAAAAAAAAAATCGATAACAACAGCTTTAAAACCATGTCAGTGGGCAGCTGATTATTTTTCTCTCCTCATCAGCATCACACTCTTTTTCTCTTTGTTTTTATCTTGCCCTGTCTGTTCCCCTCCTAAAGTTGGCTTTTTTAATTTACTAAAGGCTACAATTTGTATTTTATTCTCAATATGTACACATTCATTATTAATCCTGTGCCTAACATGATGAAATGAAAACGGCTTTGTCCATGTTTCTTGTCCCCTGACAATGACAGAAGCCTAAACTATTACTACATGTTATAGCCTATTTTCAGTTCAAAATGGCGAAAATAGACAAAACTATAATAGTTTGCCTAATAATTTTTTGTCATTAGTTTAACATTTATGACCTAAAAAAACTGTCAAATATATAAAGTTAAGTTAAGCTACTTCTTATCATCGCACTTGACCGTACACTGAAGTGTCGAGTTGCACTGTTAAAATTCGCGCTCAGCGTCTGTGAACATAAAGCCCGCCTACTACTTTGATTTGACTGGTCATCTCAAATATTCTGACATTGACGAGCAGTGACAGACCAATGAGGCTAAGATGAACACACACACACACACCCTGTCCTCTGTTTCTGACGTGCTCTGCTCTCTGCTCTCTGCTCGGCGCCGCTGCGGATTGAAGATGAAAAACGCGCTGAATCTGATTATAACAAGAAGTTTGATGATTGATTTTTCATTAGGCTATTTTTGGTGCCCCCTCAGCACTTGGTGCCCTACGCACAGCGCGTGATGCGCGTGGTGGGAGCGGCGGCGCTGGTTATAGCTCCACATTGCTTTCTTTTTGTGTAGGCTATAGCCTACACAAATCAATTATAAGAATTGTTGTCCTCTATCATAGGCTATGCAATGAACACTAATCGAATGCGTTATTCTCTACATTTCATTTCTACTTTATCCTTGAAATTTTATAAGTTTATTCTCACGATTATTTCAATTTTTTTTCTCAAAATTTTACGAGTTTTTTCTCGAAACACAATGAGTTTATTCTCGATATTTAATGAGTTTATTCTCAAAATTGTATTACGACTTTTTTTCTTGAAATTTAATGACTTTAATCTCGCATTATAATGACTTTAATCTCGAGATAGTTTTATTTTTTTATTATTGCTTGGCCCTAATCCTCTTCCGAATCCCTTAGACCGTTTCTGTTCAGGAGTTTTTTTTTTAATTAAATGAATTTCCCCCTCCTCAGACTGGGGATGGGGCCGAGCCACGGCCCCCCCTGGCCACTACGTAGCTCCGCCCCTGCAGCTCTGCACAGTTTATAGGCTTGTTCGACTTCATGCAGCTCTGCGCAGACCGATCGGTGGCTGACTTGAAACAGTGCATGCCGGTTAGAAATTTTGTCCGACTTGATGCAGCGCTGACTCCACATGACTGTGACGTATACCATCAAAGTACCGCGAGAGCGATTCGAGAGCAGCCGCAGGATTCAGCCAGCGCAGCTTCTGAAGAGCGGCTGCACAGGTTCTGATGACGACACAACTGATCCACGATTGGCCGGATTCACGGAATGACAACGATCACGTGCGTTTCGTGTTTATTCGGTTTATTCTCACACGTCTTTAGTTCCACTAAAGCTTAGAAATCATTTTTTTATAACAGTAAACACTCGTTTCATGTAGTCGCGATGTATTGTGTTATGTTTATCAAAATAAAACTGATTAAAAACGTTGATTCCACTTCATTGATAGTAGCTGTAGGCTTATGTTGAACTTTATTCTTGTTCAAACAGATGCTGTATGAAGCAGTACATAAAGTATTGAATGAAAATGTCTCTGAAACATCTGTGTATTTTGCAAATATTGAATTTATTTCACTTCAGCTGTGGTAAAGTATACAAACACCACGTGAGCGGTCACTACGGGAACCAGAAAGTGTCCGACTTCACGTCTCCGTTTGCAGCTCCTCCCCGCCTGCACTCGGCTACTCTCGCCGATCGCTTACATCCAGCCGCAGCCGATGTCGAACACCTTATGTCTCCCTCATTTAACACACCTGATTCAGATCATCAGCTCGTTAGGAAAGAGCTCTATGAACTGAACTGGGCGTGTCAGATAAAGGAGACATATAAAATGTACAGAGCTCTGAGTCCCCAGGACCAGTTATGATATATCTCTCAGGTGTTGTTAAGCATTTGTATGACAGTTTAGGACTGTGATCGTATCGGATTATACTCCCGCGATTCATACAATATCCGATCCAGTGATTTTGGCCAGTATCGGACTAATACCGATACTGAATATCGGATCGGCGCACCCCTACAGTTTCTCCAAACGTGTTTATTATTTTAGGTAGTTATTATAACGATAATCCATGTCCAAGAGTCCATTTCCCTGGATGAGATGGGTTATTTCACACTATTAACACACACTGACCTCCTCAAGCTTTTATTTTGGCACTTCCGGTTACCAGCATTTTGAGTTTGCATAATAAGCCTCTTTCAGACAGAGATTCCGAAAAATACACAGAAAATGTGACCCGGCATTTGTCCCGGGATTGTTTGATTGACACACAACCCGTAAAGACACATGGCGTCAGGATGAGACGTGTAAAGTACGCGTCGAAAACATGTAAGCCTACACGCGTATGGAAGGCCATGAGGGCCAAAAACGCATGAATTTTAAAGCCCCATTCACACTACCAGCAAACTTTGTCGCTGCAGGTCGTGAGTTCAGAGGGCTTTCCCACTACTGGTTGCCTAGTAATGTTTGTGAGTGACATTCACAGATGTTACTCTGCTATAGACAACAAAAACGTTTTCTTGCCGCTACAAACAAACATTTTGGAAGGAAAAGTCTAAATATAAATCAAATCAGTACATAAAATGCATAATATTAAAGATGAACGAGAAACAGCGAGTGCTTTTGCCATCGCGGCTATTTAACTGCAGCAAACGGGCAAATACGGGTCTATCTGGGTTCCCGAAACCATTCAGGCATGGAGTAAGTAGTGTGAATACCACTGTATGTACACATATCATAAATTATAGGACAGTTTCTGTCTGTTAAAATGAGCTTCTTGTTCAACTTGCCTCTGTCGGACTCAGCACTGAAGAGTGACTCCAGCAAGCAATTTTAAGTCTAAAAGACATCTAATAGCCATCAAAACACAGCCCAGACGTCTAGGCTAAAAAAAGGCTGAATTTGGGCTGTCAGTGAAAATCTAATAGACGTCTAACCATAGCCCAAGAATAGACTAGCCATCAATTAGACAGCTATTAAACGAGTACATATCAGAGGTCTTCACGGGTCCACTTGGATCCGAAAACCCGAGGTCCGACCCGAGACCCGAGCGGGTTCTCCAAAACTCCGACGAGTGTCTCGGACACGGGTTGGGTTCGGTATCAGTGGCCTCGGGTTTCGGGTAATTTAAAATAAATATGCCGTTTCCAAATGGACCCGAGAAGACCCGAATTCTTTTAAACAATGTTGGGCATTTAACAAAATTGCAGCATTTAAAACAACTCTGACACCGTTCTCTCACTTTTTCTAAGTTAGAAAAGCACGAGCACGTGCTTATGCTTTTCATAAGCATAAGCACGGTTGCCTCCGCATTATTTACTCAGTTGCTCGCTCCACATAAACCAACCCCTCCGTTTGCCAAGAAGAACTAGTGCGCCATCATGTGGATGGATGTTTGACTAAATGCAAGTATTTGAATTGTCGTCAAGTCAGGCCTGTCAATCAATTTAAAAATACGCGACACTGTCAGAAAAGCACGGAGGCGATAACAGACATTGCGAAAAAGGTGAGGGAAAACAAATAAGTAGAACAGAAACATCCAGGGTCGTCAACTTTTTAACAACGGGATTGTAGGCTAAATAACACAATTTTAGTAAAAGTCAATGACTGGGAGAATTTGATTAAAAATCTGTTATAGGCTACATTTGGAAAAACAGCCATCGGTAAATTTTACCCTGTGGTGGTTCTAATCATCGTATGGTCCGGTAAATAACATAATGCCACATTTTAGAGGACGTAATGGGTTACAGTGATGTGTGATTGACATTTGAGCACCTCAGCGCGCTTACACTTGCGTCTCTGTTAAGTGCATTTTTGAGAAACGCAGGGCTGCAGGCTGTGCACAATGTAAATGCCATTTACGTTCGGGTCCAGTCAGGTTCCAAAGGAAATAGCGTCAGGTCGGGTCGGACTCGGGTATAATTTTATCGGGTCTGTCTCGGGTCGGGTTTTTCTTTAATAAAAAATAATTTATGGACGTCGGGTTTGGGTAAGTAGTGATTCGGGTTGATTCGGGTCGGGTACAGTTTTTAGGACCAGAGAAGACCTCTAGTACATATACATGTATTAGACAACAAAATGATGGCTAAAGGATTATTTTCACTCAAATATAACAGGTTCTCATAAATGACAATCCATCCAAACAAATTAAATATAAAGGTTTTATTTAGAAAAAGAACATTAACAACTTACAAAAAGATCAAAGCATAAAAATTACCAAATCAAATATGATAAATACAATATAAAATTATTTTAAAAAATGGAACATCAACAACTTAAGATAATAAAATATAAAACTGTTACTGCTGGGAAGTTGGTCATCACGGCATCTGCCAAATAAGAAAAAAAAATAATTTGCACAAGAAAAGTATTGTTGAGTTTAACCTCAAGTGTGCATGGACTAATACATTCACCTGGACTGTTTTGTGTGTGTGTGGGTCAGTGTCATTGGCTGCTGAAGACTTGGGTCTAACCATTTCTGTGAGCTTAGGTGTACCGTTCATAACTAGGCTACCACCATTTTACATGCTATATGTAAAATGAATTTTTTTTAAAAGAAAAACCCAACCCAAGCTTCATTATAGTTTAGTTTGGTAGTTAAAACTACTGCAGAATTTTGAAACAAGAATCGAAGGTGTGGTGTGTGTGTGTGTGTGTGTGTGTGTGTGTGTGTGTGTGTGTGTGTGTGTGTGTGTGTGTGTGTGTGTGTGTGTGTGTGTGTGTTCTGTTTAGGTTTTAATGCACATCTAAGCTATTTGCATTATTGATATACTGCTGGATACTTTTTATAATTACTAATTTTATATAGCCAATCATTTGTATTTTTTATGCTGTAGGCTATTATAAAATTAATTTGAAAGTTTTAAACTTGAATGAATTGCATTTTGAATGAAACTTAATCTTATGGTGCTTGTACAATGACAAATATTATTCTACTGTATTAGCTTATGCTCTCTCTGTATGTAAAAGCCATTCTTCAGACAAATTCAATAGTTCAAATCAATGATGGACTTTGTCAAAGTTTTGTCTATCAAGATAATCTTTACAAGTTAATCCAAAATTTATACATTTTGAAGCCTATATAAAGTTTTTAAAAAACACAAGCAGACACAATAAAGTTTAAAAAACCACAAGCAGGTTATAACTGTGTGTTATATGTCATAGACCAAAACGTGAAAATATTTAGAGGCTTTGTTCACCACAGACCTTATTTCAGGCGATTTAGCAAAAACCCATTCAAAAATCCCATAGACTTTAGAGCGAGGCAGAGCCGTTAAATATGAGAGTTGCGACACACTTTGATCTCGCCGCCACGCGGTCACGTGGTTTGTGTAGCTCTCAATAGTTCCAAACAACTCCGCGTTGCCAATGGTTTTTAAAGCGGGGCAGACAGCAGCAGCTATATTTGCAGCGATTATCGGTAAATATTGACGCATAATGTACATTGATTATTACGTTGACATTTAAATGACTTGCATAAATACAAAAACAATTCTGGGGAGTAGCAGAAACACAGTATTAATACGTTTTTGTGTTTAATTTAGGAGGGAAATGGGGTGCAGCATCGACCGTTTGCAGCAAATTTCTGTAAATATGATGGAGAGTGTGGTCAGTTTGAAATGAAACTGGAGATATGGTTACTGGGTGGAATAATTCATAACATTAACGTTACTGTTAACGGGATTCATTTCAGTAGGCTATACATTTACATACTGTACACAGTAGCCTACATCGTATGCATGTATTTGTGTGTGTTCTGATCTATGGTTAATGGTTTGAAAGGATGTAGGGGTACATAAGCCATACTTAAATTAATCCTATAAAATGTTAGATCGTATTTATAGTTATTTCACTCAGTAACCATCACTCCAGTAACACACACACACACGTGTAGTATATATATATATATATATATATATATATATATATATATATATATATATATATATATATATATATATATACACACACACACACACACACACACACACACACACACACGTGCAGTATGTGTGTGTTACATACATATATACACACACACACGTGTGTATGTGTATATATATATATATATTACATACACACGTGCAGTATGTGTGTGTTACACATACATACATACAACACCACACACACACACACACACACACACACACACACACACACACACACACACACACACACACACACACACACACACACACGTGTAGTATTTGTGTGTGTGTGTGTGTGTGTGTGTGTATGTATATATATATATATATATATATATATATATATACCATACTCTACCAGCCAAAAGTTTTGGATCAGTAGGCTAAGATTTTTAATGTTTATAAAATAAGTAATCTCTTCTGCTCACCAAGGCTGCAATTTATTTGATAAAAAAATATATATGACAATTAAAAATAACTATTTTCTAGTGTCACATGATCCTTCAGAAATCATTCTAATATGTGGATTTGATGCTCAAAAAACATTCATTATTATGATCAATGTTGAAAACAGTTGTGTACAATTATTTCAGGATTTTTTGATGAATAGAAAGTTCAAAAGAACAGTGTTTATTTGAAATAGGATCTTTTGTAACATTATAAATATCAATAAAGCCCTTTGAATTGAATAATTTGTTGTGTGTTTTGAATTTGGAGGGAAGGGGGACTGCTACCATGAGGTATAATACATTTACAGTATTTACTGTATATATTTTTCTCAAGCTTCTTAATGGTCATAATTACTAACATCATTATGTTATGTTAAAATACATTCACATAAACCTGCACAACAAGTAAATATCAATTAAAGCTGCTCAGTTTAAGTCAAGAAAGAAGTTTGGTCAACAGTAAAAAATATACAAGGCAACCAATTGCATTCAACAAAACATTTAATTATATATTATATCTAGGGAGTGGGTAGGTACATTTTCCTTGAATCTTCTGTCTTCAAAGAAACTCGTTCGACTTCCTCCAGGGAGAGAAAGATGGCAGAAAGCAGGCCAGAAAAGGAATACAAGTGTTCACTATAGCCATTACATTCTGCCACCGAAGCTGTAGGATGATCTGGAGACCTGCTGGTGAATCGAGAATCAGTAAAACGCTTAGCTATACATTGATAACAAAAGCATTCAAACTCCACGCTATAAGTAATAATATAGTTACTTGGATTTTTGCGTGAGAGCATTCCCCTGCCAGAAGCAGAGCGTGTCATACAGACGAGGCCGGGTCTGTTGCTGTTGGAGAGAACTGGTAGTGGTAAAGAAAGGAAACTGTGTTAAAGTTAATACATTGAAGGACAGCTTAAATACACATTTAAAGCCTATGTTTCCTAAACATTTTCATGAGGTTGAGATTACAGAAGTGAGAGTACACACCTACAGTTAGGTCAATACCTACTTGGACAATAATTGTCATATCTGTTATTTTGACTCTACTACTCTACATAATTTGAAATTAAATGAGAACAAAAATATCTATATACAAACCACTATTGTTATTGTTACACAACATTATGGAAGAAGCGGGATGATTATTTTGCTCATCCGACAATTTATGCAAATTAGGGAAAAGATAATTTAATATTTTTACTGCATTTTGATACCGTATAAAGCTCAGCCATACATTCTGCTTTTCTATGATGTTCAAGATTTTTTATACTGTCATAGAGTTGTAAATTAATTTTCACGTTTTAGCATTAGTCTTATTTGTTTGCTGCAGTACTTATTTGCTTTATATCCAGATGTATTTCTAATATTAGGCTTGACAAAAAAAAAAAAAAAACAACCTCTGAATACAATGTAGTTGAACATCACATTTAACTATGACCTCAGTTTTGAATTTACACATTTCTGACTGGTAGCTAACGTTAGTGAACTGTTGGTCACGTAAGCTAGCTGCAATTAACTACTATTATCTTCCAATAAACAGTAATTAAAGTTGGCTACATAAATTACAACTACTGACTAGATTCATGAGAGGACAACTAATGCGTTCAAATGTAAAAAAAATACAGAAATTTCATCAACTTACCAGCGAACGTACTTCGGAAGCACTGAAAATGAATGGAGTTCAGTGCTGGAACTATCAGTGTTTGGAACTATTGGCTGCTCCACGACACGCGTTACTTCCGCATTCCAAAGTTCCCATGGCGGCCTATGGGAGTGTCGGAACTCTGTTTTTCAACGGCTCTGGAGCGAGGGAACCGGGAGTGCTAAAATGCTAACTCACTTCTGCGTTTTGGCCTACAAAGTGACGTCATAACTTCGGCACTCTATTGCTTGCAGGGACGGATCACATGCGCTCCACTGACTTCACTCCTATTGGTTGTCGCTCTTCATTTGCATAAAGTTAAACGGATCTCAACTTTGTCGCGTCGCTATAGACACGCCCTATCTGATTGCCAACGGTCACTGTCACGCGTGTTGCCGAAAATCGCCCGCTCCCCATTGAAATGAATGGTATTGTGTCGCTTTGTCGCTTGTAGTGTGAACGGGACTTAACGTATTTAACACATGTTTCATGCGTGAAATGCGTGTTAATTATGTGTTGTTTGCGCGTGACAAATCCACATGTTAAATATACGTTAAAAAACAGTTTGAACAGGTCAGTGTCATTGGCTGCTGAAGTCTTGGGTCTAACCATTTCTGTGAGCTTAGGGGGTGTACCGTTCATAACTAGGCTACCACCATTTTACATGCTATATCAGTTATTTTACATCAGCTTATTCAGCCTATTATTTTGTCCTTTTCTATAGAAATAATATATTTAAATTGCACTTTTATTAAACTTTAGATAAAAATATAATTGCCTTGTTTTTCTCCACTCATATTTTTGTAAATAAACACATTAGTGGACATTCTAGCTTTAACATCAAAGCATTAACATTTGTGTGAGGAAATCAGTTACAGTGGAGGTAAGCAAACAAAGGTTTAAGATACAGACTATTATAATCAATATCTGTCTTTAGAAAAAAAGTAATTTTTTATTAACTTTTATACATTTATTTTATTATTATTTTATTATTTTAAAAAAGACTCTTTAAAGTCCATATTTTGGGAGGAAAAATCTCATTTTAAAACATTCGAACGATCGGTCATTTCAAAAACAAATAAAAAAGTTTTATAAGCACAAATGATCGCCTTGCTCTGTTCTGTGATGCGCGTTCATGTGACGTCACGTAATAAGCAATTACGTTGAAAAGGTCACGAACGTCACAAACACGCATCACAGAACAGTGCAAGGCGAGCATTTGTGCTTATAAAACTTTTTTATTTATTTTTGAAATGAGCGATGGTTTGGCTAGATAAGACCATTATTCATCGTCTGGTGTCGTTTAAAGCCCTTTGAAGCTGCACTGAAACTGTCATTTGGACCTTGAACCGTTTGGGTCCCATTGAAGTCCATTATATGGAGAAAAATCCTGGAATGTTTTCATCAAAAACCTTCATTTCTTTTCGACTGAAGAAAGAAAGACATGGACATTGTCAAGTCTTCCACTTTTTTATTCAGCTCTGCCCAAACTTGAAATGGCGTTCAAACAATGAAGGACGCAAGAAGACAACTCATTGACTTGACTATTTATTTTCTTCTTTTTGCAGAGGTATTTGCACAAGCCATAGTCAGCAATAGTCAGCAATAGCCAGCAATAGCCAGCAATAGGTTGATAATCTTTAAAGATAAAATTGGACAAAAGAAACACACATTAATATAATAAAGATGTTATTTAAACTAACATTTAACGTCTCTTTCACCATCACCATATTACTTATAATATAAATCAACTAAATCAAAATGCTTTGACAAGAAATAATAAATGTTAACAAACTTGAACACCTTTCACTCAAATCACACCAAATCATACAAATCTTAGCATCAATCAGTACTGTAGCAAGCAAACTAGCAAAATCCATCAAATATGGTAAATCACAATGCTGATCTCTTACAACTTATAATTTACATCAAAAAATAAATGAATAAATTAAATTCATGTTCATACCAGTTGCGTCTCCAAGTTTGAATCTTTTGAACTGTGTGTGAAAGTCTTTGCAAGTCCAGCAAGAGATCTTCTCCAAACTTTTCACCTGCATGTGCTCTGAGAGGTGCACCACTTTATTGTTCCCCCTTGGAAACACACTCCCAATGGTTCCCGCCCAGTCACCACACTACACTGCCCTCTACAGGAATTTCTGAGTATGACGGAACTTAAAGTAAAACCTCATTATTGTGACGAAACACCTCCCACTTGACATCCTGGTTCATGAACCTAAGGAGGTCACTCCAATCACCTTCAATACTTTCACTTTTGTTCTTGATTTTGTTCTTCTACAGGAAGCAAAACAATCAGTCGTCGTACATCCCTATGAAGGATTGTAGAAGGGATTTTGGTTGACAGTCTCTTCACTTTATCTCTTTGGACAGGCTTCACAGTTGGGACTGGGTAGCTGGGAAAAGTTCTGACATGCACATCTCTGACGATGCCCTTCTTGTCAATACTGACACTGATGACTCTAGCAAGTTTGTACTGGCCCCTCCAGGCATTTTGATCAGCAAGCCAGACAACATCTCCAACAGCCACATTCCTATATGTTGTGTGCCATTTACTTCTCACAAATAGATTGGGCCCAGCTAACTGACTCCACTTCCTCCAGAATCTGTCAACTTCTGTTTGGATAGCTCTCAACCTTTTGTATGGGTAGTTTTCAAAATCAAAGCATCCAAAATCTCCTCTGGGTCCAGTCCGTCCAAGCAGAAGGGAATTTGGGCTGATATATTCTACGCAGTCTTCCCTGCTTTGAGTTCTGGCATCTACAGGCCTTTCGTTGGCCAGGTTAGCAGCCATATACATAAATGTCTGAAACTCACTCCATGTGAAGACTCCTTCTCCTCCCAGGTTGTGCAAAGCCCGCTTCACCGTGTGAACAGCTGCTTCTGCAGCTCCATTTCTGTGAGGGGAGTCTGCTGGGTGGATTTTCCAGCTCCATTCTGTTCCATGCACGGACGCTTCATTTTCAAGCTCAGACTTATTTAGTTGATCCAGGAAGAGATAGAGTTCTTTCAGGGCAGGTCTGGCACCCACAAAGTTCTTTCCAGGATCTGACCACAGTTTCTTTGGGTGCCCTCTCAGTGCCGTGAATCTTTGGTAAGCCATTAGGAAGCCTTCGGTTGACTGGTCACTGACAACATCTGTGTGTATAGCTCTGGATGACATGCAACAGAAGACAATTCCCCACACCTTGAGCTTCGTTTTCTTCTTTACCTCGTCCTTGACTTCATACGGTCCAAACAAGTCCACCATTGTATACTCAAATGGTCTGGCTGGTGTTATCCGCTCAGATGGAAGGTCACTCATGATCTGTTGGCACTTTCTGGCCCTGACCTTTCTGCACACAACACAGTTATCAACTCTCTTTTTAGCCAGCCTTCGACCTTTCACCACCCAGGCTTTTTTCCTCATCCGGAGGAGTGTGCCGGCTATTTCTTCATGATTTTCACCATGAGCCTCTTGAGCTAGGAGAGTGGATATCCACGCATCATATGGTAGAATGGGTACAGCAGTCTTGTCCTCATCAAAAGTCTGGAACCTTCCTCCACAAACTAAAAGCCCAGTCTCTTTCTCTTTATAAACAGCGAGTCTGTTGAGAGTGGTGTCTTGAAAGGTTATACCTTCTTGAGCTGCAAGGAACAGGTCTCTTAGTGCCTCTTTACACTCCCTGACAGTGAGTACAGCTTGTTTGGCTCTTGACCTCCAGTCTGTTGAAAAAGCTTCCTCCCACTTTGGTTTATCTGAGGCTGAATTCTTGTTCAACACCTCTTTCCATCTTGTTGCAGCTCTCCAAACCCAGGCCATGACCCGGATCAGCCTGGTCAGACTGCTGAATTTCTTGATGTCAATCAGATTGGTTATTGCAGAGCCGCTTGGTAATCTTCGGATCTGAGTCTTAGGTTCCTCTAGATTATTTTGCTGCGCATCACTCTTGTCTATCTTGGCCTGCACTCTAGTCAGTGCTGCAGAGAAAGCTTTCCTCTGAAGTTTGTTTATGCCTTCTTTTGCATATGTGGCGACTTCTTTGGCTGACTTATGTGGCCACTCTTCCACAGGTTGTCGCAGAAACGCTGGTCCATCCTGCCACATGGAATCTTCCTGGAGGTCTTCTGGGGCTGCCCCTCTTGTTATAACGTCAGCACTGTTCAGGTATCCCGGGATCCACCACCAGTCTTCGATTGATGTGGATTTTTGGATCTCCCCAACTCTATTTGCGAAAAAAGTTTGATATCCATAGCTGTCTCTCTGGATTGCTCCCAGCACAGTTTGACTATCCAGCAGATGGAGCCATCGTTCAACTTCTATTCGACTGTGCTTCTCAACATAATTTCTCAGTCGTGCTGCATAGACCGCACCGCAGATTTCAGCTTTTACTGTGTCTCCCTTTTGGTCCAATGGTGTGAGTTTTGCCTTAGACTCAACCAATCTGACTTGGATGCCTTGCTCCGTCTCCCATCTGAAATACATTACGGCTCCATAGCTCTTGTCACTTCCATCAGAGAATGTTATTCCCCAAGGTTTTCCAATCCAGTTGACTGGTGTGAGGCTTCTGTGGAAAGTGATTTGGCCAAGACGTGTGTATTCCTCAAAGAATTGGATGGCTTCTTCCCTCAATTTTTCTGACAAAGGTTTGTCCCAAGTGTCTCGGGTCAGAGTTTTGCCTCCAGCTTCCTGAAATGCCTTTCTGACAAGAATGGCGCCCTTTTGTTTGGCAGGTGTGACAAGGCCTATTGGGTCATACAAGCTAGCTACTTGGCTCAGCAGTTCTCTTCTCGTCAGTGGGTTTGGAGTTTTCTCTCTCACCTCTTTATCAAGGAGATTTTGTCCGACTCTCATCCTCTTTTTCCTCTTTGAAAAATTGATTGAAGTCGTGAGGTACAGTTTATCCTCTTCAACAAGGTATCCAACTCCAAGAGCTTTATTATATCCTTCCCCCATCTGGTTTGGAAGAATAAGTACTGTGCTTGACTCCGCTCTTTGTTCCCCTGGCATGATCTCCTGCCTCCCACTTTGACTTGACCGGACCCAGGGCTTGAGGAAGAACCCGCCTGCCTTCAGGATCTCTTCAACTCTTTCGATGTTCTGGTCCAGCTTTTGCAAGTCATTATGGGAAGTTAGGATGTCATCGACATAGGTATCCTCTTCAAGAATCCTACGTTCCTCCTCCAGGTGAGCAAACATGGGTAATTTGGCTGTTTCTCTCATGGCCAATTGTGCTATGCACCCTGCTGGTCGATCGCCAATGTTGACTCTGGTGATCACATACTCTTCAATTTCTTCCTCCTCAGTATCTCTCCAGAGAAATCTGTGGAGGTGCATCTCCAGATCTTCCAACCACACAGAATTGTACATTTTCCTGATGTCACCAAGGGCAGCATGGACGCCTCTTCTGAATCTGAGTAGTACTGCTCGAATGGGATTGAGGACATCAGGCCCTTTCAGCAGAAAGTCATTCATGCTAATCCCTTTAAACTTCTGGCTGCTGTTCCATACCAGTCGCACAGGTGTTGTGAGAGAGTGCGGATTCGGTGCCACCAAGTGGCTAACATACCATACTGGCCCTTTCCAGCTGGCAATGATCTCTTTAGCGAGTTTCTTTGCTGCTCTTCTCTCCACCATTTCATGGACTTGAGCGGTGTATGCTATTTTCCACTTAGGCTCTTTTTTGAGTTGTTTTTCTGTTCTCAAGAAGGTGGCTTCCACCCCGCTCCTGTAGTTGGGAAGGGAACTTGGATCTTGAATCCACGGGTATCTTGTGTCCTAATGGGGCTTCTCACTGTGAGCATCTGCTTTGACGTAGGTAAGGCCCTTCTTTATGACTTCTAATTCTCTTTCTTCATTTAGAGTCATCTCCTTACCTCCCGGCTGGCAATTGCCGCACCGGCATCCTCCACACTTGGGTTCGCAGGCTGCTCCAATGCTGTCCCATTTCCACCAGTTTAGAAACTCTTTACCAGCCACTTTGGTTTCAGCCTTGAACTCTTGTGCTTCTGTGATCTCTTGATACCTCACTGCCGATGCTCTCATGGATCGAGCAAAATGCGTTTCAGATTTGTGCATAGCTATATCTATCTCTTCAAAAAGATCTGGATGCGCTCCACCAACAGTCTTTCCCAATGGGCTTTCCCATAAGACAAGGTCTCCAATTACCTTCACTCTTTGCGGAGCAAGTCTTCCCTCACGGTGGCTTACCAGTAGCTCAATACTCTCCGGTCTCCTCAGATCTCCTAAATTGACCTCTGGGAAGAACCTCTTGAGTTGCTCAGGCTTTATGACTCTGTGGATGTTGGCAATTTCATTCAAACCATAGCAAATAAGCTCATGGGCTCTCTCCGTGCCCATAGGCGTCTTGACCCTCACTCTAAGAAAGTATCTTCTCGTTTTAACATTCATGTTCATTCCTCCAACTCCATGAATAATTAAAGAAATGTTTTCACTTCGAAGATTTAATCTCCTGGCAGCTTTGTGGGTGATGTAGTTTGTATCTGACGCTAAGTCGATCAGAGTTCCAACCTTTTCTCCTGCATTAGCAGTTACCTCGAGCAGCATTAGTATAACTGGCAATTCTTCTACAGCACTTGAATCAGTCACTCCAAGCTGACTCTTCCCACCACAGTTTGTCTTCCCAGTGATGTTGGTGAACGCTTTCTTGAATTTCTCCGCCATCTCTGGGGAGAGCTTAGATACAAATTCCTCTTGCTCCTCCGTAAGCTTATGCCTTCTCACATGGGATTGTCTTCTGTCTGAGTCAGTCCTCTTGAAATCTCCCTTCAGGCAAAGAAAGAAATGATGATCTCTTTTACAGTCTCTGTTCCTGCACAGGTAAGTGTCTTTGCATTCATCATCTTCACCATGACAGACTAAACACCTTTTACATGCCCCCAGCTTTTCTACAGCAGCCAACTTTTCCACAGGCTTCAGTTCTTTGAAACGCTTGCAAAAGAAGATCTTTTCTCCATGCTTTTCATCTCCACAGACAACACAGCCGCCTTTCCTTGTGGACCGTGTGGACGCATATCTTCTTTCCATACAAGCATATTTCTTTTCTGGCTTTTCACTCACTCCCAACTGCTCTAACTTCTCTAGAATTTCTTCTTGTGTTTTCAGAAATTTAAGAAGATTCTCAAAGTGATTGTCCGGCGTTACGCCATTTGCTGGGTTAACCATGAAGACAAGCCAATCTCTTTTCATGTTGTCAGGTAACTTACTTTCTATTGATTTGATCACCAGAGGGTTGTTAATGGCTCCTGTGTTTCCAAGTTCTGTGAGGTCATTCAGGGCCTTCTCTATGTCTTGGATTAAATCAATGACTTTTCTCGGCTGATTTGCTCTTAAAACGGGAATCTTCTCAAGATCTTCAATTATTTCCAAGGCAATTGTGGACTTGTTTCCATATCTATTCTCAAGCACTCGGAATATGTCTTCAGCAGTGTTGTAGGTAGACAAACGGAGCTCTCTGCACATTCTGTCGTCTATGCTGTCAAAGAGTTGGATCTTTTTTACTTCAACTGAGCCAGTTGGATCCCCCTGCTTTTGCAGACTTTCCCAGTCTCTCCTCCATCGATGGAAATTCCTTTTACATCCACTGAATTTGGGTAAACTGGTTGGCTTTATTCTCAGCGTTGGTTGTGGAACTGGCATGGAAATCTGGGGAACCCTCGCTCTGTCTCTTTTCTGTCTCTTTTGTGCGATGATGAATTCCACCTTCCGTGCTTCAAGGTTGCTACTGCATCCTTTCAGATCCTTCACTCTAGCTTCCAGACTGGATTTTTCTGCTGCTGGAATCCACATCTCCCAAGCTGCTAGGCTAGTGATTACACCTTGGATTTTTCTGTTTGCGCCATCCAACTGGAACTCATAACCATCTCGGTTTACAGCGATAACGGATGTTGCAGCAGCTCTATCACAGGCTGTTTCTGCGTCCTGGATTGCTGTTTCCATCTCATCTTTACCATATCTTGACCATAAGTTGAACAGGACAATTTTTCTGACCTCTTCCAATCTTACCTCACATTCATGGATTGTCTTCTCGAAATCAGCTTGCTGCTGCTTATCAAGTTCAGCTTCTTCACCACCTGCCATGTCCGCTTCAATGTCTGCCAGTAAACCAGCTCTATACTCATCGTTTGTCTCGCCGACATTCCTTGCCTCAGAAATGAGCTTTTTGAACTCCTCTTGTAGTTCACTTTTCGTCAAGTGTATCGCTCCTCTGCTAAGGAAGTTTGCCTGCCTGGTGAATGCACTCTTAGCCAAGGTCCTCTCTTGCTTCAGCTGCTTCACTGCTTTTCCAAAAGCTTCCTCTGCCATTGCGAGACGATTTCAGATGACTCTTCTCTGCGTCGACAACTTTCTGAGACGTTTAGGCCTTTGATCCTTCTGTCTTCATTGCCACGGTGATTATCAACTGTCAAGTCTTCCACTTTTTTATTCAGCTCTGCCCAAACTTGAAATGGCGTTCAAACAATGAAGGACGCAAGAAGACAACTCATTGACTTGACTATTTATTTTCTTCTTTTTGCAGAGGTATTTGCACAAGCCATAGTCAGCAATAGTCAGCAATAGCCAGCAATAGCCAGCAATAGGTTGATAATCTTTAAAGATAAAATTGGACAAAAGAAACACACATTAATATAATAAAGATGTTATTTAAACTAACATTTAACGTCTCTTTCACCATCACCATATTACTTATAATATAAATCAACTAAATCAAAATGCTTTGACAAGAAATAATAAATGTTAACAAACTTGAACACCTTTCACTCAAATCACACCAAATCATACAAATCTTAGCATCAATCAGTACTGTAGCAAGCAAACTAGCAAAATCCATCAAATATGCTAAAACACAATGCTGATCTCTTACAACTTATAATTTACATCAAAAAATAAATGAATAAATTAAATTCATGTTCATACCAGTTGCGTCTCCAAGTTTGAATCTTTTGAACTGTGTGTGAAAGTCTTTGCAAGTCCAGCAAGAGATCTTCTCCAAACTTTTCACCTGCATGTGCTCTGAGAGGTGCACCACTTTATTGTTCCCCCTTGGAAACACACTCCCAATGGTTCCCGCCCAGTCACCACACTACACTGCCCTCTACAGGAATTTCTGAGTATGACGGAACTTAAAGTAAAACCTCATTATTGTGACGAAACAGACATCTTGGATGACATGGGGGTGAGTAAATTATCAGCAAAAGTTTTTTTAAAAGTGAACTAATCCTTTAAGTGTGCTTTCACACCTGTAGTTCGGTTCATTTGGTCTAGACCAGGGATGGGCAACTCCGGTCCTCGAGGGCCACTGTCCTGCAGAGTTTAGTTCCAACCCTGACAAAAACATTTTTTTTGTAATCCTGAAGACATTGCTTAGCTTGTTCAGGTGTGTTTAATTAGGGTTGGAGCTAAACGAACCGCACCAAGGGGGAAAACGAACTCTAGTGTGATTCAACCCAACTAAATGAGTCAGGTGTGAAAGCACCCTAAGTGAACTCATTTATAGTTCAAAACGCAAATAATAATAACAATTAGCCCATCGTTATTATTATCAGCCTACAAGGCTACGTATTTAGAAGACGCTTTTATCCAAAAAAGGGACAAAGCAATTCGTCAAATGTCAGTCATAATACAGGTTAGACAATAATAATACAGGGTTTTATTTGATTATCACTAGTGATGTAGTACTCGAGTCCGGTCTCGAGACCGATTTCTGCTTTCTCGGACTCGTCTCGGACTCGTTCCTTCAAAGACTCGGTCTTGACTCGGACTCGGACCACAGTGGGAGAAGGACTCGTAATTTCAGACTGAGTCCTCGAGATTTTTTTTCCACTGGGGTGATATTAAATCATTAATATCAAAACTGGCATGTCGAGACAAAATCTCGATTGGGACTTGCTTCCTCAAAGACTCGGTCTTGACTAACGCCGTTTCACACAGTGCGTATGCGGTGCGTGTTGGGTTGCGTATACGGTACAGCAGCAGCACGCGCTATAGAGCTTTCATGCTGCGTTTGCAGTGCACAACTGATCCGAGGCTGTAGGCTACCACAAACACAAACAAGCATATTTACTCACTATAATACTTATTTGTATTTCAAATTCAGAAGTTATCAGCAACTTTTATTTAAAAAAAGTTGTTACCAGTGTGATTATCTTTGTACACATAGGCTACACACTTTAATAGACGTATTCACGTTTAAACACATATTTAAGCAACAAATTATTCAATGCATTACTTCTATATAGATTATATATTAAGTTGCTCAAGCATGGTAACATACTGAACCATATGTAGGCTACTTATATTAAAATCGCAAACATTTTAAATTAAAACTTAAAATTGACAAAAACAGCAGATTCATATACCTTTTCTTTTGCATAATTTAAATCTTTATACAATAAATCTTGCATTACAAAGAACCTTTTTTCCACCTCCACGAATGAGACGAGTGTCGTTCATTATGTCGCCTTGCTGAAGTAAATGGCAGTTTTCCTTGTTTACCCCAGTCTTAAAGTAAAAAGATGACTATGAAAAATAGTAGTATTTAATTAAATGCATTTATGGTAAAATTACTATACATTGTATTTAATTAAATACATTTATGATGAAATTACTACATTTTCATGTCAATTTGTGTTCATTTTGACCACAAACTATATGCTGTCACTTTAATTCAGCGCGTACAGCACAGAAGAAATAGACTCGGTGCGGAAACGATCTCTGCACTGCTGTATACGCACTGGATCGCCGGACCGCACCCGCGTGCAGTGTGAAAGCTCTAACCTGTTAATATGGGTGCGGAAAAAAATATGCACCGCATACGCACTGCAAACCGAGTATGTGTGAAACGAGCGTCAGACTCGACTGTATTTGAAAAACAACGGACTCGGTCTCGACTCGGACTCGGCCCTTCAAAGACTCGGTCTTGACTCGGACTCGACTGTATTTGAAAACCAACGGACTCGGTCTCGACTCGGACTCGACCCTTCAAAGACTCGGTCTTGACTCGGACTCGGCCCTTCAAAGACTCGGTCTTGACTCGGACTCGGCCCTTCAAAGACTCGGTCTTGACTCGGACTCGACTGTATTTGAAAACCAACGGACTCGGTCTCGACTCGGACTCGACCCTTCAAAGACTCGGTCTTGACTTGGACTCGGCATAGGCGGTCTCGTCCCCATCACTAATTATCACAAATAAACACAAGATTGTCTAACGTTAGGCCCAAGTCTTCAGCACTGACCCGCTCAAACTGTTTTTTAACATGTATTTCACGCATATTTTATGTGTATTTAACGTGTATTTCATGTATTAAATCCACGCGCAAACAACACATATTCAACACGTGAAATACGTGTTAAATACGTGTTAAAATTCACGTGTTTTGGCCCTCATGGCCTTCCATAGAGGCACGTACCGTTCCACAAAGCTGGCAAACGATCTCAGCTTCGGCGCGGATAGTAGCTCCTGGGGGCTGTTCCATAAACCAAGATTAGAGTATAAGCCAGGCTTATTTCGGTTAGTCAGGCTTATTTTTGGTAGATTCGGTTTCATAAATCAAACTTAAAAAAGTTCAAACTCAGTTACCCTGGCAACTCATGCTGGGAAACTAGCCTGGTCCAGGGCAGGCTAACTGTCAGGCTAAGCCTCAGTTGTTACACAGATCCTCAACACTGACCGACAAGAACACAATGATATTACCACTGACACTCTCTAATACCATTATTGGACTTTATAAATACACAGTATACAGAAAATCAACTTAAATAAGGCTACAATATAGACAATATAGACACATATATAAGGCGTTTTAAAGTTGTCCATTTAGGACATGTCATTTTTGTAATAAAGACATTTTAATTAAGGAGTGCCTCGGTTATCAGATAATTCTCTCTCTCTCTCTCTCTCTCTCTCTCTCTCTCTCTCCTCTCTCTCTCTCTCTCTCTCTCTCTCTCTCTCTCTCTCTCTCTCTCTCTCTCTCTCATATATATATATATATATATATATATATATATAATATATATATATTATGTACTTTATTATGTCTTTCAATTCAAACACATTTAACACAATCATACAAATGGACAGTTCCTTTAAAGACATCATATTTTCCCCCAATAAATATTCCTTATTTTTCCTTCTACTTTTTTTTCTTTTGTGATAATACCAACACATACATATAAATAAAACAATAAATAAATATTAATAAAAATATAACATTCACATATATCAAGCTCTTATATGACACATAATTCCTAATAGTTATTCAAGTAATATTATTTAAATATCAAATATTCAATATTAAATAAGTAAATAAATAAAATAACTAGAAATAAAAGGGAAGGTTACATAAAAATGTAGTTAATGTAGGCCAATATATATTCCTTTATTTTATGGAATATTCTTTGATTTTAGAGTTGCACATATCTTTTCAAAATGTATACATTTGTTCCTAATTTAATGTTATCCTCTCCATAATGTACTTTAGAAACTAAATCTAACCACTCATTTAAAACTGGGGATTCTTGCTTTCTCAAAAAAAATATTGCATTAAAAGCTGTAATTCTCAGCATTCTAAATAAGTATGCATCATCTTTATTACGTAGCATAGATCCTATACCCAAAACTATATTTTGTATCTTTATACACTGTAAAAAATATTTTAGCAATTTAGTTATTTCAACTTATTTTTTTAACTAGATTGTCCAGACAACAAGAAATTTTAAGTTTTCTTGTCCTCAACTTAACGAAATAAGTTAGTTAAACTAAAAAAAAACCCATGCAAAAAGATAACTCAAAATAATGAGTTAACTTTTTTTACAGTGTATATTTAGTTTCTTAAAAAAAATTCTTCCCTGAATTAGGCTACTTCTGTTCAATTTTTTTTTATTAGAAGTATAAAATATATGAGTGTAATGAGCTAGAAGTTCACTGCAACTTATCCAACATCCTAAAGAGAAATTATTATAATTAGAAGATATTTCTAGTGTTATAAAATATCGCATATTAATTTTCCAAGCAAAATGTATATTTTAGTCAGAATTATTGCGCTCCTATTTGGTGCGCATGCGCGCAGCAGCGCTCGTTCAATATGAAGATTAGCAGCAAAATTGATACATTTGCACGACTTTCTAACATTTACAGATGGAGAATATACCTGTTAAATGTAATTTTTGCACTGAGCGGGGGAAAAAAACATGTCACAAAACGCATAAAACAGCACAAAATATACGCTGTTTGATGGTGGATCGATTTGATCCACGATCGACCTCTAGGGCTGCTTCAGAAACGCGTGCACACGCAATTATCTAGACTAGATAAACCTGGATCAAGTTAGTGAGATTGCGTGAACTTCAATGACCTTTTATGGAACCACTTTAGCCCCAACTTATTTGTTAGGCTCATTCAAGTCCGGTTTAGGAGTTTAATCCCCGCTTTTCTAAGCTTCATTTATGGAACAGCCCCCTGGTCTCTACTTCATTCCAGTTTGCAGACATTTTTTCGTTCTTTCTTTGTTGATGACAAACACAAACTTTCTTCTAAGGGTGCGGATCCACTTGTCTGTGCGACTTTTCTGTCGCGGCGCACTCCAATTTATTCCTATGGGTGACGTCACGCAACTTTAACGCGCCCGCAAAGCATCACGGGAAGGAAAAATACTGCGCGTCAAAAAGCTGGCCGATGCCCATCTTTATGCAAATGAATCCGTCAAACGCGTGAATAAACTCTCTGACAGTGCGATATGGGTTATGTGGTGTCATTTTTATAAAAAACAAATATAGGCATATAAAAACACATCTGTATTAAAGAAACAAATATTGATAAACACGTATTTGGAATAGAATAAAATAACAAGTACTTTGGGTGTCTTGTTCATTATATTTATTTTCACATAAAAGCAACAAAACTTAAATTACATCTAGTTTATTAGCAACACCGTGCACGAGCGTGAATCCCGCGATATCCATCATTGATCTCACAGGTGTCTGATCCACTGCGAGAAGAGAGATCAGTCCGTCTTGCCTGCGCTTTTTTCCTCCTCCTCTCACTGCAGCCGCCTACTCTCGCATACATTTCAGACGAGGCAAGGCGCATCTCAAACAAGCCTACTGTTACTAGGTCCCCAACCCGGCATCGATGCCGGTATCAATCCCGGGTCGTGTTTGCATTCACACAGAAGGCGTTCAGGACATTCACACAGAAGGCTGTGTGAAAGGGGCTTTAGTTAAATATTTAGTTTCACCCGAAACAATTAGATTCAACATTTAGATTTAGATTTAACACTTAGATTTAACTTTTAGATTTAGATTCAACATTTAGATTTAACATTTAAATGTAACGTTTAGATTTAGATTTAATATTTAGATTTAGCATTTAGATTTAACATTTAGGTATAACATTTAATATTTTAATTTAACTGTTTAAAATCTCTAAGTTGACAAATATTGTTGTAAATGTGCTAAAAAGTGACCGTCAAAAATTCATACCAGTTTTTTAAACATTGTTTGATGCTAAATGTGACAAAATGTTGCTGTTATTTTCAGCGTTTATTATTATTTAATAATATTTTGCCATTATTTTGCCACTTTACAAACACATTTAGAGGAGATAGTTCACAGGTGAGACATGGTACAATATTTCACATGTGACTTTAAATAAGGTGTCTTTCTTCAAATTTGTGATATAAAATATTATTTTTGTTTAAAAGCAGAGGCTCTCTTCTTTCTTTTGATATATTGCATGTTCAGATATTCATAGAAAAAAATATTCTGGGGGCTGTGAAAACTCAAAGGGCAATTCCAGCGTTATAGATGTGACATTTGAACTCATAATGAGAGGTGAAATGTCTCAGAAAAAACAAACTTCTTACAATATTTAAATTTGAAATGCATATTCTCAGAGCACCCAATCTGGGGAATTGACAGGCAAAATATGTTTTTCTAAAATATATTTAAGCACCCCCAAAAAAGGAAAATATGCATGCGTTATGGATGTGACGGGAAATGAGTTTTTGGTATACTGTTCGATTTCCTTTAAAGTCTGTGAACTTTTAAATCCAATGTATAAATATTGCTATCCACATGATGAAGGGGTCTTAGCTGAACATAAAAATATCAATGTTTAAAATATTTATATTTTTATGAAGTGTATTATGAGGAAAAACCAGCGTTATGGATGTGACAAAAACCCCGTTATGGATGTGACGCGTCTGAAATACATAGAATCTGTTTAGAAAATCAACAATCAAACCATCATGGCACTTTTGTTGACGCATAATGGTTGTGTTTTCACATTAAGAAGACTGTCTGAAATGATTCTGAATAACCCCCCCCCCCCCCCCCCCCCCTCAAAGAATGAATCATTCTGGAATGACTAGGGTGGTTTTGTGTCATGGAGTAAATAAATCCGCATAGAAAATAATATTAATAAAATGTTAACTAATGTAGTTAACTAGACTTTAATAAATGGAACCTTACTGTAAAGTGTTTCTGATTGATGTATCTTGATTTCAGTGTTGGACAGATCAGTAGTTTTAACCATTCATTAAAGTGAATCGGTTCAAATGAGTTTTTAGTTCGCGAATCGGACGTGTCATTAACGGACCACATCGCACAAGATTTGTCAACACAGAAAACATTTCATCACTGGATGAAATCCATCACTGAGTCAACTCAATTCATTAATAAGCACGAGAAGAGAGAGAGAGAGAGAGAGAGAGAGAGAGAGAGAGAGAGAGAGAGAGAGAGAGAGAGAGAGAGAGGAGAGAGAGAGAGAGAGAGAGAGAGAGAGAGAGAGAGAGAGAGAGAGAGAGAGAGAGAGAGAGAGAGAGAGAGAGAGAGAGAGAGAGAGAGAGAGAGAGAGAATGGAGAACGATCTTGCTCGTTCTCTCAGTTAAACAAGCGCAGCAGTCAGTCACATCTCCTCACTCACCGATCAACCTTTGACGGGACAAAAAATACGCTTTAGTAGCCTAGGCAAGGCTGACAGAAAACAGCGCGCAAATTCCAGTCTTCTTGCGCTTTATGTTTAAACTGACAGGACTTGCAAATTGATAAACTCTCACACTATGATGGTTAAACTTTGCAATTAATCCGCGAATCACAAGCGTTACGGGCCGGGGGCTGCTGGCACGCAGCCTACTGATCATGAATCACATCGCACATATCTGTGATGTGACTATCGTGGATGCGCACATCGCGATATCGATGTTAAAATGATACATCGTGAAGCCCTATCATCTCATTTTATTTCGTATAAAAATTATTTGACAAAATAATTGACACGCAATATTAATAGCCTATTATTATTATTATTGTTTTGACAGCGTGATCGTACCGAGCCTCTAAAGGGACGTGGTGGAAAAAGCACATACAGATTACACAATCAGAGAGTTGCCTATTTCTTTTCGTTTTGATCTTTGCAATCTTTCTATAGATAGGCTATATTTCTGAGAGGCTACGTTGAGTTTCTGTTCAGTTATGAGACGCGCTCAAGTTTACGTGTTGCAAGTGATCGCGACCTCCATGCTATATTTGCTTATTTATTAAATCCAGGCAATTGGTGGATGAAAGTTTGATTTAAAATTAAGATACAATTTATACAAAACGAAATTCACTTTAAATAAAGTCTTTCTACAAAACAAAACTTGAAATGAAGGGGCCAAAATCATTTCTGTCTTGAAACAGATCAATAGTCATATGATTTAATATGAAGCGTCCGTAACGGTCACGTCCGTAACGCATTATTATGGTTGTTCAGAGCAAAGTAGTGAGATGAATTGTCTATCCTAATAAGCATAAACATAATTTAGCTTTGTTAATAAAGTTTCAAGTTATTTGCATTTATAATTGTCATATTAAATAAACTAAACCTTTAAAACGTTATGGATGTGACAGTGCACTGAAGCGTCAAGACCTCTTTATTATAGCCCTTATAAACTCAACAGGTGTGTCGGCCTTTCGATGCTGGCCGTGGATTCCGGGAACTATGATTAATTGTTCTGCACGCACTCCACTCCAAACGCAGTCTTCATTTCAACAGATTTATTTTCCTCACATTTCTAAATCAAGTTCATAATTTCAATAAACGAAAAATGCAAACAAGGTTAGCGTAGTGGTTAGCGAAGTGGTCAAAAAACTGTGAGTAACCACATTCCCACATCCAAACATTTGTCTTTCCATAGTCACTTCCTACTCCGCCCACATGCGGTGACATATATTCCTAACCCGCACAGGTGCATGATAATTAACTAAATAGATACATAAATACAAATAATACAAATAATAGGCTAATAATAATAATAATATTAATAATAATAATAATAAAACAAATACATAAATTATAGTAAATAAACTTCAATACAACACTTAAAGACAAACGGCTACAACAAAGGCAGTGCTGATATGACCAAATTACTATATTTATTTCTCAGGCATGCCTCCATCTTTCTGCAAAATGCTTACTGTTAAAATAAAGTTTAAAAAGGGGGGTCTTTGATAACTTTTTTTGAAAGCATGAAATATGGCTGGTTGAAAATGTAATTTAAGCATTGTTGCTCACCTCATATCTGGTGGATAAACAAGGCAATTTTCTTAAAATTTTTGATAAAGCACATTAATACAGTATATTACAGACCTAAATGGACAACTTAAAATAGGTTTTGTTCTTTTGGTTAAAACTTTATTTTTTCATGGTAAAGATGACCTTTGCATGGAATTGCCCCAAAATCAATAAACAGAGCAATTCCAAGAGGGTCCTCACACCATCGGTGCTCGGGCCCTAAAAATGCTGGCGATGGCTGGTAACATTTTTAAACAAAATAAAGAGTAAATAGCAATGTTAATGTACATCAGTCTCACCTTTTCGTGACTGTTTGCTGATATTCCACAGACACTGAGACTGAAGCTGATGATGGGTTTCAGCGTGATCTTCATCTTCACTCTGCTACAGATCTTCACACTGTATGATGGGGGGAACTCAGAGGATCTCTCCAACATCACTGGTGTGTTCATCTTCAGTTCTTGTGTTCAACATTCAGCAGAACTCCTAAACTAAACTATAATCCATGTGTGAAGCTCACTGATCTATATAATGACTGGATAGCTCATGACATTCTAAACTGCCAGCACGCAGTGAAGCCACTGGAAGTGTTCGAGCGGCCATCTTACGATTCCCTACCAGCAGAGGGCTCCAACGCCCATTATACACATAGACATCATATGCCCCTTTTCCACCACGCAGTGCTGGTGCCGGTTCGGAGCCGGCATCTACTCGCGAACCAGTTCTTTGTGTTTCGACAGCTAAAGAACCGGTTCTCGGCCAGGAAAATTGGTTCCAAAGTGGCAGCAACTCTTTGCTGGACTAGAACCGTTCTTTTACCACGTCATGCTTACGTCAGGGGCTGGGGGCGGGGTTAGGATCGAACTTCTTCTCAAACGTAACCTCCGTCTCTATAGTAATCCAGACGAGCAGTACAAATGTGTTCTAAACGTCTTCTTCTGACTTGAAGTCTTCTCAGTCCGTCCATGTTTAAAGAGGCTGTGGTTGGCTACATAGTTGGCTTCGTAGTCAGAACAGCTATGAAGAAGATTCACTGTCCTACCTGTTTATCAGGACTGAGTGTACAGAGCTCTTTCCAAGATGAGTTTGGACACATCCTCATCAACATGAAGTCCCGAGGTGGACTTATCAGACCTTCAGACAGTGTCCGTAAAGAAATCTGCAAAACAGCTGAGGTGTATTCAACAGCACTTACTCACAAGGCACTGTGAGTGCTGGAACTGGACAGCAGATTTAAAACCAGGCTATCCACACAGGTTCTGAAACTCCATGGTGGCTCTGCATTTAAGGAACTTGAGGTACTGTTCAGCCTAGAACCTTTTCTTTCTCATTAAGTACATTGCAGACAGCTACACCAACATCAGGCTCCACTTCCTTGCAAAGGAAACATCTGCTGCATAACACGGCAAACGCCTGCGCAAAACTCTGGGCAAGCTTGTTCTGCACAAAAATCAATAAGATAAGATTAGAACAGCTTCAATTTCCAGCAATCTTGCCGGCATGAATTCACTGAAGATTAAAAACAATTAAACCTCTAATTTTAAACATTGATCTCTCTCTCTCCTCTCTCTCTCTCTCTCTCTCTCTCTCTCTCTCTCTCTCTCTCTCTCCTCTCTCCTCTCTCTCTCTCTCTCTCTTATTTTTAAATGTAGTTATATCCATTTAAAAATAATCTATTTATAAAAGGTCAAAAACAAACGAGTCTAAGTAAATTACGATATCAAATGTCACTACTATATAAAGTACTGCAGTTTTAACCAGTCTACTGTAATGTTAAGAAAAGTATCTGCATTGCCATACATTGTACCATCCCTTCAACTGACTGAGGCAAACACTTTTTTACAAGCAACGTTAATTAGGATCTTAAAATGATCACATTTTTTTATTACGATATAATAATTCATTGTTACGATGACTTGTCTGTTCCCTCGTTTTAATTAATTGTGGACACAGTGAAACTCATTCCCTCCCTCATTTTGATTCAACGAATTACAACGTGGCCACAATATAGTAAAATATTTTTTACTATATTCAAAAATATTATACGGAACAAATTAGTAAAACGTGCTGAGTGAAACAATATTCACCTGAATATTCACCAATTCACAAAAATATAGGACTTTAGCATTCACCATTTAATTAATAGCATCATCATCTGTTTTTCTTACCTGTTAAGATAGCTCTTCAGTGGGCATTCGACCATAGACAGTAAAAGAAATGGACACAGCGACCCCATAGACTTGAACGGAGAAAAGTGAAGTCAATTAGAAGCACTTCCTGATAGCCAAGCGCACTGCGCAGGCTCAAACTGAGCTTGAACACGGAGATGTGACGTAAGCAACCTGACTGACAGTTGTACGTCTTCTAGTAGCTGTGCCAAGAATCTGAATCATTCCCTTTCGAATCTCACAGAGCCGGAGATCGTGAGTATTATCTGTGAGTATTAGCTGTCCATGAGCTCACAGCAGGAGCAACTTTATGACTCTATGGGCTTCTCCCTTGACTGAATGCCTCCACGTCCCTCGATTGAGCGCGAGCTTCTACTTCTGTCTATACGGTAATTTCTCTTTTGCGCGACAGAGTCGCGGGGTTATGACGCAGTCGTTAGCCTATATTTACAAAAACTGTCAACTGCCATAACGTAAGATACAAGGTAATGGAGCCTTTTATACATTGTTTCGTTTCTTTAGAAATAAACAATGGACAAATGGAGTCTTTAAAGGTGCCCTAGAATGTGAAATTGAATTTATGTTGGCATAGTTAAATAACAAGAGTTCAGTACATGGACATGACATACAGTGAGTTTCAAACACCATTGTTTTCTCCTTCTTATTTAAATCTCGTTTTTGAAAAACACCCCTGAAAAACAGGCGAATCTCCACATAATACCGACTGTGACGCAACAGTCGGGGATCACGCCTCCAAAGATTTGCATATGCCAGCCCTCAATGACAAGCACTGCGCAGCCGAGCATCGAAGCAAGCGGATCAGAGAGAAAATGGCAGATCATGGAAATAAATGCTATGTTCAATTTCCGTGGTTGATGTTTATATATAATCGGATACCGCAACAGTTTAATTCGAAGTTGTTAGTTTGCTCTGCCCATTTCACCACGGACTTATTTTCGAACCTGGGACAATATCAAGCTTCTCTAAGCGTCTCAAACTGAAGAAGGGGGTAATTCCAACTATATTCCCGCAACCGGTAAGTAGTGATTTTATTTAAGATAATTTACACTGTGTTAGATCCAGCGCAAGATCCTAGTACAGTAATAGCAAACTCCAAGTAACTAGCATACATAACTAACGTTAAATAGGCTAATTCTCAGTGAATAAACTATACAGAAAGCAGTCAAAGAACAATCCACACAGCGCGAGTTTATCTCTCTTGCCAAACTCGTTATGAAATCAATGACGCTGTTATACTGCACAACGAAGCTCTTACTGTATGTCATCGTTTGCATTTGTGAAAGCATGAGAGAGAGAAACTGCGTTGTCTCACGATCAACAGACTGTCATCTGCTCAATGCTACAACAGCAACATTTTATGTGATGGGAATATATCTAAATACTTTAAAAACATCTCACGATTCGTTAATCTCGATAGCTGCAATAGTTAAAACGTATATAACATCTGTAGTGAAAGTATTCGAGAGAGTTTCACATGTGTATTTCATATGCAAGCAGGTCAGCCAATCACAGCATGGGTTCTCACAGCAGCATACAGCAAGGCCGGTTCTCACAGCAGACACGCCCCCAAACAGAGTGTTCAAATCAGAGGCTAAAATCAGGCTAGGAAAAATGCCTTTTATTTCTAAATTATGACTATTTTTGATCTAAAAAACATACTAACATTATAAGGGCAACCCAGGAAACATTATAAAATAATTAAAAAAAACATTCTAGGGCACCTTTAAACGCCTCAGATGTAAAGTTATTCGCTGTCAAAGTGACGCCAAAATGAATGGGAGTCAATGCAATGCTAACAGCAGGTGAAGGCTTATTAGCCAATGGCGGCCCCCGGGGAGACTTCAGTTTCCGGCTGGTGGATTACCCCCTTGCATCCGACTAGCTGCTTCTTCTTCTTCATTCAAAGGGCAAATAACAAAATAAAACATGTCATTACTGCCACCTGCTGTTAGCCTAGACAGTCCACGCTCCTCTCTCCAGTATCCAAGCAATTTTTAATAAAGAACATTTTTCGACTTTTAACAAATATCAATTTAAATGCAGGTTGTTTGCGTTGTAAGAATGTACAGGGAGACTTTAGATTTGAAAACAGTGTCTCCTTAGGCAATGTTTCCTCAATCAAATCATACAATTTCCTATTGATTCAATAGAACCAATGCGTGAGCTCACTGGGGAATACCAGTATGGCGGCGCGGTGGCTTCACTGTTTATGACGTCACAAGCTCTCCAGTCATTCTATATAGATCAGTGGTGGGGCTATACTTATTTAAAATTATTGTAAATAAATAAGTTATGAGTCTTTGGTTTGTGTATTTCTTTGGATTTGTCTTGCAGACTCTTCTAACCATCGTCATTGCCTTCATCCTCGAGGACGTTTCAGACGTGCTCCAGCTAAGAAAGAGGAGGGCTTAAACACTAACTTGGAGTTTGTTGTATCAAAAGATCCTCCTGAACATGCAGTTCTTGTTTCTCATAACAACGATGATTATTACATTCTTAAAATTGGGAAATGTAATAAGCTTATGGTAAAAGCAGTTAATAGTTCATGGAGACCATGTGTTAAGGGATTTCTAGTGAATAAAGACAACTTTGAAATTTTAGAGTGGAAAAAATGGGACAGATATAAAGCAAGGCCAGATTCCATTTAACCCAGTGATTATTTGTAAAAGTCACTACATTATTAAAAATAACACTGGTATTAATTCTATGACCAGAGACAGTTTAAAAAAAAGTGATGAAGTTCTCACTGTAAACTATGACATAAAAGGTCAGGATTTTCAACGTGATAATTGTGAAGACCAAAAAAAACGTAAAAGCAGACAAGATAGAAGTGATAAAACGGGTCACAGCTGAGAACAAGAACTGCAAGCCAGCCAAACATGTGGTGAAGTTTGACCAAGGCAGCGACAGAACAAGATCTTTCCTGAAGAGCCGCACACATGCAGTTGGAGGAGCGGTGGAGGCATCAGCCTCAGTATCAACAGAGGTATCGGCCTCTGGGAGCATTTTGGGTCTTGAATTAGGTGGAAAACTTACTACTAATTTCGGTGGAAAACTTACTGGGACATATGACTACACTCACTTGAATTCTGAAACGACATCTAAAGTTGATAAGGACCTGCACTCAGTGACTACAGAGGTAGAGATTCCACCCAACCATTCCTGCACCATTGAGATTAAAAGCAGAACCTCTACGGTTCAATCCCTGTGCTCTGGTCAGCTCTTCCGACAGTACAATAACGGTCAAGAACGCACGACCTTCATTACTGGCATCTATTATCAAGAGGAAAAAGCAGACCTCCTAACATCTATGAATCGCTGCACACCCGTGACCAGGGCCAGACATTTGGAGGCCCTAGGCAATATTCATGTTGGAGCCCCCCACCACCAATAAAAAACTCTTGAAACAAATATGATTCCTAACATTTTAATTTATACAACATTTAATTTTAAATGTTGTATATTTTTACTTACACAGTACATAAGTTTGGACACATTACTATTTTTTATGTTTTTGAAAGAAGTCTCTTATGCTCATCAAGCCTGGATTTATTTGATCAAATACAGAAAATAATATATAGTGAAATATTAATAAAATTTAAAATAATGGTTTTCCTATTTTACTATACTTTCAAATATATTTCTGTGATGCAAAGCTGAATTTAGTGTCACGTGATCCTTCAGAAAACTTTATAATATTCTGATTTATTATCAAATGTTAGAAATTGTGCTTAATATTTATTTTATAACCTGTGATACTTTTTTTCCAGCATTTTTTTGATTATTAAAAAGTGGTTTTAAAAAAAGTCTTCACTATCACTTTTTATATTTTAACACATCCTTGCTGAATATTCCTGTTTTTTCCTGTATTTTTGATCAAACAAATGCCGGCTTGTAGAGCGTAATAAAAAACTTCTTTCAAAAACATTAAAAATAGTAATTGGTCCAGACTTTTTACCAGTAGGCTATGTACATATTAAATCAAACTTCATCTAAGGTAATCTCTTTTTTGTTTAATGAAGATGTTATTGTTATTTTGCTGTTTTATTCAATTTATTCACAGTTCCAGAATACCACTTCAGTGATATATGCTTTTATCATTTTTTTCATAGCTGCGGTATGGGCAGGATTTTCCCCTCCCATTTAATCAATATAGACTGCAGATATTGTCATATTATTAATATAAGTAATTTGATATTATGCATTACATTGCTAGCTTAAATATGCTATACACAAATCGAGTGAAGAGAAAGACACGATCGCTACTGATTAGAAAAAAAAATCTAAACTGATATTATTGGCGTAACTAGGCTGTCAGACAGGGTATAATCTAATCATCAGCAGAATTTAGAAGATAGACCCATGAGATCCTTTATTTGAAACATTTAAAAATATTGTAGTGTGTTGGCTTTTTAACTTTGAATAAACGTCTTGTCTTTTACTTTTGTAGCGTTTTTAATCAGCTCCCGTCGCGATGTTATTCATCGTACGCGCAAATTCAAAGCGTCGCGTCTGGGCACGTTAATGACGCTCGCGCTCTTTTAAACTCGTAATAAAGCGGTGAAAGATTTTTCCAGAAATTATGCTGATCTACATTACAAGTTTATATTTAGAATACATTGCAATCACTCCAAAATAGATGACGACAACGCACACACCTGCATTACGAGCTGTGCTTCTTTGCGTGCCTATCATAGACTGTAAAAAAATATGGACGTAGTGTCCGTGACGTCACCCGTAGGTTTCTGAAGAGGATTTTTGAAGCCTAAAGTATGGCGCGTTTTCCGTGCCAAAATCAAACATTCGAACGACCGATCGACCGACCGAACGTCTATCCGAACGTGTTGTACTTTTGAGCGTCTGACCGAGCGGGTTGACCCACGTGACGACCTGACGTGACGTCAACGTCTTGAAATTAGCCGTTTTTTAGCCATGCAAGTATCCAAGCTGATGTGTAAAGACTATGGACATGAAAGGCAATACATATACATATTGTACCACTAAAACAACACTAAAACATTTCTCCTGAATCCTGTGCATGTGAGGTTATGTGTTTTACTTTCAAAGAGCAGAAATACTGTAGGCTAGCCTATATACAGACATGCAATAGTCTTAATTTGACCAATATAATCATTTTAACTAGTTTTTATTAATTGTATTGCCTAATGTAAAGTCAAAAACACTCAAAATTAATAAATGTAGCCTATCATTTAAAAAAAAACAGATCCAGAAGGTTTCCATAAATATAAATACGCCTATCAGATTTATTTCTTTGGAAATGTATATAATAATATGAATAAAAATGAATATATATATATATATATATATATATATATATATATATATATATATATATATATTTTTTATATATATATACATGTTTATGCGTCTTTGTTGTTTCTGTTTGATTGTTTGTTTGTAAACAATGTTCTGTTATGTTGAGAATAAGAGTTTCTGTTTTTAGATTTATATCTTTGGATATACCGGTTATATATATATATATATATATATATATATATTATATATATATTATATTATATATATATATATATATATATATATGTGTGTGTGTGTGTGTGTGTGCATATATATATATATATATATATATATATATATATGCACACACACACACACACACACACACACACACACACACACACACACACACACACACACACACACACACACACACACACACACACACACACACACACACACACACACACACACTCACACACACTTATATTTTAAACTGTTGTGACCTGTGCATCTACAGTTTAAAATAATTGCACAAAAAAGCTAATATGAAATATTGTTACTGAAAGTTCTATATAGCATATTTAAAATTATTTATCCTATTTATTTTTCAAACAAATGTTACAAGTCCAAAAAAGTCCATACTGTCATGTTGCTCTTCGGTCACTTTTGACCAAACCATTTTCTGTTTTAATTAAAAAAAATCACAATTATACATAAATGAACTGGTAGGGCAACATGAGTGTAACATACTTTTCAATTAGAGTTTTTTACTGTAACCTTTTTGGCTTTTGGAATTGGACAACTGTATTTTTACACTATGTGGAAGTGCTGAATATACAGACATTCATTACGTACTATACAATATTCAGTACAATACTATACTTGGAGTGCATACAGTGTACGATTTATTCACCTTACTACTGTCAGTAGCAATTACTATAGCCTACTTTTTTTTATATAAAACTGCAAAATTGATTTGCAATACTCTTTTTCTGTAACTGCTTACTTTGGATTCCGTGTTCTCCATTTTTGAAATGCAGTGTCTAATGAATGAGTGTTTATAATATTGAGCTGGATATGATTTGAAAGCATTGCACAGATAATGATTTTTTGATTTTGACAGAAGAGTCAGATGTTCTCTGAATGTAGTTTGAAAGTTTTGTGTTTAAGGTTTTGAGAAAGTGGGTGATGGTTCCAAGAAATGTTTTTTAGCAATTCAGGAAACCTGTAATATAGATTAAAAACATGCATAAAATGTTTTATCAAAAAAAAAAAAAATAATAATAAAAAGTTATTCTAATCAAGCATGATCTTTTATTTCAATAACTTAGAGATCTCAACACTGACTCAATCTTAAATAAAATGTCTAAATTATCATAATCTTTCACAAATAAACATCATAAATGTTAAAGTGGAAAGGTTTATTTTAAGACATGTGTATTAGAGTTCTAATATTACATTTAGACATAGTCAGCTGAATATACTTTACTTTGTAATTAAGGTTCGTTGATTTGCATGTCTGCCACATATAAATAATGAGGCAAAACGAAATTATTGATAATTTTCATAAAATCATCTGTAACACGTTCCTACATGTGCTTACGTGTTGTTAACGCGTTCCCATGGCGACCGGTCGGCAGTATGGCGCGTTTTCCGTGCCAAAATCAAACATTCGAACGACCGATCGACCGACCGAACGTCTATCCGAACGTGTTGTACTTTTGAGCGTCTGACCGAGCGGGTTGACCCACGTGACGACCTGACGTGACGTCAACGTCTTGAAATTAGCCGTTTTTTAGCCATGCAAGTATCCAAGCTGATGTGTAAAGACTATAAATGGACATGAAAGGCAATACATATACATATTGTACCCCTAAAACAACACCAACACATTTTTTCTGAACCCTGTGCATGTGAGGTTATGTGTTTTACTTTCAAAGAGCAGAAATACTGTAGGCTAGCCTATATACAGACATGCAATAGTCTTAATTTGACCAATATAATCATTTTAACTAGTTTTTATTAATTGTATTGCCTAATGTAAAGTCAAAAACACTCGAAATTAATAAATGTAGCCTATCATTTAAAAAAAAACAGATCCAGAAGGTTTCCATAAATATAAATATGCCTATCAGATTTATTTCTTTGGAAATGTATATAATAATATGAATAAAAATGAATATATATATATATATATATATATATATATATATATATATATATATATATATATATATATATATATATATATATTTATATATATATATATATATATATATATATATATATATATATATATATATATATTATATATATATTACATGTTTATGCGTCTTTGTTGTTTCTGTTTGATTGTTTGTTTGTAAACAATGTTCTGTTATGTTGAGAATAAGAGTTTCTGTTTTTAGATTTATATCTTTGGATATACCGGTATATATATATGTGTGTGTGAGTGTGTGTGTGTGTCTGTGTGTGTGTGTGTGTGTGTGTGTGTGTGTGTGTGTGTTGCATGTCTGCCACATATAAATAATGAGGCAAAACGAAATGATTGATAATTTTCATAAAATCATCTGTAACACGTTCCTACATGTGCTTACGTGTTGTTAACGCGTTCCCATGGCGACCGGTCGGCAGTGCGAGTAACCGATCGTCTTCCCAACGTGTTGTTAACGTGTGAAGACACGTTGTAACACGTTTGTGTTTTTCTTACCTTAGTTTAACTTCTTATGCTTCTATTGTATCCTCTAACTAGTCCACATTTGATTATTGGCTGATTTAGAAAGTTATGTGCTGTGTATTATTAAAGTTAAATATAGCAGCAGAGGCTATTAGGCTAACAAACTGAGCATTGACGGCTAATTCAGAAAAGCACGAGATATTCCACATAATTGTTCTCTATCTCCCATTAAAACGGAAGTTTTGGGAACAGACAATGTCTCATATTCACATTCAAATGCAGCGAAAACGGCAGCCCGATCTGCTTTTGGATGCATTTAAAAAGTCCATATCCTATAAAATATACTGACCATTTATATCAGACAAATTGATTTTACAAACGTAACAATTGTGGTCTCAGATAAACATGTTTATTCCTACTCTATAGAGGTTAAGATATGTCTGAATCTCAGGAAGATATCTTTGATCAAGTAGATACAGTATCTCTGTAAATGCAAATAAAATTGATGTTCTTTATTTCATTCAAGACCTTACACCAAAATCAACGTGTCTTCTATGGAAACTGAACATGTGTTTATATTGTATAACCTCAATTAAAACATCCAGAGCTGACTATGAAAAATCAGATTCGAGCGGTTGAGATAGGCAGGTCCACTGTAAAGGTTGAATTGTAATACATCAAAGTATTAACTAAAATAGGTTTATGTTGAACTATTTTAATATTGAACAAACTAATAAATACATATTTTCTGTAGTGACAACTCCCAATATTGATATTTTTGGCAGCCAACTTAAAAAAATAAATAAAATGCAATAATTAATGTACATTTTTCCCATTAAAAAATAATAACAAAAAAAAGTTTACTTACTTTTAAACTGTGGATTTGAATATTTTTTTTTATTCTCAAATAATAGGCCTACTTTTTGTCGAAGTTTATAAAAAAAAAAAATTTTTTATTTGAAGTGTACACGTTGTTGCATTATTATTACAGTCAAACCTGAATAAAGAGAAAGCATTTTGGTACACGTAACATTCAAATTCAATAAATAAAATTTTATCACAGCTTAATCCATCTGAATCTGATCTCATTTCAACCTCTTATTTCAGTCTCCTGACTCAATGATGCGGTGTGGTAATAGCCCTACCAGTTCATTAGCGTATAATTGTGAATTTTAAAATTCCAAACAGAAAAGTTTGGTCAAAAGTGACCGAAGAGCACCATGACAGTATTGACTTTTTTGGACTTGTAATATTTGTTGGAAAAGTAAATTCATTATTTTAATTATTCTATATAAAACTTCCAGTAACAATATTTCATATTACAGTAAAGTGTAGTAGCTTTTACATTTCTGGAATATCCTATTATTGGAGCACTAGTGCTCTTTAATAATTTAATCCTCTACAATCCACGGTGACCCCCAAATCTCCAACACAGAAACTCTTATTCTCAACACAACATTGTTTACAAACAAACAAACAAACAAACACAAACAATAAAGATGCATAAATAGGTCTTAATTTCATAACATTTATTATCTATTATTAAATATTTTAAACTGTATTCACAGGTCACAACAGTTTAAAATGTAAATGTATATATATATATATATATATATATATATATATATATATATATATATATATATATATATATATATATATATATATATATAAATGGATATTTTATATCCATTTTATATATATATTATTATATTATATACATTTCCAAAGATATAAATCTAATATTCATATTTATGAAAACCTTCTGGATCTGTTTTTTTTTTTTTAATGAAAGGCTACATTTATTAATTTGGAGTTTTTTTTATGGACTGTGAGAACATTGTACTTTTGGGCAATAAAATGAACAATAAAAACTAGTTAAAATGATTATATTGCTCAAATTAAGACGATTGAATGTCTGTATATAGGCTAGCCTACAGTATTTCTGCTCTTTGAAAGTAAAACACATAGCCTTACATGCACAGGATTCAGGAGAAATGTTTTAGTGTTGTTTTAGTGGTACAATATGTATATGTATTGCCTTTCATGTCCATTTATAGTCTTTACACATCAGCTTGGATACTTGCATGGCTAAAAAACGGCTAATTTCAAGACGTTGACGTCACGTCAGGTCGTCACGTGGGTCAACCCGCTCGGTCAGACGCTCAAAAGTACAACACGTTCGGATAGACGTTCGGACAGACGTTCGGTCGGTCGATCGGTCGTTCGAATGTTTGATTTTGGCACGGTTCAAGCGCCATACTATGGTGGGCGGAGCCGGCCGTCACCATCTTGGCCTCGCGTCGCCTCGCGTCACCTCGCGTAGCAAAGAGGCGGGGCTTGGTTAGATCTTAGGAGCCTGGCTATCTGAAATCACGCCCACCTAGCTCGACGTGATCGAGTTAGCTTGGGAGCTAATGCTATATGCTACTGACACTACCAAGTCTGCGACTGCACAGGGTCTCGCGCTAAAGTGACAGTTGATGATGTAAAGCCAATTAAAAGTTCCTGTTTTTGCCCTTCGAAATATTAAAATAGTTAAAAGACATGGCTACAAGTGAGACTGTGTGTCGTATCGTGATTCTGTACTATGTATTATGCAGTAACTTAATATTATGTGTGTGTGACAGACAGTGATTTATGTGCATAACGTTACATGTCAGTCACTCCTTTTTTACAGTCTGGTCCGTCAGCGCGGCATCGCTCGTCAAGTTCGTAGAGAGCTTATTCAGTCCATTTTAAATTCTGATTTTGGCCACCTCTCAAATGGGTTAAACTATAGATATACTAACTTACCGATGAAGTTCAAGTTAATGCGCGCTATAAATCCGCGCTCATTCAAGGATGTGCATTTATTGCATGGAGGGAGAAATCACGACACCTGCAGGATTTCATCTGTACATTATCAGTATAATCTATCTGTTCCGTGAGAGCAGAACAAGCCTTTATATATCTATTGACGTTTTTAAATCTGAAAACTCCAAAAAGCAACGAAATTGTCAGACATCCATTAGTGCATGTTCACAGAGGAAAACAACTCAAATAGCGCTGGTTGTTCTCTGGAACGATACTCAACGTCAAAGGCAGAATCCAAAGGCATGGGCAGAGGTGGAAAGTAACGAATTACATTTACTCGCGTTACTGTAATTGAGTAGTTTTTTTGTGTACTTCTACTTTTTTAAGTAGTTTTTAAAATCTGTAATTTTACTTTTACTTAAGTATGTTTTGTTTGAAGTATTGTAATTCGCTACATTTTAAAACATATCCGTTAAAAAAGCTTTGGGTGAACATCGCGCTCCGGAAACTACAGCATTGATTGAAGGGCGGGAGAACAGACGCGCTAAAATCACAAAACAATATGGAGAAGGTGACGGACAAGACAGACAGTGATGCGGACCCAACTGACAGACAGACAGAGATGCAGACCCAGCTGAACGTGAAATGCTGTCAAAATCTCACTCGCACACATACCGGTATGTGAAGCCCTGGTCAGGGAATAGCCTTGCAGATGTCACGTAAAACACGCAAACTGGTAGACGTATGGATGAATAAATCGAAAGTAAAGCTGTAAAATAAATAAAATCGTGACATGATCTGTGAATATTAAAGCACAAAAGACTGCTATGCAGCTATATAATCTGCTAGTTCTAGTGTCTCTGTGTGAATGAGCTGTGCAGTTTCGTCTACTTACTACATACTCAAGTACGCGACGCCGCTCATGGTGTTTTGCAGCATCGCACACACAATACGAGTAGCCTAGCCTACATGGATACATGAACATTTCCATGAACATCGCCTAATAAGCATTTTCGTAATTTTATTTGAATGGAAAAACCATTGTCAAATACACTCTGAAACAGGACTTAACCCGTCAAAATAAAAGTTCGGTTTTACTAGCAGAAATTACAGATATAGGCCTACAGTAGCCTATTACTATTTTAGGCCTACAATAGAATGTACTTCTCATAATAATATTAACATTAACAGAATAAACAACAACAACGACAATAATAAGGAATATATATTGTTTGTGCATGGTTTGAGTACATCTGTTTTGCAGCACTTTGCCAAAAACTAAAATGATAAAACACATTTGCTAAACTTTTATTTGATTACCACTGTTTTTGATAAATCTATATTTGTATTAAATCATAAAAAAGAAAAAAATTCTGAATAAAAAAACATTTCATAGAACTCAATTGTTTTTAAACATTAAAGGATTAGTTCACTTTTAAAAAAACTTTTGCTGATAGTTTACTCACCCCCATGTCATCCAAGATGTCCATGTCTTTCTTTCTTCAGTCGAAAAGAAACTTACAGTTTTTTTATTTATTTTAGAAATGACCGATCGTTTCGCAAAATAAGACCCTTATGCATCGTCTGGTGTCGTTTAAAGCCCTTTGAAGCTGCACTGAAACTGTTATTTGGACCTTGAACCGTTTGGCACCCAGTGTATTACATTATATGGAGAAAAATCCTGGAATGTTTTCATCAAAATCCTTAATTTCTTTTCGACTGAAGAAAGAAAGACATGGACATCTTGGATGACATGGGAGTGAGTAAACTATCAGCAAAAGTTTTTTTTTAAAAGTGAACTAATCCTTTAATAAGTTATTAATGATATAAATAAGTTGTTCATCTAATTCCTAATCAATTATTAAAATTAGTTGATTAGATATGTTTTATTGAACAAATGTTTCACTTATTTAACTGTTATTTTAACTGATGGGAATAATAACCATAATTTAACAATACAATATAAACCGTGATATTTTCTGAGACGGTTATGTGAAACTCTCATAGGTTACAGCCCTTCAAAGGAGAGTCTCCCACCCCACCCCCGCTGTTAAAGTTACTCAGTAACTTTTACTCTGAGTACATTTTAAATGAGCTACTTTTTACTTTTACTTGAGTAGATTTTTAGACCGGTACTTTTACTTGTAATTAAGTAAAATTTTATTGAAGTAATAGTACTTTTACTTGAGTAGAAAATTTTAGTATTCTTTCCACCTCTGGGCATGGGTGAAGTAATGGGTGTATTAAATTGAATGAAATAATCCCGAAAAAAAGCACAAACACTGCAGAGATGGCAAGTCCAGCAGCTAAAATTTGCCGTCTTCTTGACGGTCTGTTAATACAATTAACCCCACAGGCCACAGCAAGACGTTATAATTGTGAAATAATCCCGAAAAATCACAAACACGGCAGAAATGCTAAGATTAGTGGCTGGAATGTATTTATTTTTAAGATAAATTATCTGAGGTAACGTGACGGCTAACAGACAGCAGACACACGGCTAATGACGACTAACGACAGCAGCGGGGAATCCACCTGTCACTCAAAAGTGGACACACCCTTAATTATGCAGAACTTTAAATATTAATCAACTAAACGGATGAGTTATAAAGTAATTCACCCCTCACAGTTGTTATGAAGGGCAAAATTAGCTGTATAGACCAAAGCCACATAGAGAACCAGGCTTTAAACATGTTTTTTTCTGCTGTAAAGTTGGTAATTTTAACATGGGGGAGATACAGATTTGACTCACTTCTGCAGCCAGCCTCAAGCGGCCAGTCAATGAATTGCAGTTTAACTCACTTCCGTGTTGGTTTCAAGAGAGAGACGGGGAGGTTGCCGCTTGGTGCCTATTTAGGCTTTTGCTTCGCAGCTGATGGGCTCACTGGCGTTAATGTGACGTAATGTAACAGTCTATGGTTAAGATAAACATTGTAACTATTTTTAGTTAATAAATATTGAAATAAATTGTAGATAGGACATTTGTAAAAAAAAAAATATTTTTTATTTTATTTTTGTCCCTCTGTCTGGGCCCCATCCCGCCAATCGGGCACGTGCCTAGTTTGCCTTTGCGTTAATCCGGCTCTGCCTGTGACAGATGGGGCATGAAATGCATCAAATCTGCGCAAGGTCTGAAAAAATAAATGTTGCCATGTGTGTGTGTTCATAACAAAATGTTAAAAAAAAAAGTAAAAAAAATAAAAAATAGCTTGCTTTCAAATTCCTTAACGAATTATTAAATTCAATTTTGACACTAACAGTGTTTTGTTTTTAAAGTAAAAAAAAAAAAAAACGAACAAAAGAAGGAGGAGGGGGGGGGGGGTTGTATTTGATGTCCTGAGTCGATAAAGACCTGGGGAATGCATTTAAGAGTTAAAACAGTCTATTCATTTATATTTAAATAATAAAATTAATATAATATAAATATATAAATGTGTATCGGTAACACTTTATTTGAAGGGGTGTGCATAAGACTGACATGACACTGTCATAAATATGACATAACACCTGTCATGAACATGAAGGAGTCTTTATGAATGTTTATGACTGTTGTCATTAAGTGTCATTCGGTAAATTATGACACTTTTAATGCAAAGTTGACATTTTTTAAAATGTCTTTGTTATGACAACTTGACATTAACCAAGAAATCATAACCTGTCAACCTGTCACAAATATGTCATAACAGGTCTAATTATCAAACTTAAAGCATTTGGCAGTGTAATAACCCTTAATGACATCTTTATAACTAGTACAATGTGTTCCACTTTACTTGAGGACAGGTAATATTCATGACACAGTTATAATGGTGTAATGACGGCCAAAGTTGTGACAGGTTGACAGATTATGATTTCTTGGTTAATGTCAAGTTGTCATAATCAAGACATTTTAAACAATGTCAACTTTGCATTAAAAGTGTCATAATTTACCGAATGACACTTAATGACAACAGTCATAAACATTCATAAAGACTCCTTCATGTTCATGACAGGTGTTATGTCATATTTATGACAGTGTCATGTCAGTCTTATGCACACCCCTTCAAATAAAGTGTTACCTGTGTATCTAATTAAAATAAAAAATATATCTTTATTTAACTGTAATAATAATAATTCATTACATTTATATAGCGCTTTTCTTGGCGCTCAAAGCGCTTCACATATGGAAGGGGGGGGGGATCTCCTCAATGTGCAGCTCCACCTGATGATGCGACGGCAGGCATACTGCGAGCACACACACACACACACACACACACACACACACCACACACACACACACACACACACACACACACACACACACACACACACACACACACACACACACACACACACACACACACACACACACACACACACACCTTCGATTCTTGTTTCAAAATTCTGCAGTAGTTTTAACTACTAAACTAAACTATAATGAAGCTTGGGTAGGGTTTTTTCTTTAAAAAAAATTATTTATGCACATCGGGTTCGGGTAAGAAGTGATTGGGAATCGGTCCAGATTTAGGGACCTGAGAAGACCTCTAACGTGCGGCTCTTAAAGTGACAGCAGCCTAATAAACTACTTTCTCTGTCCTTAGCGTTAAAGGGATGGTCAAGTATGATTTCACTTTTCTAACTTTAGTTAGTGTTAAATGTTGCTGTTTAAGCATAAACAACATCAAAAGGACTACAACAAACGGCTGATAGGGACTACACGACATTCCTCCTGGGTTAGTGACATCACCAACCCTAAAATCTACATAACCCCGCCCCCGGGAACACGCAGTCCATGTTGAGAAGAGGAATAGTTGTTTTATAAGATCACATTTGTGAGTCAGCTCAAACTTTAGCATCCATCTTTTCACATGCAATAGAAAGTCACTCTGTGTGTATCTCACAACAGTTTCATACGAGCAATTTATAGATTATCATGACAGAATATGCTAATTAAAGGTAGTTAACTCCACATCAGCAACATAAATTCATCAACTAACTATTCAGAGACGTCCTGTTATTCTACATGTTGTCACTTCTTCTTGAGTCTCTCCATCTTTGTCTGACTCCGTTTTAACATTAAAGGCAGAACAGCTTCTGTCATGTTAGTGTGTGTACATGAGGTACAATCTGAGGGCCAAACATCAAATACCTCCTATAACGTGTGCAGTCAAGACGATAATGGTATAAAAGAGCACTTCAATCATCTGACGCTTACTGCGGCTCATAAAGAACCTAAGGTACAGTAAGTACACTGTGTAAGGACTGGATCTAAGGGTGAATCTGAATAAGTAAATATATCCTTGCTAAAAGTCCCCCAAAGCCTTCAAAGGCTGGAATTTGTAAAAAAAAAAAACACACAAACACACACACACACACACACACACACACACACACACGCACACACACACATCCCCTAACACCCACACTTCGGACATAGCGTGGTGTCAGCTTACAAGACAATTTTATGGCTGATCGGAATGCCCCAACGGAAAGGGATTCTAAAGAGAAAAGAACCTTCTCTTTGTTTAAAGACATTTAAACAAATATATTCAATGTGTTCTATGTGTGTTTGTTTGTCTAGGTTACATTGAAATACTGAACTTTATCGTTATGTATTTTTTCATATAACTGCCTAGTCTCAGGATTTAACTAAGAAGGAGAAATTAATTCTGCATTCATGTATATATATTTTATCATATGTCCCCTTTGAGAATTGTATGAACAATCTATCTCATCTCCTTATCTCACGATGTGCCTTTTATTTTGTGTTTGATCGATGTTCCGGGAAGATTGAGATGACTGAGTAAATTATGTGTCGATAACAACAACATATTAATAATAAAAGCAGCTTTCATAGTTTCTTCAACGAATAGGCAACCCCATCTTCTCCGCCCCTCCTTGCACGCAAAGAGCTCTCTCTTTACACAAAGACAATAAAACCCGGTTTCCCGCCTGTGAATTCCAACCCTCCTATTGGCCAAGCCAACAGGAAGAGGCTGGACTTCTCCGAGGTGATAAAGGATGCTTCCCCGCTCCACCCACTCTCTTCCTTCCTGATCCTAGTCTTCATCATGTAACGTCTCGCCTCCTGGCGAGCCCTTCGCCTTTCTTTTATGTGTTTCTAGTTTAGTTTGTGTTTTTCAGTCTAGATAAGCCTCCGTGTTTAATTCCAATCGTCGAAATCCCATGGGGTTTTCCCCGCACAGGAGAAGCAAGCGCCCGTAACCACGTGACGCGCCGGACCCAGAGACGCACACGTGTTTCTTCACCAGCCAAGACGTAACTCCGCGTGATTTCCCCTTTGGGATCTTTATTTCTTTTCTTTGTAAGTTAAAGTTTTGTTTTCATATTCGACGCTGTTTACTTCCACGAAGTGAAAAGAACACAGCGTGACATATCTCTTCAGCAAATCCACCTACCAAGGACTTTTAAACGAGCGCGCGAGCTCGCTCTGAAGGAGGGACGCGTGCACGTGACCCCGTGACGCGCCAGACCGAGACACAGACACACTTCTTCACAAGCCATGCAGAGAGTTACCTGTGCAAGTATACGTGTTTGATCACACTTTTAAGAATTGTTGAAGTCTTGTTGTCTCTCAAAGTTCCGTTGTCTATGTGAATTTGCTATCTAGAAAGATCCTCGGGTCTTTCGAAACTCTCTCTTGCATAACTGCAACTCCCTACACTTCCTCTCTTTCCTCTCTCTCTTCTCTCTCTCTACACCCTCACTCAGTCACACACGTGTCTCCATTGTCCCAACGCTATGCATTTCTCGTTCATCGATATTTACCGTGTTTTGTTGTTTTTTATGTCTGTAAATACAAATATCCCATGTAACCGTAGTAAATATATAAGTAGTTCTGCCTTATTAAATTCATTATATTCATTTGATTGATGGACTGCGTTGTTTTGCTCATTTTCAAGTCCCTTAAGTCAGTGTTTCCCAACCCTGTTCCTCGCGGCACACCAACACTGCGCATATTCTTTGTCTCCCTAATCAAACACACCTGATTCAACTCATTAGCTCATAATCACATGGGTTAATGAGCTGATGAGTTGAATGTTGGGAAACACTGCCTTAAGTGCCCAAAGGTCCTATAGCTACAAGCTTACTAAAATTAAAAATACTTTAAAGATTATGTGTTTATAGGGCAGGAAACCCAATTCTTCTGGCCAGAGAATTGCGTTTCCTGAAATCCTATAAAGTAAGATGGTATTGGGGATCCCACAAAATTATTCTGACAATTGAGCTAATTAAATTTTACCTGTCTGTAAAACGTGATCTATGCAATCACCTTGTAGTTAAAATGCAAAGATACACATGTATGCATGCAGGTGTAGGGTTTCCGGTCCTTAAGCTCTTTATCAATTTTAAGTTTGGGGATAGATATTCAATAACTATTAATCTATGATCAACAAATTATTAAATACAGTTTGAACCGGGTCCTTACGTTAATAAATTCCCCACAAAGGGGTGTACAGCGTACCCGTCTGTTCAGGGTAAGTATATAACAATTAAACACAACGAATTATGGTTAATTATTAATATACATCCTACACAGAGGAATGGCTGATCTTCAACAATACCAAAGCATTTGACCCCTCCTCGCTCATTCACACGTCCGCCGTGTATTCAGGCTAGAGGATGCAAATGACTTATGGTCTATTTTAGCTTAAATTAACTGACAATGTTTTGTGCACTTAAACGATTATCAGATTGTAGCTAGGATCTTTTATATTAAAGAGGCTTTGTTATACGAGCAACAACCACAGAGTCAATAAAGTATAAAATGAGGTTTAATGAATGAACTAGACTACAGTTTCAGGATATAGATTAAACAAAATGAAATAAAACAATAAGAAAAGAAAACACAAGGAAAATACAATTGCTAGCACAGTTTAGAGTAAACCCTTTAGAGACAGCCACAGGAGATATACTTTACAACGTCTAAATTTTGTATTGAACAAGTTTTGCATTCAGACCTGTACGTTTTGGTGTGCGGAAGCAACGTGTGGCGTCCCGGAGATGGAGGTCGGGTTTCTTTGGGTCCCAGCGTGGTTGGTTCGCGGTAGATTCAAACGTTCTGGCTTAGTTCTGTATGCGTGAAGAGAGTCTTTTCACCGGAGTGCTGGAAGACTTACGAAACGCACGTGGAGGTCTCAGTCGGGAGACGAGAACACTAAGAACAGACTAGCTATGCGCAAAATGAAACGAAGTTAAAGTAAAACAGGAACATTAAAATAAAATACGAAGATTACAAAGAATACACAGGAACAGGATACACACGGACAGAGAGAGAGATTGTCTCTGTGTTGGAGAATTTAAAGATGAGCTGGGCACGCCTGGGTAAGGCGCGCCGGCCAATGATAGCATCCCATATCGAGGAGCGCGCACGCCCCCTGATTGGGGTGGAGATCAGCGGTAATATGAATTTATGACCAAGTAGAAAATTAAGCTTACTTTGGTAATAGCATATGCATGTAGTTATACATTTCACGATATGGATATACAGCTTAATAGATGGATCAGATTTGTAGGATTACAACGATATCAAACATTTCACATCACAGACGTACTATTACAGAGTTACATCTGGAGGCACACATTCAGGCATTCATAAGGATCGTACATTCCTGAAAACATTCGTAATACAAGTTTGCACACTTACAGTTCTTTTACATGTATTTAAAACAGCAAATATATTTTAGTAACGATTTACAGATAGGAAATCAGAGTTCATATGTATGTGCGTGTGTGCGGGGACGTGGGTGTGAACGCGTGTTGCGCTCGGCGGGAAACAGACAAAGGAGCATCTGTTTTTGCGCTTCTCCCCCTGATTTCCGCTGGGAGGGAGAAGATGGCCTGGGTGTTGTCTCAAGCGAAAGAAACCGCTGTTTGGGGAACACTTAAGACAATTTGTCAGCGTAGATGACACCTTTAGGGTGTACTTTCTAGACTTGAAGACGCCAGTTCGGGAGATAGAGGTTCCGAGGGCTGACCACATGGCCTTTTAGGAATGTCTGTTAAAGTTAGGTCCCTTTGTTCTGGATTTAAATTGGTTGCGAGTTCGTGAATCAACAAAAGAGAATTAATGAAAGCTCCCGAGTCTCTACACAGGTAAAATGACAGATCCTCCCTTAGAGGGAGGTTTATTAACATGTAAGACTGATCTAATCCAAACATGTATGAATAATTATTAATTACCAATTGTTAATTATGATATAAAAATTCCCCATGGATTAGATCCGCCCCTGAGTCTTTACAACTGTTAATACAGTGTTGCACAGAGGTTTGGGTTTTGCATATTACAGAGTAAGTTATGACCATTAACACATTGTATCAAGTGCAGAGTTCCTGAGGAGTTACCATGTACACTGGTACCACAAGGGGAAACTTTAGCTGTAATTCAACATAAGTCCTGCCGGACATATAGTAAATACATGGTATACACATAGGAATCATCATGGTTTCAGTGTGTTCTTAACTGGTAACTACAGTATGGAAGACTGCGTGTGGAAGTGGAACAACTTGTGTGAATACATATTGTTGTTACAAAATGTAGTTACACAATGCCTGTTACACATGTGTACTTACACATACCTTTGCATGGGTTGTTACATATGTGTAGTTACACAAATATTACAGTTGTAAATACTATGTACCAATGTGTATTTACACTGTAGTTACATACTAAGTACATATCTAGTAACCATGTAAGTTCACAGGTATTAGGGCCACTTAATATAAAGTGGGACCGCAACTTTATATCACGCAATTCTGACTTTATAGCTAACCTGCAATTGCCACTTTATATCACGTAATTCTGAGATAAAAAGTCAGAGTTGTGAAATAAAAAAATCGCAATTACATTTTTTATTTTTCACTCTGTGGCGGAAACATGCTCCAGTTGTCGTGCAATGCAAGTGATCGTGCCAGCGTCTTATTACATTGTCTGCTATATATTTGCTTCTTATTTATTAAATACAGGCAATTGATTGATAAAACATTGATCAAAATTAAGATACAATTTATACAAAACGAAAATCTTAATAAAAAAAAGTCTTTCTACACTCAAAAAAATGAATTGTTGAATGAACATGATTTAATCAAATAAATTGTTGAATGAACGTGATTTAATCGTAGCACCCATTATGCATCTAATCAAATCAAGTAAACTTGAACTACTTTGAATATTTTATATGAACACAATATACATTTGTAGATTCAACATGATTGTAATATGTCAATGTAACTTCTTTACAACTAATTGAATCAAAATGTTTGTATTGTGTTAGTCTAATCAAATTTATTCTTATCCACTGAATGTCAGTAAAGCACTTCAATTCAACAAGATTCTGCCTTGTTACATAAACTAGTTAATGTCTTGTTTTGGTAGTTGATTGAGCATTATTAAAGACACTTGATGTTAACAAGCAGAATCACTGAAGGAGAAAACCATAATTTTTAATTCACCGTTATGGAGATGAGTGTTTGCTTTAGTTGGGCTCTTGACCCTTAAAACATTAACTTTAGATTTTGTTTGACTGCTGTTACAGAGTTATAACAGCTAGATGAACAAATGGTCATGGTCATAATCATGGTCATGGTCATAGTCATCTGATAGTGTTGGTTGTGTTTAAACATAATCATTATTTCACAATCATTTGACCTGAATCACTGTACTAACATAGAGCCAAATATACGGTTTACTTTATTAATTGTAGTAGCACTGGCCTTGTTCAGCATAATATTTTTGACCTCTTCAATGAAATCCAAATGATCAAGTCAATGAAAAGAAAACTTCGAAAATTCTTTATATAGGCACACACAGACATCAATAATAAGCGTACGTGTCTCAGCAATGGTGACAAACAGATCGCCTCTGAACATAAGCTTATTATTTATTCATGCAGCAATGCATGATGGGAGCCATGAATGAGTTTTGATTGGTGGCACCCAGAATGGGCAACATGCTTTATTATTGTCACCATTGTTGAGATTCACAGGCTGATTATTGATGTCTGTGTGTCCAAAAACTATGTAGAACCAAAATATAGTTTTTTTTGTATATAAGACACATTTAAAAAAAATCTTTAGATTACATTGTAAAGGATGAAAATATGATGCTGAATAAGGACAATGCTGATATAATTAATAAAGTAAACCTAAATTGGGCTCTATATTAGTTCAGTGACTACCATCAGTTGACCATGACCATTTGTTCATCTAGCTGTTATAAGTCACATACAGCAGTCAAACAAAATCTAAAGTTAATGTTTTAAGGGTCAAGAGCCCAACTAAAGCAAACACTCATCTCCATAACGGTAAATTAAAAATTATGGTTTTCTCCTTCAGTGATTCTGCTTGTTAACACCAGGTGTCTTCAATAATGCTCAATCAACTACCAAAACAAGACATTAACTAGTTTATGTAACAAGGCAGAATCTTGTTGAATTGAAGTGCTTTACTGACATTCAGTGGATAAGAATCAATTTGATTAGACTAACACAATACAAACATTTTGATTCAATTAGTTGTAAAGAAGTTACATTGACATATTACAATCATGTTGAATCTACAAATGTTTATTGTGTTCATATAAAATATTCAAAGTAGTTCAAGTTTACTTGATTTGATTAGATGCATAATGGGTGATACGATTAAATCACGTTCATTCAACAATTTATTTTTTTGAGTGACTCAAGTGGTCAAAATAATGTTTTACCCACTCCATGTCTCCTGAAATATTGCAGCTTCAGCGCTTATCATTAGCTTGTGAAAGTGTGAAAATAATTTCTAGTAAAGGACAATGTTAAAACAGTCGTTGTTTAGGCACGTACAGTCTCTGAGTCATCGCTGCAACCAGGAGATGAAGGAGAGCTGAGATCCACATCACTTAGCACATCTTCGTCTCTGCCACCCGCTATAGTGCGACTATCGCAGCGAGCGCGACCAGCGCCGTTGCTAGGAGGGCGCCAGCGCCTCTGCCTATCCTCTCATGAGTCCTCATGAGTCCATGCAATTTCAACTATTTCTGAAGTGCTTCTTTTATAAAGAACACGCTTTTTCTTTTATCGGGAAACGCAGCCCAGGTATGATGCATAATGGAGATTCCAAAGCGCTCTTCTTTGGTCAGAACCAAGGAGAGCGATCGCCGATAGGTCCGTCCTGACTCCATATGCACCGAAACTTTTTAACAATGCAACAAAATATTTAAAGAGCATCAAGCTATTCAAATCTGTATTATGTATAGCCTATGTACAGATAATATAGCAGTATATTAGTCAGTAATTTTTATTAGGTTAAACAGTGATTGGATAATGTTTTTAATTTAACAGGCTAGTGAGTTCTTCATTCATTGTTACTGTAACTAACAAATTGTTCATTTTTAATTAGCTCATAAGTAAAGACTTAGATAATAATTTTTCATCTTTTGTTAAGAGCTTATATCTGATGTATTTTAAACCATGTATTAAAGAAGTTAATATTCATCAAAACATGAATAAGTCATTTACTCACGTTAAAAAATGTATTAAGAGAATTGATGCAAATTTAAGGCTTGATTAGTGTCTATAGAAACACTTACTATTCATAGAATTAATGTAATATGGTAGGTTTTAAGGGTCATGAAACCCCAAACCAAATTTTCTGAGATTTTAACAGAGGTATGTGTGTTGAACACCATTGAAGAGAATGTTAGCATCTCTTAGATTTAATAATAGGGTTGAAATGGTTACATCTTAGTTTTTTTCCACTTTTTCCGTCTTCCGGGTTTAAAATCTTCATCGTGTCACAGGCTGTGACGTGGCCGTGCACTGTGAATGCTTGATGACTCATCGGTGTCTCATAATTATTAATGAGACTGAGTTTTCATATCCTATGAGAAGACACTGTCTCTTAATTATTCATGACACCACGTGGATCTTTCCAATGACAGACATGTCAAACTGTGATATCGCGTAGTTAACACAGAGACAATCATGGGATGCAAGTGTTTGTTTTCGTCGTGCAAAAGTCCAAGTGTGTTGAATATGTTTCCCCGCGGTGCTGCAGGGCAGAGCTAGACAACCACGGACACATCTAAACTATTTGTGTAGGTCGCAAACATGTTTCTCGAGAGAGCTTCGAGAACTGGAGAATGGTGGACTTCGCCTTGTTGACAACCAATGCAGGTTGCGAGTGATGTGGTACCAAGTCCCGAGGACTTTTCTATCCCTTCAGAGGTGTGTGTGTGTGTGTGTGTGTGTGTGTGTGTGTGTGTGTGTGTGTGTGTTGTGTGTGTGTGTGTGTGTGTGTGTGTGTGTGTGTGTGTGTGTGTGTGTGTGTGTGTGTGTGTGTGTGTGTGTGTGTGTGTGTGATTCTAAAATGAGAAGTCCTCCACCTCCACAGAGCCATCTTCATTATGAGGGTTCAGGGGGCGCGTACTGTAGATCTAGGCTATGCACGGAACGTTTTTTTTTTTAAGCGCATGGCCGTGGGAAGAGGTTTTAAGTTGGGGGTGCTGTAGTGGGAGGTGCATTTTTTTTGCGTCAGGTGGACACCTCTTAATAATAGTCTAATAATAAAGTAAACTCACACCAATAATAACCAAACATATTTATCTTGTAACCAGACTCCGTTGCACACAGCCAGACACATACAGTAGGTTACCAACCAGAATAATACTTTCAACGCCGCCGCTTTGCCGCGGCGGTGAAATTCGGGGTGTATTTGCTGCCTTTAACCGCTAAGAGGCGCTACAATCACAGACTTTGAAAAGTGTCCGTTTATTCTCTCTATTGCGTAATCTGCCGCTGCGTCGCGGCTCATTCAGAGCGATTGAAAGCTGGTAGCAGATGCATTTAAGTGAAATGTAGTTAAAATAATTAATCACAATACTTAAATTAAATTGAATAAATAATGAAAACATTTCAATACACTGTAAGAAAAAAAGGTACAAAACCTGTCACTGGGGCAGTACCTTTTGAAAAGGTACACTTTTGTACCTAAAGGGTGCATATTGGTACCTTAATGGTACATATTAGCACCTAAAAGGAACATATTAGTACCTAAAAGGAACGTATTATTACCTAAAAGGAACAAAAGTGTACCTTTTGAAAAGGTACCGCCCCAGTGACAGGTTTTGTACCTTTTTTTCTGACAGTGTATAAAACATTGCAATAGAAACATATTAGGCTACATCAAGGCTTTGGAAGAGTATAAGACGTTGACGTAAACGTTCAGGCGGTGGCTCTGTGGTTAACGCAACGACACGGAGATCCAAGAGACCCGAGATCGAATCTCAATATAACAACATGTTGGCCGACAGCATTAATCTTTAACCGTTCTTGATGCTTAAATAGTTGACTGTTTATTTGCGAGTTTATTAACTGTTTATTTATTTAAAGTCAAGCGTTTTTTTTATAATCAATGGCATATTACAACATTGCTACAGTAGAGCTGGGGGGTTGTAAGGGGGGGCTTCTTACATTCGCTTCATAAACACACGCACACTAGCACACACATGCAATCTTTTTCTGCACCCGATGGATAGACTCATAATTTTCAACCCCCACTGCCCCCATCGCCCCAACACAATGCTAATGAAATACGCAACAAGCTTAAAATGTTCCAATTTATTGAAGTAACAAGTAGGCTAGTATCTAAATACAAACTAAACAAACAAAAACAAAAATAGAGAAAATAAAAGTGCTGCTGTGTCAAAATGTTAAAAAAGAAAAGAAGAGAAATCCATTTGGCAAGACAAAAAAATTAAAAAATTCAAACAGACATAACATAGGCTAATGTGTTTGATATGGGATTAAAATTATGGGCAGTGCATGAGATATAAACTAATGATTAATTATGTCAAAATTCCTTTGTTCCGATCAGAGCATGTGAGCATTTCTGGATATTCCTCGGCTCGCTCATTCCGCTCAGGGTCGCGCGCTCAGGCTGTCTCCGACTAGTTTTTTTCTAGTCAACTAGTAGCCTAGTTGTTTATTTAAGCCATCAGTGGACAAATCACCCCTTTATATTGATTTAATAACTTAAATAGGCTATACAGGGTAATGAGTGAGTGTTATAAAGCTGCACTCAAGCGCACGAGCCGGAGACAAAAATAGCAAGGAGACATTTAATTGTTTATTAATAAACTGGTGTTTTCTGCGTCGCTGCAAAGATGAAGATGCGATGTAGACTCGCCATGAACGAATAAAGATATAAAGGCATAAAAAGGAAAAGTTCCTCCCGTTGGCGCGCCCAACCTGTCACTTCTCTAGGCTATTTCCCACCCATAGAGGGGCGCGCCCCACACTTTGAGCGGCGACTACCATCTAGGGGGGATCTAGCCGGTGTTCTGTCTCTCCCTCTCTCTGCTCTCTGCCGTGCAAGCGGCCGCGCGCTACACAGTTTGAACCTACAGTCTATGGTTTGAACTTACATATTCACGTAGCCTTTCGAAAACAGGGACATTCATTGTCCCGGGAGAGTGCTTAAATTTCCCGGGACAGGTTATTAAAAAGAAGGACAATCCCGGTAAAACCGGGACCGGTGGCAACCTAACTTGCATTTAGACTTTATTTCCATGCAAAAAAGAAACACACAATCTTATTCTTGCTACATTTTAAATTTGTTTTGCCAAAGAAATTGCAGCTAAATTAAACGAAACGGTACAAATCGAAAATAGTCCAAAGCAACATAAATTAAAGACATGAGTTTTGCCTCTCTCGCGCTGCAATTACAATAAACAACAGCTACAATAAATAAACAACAATATTTATAATTTAATCAAATATGGGGACACATCGAGAGATGTAGCCTATCCTTAAAATAATTTTGCCTTTGCCATCGGGCTGGCTATCCGACACTCTCCATATGAATGAGGAACATTACCACCTATTGTCTGTCCCTCCAAACCCCCCACAGGCTCTCTGAGTCTGAGTCTGACTTAAAATAAAGAGAAGTCGCAATTCACACTTAAATCGCTCTTCTAGCATTATAGGCTATTAAAGTGTTGATAATGAAAGAATTAAATGATTTAAGCTACATGTGGTATTTCTGTCATAAAAGTTTATTACTAAATATTTCATTATTTAAATAATTTAAGAAATAAAACTGGTTTGGGCCAGCTTTTTCCAAGCAAAACTAAATATAGCCTAATCTTCAAACGCATGTTCATTTTGTTGTCATGAACAAAATGCTCAACTCAATATTAAATTCTACAGGGATCTTTGGGTCCAGGCATGTAAAATGTGAATTAGTTATTTTTTAAATTATTATTATTCAAATAAATATCGGTGCTTCGTGGTAGCCTACTGCTGATAAACTAAATAACATTTAGATAATAATTATGAACTTTAAATGAAACAATATAGCAACACTTCGACGAATAAATGATTTGATCTGTTTTTACATTTTAATTCAGGGCGATTTAGTCTCTACATTTAATTAAACGAGATTTTCACCTTGTCATTTTCTCATTGCGAGGCGCTCACAATCACATCATAAACATATTTGAGCAGATTCTCTGTACCTCTCGTTTTCATATGGATTACATAATCAGATAACATTTATTAACCTAAATATTTAGACATTTAAAGGCTTTAGACATAGCCGATTTCCTATCTTGACTGAGCTGAGGCAAGTGGCTTTCGGTTAATTTTTGTGACGCGCAGTTCCCGGAGACCGAGAGAGACGACATATAAACTTTTGTCATTAGCCTAAAAAAAGTTTACAGTTTTGAACGATGTAGGCTACTGTACTCTTATCTGTATGACCAAAAAAAATCACGTAGGCCTATAGCCTATTAAGTTATTTTAGCTGTTATGAGAAAAATAAATCAAATGAACGCGCTGCCTCGTTTGTCGAAAACTTTACTTAAAACCATGTTTTTAAAAACTCTATGTAGGTTATAGGGAATAAAACAAATATAGATATATATAGGCCTATATATCTTTTTTTTTTATACAAAACTGCTTTTGAACAATTGGTATTATTAGCTACAGATCTAAAGTCGTTCTGTTGGATAGCCTATTTGTTCCTTAGTGTAAAATGGAAATGCATGGTAATATTATTTTATAAATATAAGCAAAAAATATGTGGTGTAACAGAGGTTTAGAACTAAACAAATCTGCATTAATAGCCTAAAAATATATAGATTTTTTACAGAAGTCCATGTTTGTTCGGGATTTGAACGCAGGTCTGCCGATTGATGAACCGTCAGCTTTACCACTCGGCCATGTCGAAGCTCACTGAGAAAAGCCCAAACGTTTATTTCACCAGTGTGTGTTCGCTCAAATGAGTGAGAACGTTTTGTTGTTAGCCTACTGTGAGTGTAGCCTACTTTACATGAATAAAATAGACCTTTTACAGTTTTAAAATATGATATCCTATCTGTATGACCAAAAATAACGAAGTAGGCTATAGCCTGTTATTTTAGCAGAAAAATAAATTCAAGTGAACGCGCTGCTGCGTTTGTCGAACTTAATTCAGTGGCAGAAGAAAACCCCATTTTAGAATACGCACTAGGCGTGGTGTGTCAAAATACTTAATTATAAACTTCAATATTTCGTTCAAAACCACATCAAAACGCTTTGTGACATTTTAAAAAGCCGTAACTGGAACCAGGATCGTAACTGAAATGCGCTGCATGTTATCTCTCAATACAGGAGCAGAAGCGCTGGTTCAGATTTTATTGTTTGTTGTTTAAACGTGCGTGTTTTAGGCTATATTTAAAAATATATATACTATATTTGATAAGGTCTATTTAGGGTAGGCCTATTCGCTATAGCATTCTGTGGAGGGGGGAAATCACCCACCGGCAAATCGCACCTTGCTTAACCATGTTTTTTTAAATTATTTCTGAAAGAATTCCAGTCCTGCTGTCTGCTGTCCTGTCCGTGAAGTTTTTTGTTTGTTTGTTTGTTTATTTTTTAACAGAACTGTTTTTGAAGACGTAAATTTAGTCAATCTGTTGGATGAGATTTGTTCCTTAGTGTAAAATGGAAATGCATGGTAATTATATAAAAACATATTTATTCGGGTTTCGAACCCGTGTCTTTGTACTGCTTAAACCTTCAGCTCTACCACTCGACCACAAGTTCGGCTGTTTAAGCGTCAGTGTGCCCACAAACGACAGATGCACTCTTCAATCTTCTCATTCCTCAATAGTTTAGCATCATTGATTGCACCTAATTTATTTTCACTGACTGCGAGATAGGCCTCTTTTAAATTGATTCATAAAATGTTCTGCTCTAAAAGTTTGCTATATTCTATTTAAAATGTAGGCTACTTTTACATACGTTTTGCTTTCGCTAAATGTCCCTTTGCGCCACCTGGCGGTCATTTCGCGAATGACTTAGAAATGCGACTGGGTTTTTTTTTGCCGCGGTGAATTCACCGCGGCAGACGCCGCGGCGGCAATAGGCATTCTGGTTGGCTACCTACTGTACAAATAGCCAAGACAGTTAAACATGTCCAAAAGGTTGTTGCGCACAGGCAGCTGACAGGCAGCGGACAAGAACATATTCACAACAAAAGCAGATATTTATATTTTTAACAGCACATATATATTATTTAAACTTCCTCTCTGTCAGTGCGCAGACACACACTCACAGAACACAGCTAATGAGAATAATTCAGCCTATGCATAATTAAAACGGTCCACAGGCTGAAAGCACACACGAAAATATCCTAATATAGGCACATTTTCACTTTTTCAAAAGCCGAATTTGCACAGCACACAATAATATAACCGAATACATTTTTGCAGCAAAATTATCAGTGTGAAATTAATGCGTAATTTATGTGACGTTAAACTGCTCATCGTAAGCTCATAATAAACCAAACGCTTTACCTTGAGCAGGGAGCCCGTTACATTACTCCAAATGTGGCTTGGCGCTCAGGAGTTGAGTATATAAAGTCTCTCATGAGGGAATGGATGTCCAAAGCATTCAAAATGTCTGTGTGGACATTCATTAGGGACAAGTGTGTGAGTCTCTTCTGTGTCATGGTGGACCTTAACCATGTTTTTAATCGGCGCAAGTTGGAAAATGATCGCTCGGATGAGGCTACTGATATAGGCAAACACAGACACAATTGTATGAGCTTTTCAGCCTCAGTAAACAGAGTTCTCGTTTGAGGATGGAGCTTAGATAGGCACGATGCTACATCTCTCACTGAGCTACATTGAGATTCTCTGGTGACATCGCAAAGCATTTTAAACTGGAGATTAAGGTGGTCTGTGTCCAGCTCCTTGGGAAGCTGAAGGGGCTCCAAATCAACAGTTCCTCCTCCTGCTGCCACTATTACTGCTCTCTCTCGGCTCGCTGCTAGTGTCATACTCTCTTGATCAAACCGTCTATTCAGCTCCGCTGACACCAAGTCAACAGCCTGGTAAAACTCATGTCGCCAAATCACTGTTGCTGCATTGTGCGCCACTGCTTCTGGTTCCATGGTTTGGCGAAAGCGGCCCGGGGTTCTGCTCACTCTTGTGGTGGTGTCTGGCATTTTCAGGTCCATCTCTGAGGCACATGCTTCAAACTTGTGGACCACCTCCTCTACAATGTCATCATCACGAAGTGCGGCTATGCGATCTTTGAGCACATTTGCGCATTCAAGTGCACCAAGGGCACTTGCTTTGGAGCTTTGCAGGCTCCGGGCCACTGCCTCGCAGGGTTCGAACAGTGCTTGGCAACAGAGAAGACCGAAAAATCTTCTCCCTTTTCGGCTTGGTTCCACAGTCCCCCAATCTTTGATCTGCTATCCCCTCTGAGACTCTTCTTGTCATCTTTCAGGGAATTGAGTGTAGCCAGAAGAGTACTGTAAGAGAAACAGACGCGTTTGATGGCTGTGGCGCGGACGCACCATCTCGTCGGGCAAAGGCCTAGGATGTTAACCGCAACCTCATCACAACCTAAAAGCGACTCAAAAAGCTGTTTACGCTTTGGCGATTCTCCGATTACAGTAGCAACACCTCGTACAAAGTTTAAAGTATCAGTCACAAGTCTAACTTCACTAGCAACTTCTTGAAGCACCAAGTCCAGCGCATGGTTGTTACAGTGTACATACATTGACTGAGGGCACAATTCTTTTGAGGTGAGCCTGCACTCCTGAAAAGCACCCGGACATATTACTGGCTCCATCAAAGCAGTGTGCTACAAGGCGTTCGATTGGAATGTTCAGTCTCAAAAACACATCCTTGATGCAGGAGAAAAGAGTTTGTCCAGTACTGTCCTGTGCATTATAAAATCCTAAAAATAAACAGTGAGACTCCAGGCTGCCGTCAACAAATTGCAAATTACATGAGAACTGCTCTGTTGTGCTCACGTCAGTAGTCCCATCAGCTGTTAATCCATAAAATCTGGATTCCGATGAACGGGCGACAATATCCCTCTGAATAGCATGGGCAAACTGTTGGATAATTTCACTTTGTATGGTGTTGGACATCCAGTTGTCTCTTCTCATCACCCACTCTCGTTCTTTAGGGAGATCATAGGTGCGTTCCATCATCAGTTCGTAAAGGATTCCATCATGTGTGGTGTCACCCCTGAACGGTATCCCCTCGCTGCCCAGGAATCTGATGGATCTAAACAGTAGTTCCAAAACATGTCGAGCGGTCCCCTGCTGTTCGGCAAGAGCAGCAGACAGGAGGGCATTGATAGGCACAATTACCCAAAGCAGCGCGTCTTTGAACTGAATCCATGTGTAACTTTGATCGTTCATGTTCCTTAAATTTGCAGTGGCTTTACGCCAGTTTCCAAAGCCGCCTGACACGAATGGGTTGTCTGCCCTAAAACTGTCTGGATTGATAAGTTTTGTTTCTATTGCTTTCAGACAAGTAAAACACAAAACTTTTCGGTGTCGGGATGCTTTCCTGTATTCTCTGGACTTCCGTTGTGCTCTTTTTAGAAGCTGGTGAACAAAAGAAATCCAAAATTCGTTTCTGTGCCATTATGATATCTAGATACCTTCACTGTTGCAACGGTTGCAACGTGACGTCAGTTGACATTGACAATGATGCTTTGCGTTATTTTAATTATTAATAATTGTTTAGTTTTGCTCAAAACTTCCTCATGCTTAAAACGTCTTAGGTTAATAACAACCAGGAGCATTTAAAATATTTCTTAATATGTTTATTTATTTATTTTTTGCATCTGTCAGAGAGTGCTGTAATGTCTGCATTTTCCAATGGGGGGTGCTGCAGCACATGCAGCACCCCTACTTCCCACGGCCCTGTTTAAGCGGAAAATTAATTCTTTTCAAATATATGCATTTAGTGTCTATATAAACAACTATATATTTTATAATGACATTATATTTATACATGTAGCCTACATTATTATGTTTTAAATAGAATTACGATTACTGTAGGCTAATATATGTAGCAGGGCATTCAGTTACTTTTGAAAGGACAATAATAAAGTATCAGTGTATTTCATTAGACTTTAACTTTGCCAGCTATAAAAAAAATCTAGCATTTCCTCACGTTTTATCACTGCTTTTTATTGACAGTATGATATGCATGGGAGACTGGCGATGACAGTGATGGCCATAACACACACACTCCCTCCCTTCTTCTCACAGCCGTCCACGCCCATTTAAGTTGCATTTTTTCAAAAAGATTGTGAGCTAGACTTGAGCTGAAAGAGGGGGGTTTCATGACCCTTTAAAGCACTTTATTATCTGTCCTCTTTTTATTCTTTTAATTAGATTTTAAATTACATTAATTGTATGAAATAAAAATTTTGGTCTATGACAATTTTTTGTAATGACCTCTGAAAAAATTTTAGCTTTTACTGCTTTTTGAAAAGTAGAAATTGAGTCTCTCAAAATTTCATAAGACACCTGTAGCTTGTCTTTTTTCCACCTCCGTTCTGCACTTCTACAGATCTGTCTTAGTGTACGTCTATTATCATTTAACCAAGGCTCTGATTTTGGTTTAACCATTTTCTGTTTTAAGGGAGCAATGTCATCAAAAATATTTGTACAGATAGAGTTGAAAAGAATAAGATGTTCCTCGGCACTCAGTTCTTTACGGGACCTTCTAAATTACGTGACTTAGATGCCACTTCAAATGCTGCAGAGAAAACCGTCCCGGTATCAGCACTAATTTTCTGAGATCTGCTGGTTTATAGATGGACAATAGAGAGAAGTTGTAAATAATATAGTTTTGTGGTCTTGTAAGACTTGATTTTCCTGCTAAGAGATAAAACTCCTGCAATAAAGCAATAAAACGCACCCTGGACAGAAGATCGCAAAAAAAGAGCACAGGACATTGTCCTGTCCAAACGTTTCTCCTTCCTTATCTCTGCATCCCCCTCTCCCTCTCCCTCCTCCCTTCCTTTCCCCCTGACCTGAGGTCACTAAAAGTTCCCTGAAAATATCTATATATCACATATGATGTATATTGTGAATCTAATGTTTTTCCTTTTAATATTTGGTCTCATTTTAAGTGTCTCAGTGCGATTGGTAAAATGGTCTTAATTTCATTGCAGTCATTGGTATTATGAGAAAGATTGAACACTTAGGAGAATCCTGTTCTCCTCTTTGGGTGGTGTCTCTTCAAAATATCTAATAATCCTCCCCTCTCCTCTGAAACCAGGTGCTACCCCCTGGGGTACAGGAATTGACCCAAAACAAACTCTGAAAAATATTGGTACAAGCCTTTTGTTCTGGCCTGGGTATATAAGGGTAAGTGGCAGAGCAGTCTTTGGGAACCTGTAACCAGGAAAACCCCCATGCAGTGTGTGTCAGTGTTTTCAACGTGGAAAGCACTCACACACTACTGTGTGTCTCTGTCAGGCGTTGCTTACTTTTAGAATCACCTTTGAGTAATTTATGTCATGTATTTATTATTTCTGAATTGGCTGTTAATTACATGTGTAATTGGCATGATACATTTTTACCTGACAAATAAATGTTACATCTTGAGTTATTCTGAGATCATTATTCTAGTAGATTATGAGGAGGCTGGTGCTACCGCAGCTCTGTGTCCAGGATAGGTCAAACTAAAGGCGCATATGAACGGAGCAGTAGGCACGTCATCTGAAGACCTTTTGATTTCTGTCTATCACTGACTTGGCAAGTTGTATGGAAGTGGCTAAATAAACTACACTTTTTTGTATGAGTGAGCAGTTAGCAACCGACTTAAGAGGTATTAGCAAACCCTGCACCCTCTGACTAAGATCAGACTGGCGAGGCTGTGTCCGTGAGATCCACGTAAACCCGGGGCGTGTGACTCTGTGCGGCATCGGGTCCCTTAATGAATCAATAATTGATAGTATGGGATACTCAGAATAATCAAAGATCTAAATTAAACCATAATCAATATTTATGATTATTTTCTAATAAGAAACACAAGTTTGATTATCAGTGAAAACACAACTTGATCCTACAGAATTAGTCAATTACAGGCCAATCTCGAATCTGCCTTTTCTGTCAAAGATACTAGAAAAAGCAGAATCCTCACAACTGTGTTCCTTTTTAGAAAGAAATAATATCTGCGAGGATTTTCAGTCCGGATTTAGACCGTACCATAGTACTGAGACTGCTCTCATTAAAGTCACAAATGATCTTAGTGCTGCATTTGATACTATTGACCACAACACGAGTGTGTGTGTGTGTGTGTGTGTGTGTGTGTGTGTGTGTGTGTGTGTGTGTGTGTGTGTGTGTGTGTGTGTGTGTGTGTGTGTGTGTGTGTGTGTGTGTGTGTGTGTGTGTGTGTGTGTGTGTGTGTGTGTGTGTGTGTGTGTGTGTGTGTGTGTGTGTGTGTGTGTGTGTGTGTGTGCAGATCTAAGCAAATCAATTGTGAGCAAAATAAACAAAAGTAAAGGCAGCTCCTGTTGCTCGTCTGAATGTTTGTCTTGGCCCTCTTTGCCACATTCCTATAAAAATAATAATATTAATAAAGGTTAATAAAAGGTTGATCAAAGTACTATCAGCATGTCAGGGCTATCAGGGCAATCAGCATGTTGATAAAACAAAAAATATAAGCTCTGTTTGGAAGTTTTCCTCTCTGTCCTGCAGTTGCCACGCCCATTTTCCTTTGTCACTCAGTTCCCCATGCAGTTCACCACACCTTTAACTAATTAGCTCCAATCAGCCACAGACTTTATTAGACAGCACCTGTATACAGCCCTTTCTCTTTGTTTCCTGCCACATGGAGGAATCCTTGTATGTTGCTGCTGGAAATGCCTTGTCTCCTGCCCTGTGTGCGTTATTGAACTATGTAAGTTCCATACGTTTCTCTTTTGATCGTATGTTAATTATGAGAATGTTCCCTTCTGTCTGTTTAAATGTACAAATGTTTGATTGTCATTCAAATGGATTGTGGCCTTATATTGTGGCATAATGTAGCTAATTGTATCCTATATCATTTCCCTTTTAGAAACCACACACACACAAACACACATACCCAAAATAAAGAAAGAATTGGTGTAATTAAAGTGACTGGACAAGACTGTTCTTATCGACACCTCCACTGGTCTCAAGCCAGCTACCTGCACATCCCTCTCAAACCTCCTTTTCAAGCTCTTTTATATTAACATTACCAATCAATAATTGTAATATTGTGCATGAATAACACATTTTTTGCAAAGCCACAGTAGTAGGTAAAAAATAGTAGATAAATATGTACTTACTCTTTTTGATTTCCATTGCTGTGTGTATAGTCCCGGTGAAAAGTTTGGACACATTACTATTTACAAAAAGACATGTTTGTAATTTCACACAAGAATATGAACTTTTACATTATGACGATGTAAACACAATTAGGGTACATTTCATCTGTAAAATGTCTATGCACTTACTCAGTATTATTCTCGATCGCACTGAGAACTGAACACCTGCGTGCTCCTCTGCGAGGTGCTGGAGAAGGAGAACGTGATGCACTTTCCTAAAAAACAAAACAAAATAACTGTTAGCATACATTATGTATACAACAGAGTATCTGTTGATGGCCCATATAGAATGCATGCTGATAACACAATCAAAGAAACTGTATTATTATTACTATTATCAAGCACCAATTACCATGGATTACTAAAAGACATTTGTAATTTCACACAAGAATATGAACTTTTACATTATGACGATGTAAACATAATAGGCTACATTTCATCTGTAAAATATTACGTCTATGGACTTACTCGAATCCTGCGTGTCCCTCTGCGAATTGGCCCTTCGCAAAGACCCTGTCTCCAGCTGGCGTTAGCCTATAAGATTTCAGTGAAAACGGAGAAAGAGGGAGTTCCCATATACGTCAGTGACGTAATGTCTCGTTCCCGCCTCTCAGGGAACCGAGGTTACGATAGTAACCGGAGACGTTTTCGTTCGCTGTTCTGACACAAATCTCTCGTGGGGGCGGGGCTAGTAGCAGTGTGTTCTCGTTGGCTACTGAGTTTTTGATTGACAGCTTCTTGACCTGGAAGTGAAGACGACGTCAGTGTTGTGTTTACATGTGTGGATGTGAGCGTCTGTAAGTGCAGCTTTCTATTTAATTTTAGTAATATTAAGTTATGTTTGTTTTTGTATTTTATCTGTATTTACCTGCTGCTGCTACTACTTTGTCAACAGAAACTTTTAGGAGCGAAAGAGATCTCTTCAGTCTATTCAGGTGTAATTGTACATCAAAGTTAGGCATATATGCCTACTTAAAATATTGTGTCCAATGTTTTAGGAGACTATTTGTTTATTCCTGATGATTCTTTTGCATGTTAGGCTCTGATTAGGCAGTGCTATTACAATTTAAAGAGAATGGCCTACTAGTATACGTGTGTGATATATTCAGCCGTCAAGAAAGTTTAACTTCAACCAGGTAATCAAGCTTGGCAACCATGGCCATCAAATTTCTCATTGTTAGCATATGCATTTACACCATCAAAATGTATGATCATTTAAATAAGAGGAATTTAAACTATGAAAATTACAATCGTGGCTTGCTGTCAGATGATACAGACCTCAAAGGGCATTTCATTACATATTTCACACAAAGAATATTTTTCTTGCCATTTTTTTAATCATGCTGATAATTTTATTTATTTCATTTAGTTAATATTATCTTCTAACATTTAAAATTGTAAAATATATTTGAACAATCTTCAACAGGTTCAATTATGACTTATACAATCAGTTAAATGAATTTAAATAAAAAATCAAATAAATTTACATTCTTTATTGTCACTACAGCATATACACAAGTATCAAAGTGAAAGTCTTGGATGCGATTATGTTGTGACAGGAAAGACCAGAAGCCACAAAACATTAACTGCATACTATATATGTAATGCACAGTATTCTCATAATATACATACAAAATGCATAATTACAAAGATTTTTAAGGAAATAATCCATCTCTGTGAGTTCATATAAGACAAGTGGATTTTAACCCATGTATGACAGTTGGTCGGAAGTGATTTTTAATAGTTAAAACAGTTTACATTATTAATATTTTCCTTATTCTATTGTTTCACTTCAGAAGGCATTGATTCATCCACTGAGGTCGCATGGACATCACGGTCACTGTGTTAAATTTTAATTCGTATTTATCTGTAGAAAGTAAGTAAAATGCATCTGGGATAGCATGAGGGTGAGTAAAATAAGTGAGAATTTTATTTTTGGGTGAACTATCCCATTCATATGCTGTTGGTATGCTAATCCATGATCAGCATAGACTAATAAGAATAAACTGCAACCTCTTGTGTACTTGTAAACTGTGTTTGTTTTAATCTAGAGCTCCAAATAAATAAAAATATTTGCTATTATCTAATATTAACATAAAAAACATCAGGTGTCTGAAGATCACGATCCCAGTCATTCAAAGGTGATATGTCTGAACAAAGTAACATTATTGTCTGATGGAGACAGTTGATCTCTGGTATTATCACTCCATCCTCTGTGTCAGCATCAGAATTTTGTTTATGGAAAAGTTGCTCAACTCCCTGGAAAATGAGAAAGGAAATGTATTATAATCTAACAATACAAACTGCTTTGAACTCCCACATGCAGTAACAAGTTGCAGACTTAAAATAATTATTTCAAACAAATTATATAAATGTTTTAAGGGATTTTACAGTACTAAATATTTACCTCCGAGTCATGCACCATTTATCATCTGTAATACTGTTGTGTAACCAGTGGATGGCTGTATAGCCCTATAAACATGTATCCATGGCTGTGTATTCCCTAGTTGCTGGATGTTTTCAGTCATAATTACTTGCATGTATTAGGTTTTGCATTTGGACATATATTTATTATTAAAGACTATTAAAAATATAAAAAAAAATTCTCCGAAATGTTTTTTTTTTTTTTTGGCATTATTATTGCTCAAATATGAACACAGAAAAAGCATTTTGTTGCATTTTGCAGAATAAATATATTGCGCCCAGGGTGATACTTCAAAATAATTGAGTGTTTACATATTATGAATAGAGACATAGAATGTGGTCAAGTCCTGTCTCTCCTCTTTTAAAAAACTCTGCATCGCAAATTAATCAGCAATTGGCTTTACATTGCCAAAGTTGAATCGGGCAGTGATTGACAGCGCTCTGGTCCAATGGCATCGGTCATTGTCTGATGTATCAGTACTGTACTGTATACAGTACTTTTTGTATCTGTAGGCTACAGTACAGATACTGTACAGTACTCTAGCCCAATGTTGTTTGGGGTGGCAGGGGGGAAATATGATCTAATCGAAGACTGTAATGTAACCGTATGTAACGTTAGATAAACAAGTCATGTAATGAACTTACCAATTAAATCAAGACGACACTGCTGTATAATGTTATGGGCTCTCACTGAGCTCTAATAGGCCTATGCCTCTCCACCTGAAAAAACAAGTACTGTATTATAAATAGTATTAGTTTAGTATTGGGTGGTGGGTGGTGGTGGCGCAGTGGATAAGACACATGCCTTTGGTGTGAGAGACCCGGGTTCGAATCCACTGTGAGACACCCCTAGTTGCTCCAGAGGCGTGCGACCTCTGAAATATAGCAATTGTAAGTCGCTTTGGATAAAAGCGTCAGCTAAATGACTAAATGTAAATGTATTAATTAATAAAAAAAATAAATAATAAAAAATCTGACTTACCACGAGTAGGCTATCCAGTATTCTGATATCGACGATGACAAATTATAGCATTTGTCTGTACTATTCCTTCTATGAGAAATCATCTCAACAATATAGTGTAGCAGTAAATAAATAAATAAATACAGATATAAACTTAATATCACCTAAATGAAATAGAAAGCTGCGTTTACAGACGCTCACATCCACACATGTAAACACAACACTGACGTGACGTCTTCACTTCCAGGGGCCTGTTTCAGAAAGGAGGTTAAGTGAAAACTCTGAGTATGTTAACCCTGAAATGAGGGAAACTCTGGGTTTTCTGTTTCAGAAAGGGAGGTAAGTCAAACCTGAGAAAGCAGAGTAAGTCAAGCCCGTTTCTGAAAGAGAGGTAACTTATACTCAGAGTCAGTTGCCATGGTAACTTACTCTGTGAACCTAACCTGGTCAGGAGCAGGTTTACTTCAGTAAACCCAGAGTTTCTTGCGGTCTCCTCCCCTTTTTTAAAGAGGAAGTGGTGTTTAAACGCCAACAATAATGCTAAAATGACACATTCTTTAAGGAATATATATTGTTTGTCCATGGTTTAATTGACTAAATCTGTTTTGCAGCACTTTGCCAAAAAATAAATGGATTAAAACATTCGCTAAACTTTTATTTGATTACCACCGTTTTTGCTAATATATTTGTATTAAATCATTAAAAAAAATCGGAATAAAAAACATTTCATAGAACTCAATTTTTTTAACATAATTAAATAAGTTATTAATGATAAAAAATAAGATGTTAATCTAATTCATAATCAATTATTGAAATTAGTTGATTAGATGTTTTATTGAACAAATGTTTAATTTATTTAACTGTCATTTTAACTGATGCTAATAATAACCGTAATTTAATAATGCAATTTATATATTTAATAATTGTTTAATACCATAAACCGTGATATTTCCTGAGACGGTTATCATACTGTTAAACTCTCATACGTTACAACCCTACATGGGAGAGTCCCCCCCCCCCACACCCCCGCTGTTAAAATAGTTACTCAGCAACTTTTACTCACATTTTAAATTAGCTACTATTTACTTTTACTTCAGTAGATTTTTAGACTGGTACTTTTACTTGTAATTAAGTAAAATTTTATCAAAGTAATAGTAGCCTACTTTAGGTTGAATAACATTCTTCCAGTTTCACCTCTGATATTATAACAGTTGGGTAAGTTACTCTAAAATAGTTATGAATTATTAACTACAAATGACATCTTCAACAGTGTAATTTGATTAATGTACTAATTTCTATCTTTAGAAAGTATTGGTCTACATATTACTAATTACTAAATCCTATATCAACCTCAACCACTTGAACAATACAAGGAGAGAGACAAGAAACTGCACTTTTAATGCTTTCAAATTAACAATATACAATTGCATGAATTATTCTTGAATTGATCAAAGTGTGTAGGGAGAAGGGAGGGAGAAGGTTACATAAAAAATATACCTTTTAAAAATGTATGTTAAATCCACTATTGTTTTATACTGAATTGGTCTATAGTCTATGCAGTAGTCTATTTATTGTAATTGCATCATATTTTATTTTAAATTACGGAAGAATTAAGAGTAATTCCTTTAATTAAATTACAATATTTAGATTACTTGGTAATTAATTACACCCAACACCTCTTTTTGTCTGGCGCTGTTGCCATGGTGACTCATAATATCTGTGCTCCATTGATAATGGCTTTTTATAGTTGTGGTGCACGCGCTTAACTCAGAGTCAGTCAAATCAGAGTTGATTGAACCAACTAATTTCAGCTGTTCTGTAACCGAAAACTCAGAGTTTTCCATCTCAGGGTAAGTCAACTCAGAGTTCAAGTTTTAACTCAGAGTTGGTTGAACCTCCTTATTGAAACAGGCCCCGGGTCAAGAAGCTGTCAATCAAAAACTTAGTAGCCAACGAGAACACACTGCTACTAGCCCCGCCCCCACGAGAGATTTGTGTCAGAACAGCGAACGAAAACTCAGGGAGCGTAAACGAAAACTTCAGAAGCGTAAATGAAAACTTCAGAAGCAAACGAAAACTTCAGAAGAGTAAATGAAAACTCTTGAAGCGCATTTGTAAGTTTAGATCAGTAAAAGAAATATGAGGAATAGTTAGCAAAACATGCAGTGTATTAAAAACATAGTAAAAAGAAATTGCCACGATTCATTCTTTTTCAGTTCCAAAGATATTTTATTCAGTTTCAATTTATATTTTCATTGATTTCTTGAAAAGTTACGTTCATTTTTATTGGCACAAACATAATTCCATAGGACTGATTATGGTTGATTTTATGCACCTGTGTTTTATTATCTTGTTTAGCGCACCTGTCTTAAGCCTGAGTTTTGCCTGTGTCCTTTGCGAAGTCTTGTTACACTGTAAGCGTGCATTTCTGAGCGTTATTCCCTGTTCTGTTTCTCCGTGTTTCCCTGGACTCTTGACCCTAGCCTGTATACTGGACTGTTAACGAACCTGTGCTGCCTGCCTCGACCTACGCCTGTTTGTACCACGATATATTGGATTGCCCTTGTTTCTTTGTATATTGCCTGTTTATCTAATAAAGTTCTGCGCATGGATCCGACCGTCTCTGCCCATACGTTACATTATCTTTAAAATGTACAAAATTTTCTTCCGGGGGTGCATGCCCCCCGACCCCCCTAGAGGTACTGGGCTACATTCACAAAAATACTGTGGGAATAACAGCCTATATGGGCTGTGAAAAAGAAAATACTAATTATCTTATAAATACGTGATCAGGATTTCATGTCTTCCTCCTCGTTTTGAGCCAAGAAAAACCCCTCCGTATTCTCATTGGGGACTGAGCCTCCCTAAAATTAAAATCCTAAAATCACCCATGGTCCCCCCCAATGTTAAACTCATTCCTACGCCCCTGCCTGCGAGTGTAACTCTACCGCTGCATTAACGTGATGTGAATGTAGGCTACGTCGAGTTTTACAGTATTGGGACTGAGGCGCCAGAACTGCAGCTGATAGAATGTGCGCTGTAGCACGATAGGCTACTACCATTATATTATTTTAGTTGCCATTCTTATTGTGTTTCCACAACAATGTTAGTGAGTAAATCTACTTAAATTGCCACCATAACAGTGGAGTGTGATGTGTAAGACGTGGGTTACATAATTCCTATTAGGCTATTATTTGAAGTTAACATATTAAAATATGTAGACCTACACTCAAAAAAACTAGTTGAGGATAAATTATTTAAAATTGGGCAATTCCAGCGTTATGGACGTGACATTTGTAGTCAAAACTTGAAATATAAATTCTCAGAAAATGCATTTAATACTGAAACGTCTCCGCTTAATAAAGTCTAGACATTAGAAAATTATCAGTCTACACATGCGTTTTATATTTAATATAAGCGAAATACACATGTGACATGACACAAACAATCTTTAACTTTTAGGTGGAAAAATATTTTTAGTAGCCTAATTCTATGAATTACACTGGGTAAAACAAAAGTAATAGCTTACTAAACGGATGAAGAAGGCTCGGCCTCCACAGAACATAAAATATTATTTTTATTTTATTTTTCGTGTTCGCATTTATGAGGAAAAAAACAATGTTGTGACAGTTCTCCGTTACGGATGACCGCTCTGAAAGTGACTTTAAAATGTTCACAGAGACCTCAAACAGAAAGAACAAAGCCTTTCTTTAAAGTGAATTTCGTTTTTTATTAATTGTATCTTAATTTTAATCAATGTTTCATCAACCAATTGCCCGGATTTAATAAAAAGGAAGTAATTAAATATAGTAGATAATACTGTAGATCACGGAGTCGCCGGCGCTGTGAACTGGACTCTCGATCGTCTCATAAATTAACCGAAACTCAGCGTAGGCTATAGACTAATACTTGCCTCATAGACCTGAAAAAAATATATAGAAAGCTTGATGTCTACTTTTAAACAGAACATTTCAAAACGAAAGAAAATAGACTGCTCTCTCCGTATGAAATCTGCATTTCTCTCTGGCGCGTTCACTGCGAAGATCGCGAGTCAGCACCTAGCAGCCGACAGACTGACACAGAAAACCCTTGTTTATTAATAAACAATTAAAATGTCTCCTTGCTATATTTGGCATATTCATAATCGTTTTACCGGTTCTTTGTGACAGCTTAAGCCTAGGTGCTTTATTGGCAGCGCCACCCATGTTACATGAGCAACCTGATCTCACAGAAATGCGTGAAATGTACACGACCCCTTAACCCCGAAATGCGTGGTGGTAGCACGGAATGTGTTGAAATTACGTGGCGGCATCACGGAAACAACACCCATACAAAGTCAATTAGGCTCATTTGTCGTGGTGGACACACGAATTCCCTCGTTCAACAAGGTCACACGGTGGACGGTGGTAAATGTTGTTTTCTAGTTTACGAAACGTCCTCCTTTTAAATTTATTATAGTGAATTAGTTCCGATTTTTGTTGTGTAAATAACAGTAAATTATTTGTGATATAACTATGAATTTATGGATGGAGTAGTTTTAAAGAACGGCCCGAGGCTGTGTTAAATAGATTGTTTCCTTTACGTTATTAAACCCTCTACGATATTTTATTATTCTAAAATGTATTTTCTGTCATCGCAGCGAATATTATTATTATTAATTATTCTAAGAATCAGAAGACTTTCAGGGGTTAACGTAACCACGACAACGATACATCACGTTACGCAACGCACGCACGCACGCTTCTTACCCATAATTACCACCACTCATTTCACCCGCCAACTGACTACAGTAAGTATCTCAACCTATGATCTCAACCCAATCGGTGTTTGTTTGTTAAAAAGCACGCATAATCTTTTCTGCTATTTATTTAGTTGTAGCCCGATCTGTGTAGCGTTTCATCCCCGGAGATTAGGTTGAATTTGGTGTTGATTTATCATTTACACGGCTAACGTTACCCGCCGATGTAGTTAGCTAGCCGGCCAAATGACAGCAGGCCCCGGGCCGGGACAGTTGGATTGTGGCACTGCCAGCTACCAAAATCAGTTTAAACTCATGTATCTGTCCATGTGTTTTGAAGACAATAATAAACAACCTGTTGTTGCAGTGGTTAAAGTTTTATTCAAAGTGCAAAGTAAATGTCGGAAGTGTAACTAAGGGGAATTACCGCAATCAGGGATGGACTACCATAAAAAAAGTGGACCTGGAGTCTTTACAGAGGATTTGACGACCGCGCGCTCATACCTGATATTATTAATGCATAATTAAATAGAGAGACGACCCACCACTAACTTATATATAGAATATCCCGTAACACTATGGTGCCATACTTTTGTAAGGCTTTGCCATTTTAGGAGACACTGAAATCATCATGAGATAATTGAGGGTAACGTTAACTCTTACTTTATTCGTTATTTGTGACATTGAGAAGAGTGAACAGGATATTACGAGAAGCATTTTACGCAACAGGACAGAAGTCCACTGTTTACATTATTTGTGGGTCTAAATAAAAATAGATTTGTGTATGTAATTGCTTGTTTCAAGTGAATGTGGTTCAAATCTGACATTTGTACAGTCAGAATTGATTTGTATTGGATGCAATGGTTGTGATTACAATAACTCTGTCCTAACAATTAAGAAATGCTCATTTACTACAAAGTCTATTCTAATAATATTTTGCTTTTTCCTGTTTTACAGCTTTATTGCAACACTTTTTGATTTCACCAACACACACATATATACACAAACACATACACACACACAAACCAACGGCACTTTTAAGAGCCTCTCTCTCTCTCTCTCTCTCTCACTCACTTGTCCCTTTCAATCACTCTCTCTCTCTCTTTCTTAATTTTGTGTTTTTTTTTTATTTTGTTTTTTTTTTATATTGTGTCTGTATTGTTTGTATCTGTATATGATGTCCGTCAATTCTGACGTGAGGGTCTTTGATGATCCTAATAATGCCAGGATCAACATGGCAGCATTAATTAGTGATGCTTATCTCCAAGATGCCAGGGTAAGGCTTGTCATGATAAGCAAATACCTAAGTCTGAAAATACTAATTGCTATTACTGTTTATAGATTTACGGTTTGTCTGTTTAGTGCAATCCCTTTTATGCAACTACTGAATAATGCTCAATTATAAGTGATGCTGATATAATGCTCTGCAAATATATAGGCTGCCATGGCCATAAAAAAACCTGCCTTTCCTCAAAGAAAAACGAGAAAAACCAGGAAGAGATCGCTCACTAATCCACTTGTCACCAGCAGGCGTGAGAAACGTCGGGAAACAGACTACATTGGATCAGGTTTGTTTTTTACTAAAACATGATTACTTTATCTAAGAATAAAGATAATTCACAAAATAGTGTTTTTGTTGATACAATGTATTATAAATGAGAGTCAGATACCACTTTGACAAAATGGTGACTCAATGTTTGTGAAAACATTTCTCACTAATATATAAGATAGTTTAAAAACATGCAAACTTGTGTTAAAAACATGCAAAAACATCTACTTGTGTTGTGTTTGAATACTTTTTGCTTAGTTTCCCTGCCTCCAGTCCTTATGGAATATTTTCATTTTGAAATGAATTGGTTTCATGTTAAATTGATCAAAGGGTTAAGCAAAATGACTGTCTCTGCAGCTGCTTCTCAATCCAGAAGAAGGGATCATGTGCATGAGGAAGGCCTTCAGATGGAAGATCAAGAGTTGGCAAGTCTTGGTGAGGATACTGAGTGTTACAGTAGTAACACTACACTACAGTTTTTCCAATTCCCACCATTTATTTATTAATAATCAAGTATTATGTGTTGTCGGGTTCCATTACAGACTCACAGTATAACTGATATGTTTAAGGATAAGTGAATGTATATATATTTTTTTTTTAGAAACAAGACTCCAAGAGTTAAGGGACACCATAACTGCAGGTCAGGTTCCGGAGGGAACAGACAGAATGGTTTCTGCTTGGGAACAAAGGCAGCTTCTCACAAATGAGAGAATGAAAACGGCTAGGCCTATGCTTTTTGATGCAAAGCTCTCATCCGAGAGAGTATTCATTCAAAATTGTCACAGATGCTGTGCTGTAGAGGCTGTGATTAGGTGCCTGGACTGTGTACCACTGGACATGGAGTTCCTCTGTGCTACCTGTGACATAGAGGCTCACAAGAGAAATGTCTTCCATGACAGAGAGGCTGTGTTTCATGGATTTCTTGAGCCCATTCCCCCTACAACTGCTGTGGTGGTCAATGAAAATGGCCAGCCTCAATTTTGTGAACAAAGTATGTTAAAATTATTATTATATCAAATTGTCTCCTACTTAAAGTGTAATTCCCTGAAATGTTGTTGTATATTGGCATATTTTATATTTAACAGTGTTTCTAAATGTCTTAGACATTTTTTTCTAAAATGCTAATCTCATTCTAAGCTTATTCTCAAAACTCTAAAGTGCAAGTGTGAAATTTAATAGCTGAATAACAAAAGTATGATTTTTTTTTGACCATTCTGGCCAGCATATCTTTGACCAGCTAAGTCAATTGCGTGTTAATAAATGTGCTTAAGCATTTACTTGTTTCTACAAAGTGACAATTACAGTTGGAATAGTGGTGTGGCCAGTTTGGATTAATTGCCGTGTTTTAAAGCACTATTTTGAAAATTTGGTTAGTGTTTTGGGAAATGCATCTAAGGGACTGAGTAGAAGCTGCAAATACACCCTTCATAACTTCTTTCTGTTTTGCAGTATGCCAACTGCCTGTTCCTGCACCAAGGTCAATTTGTGAATGCACTCATGACTTCACAATCACTCCAGGGAAGCATATTTCTGTGATCACCATCAATGGTATGTTGTTCTGAAAGCCCTCCTTTTTGGAAAGCCCAAGTATTATTGTACTAGAACTTTACCACTGTGTGCAAAGTGTTGTCCAAATTCCATGTCAAATAGGTAATATATCATATATTTGTATCTTTGTATAGAAGGCAATCTGTTTCAATTTGATTACTAAAATTATTTTAGTCTTTACTACAGTATATTCACTTGTTCACAGGACGATACGATGTCTGCTTGCCTCGGAAATCCTGTTCATCATGCTCTGCAGAATGGACTCCTGAGGTGAAGGATCTGCTCGTTTATCGGTACTGGCCAGCTAGCACCAGCTGCCAGACCCTATACAAGTTTGATGTCTTCACCTCGTTTGACCACATGAAGGTGACGGCACCAGCCATGTCCAGGCAGGCCTTCCTGAAAATGTTGGAGCACAGATCTGTTCAAGCTGGAAGGGTAAATCTGCCCAATATCACTGAAACATATAACAAACAAAATTATATTACTGTATACCAAATATTTGATTGTGGGCATTGCTTCAAAAAATCCTAACCAATCATTTCTTAATATACAGATAGGTAGTATCTGTGCTGATACATTTCAGCGAAGCTTTTTTGAGTTTACCTTTTGTCAATACAAAGAAGAGGATATGTGCCAGGTCCATCATTTTGAGTGCCCAGCATGTTCTCCAGACATGTTGGCTGTCTGCTCTGATGGAAACCGAAAACATTACCGCTTCAGCAAGTCAAAAGGGTAGGTATAGGTATTTTTCAGAAGTTTATTTTAGACTTTTATAACACATATAGTAGCTCTTCGGGTTGTCTTTGAGTGATCATAACTTATATTTGAACAAATATTAAATGTATTGCTTGAATTTTTAATCACTGACACATGTTTTCTTATCATGGACAGGACTGAGGAGCCACCTATATATGAGGGCTTGTTCCTGGCCAAGGACGAAGAAGTTGCTACCTTTGTTGACCTTGTCAGAGGCAACATGAGAAGTGTACGAACATTTGAATTTTTTTTTATATATATATATATATATATATATATATATATATATATATATATATATATATATATATATATATATATATATATATATATATATATATATATATAATAGGTGTTTATACAGATGTTTTAGTTTTGTGTTTTTATGTAACTTAAAATGTGTTATAAACTGACTTTATAGGCAAATGACAGTGCTGTTTGTGGTACTGCCAAGTTCACTGCTGGCAGAGAGATGTCAAAAAAGTCTGGTGCGCAGATAGACGAGGAGGGCATTCAAGTTGCAGTTTGCAGGTATGTATCTGTGTATGTGTTTGTGTATGATTTTGAGTCAGATATTTAAATTTTAATGGCAATACAAATCTTAAGGTTCTTGTACACTGAGTCCAAAATATTCGCATGCGTTTTTTCGTATTCGTGATTCGGTGGCTCTGAATTGTCAAAACACCATTCAAACTGCTTGCTATGGATGCGAAAAACACAGAAAATCGAACCTGATTCGATTTTTTTTTTCGAGTGTTGGAAACTCAAAATCGACAACCAGGAGACTTGGTTCTTTCTAATCTTCAGCAAGGATTCTTTATTGAGAACACGAGCTCTCTGTATCTGCAGTCATCAAGTCTGTTGTTCATCATTAAGTCTAACTCAAACATTATACATTGTAGGTTATATACTTTCCAAGGGGGAGGGACTTACATTGAAGTTGAACAAAGCATGTAATTGAGTATACAGGTTTGGTATTAAAGACTTCCAGACTTCAGAGTGTTACCAGTCCTAATCCATTCAGCATAACTATTCAAATCCTGATACTGGCCAGGAACTCTGGTTCCGAGAGCCATCCCAGAGCCATTAAAGACAAAAGGTGAAAGTCTCCTCTACAGCTAATCCAGTCAACCTAACGATTCAACATCTAGGCTGAAAAGTGAGAATCTTAGTCAAGTCAAGTCACATTTATTTATATAGCGCTTTTTACAATACAGATTGTATCAAAGCAGCTTCACAGTGATAACATGAAAATAATACAACACAGATCGACATAATATTGTTGAATATTAAATGTCCCCAACCAAGCAAGCCAAAAGCAAGGCAACAGTGGCAAGGAACCAAAACTCCATCAGGTGATTGAATGGAGAAAAAAACCTTGGGAGAACCCAGGCTCAGTCGGGGGCCAGTTCTCCTCTGGCCTACGAAGGAACAGTGATTACAAAACAAATTGGATCGAAACATTAAGAGAATTGTCCATTTCCATCTGTTTGGAAGTCGAAGTAATCACGCCGGTTTGGAGACGAGATGTTGAGGATCAGTGCCGATGGCTGTCGTGTCGATGAGGATGAGTCGGGATGGGTCCAGGCGCAGGTCCACCATAGAGGGTCCCTCGGGATAAACAGACAAAAACTAATATTAGCGTAGACGCCATCCTTTTTATGATGCACCAAGTACATCAGGATTTACGGGACGTGTTCCCGGTTCCGGCTGACCTAATCTATGCAGCCTAATTTGAATTTAGGAAGACTATTGTGTGTTATTTGTATGCTAGGCCTAAGAGATGTGTTTTTAGTCTAGATTTAAACTGACAGACTGTATCTGCTTCCCGGACAATGGTAGGAAGATTGTTCCAAAGTTTTGGTGCTAAATAGGAAAAGGATCTACCGCCAGCAGTCGATTTTGATATTCTAGGTATTATCAACTGGCCACAATTTTGAGATCGCAATAGACGTGCAGGACTATAATGCGTTAAGAGCTCGCTCAAGTACTGGGGAGCTAAACCATTTAGTGCTTTATAAGTAATCAGCAATATTTATAAATGTATACGATGTTTTATAGGCAGCCAATGCAGTGTTGACAGAACCGGGCTAATATGGTCATACTTCCTGGTTCTGGTAAGAACTCTAGCGGCTGCGTTTTGAACTAGCTGTAGTTTGTTTATTAAGCATTCAGGGCAACCACCCAGTAGAGCATTACAATAATCTAGCCTTGAGGTCATGAATGCATGAACTAATTGTTCCGCATTTGTCAATGAGAGCATATGACGTAATTTAGATATCAGTGATCTGACTCATTTAAAATACAACAGAGAAAACAGGACTGGCAGGAATCTCTTGATATAATCATCTGTAATCAGTCTACTAAACATTCTCCGTTTATATACTATTGCAGTGGAAACCTAAATTAAACATTTAATAAATTTGTAATACAACAGGAGGGAGTCTAACCACTAGATTTTATTCTGATTCATCAGACATGGGTTTCTCTTACGAGGACTTAACCATTACCGTGGAGAAATATTTGCTTACCCGATGTTTCTTCAAAGAGAGATGTCAAAGAAGGCAAATGTTACCTTCTTCTGTATGGATGTTACATGCAGGTAATCCTCATTGTTATATTGCAAATCCAACTCCATGATTAACATGTCTTTTTTCTCAACTTTACGGTGATTTTAGTCGTTTTATATTTCAATTAAAAATGCACATGATGATGTTACACTCACATGATGCTGCTCCTGCTTTTTAGGTACTGGCCCTACCTTAACAAAGTAGCAGAGGGTTTACCAGAGCTTCTGCCATTAACAGAAATGAGGCCATTCCTGAGCGTCATGCATGCCAAAGCCCATACAGCAAAATGCGAGGTACATGCAATAACTTTAAGTGTAGTATGACTGTAGCTATAGGGAAATAATGGGTTGGATAATAGAACGTGCTGCGTGTTATCTTTCACAAACTGCTTTTCAGCTGCCTGATCAAATTTGTAGGACAGGGATTTTGTTTTTCCCCGCAAAATAAAAAGCTTGTGTCATGAGATGTTTTAGAGATAATTGTATGCATTAATGTAGATATAACATTCAAGCAATCTTCAATGCAAAGGATTATTTTTACATTTGTGCATGTTATGCCTGATTGGATGATGTTGTATCAAAACTTCTGAAATACTGCTGCATAACGCTTCTAATTCTGTGTTGCAGGTGAGATGGGGTGGCAGAAGCCAGGATGGAGCAGGAAACACAGTGGGAGAGGAAGTGGAGCAGGTATGGTATCATTGTCAGTATTTTAACTGTGGATACAAAGAGTCTTAATAGAAACCATAACACCAAAAGGTACTTTTTTGTCATCTAAGTAACAAGCCTGGTGTGAGGGATAAAGTACATCCTTTATGTATGAGTTAGAATAAAAAATGGGCAGTTCAGTTGTTTTCAGCCATTCAAAATGCATGCGTAAGGGGTCCCAAATTCCTAGGATAATACACTACACGTTTTCTGTTAAACCACAACCACAAGATCTATCGTGTGTAGGTAATATTTTTATGTAATGGAGACCAAAATTTAATTGTATTATTTTCTTTATAGGTGAACAGCTTTCTCTCCAGGGCAGCACTTGTCACAAAATACATGATAAAGGCTGGTTGGTGTTACAATTACTCTTCACGCTGTCATAGCCTAAACAAATAATAATAAATTGTGTTGTTACAGGGAATTAAAAAAACAATGTTTCTCTTTTCTGTTCTTACGAAAGTTATCATTGTATTACTTAGAGGCAATTACCAGTTCAACTAAATTTTAGTGATAGGGTTTAGGCATGTCTTTTGGGTTTCTCTTATTGCCTTTTGGATGTGAAATCTTGTGGGTGCATTATTGTTTTTATTAGGAAGAGTGAACATGCTAACACGACAGGCCATGGGTTGGAACAGAAGAAAGAGGGACAACCTTCATCAAGTGTTAGCCCACAGATATGTCAAAGTAAGGGTAAATTATAATTGAGATCCTAAGCACTGCCCCTTTCCCTCAATGCACCAAGTACAGCTAGATCTGAAACTATTTGTTGATTAATTGTTTAATCATGTTACAGAAAATAAATATGCAACTATTTTGAAAATAATCATGTTTTATTAATTTTAAATAACTGAGGGGAAGGTACTGCTTTGGACTGGTCAGTTATCTTCTAATGTTGTAGACATTTTTCTCCTATTTACAAGTCTGTTTGGTAGTATACACTGATATTTAAAGTGTTATTAATGTTAATTAATTAATGTTGTGTTATTAATCTGTTCTAATGAATGTTTTGTACCAAAAGCTTGAGTAAAATTAGTGGCGGTTTTTTTCATTGTGACATTTTGTTATTTTTTATTTTTACAAGATCACAGAGAGGGCAAAGGTGGAAGCTGCAAGCCTTAGCAACATCAAGAAGGAGCACAACCTTGATCAGGAGACAATACAGCAGTGGGTGTGTGATGTCAGACAATGGGCGGTTACAGGTAAAACATGTAAAGTATTCTATTTATATACAGTACAGTGTGTGTATCTGTTATTGACTACCTTTATACATATAATAAAAGGTGGCTATATTTTGAAAATGTCACTAATTGTCTCTTGTCCAATTGTTTTGTTTCACCTATTTAGAGAGTGTGTACACTCCAGGTTGTGCTGAAGAGCTAAGGGATGACATTGAGAACATCACTGTAACCCTTTTGCGCAAGAAGAAAGATCTGTATCGTCAGCATGGTTTGTTGTCAAATTAAGTTATTTAAATTAATAACTCTTCAAAAAAAAATATTATCTTGGGATTATGAGAGTTTTCGTTTCGATTTGCAGATAGCAACCAGGCAAGACAAAGAAAGAGAAAGAAAATAACAGAGTTGAAGAAGAAGCTTCGTGAAAAGGTCTTGCAATACAACACCATAGTGGAAGGAGATCCGATTGAAGTGGAGTTGGCTTGCAGTCTGACAGAGGGATACATCCTACCATGGGAGAGACATGAAGATGGTATGATAGCTATGAAATGCTAGTTTAGCTTGTTGTTCTTTTAACTTATTTCAATTGTATAAGCCTAAGGCATCACTCAACATTTTTCAAATTTTATTCCCTTTTTGATCTTCACATGTAGTGAGGGTTCCAACCACATTTACATATTTACCATTTACCATTGAAATAAAAATATTGTGAATACCAAAATATGGAAATGTGTATCACAGAGCATAAATATTGAATGGTGACATCAACACCATGTTATTCTGCTGTTGTAATCGCAAATAAAATGCTTGACCATCACAATTTCACAAGCTCTCCATCCAAATGATATTATTGTTATATTATATTATATTATTCATAATTTTTAAATTGTTTATATTCTACAGAACCAATGCTGTCACTAAAAAGATTTCTCAGAAATAACATAATTCTGTTATACACGTATAATATAATAATAAACATTCCTTGTCCACTTTTCCATTCCTTTCCCCAACCAAAGGCAACACCTTCAGGTTGAAGAGATCTATCTTCGACCAGGTAATGCTGCTGAAACGCTTGGAGGAGGAGCAGAGCATCCTGGTAAAGGAGATGTCTCAGCACATCAAGTACCTTCTGAAGCAAGTGCAAGAAGTGGAGTCACTCAGAGGACAGACTTTGGAGCGGATCAAAACCAGCAGTATGTACAAGATCTTTAGATTTGAGTATCATGTATTTATTATATATCCGGGGAACTCTGCTTTATACATTGAGTTGTGATCAGGCACTGAGCTGACCAGCCATTTGGCATCAGTGTGCACAATGTAAAAGTTGTAAATATGATGACTAAAAGGTAGTGATCAAGTTGCAAATTCAGCATTGTAAAAAGCAAAAATAGTTACAAAGGTCATGTTTTGTTTGATGTGTCATCTCTCTCTTTCTATTTTTTTCCCACAATTTCTCTACAGGTTTCGTTGACCTGACAGAGGACGCTACACATGGGCTCAACAGTGTCCTCAATCGGAGGGCTCACTCACTTAGAAGTCAACACAAACAGGCTGTTAATGCATACAGCAGTATAGCCACTATGGAATGTGATTTTCTTTCCATACAAGAGGACATTGAGGAGTGGGATGACAATGGCTTCACCAGCCCTGGGTCTGAGGAAGAAGACACCTAAAGATTGCTGCCAAACAACACAGAGGAACTGGAGATTTGCACACAAAAAAAATCTTGTCTTTATTTTAAATAGCTGTACCAAAGTATCTAGAGGAAAGTTTTTTTGTAGATTCTGTATGTTTAAAAACAAATTAAAAACATTGTTTTATTTATCTCTTCTAACATTTGAGCTTGCTGGTCTCAGAGCAAAACTGCTTATTGCTGCTTTAAATAATTAATTATCATCTTTGCATGGAGAAATATAATGAGGATTTAATGGCAGTCAGTGTAATTGTAACAAGTATGTACTTTGGTAATGTACTGGTAATGTACTTTGGTATTTCCATAATATATGTGAAATTATATTTGTTCCTAATATGCATGTAGTACCCATATTATTTTGTAGTTATTTGTAGTTATATCATACTGAATGCCGTCAAATAGCTTGAAACGTTAATAAATAACGTAAATGTTTTTCTTTTATGATTTATATATGCCATCATATACATGTACATACTTATATACAAAGACAGACAAATCCAAGCATTTTTCACTTACATCCTGTAAAACTGTATAAATGTCTTACATATGCACCACTGTAATAAACCAATTTGATGGAATTGTCTGTTGACTTAATAAGCCAGTTAAATCCTTCGGTGGTGGACCCGGCCACGAAGTACATTTACGCAAGTACTTTATTGGTATTTAAATACAAATATTGGTATTTTTTCCACCAGAAAACTGCTTTAGTTACTATTTTACTTCAGACTATAAATTAAGGTACTCAACAGTTTATACAAGTACAGCTAATACATTAGTTGATCTACAGATCTTTAATTTCCAGCTATTTAGATAGCTGTTTAATTCATGTCATGTAAAAACATTTTATGGTACCCACTTCACAAATGTGAAGATTTTCTTTTCATTTTGATTATTTTAATATATATTTTAAAACATTTGTAGGTTTAGACTGACGAAACAAGCAGTGTGAATGTGTTACTTTTGGGCTATATGGGTTCTTGATTAAGGGTTAGGGTTAACCCTAACCCTTTACTTAAGTAACATTCACAAATGTGAAGATTTTCTTTTCTTTTTGAGTATTTAAATATATATATTTAAACATTTGTAGGTTTAGACTGACGAAACAAGCAGTGTGAAGGTATTACTTTTGGGCTATATGGGTTCTTGATTAAGGGTTAGGGTTAACCCTAACCCTTTACTTAAGTAACATTCACAAATGTGAAGATTTTCTTTTCTTTTTGAGTATTTAAATATATATATTTAAACATTATTAGGTTTAGACTGACGAAACAAGCAGTGTGAATGTGTTACTTTTGGGCTATATGGGTTCTTTAATAAGGGTTAGGGTTAACCCTAACCCTTTACTTAAGTAACATTCACAGTTCACAAATGTGAAAATTTTCTTTTCATTTTTATTATTTTAATATATATATATTTAAACATTATTAGGTTTAGACTGACGAAACAAGCAGTGTGAATGTGTTACTTTTGGGCTATATGGGTTCTTGATTAAGGGTTAGGGTTAACCCTAACCCTTTACTTAAGTAACATTATCAATGCATTGTTTCGACTTTTACTTGTAACAGAGTATTTGTCCAGCAAATTATTAGTACTTTACTTAGCCTAAGTAAATGATCTGAAAATGTCATCCACCACTGACATAATTTGAAAGTATTTGGACACCTAATTGCATCTCTTAGACTAAATGCTGATGCTTAGCCTACTAATGTCAATGCTCATAAGTTTATGACTCTGAACACTGTCAAAACACTGAAATAGTCTGTTTTTGCTTAGCTGCGGTACATACATATGTGCAGTATTGTTATACTACATTTCTAATATATATATATATATATATATATTTAGAGAGAGAGAGAGAGAGAGAGAGAGAGAGAGAGAGAGAGAGGAGAGAGAGAGAGAGAGGAGAGAGAGAGTTGAGGTTGGGGCCTCAAGTCGTCAATGAAACTATGCCTAGGGCCAAGGCTGTGTCCATGAGAAGTTAAATGTAAACTTTGTCTTACGACTAAACCAAATATATTGTTGGAAAGGGATTAACCTGGAAAGTATAACATATGTCAGTCTGAAGGTTGTATATGGCTCCTGCTTTGAAAAAAAATGACCTCTAAACCTTGACCTTGGTGTATGTTGGAAAGCTTGTCATTCAGGAACAGAAAGGGCTACATACTTGAAACCAACTGTAAGAATAGCTGTTGAATTCAGCTATATGACTATACCCATATGGATAGAGTCATAAAGAGGGGTGCTGTCAAAAATGGTCAAACTTGATTTCGATGATGATTTTCACCTATTTAACAGTAAGGTATTTAAAATGTTATTCCATAAATGTGATTCCCATCCCCTTTAACCCATTATAGTACTCTTACATCATTATTTACAAATTCCAATTTCAGTATATTGAGTTATATTTTTTTAAACTACAATTCCCTCTAGCCGCGCCATCCAACTTGATACTATAGTATCCTATTTGTAGTTTTTCCCTTTTTGCAGTTAGGCTGTGAATAGGGTCGTACAATAAGTATGCACTGAATATATTGAATATATAGTACAGCCGAGCTAGTACTTACACTGTATTTAGGTGCTGTATGATATGCAAAAGTAAAGATTTTGGTTTATTTGAGATATTTTCAGTTCTTCCGGTTTCCATAGAAACATATCAGGAGGATATCTTAATGTCTAACTAACAGCCGAAGCATAACACTGAATTTTTGTGGTTTGTTTGAAAAAAAGTATAACGTTAGGCCAGGCCGATCCAGCAAAGCCGATCAGATTACGCAAAACTTGCGAGACTATTTCAAAGTAGTCAGTGATATGAACAGTGTAGTTTATGGTCGATAACGTTATATGGACACGTACGTGAAAAACACATATTAAATTAAAACATTTACAGTGCGTATACTCACGTTATTTGTTAACTTACTAATATAAGGCTACAAATTACTCCTAAATGTGTTAATATTTATAATTACCTTTCTTTTTCTTGTTGTTATACAGGTATACATTATCTTTTTAAAGTCTCAATAGGCTTTTAACTTTGCTTAAACTCTATTTTGATATGAATAACAGAAATGGCAAATGAACAAGAAAATGTAGTACCAAAAACTTTATTTAAGATTATCTCATTCCCATATTTGAAGTTTGTGAATTGCACATTTCCATTCCCATCAAAACTTTAAATATTTATTTTACATTATCAACACACAATCAGCTTCAAGGTGATAAGTGCTACATATTTTTTTCAACTTAAACAACTTTTCCATGGTCTGTTGGCCACAAAACAATCCATATTGGGGTCCTTCAAGTTTAAGAAATGTTAAGTCTGTTGACCATTGCACTTTATTGAATCCATACATATAAAAGAGGGTGTAACAAGCTTGAAGAAAAAACATGAAGAATATTTAAGTCCAAATTACATTACAAACTACTTAGCTGATGTAACATGACAATGTTATGGAACAACACAAGTGGACGACAAAAAATATGTAAAGAAAATACACTTAACAAGAACAAGGAAAAAATGTATGTTTGCAATGTATGTTGCATATTTGCAGGCTAGCTGTATGGGATGGGAATCAGGCTGGCTGCCAGGATGGAGGCCAGGTCTTTCCACTGAGAAAAACATAAAAAAATAAAGAGAGGGAAGTTGAAGGAGAATTAGTAAGTATAATACACAATGAATTGATTTTCATGATTGTAACATTTACTGTTTTACAAGACTTTGCAGAGTAGTGCAGTGCATCAAGCATCTGTTGTTCCAGAGTGGGGACGAGGCGCTAAAAATATGTAACTGTTAACCTAGTCTTGCATAGCCAGACCTATCTCCACTCAAGAGCTGTGCCAGAGTTTGAGGAAGGTATTGCTGAACCCATTATCATTCTGGTGTATTTGGTTTCCATGTGCGTAAGATTACTTTTAAACCAGATTAAAACATCACAGTCATTATGGTATGTCACATGTCAGTGTTACTCACAGTAAATGTTGCTCATGGAAAAATAAACAAAATTAGATAATCGTGTAAAAAAAAAATTAGGTGTACCAAAAATGTCTTAAAATAAAATAAATCCTCTAACTGACAAATAAATGTATCCATTCACAGTGTACTAATCGTCAAACCCTGAAACCCTGATGATTCCTCTGACTATACCAAACACATCTCCAATCACTGCATTCCTCTTCTAGAGACTTAAAGCAGAAAATGTATTTTTCTTTAATATTCTACTTCCTGCTCAGCTACTGTTCGGACGCTCCTGCTTACTGCTCCGTGCTTTGCTCTATCGCTTTTATATTTTTTATTGCTCTATCGTGTTTATATTTTCATATTTTATTTCCTTTTATCACCTAATTTTAATTCATAAAGGGCAGTCAGAACTCCTTAAGAAGGATTTCAATGAACTTTTTGAAACACTTGAAAGACTGAAAGTTCAGACATTCATCAGTGGACCACTCCCAGCAAGAGGAACAAACAGGTTTTCACGGTTGCTTGGGCTTAACACATGGCTGCAAAAAACCTGCAATATAAAAGGACTGAACTTCATTGACAACTTCAATCTTTTCTGGAATCAGAGGCAACTGTTTCAACAGGATGGGCTCCACCCAAACAAACTTGGTTCAAGAGTGCTAAAGGACAATATCTCCTTCTCAATCCATCATCCTTCTGAAGTGTGTGCCAATCCACTCAACCTGAATGGCACACACACACCTGGACACAGTATTAATGACCACAGGACTTCACTTCTGCACCTGAATGGACATGCGGCTGACACATCACACAAGGACAATGATAACACCACTCAGCCACAACAACCTCTGCTGACGGACACAATCTCAGCTGAGTCCTGCCCACAGAGCTCACCACAGACAGACTGTGACATACTAGAACTGCTAGAAGATTCAGCACCCAAGGACGACTTTCTGGAAAACAGCCAGGAAATCCAGGACAGCATATTACAGCCTCCGATAACACCAGAGCAAGACACGTTGTCCCTCTCTCCAGCATCTCCACTTCTGTGCTTCTCGGAGAAAATGGAACAACTGGTGTATGCTGGAACCAGACTATCCCATTCTTTTGCTGCAAGCCCCCAGATGTCACCCAAAAAACGGCAGGCCCCACAACCACCAAAGCCTGCGGGCCCAGCTCGCCCTCCCCCTCCTCCTGTGAGAGCTCTTCGGCCTCTGCCACAGCGCCAGGTCCAACACCATCCTCCAGCGGCTCGCGGTGAACCAAAAACAACTGATACCAGCTCTCAGTGATATGTGTCGGGTCCCCGCTATGATAACAGTAACTTTCTTAAATGTTTACAAAACAAGCGGGAACCCAGTGTGCCTGAATCTTTCTCTATTGCTGTTCAATTACATGATAGAAAGTCTAAGGCCTTCAAAAGCCGTACAGCAAACCCATCTAATCTGGTGCCTATTACACGCCAAACTAAGATCGCTTTGGGGACAAAAAGTACGACTGTTAAGTTAGCACTTTTAAACATCCGCTCACTTAATAATAAATCACTTCTGGTTAACGACTTAATAACCACAAACAACCTGGACTTTATGTTTCTAAATGAAACTTGGCTAGAAGACAGCTGCAGTGCAACAGTCCTCAATGAAACATCCCCTCCTAACTTTACTTTTATGAGTGTTTGCAGAGCGGGTAAGAGAGGCGGGGGCTTAGCTGCTCTTTTTAAAGATGTCTATCAATGTAAGCAAATATCATTTGGGAATTACCCGTGTTTCGAATATCTGGGTATTGTGTTAAAAGGTGCTCCACGTATTTTACTTATCATTGTTTACAGGCCTCCAAAATACTCTCCAGCCTTTGCTGAGGACTTTACAGAACTGTTATCAACAATTTCCTCTGAGTTTGACTGTTTTGCCATTGCTGGAGATTTTAACATTCACATAGATAATGCAGAAACCAATATGGCAAAAGAAATCCAAACTGTTTTAAAAACTTTTGATCTGATTCAGCATGTACATGGACCCACACATAATCGTGGACACACTCTAGATCTACTTATCAGTAAGGGTCTAAACATCTCATCGATTGTTATTAAGGATGTAGCACTGTCTGATCATTTCTGTATTTTCTTTGATATTCTGATCTCTCCTGTCATTGAAGCTAGATCTGTGTCTGTCAAGAAGAGATGCTTAAATGAGAACACTAGTGTGCTATTTATGAAGGCTATATCTTTAAAACCAAGCATATCTGCTGGCTCTGTTGATTTTCTCCTTGAATCTTTTAACTCAAAAATTCAAAGTGTAATTGATGATATTGCTCCTGTGAAAGTCAGGAAGAATAGTGGTAGACAAAAAGCACCTTGGAGAAACTCAACAGCAGTGCAAAATATGAAAAGACAATGCAGAAGAGCAGAGCGCATGTGGCGGAAGACAAAATTTGTAGTCCATTATAACATCTACAAAGACAGCATCCATGCTTTTAATATGGAACTAGGCAAAGCTAGACAGACTTTCTTCTCGAATATATAAACAGCAACTTAAACAACACACGCACTCTTTTTGCTACTGTAGAGAGACTGACAAACCCACCAAGCCAGATTCCCAGTGAAATGCTCTCAGACAGCAAGTGCAGTGAGTTTGCTTCTTTCTTCTCTGAGAAAATCAATAATATCAGAAAGGTGATCAGCTCATCCTTGAGTTGTGCTGGGGTCAAACAGATCAGACCACTACCTGAAAAAGTAGTTACTATGTCTGTTTTCAAAGAAATTGATGGCACAATTTTGGAAGAAACCGTACAGCACCTTAAAACATCAACCTGCGCCCTTGACGCACTTCCCACATCTTTTTTCAAAAGTGTGTTAAACTGTTTAGAAGCAGATCTTCTAGAAGTGGTAAATGCCTCACTTCTCTCTGGGAGTTTTCCAAACTCCCTGAAAACTGCAGTTGTCAAGCCCCTCCTGAAAAAGAGCAATCTGGATAAGACCATCTTAAGCAATTATAGACCGATCTCAAATCTTCCTTTCATAGGCAAGATCATTGAAAAAGTTGTCTTTAATCAGCTGAACAAATTCTTAAGCTTGAATGGATACTTTGACAATTTTCAATCTGGTTTCCGATCGCATCACAGCACAGAGACAGCTCTCATAAAGATAATAAACGATATTCGCTTAAATACTGATACAGGCAAATTATCAGTGCTGGTACTACTCGACCTCAGTGCTGCATTCGACACTGTCGATCACAACATACTTATTGACAGGCTGGAAAACTGGGTGGGGCTTTCTGGGATAGCCCTAAAATGGTTCAGGTCATACTTAGAAGGGAGAGGTTATTATGTGAGTATAGGAGACCATAAGTCTGAGTGGACATCGATCTCATGCGGAGTCCCCCAGGGCTCAATTCTTGCGCCAGTCCTATTCAACCTGTATATGCTCCCAATGAGCCAAATAATGAGAAAGAACCGAATCTCTTACCACAGCTATGCAGACGACACACAGCTCTACTTAGCCCTATCGCCTAACGACTACAGCCCCATTGACTCCCTGTGCCAATGCATTGATGAAGTAAATGGTTGGATGTGCCAAAACTTTCTTCAGTTAAACAAAGACAAAACTGAAGTCATTGCGTTTGGAAACAAAGACGAAGTTCTCAAGGTGAATGCATACCTTCACTCTAGGGGTCTAACAACTAAAAATCAAGTCAGGAATCTTGGTGTGTCTCTAGAGTCAGACCTTAGTTTCAGTAGTCATGTCAAAGCAATTACTAAATCAGCATACTATCATCTCAAAAATATTGCAAGAATTAGATGCTTTGTTTCCAGTCAAGACTTAGAGAAACTTGTGCATGCTTTCATCACCAGCAGGGTGGATTATTGTAATGGACTCCTCACTGGCCTTCCTAAAAAGACCATAAGACAGTTGCAGCTCATACAGAACGCTGCTGCCAGGATTCTGAGCAGAACCAGAAAATATGAACATATCACACCAGTCCTCAGGTCTTTACACTGGCTCCCAGTTACATTTAGGATTGATTTTAAAGTATTATTACTGGTATATAAATCATTCAATGGGCTAGGACCTCAATATATTGCAGATATGCTCACTGAATATAAACCCAACAGATCACTCAGATCATTAGGATCACATCAGTTAGAAATACCAAGGGTTCACTCTAAGCAAGGAGAGTCTGCTTTTAGCTACTATGCCAGCCGCAGCTGGAACCAGCTTCCAGAAGAGATCAGATGTGCTCCTACAGTAGTCACATTCAAATCCAGACTCAAAACACTTCTGTTTAGCTATGCATTTACTGAATGAGCACTGTGCCACTGTTCGTCCGACTGTTTTTACTGTACTTTATTTTATTTTTTATTCTAAACTGTTTTAATTATTCTTATTTGTTTTGATTATTTTATTTTCTCCTATGTAAAGCACTTTGAATTACCATTGTGTATGAAATGTGCTATATAAATAAACTTGCCTTGCCTTGCCTTGCCTTGCCTTGCCGTCCTTCCTACGGGATTCGGAAAAAGTTTAATCTATCAACTTTTATCTATCTCTCAACATACGTCACTTACTCCGTTGCTCTGATTGGTTGTAGGTCTATCCAATTGAGTGCAGAGGCCTTTTATTTCCTGGTTCGGTTGACACACACGCCCCATAATCACAGCCCAATGGAGCAGTTTCAGACTCACATTCTGACTAGAATCTGAGTATGACGAAGTCAGGGTAATCAGCTGCAGTTCTGGCGCCTCAGTCCCAATACTGTAAAACTCGACGTACATTCACATCACATGTAAACGCAGAAGTAGAGTTACTCACAGGACACTGACCTTATTCACAATCACAAAAGTTCATTATTTTCTCGTGCTTTAAAGCTTTGCCGGGTAAACATTTCATGGCGTTCTGTTCTGTCAGTTTTCCCTTTAAGTTAAATACTTCCCAAGGCATATCAGTGCAATACTCACTGTTACTGTTACTGCAGTATCTTATAAACTCAGGTGATATTTATATTTATTCATACTATTCAAAATACTGTAAATATGGTCATAATCTGTAAATGTTTATTCTGACTAAACCCAACTGTGACCTTATACTTTTATACTATTTTCATATATTTTTATTCTTAGAATTTGTATTATGTTTCTTGTTGTATTTGTATGTGCACTGGAAGCTTCAGTAACAAGAAAAATGTCTTGTGTTGAAACACACTTTGGCAATAAAGCTCTTTCTGATTCTGATGCCATGTTAAAGTCGTCACCCATAATTATGTTAGCAGTTCATGAATAACTTCTGAAATCAATTGTCTGTTTTGAACTATATTATTATAGGCCTATCCATAAATATGAATTAGAAAAATACACTGATCATAAAAGGTCAAGACTCAAATTAACCAGTACGTTATTGCTAGCCCTACATGTCTCTAGCCTGACTACGTCAGACTTCCTACTTCCGCTAATTTCATTTCGCTCCTGTAGTCAGTCTGAGAAAGCGGCCTATCTTTCTGTTTTCCTCCGGCCTGAAAACAGCCGGGCCAATCAACGAACAGAGGGCGGGCTGAAAGCCGTGACGTGGTCGCTAAGCGCCGAGTTTAAGATTAGGTCAGGGAAATCGAAAACGACCGCGGATGCAATTCGCTCTGTTGTGGAGAATATTCCCGGCATTAGCAAACTGAAGCCCGAACAAGAAGAGTGTGTATTAAACATTTTGAATGGAGGTGATGTTGTGGCCCTACTCAATTTGAGACTGGCCGTTTGGCGTTATAATTTAGTGTTGAGATGTTGTTCATTGAGATGTTGTTCCTAGAGTCTCTAATCTCTAAAAATCTCCAAATGCTCCACGTGAAACTGCGGTCTTCCGATCTTTTACTATGTTGTCGATTGATTTTGATTAATATGCGCGAGGGAGAGAGAGCAAGACAGCGCTTGTATTGTTTGAAGACGTGAGAGTGCGCACGCGGCTCTCTCTCTCTCTCTCTCTCTCTCTCTCTCTCTCTCTCCTCTCTCTCTCTCTCTCTCTCTCTCTCTCTCTCTCTCTCTCTCTCTCTCTCTCTGCCCTGTCAAGCGCAGCAGTCATTCTATTACATCACTCACCGATCAAAAAAGTCGTTTACAGCCATGTTCACTCCGGTATTTCGCTCAGACTCTGTGTACGAAGCAAAGTGAAGTAGCAGAGTCTGGTATTACCAGGCTAACATGTCTCTACTTTACAAAGTAAATGGCAAAACAGAATAGCCGTGCAGATTTAGTTGAACAAAAGAATGTTGTCTCTCCATTGGTTTACCCAACATTTCTCATTCTCAGGTTTTGAGTGTTTCTCGTAACAAAATAAAGTTAGCTTTTTCGCCCTTACTAAACAAAAATACTGACTTTCTCTTAATGTTGTCCGTTATTCCCCCAGAGTTAAGTGAAAGTGTGTTATGGTGTGTAATTTTAAACACCTTTTACCTTATTTTAATTATTCTCATGTTAGGTAAAGAAAGTCAAATCTGTCTTAAATCATAAGCATTTGAATTTCCATAATTACAATATTTAAACACAGAGACTTCTCCGGTTAGTTCAGCTCAAGCTTTTATAAAACAGAGACTTATGGCAGGCGAGCTACTTAATTTTAATGATATCTATTTTTCATTAATTACAGGTTAATTAGTTTACAAAATAAATGTAAATCAAAACCAAATCATACCAGATTTAACTGCAGGAGGCGTAATGGCGAGGCATGACACACCGGAGAATCAGCGTCTCCTTCATCTCCTCCTTTCAGTCTTTTAAAGTCAATCAAACTCTCTGACATCTTCAGATTGTTATGATGGTGCAGGACGAACCCAATAGCAGACAGCAAATTACTCCAAACAAGGTTTATTGACAACGATTTACTGACAGCTAAGACAGGATAAATACTCCTTACAAGACGTGCAACAGGTAACTCACAGCTTGTTTCTCACAAAGTTTGACAAGGTAAGATAGACAATGTACCGACACAGCAAACACAAGGGGATTAAATAGGGAGAAACTAATGAGGGAAACTGACTGGGCAATAATGACAAAACAAGGATAACAAGGGGGCGGGGTTACAAGACGAGACAACACAAGCACATGGCCCAAACAACAGACCATGCGCTTGTACATAAAACATGGGTCTGTCATGATCCTGCCACAATACTAGGAAAAATCACGGACAAAACAGTCCAGGGTTTCATGGTGACAGGGGAAACAATACGGGGACTAGTGGCGACAGGGACGAACGGGGGAACAGTCCGGGGATGAGACATGACAGAGGAGACAGGGGAAACAAAGCGGGGACTGCAGCAGCAGGTAGTGGAACGTAGACAAGGGGATTATTAGGTGGTAGGGGGCGGGAACAGGAACAGAGCTCCCAGAGGTAGACCCAGAATCAACGCTCCAGAACTCCGATTCGATGACCGCCATAGGCTCTGAAACTGCACCCTCAGCGGCAGGCTCGGGTGCAGCGCTCTCGGCGGCAGGCTCGGGTGCAGCGCTCTCGGCGGCAGGCTCGGGTGCAGCGCTCTCGGCGGCAGGCTCGGGTGCAGCGCTCTCGGCGGCAGGCTCGGGTGCAGCGCTCTCGGCGGCAGGCTCGGGTGCAGCGCTCTCGGCGGCAGGCTCGGGTGCAGCGCTCTCGGCGGCAGGCTCGGGTGCAGCGCTCTCGGCGGCAGGCTCGGGTGCAGCGCTCTCGGCGGCAGGCTCGGGTGCAGCGCTCTCGGCGGCAGGCTCGGGTGCAGCGCTCTCGGCGGCAGGCTCGGGTGCAGCGCTCTCGGCGGCAGGCTCGGGTGCAGCGCTCTCGGCGGCAGGCTCGGGTGCAGCGCTCTCGGCGGCAGGCTCGGGTGCAGCGCTCTCGGCGGCAGGCTCGGGTGCAGCGCTCTCGGCGGCAGGCTCGGGTGCAGCGCTCTCGGCGGCAGGCTCGGGTGCAGCGCTCTCGGCGGCAGGTACTTCCGTACTACATTTGCATGCTCTGTTCAGAGTGACTCCACCCCTATGTAATCCCTCCCCTTTTAAATGTATAAAAAATACATGTAAAGTTTCCTTTAGTTAGATGAGATTGAGATGCCTATAGCGACGCAATAAAGAACTTCTGCTTGAAAAATACCTCAACGTCTCCTGGTCTGCACTTCAAAATTTTCTCCACTTTAAGAGAAAATAGATCACTACACCTCCACCTTCTTTGGACCTTCTCCTTGTTGCATTCTGTGTCTCGTCCGCAACACACACACGGTAATGCTTGCAGTTTTCTTCTTCTTTAGCAAAGCTCTTTCTAATACTGTCATGAACTGCTCGGTGGAAACAGACAGTGGTGATCCAAATGCAGGCTTTATTAAGAGGAGAATCCAGAGACAGGTACAGGGAAACATGCAGGGGTCAAAACCAGGTAAGCAGTCCAGATCAGCAACCATATAATGCAGGGATTAGGCAGACGGGAAGACCAGATACAGGCAGGGAGCCCAGGAACCGTGAAACTAGAAAACACTCGGAAACTAGGAAAACGCTTAGGATGCAGTAAGACACTTACAATACTGAGCAATGGTACAAGGGCCACTCAGGCTTAAGACAGGTGCGCTAAACAAGATAATAAAACACAGGTGCATAAAATCAACCATAATCAGTCCAGGGAAAAACATAATGGAAACAATAAACTAGGAAGGAGTGCCCTCTAGAGGCTCAAGCGGGCACTCCAGCCGCAGATCGTCACAAATACATGTTTTGTTCCTCACTGTGCTTGTTAATAAATGCTTTAAACATTAAGTGTGTTATGTGTTTCTTTATAAAACACTTTCTCAATAAACCATTTTACAAAAACAATTGCAGTGTTTTTCTTCATAAACCATTTTCTTTATATAGGGTTACAATTGTGGTTTACTACAATACAGAAGTTTTTATACACAAAAAGGCATAATTATAATACAATGATTGCATATTCCATAACACCCCCCTTATGCAACTTTTCTATTCTAAAATTATTATTTTATTTTCAGGCTTAGGTATTGCATATAGCATCCTCTGGTTTTATCATACCTTCTTAGTTTAGTATATGTTTGTCCTGACTCTGTAAGAAAAACGTTCCCATAATGTTCCACCCAGGGTCGTTCATTTTTCAGCTTTATAACTTTACTTTCAATAATCTACCAAATCTCCAAATGGTCAAGTTTATGATGGTCAAATAACATCCACATTTACGTCTCATTAATCTCCCATTAGTAATTTGATGATAACATGCTCCAGTTAACTGTCCTTTAGAGTCTTCACACAGAGACGTACAGTAATCTTCATTAATCACACACATCTTGCAGAATCTGATCACTGAGTCCAGTCCTGTGGTATTACACCTTCCCTTGGGCCGCTTGCTTCTTCCCGAAGCTCTGAGAGACACTTGTGTCTGGAGTGGCTGATCTCGTCTCTTCCCGGGAATCAATGTTTTTGTCTATAAAATAAAATACTTCATCAAATTTCACCACTCTGGTAACATCCGTGGTGTATTTACCATGCAACTCATGTACAAAAACAAGGTCATCTCTAAAATTGTAAAAGTCTTTCACCTCTGGGTGGAGCACTCTCAACTTGTTTCTTTATTTCTATATTTGTATCTGTCCTAAGACAATTCGATCAATTCAAATGCTCTTACACGATATTTAATCATTCCATCACTGTTATTGTACCAGTTTTCACTTAATCAGATTTTTTTTACATAGGTTTCCCATTTCAAAATCATCTTTCTGTATAAATAACATTTGATGACAACTCATACATTCCTCATCTCATCATTCCTCAACACTTTTGATGTCTTAACAACAGTTTTCTTCTTGTAGTATTTATAAACTCCTATAAATAAATTATAGTCCTAAATATATTGTTCTATTTCTTAACTTCATATACTTCTACTTCTTCTCATTAATACAACGTTCATTTGTGATTAATGAATACAGTTATATTTTTCTATATATAATAAAAGTATATCTACCAGTATGTTGAACATGTTCCTGCCGACCTCTGGTGGGTCTTGTAGAGGTCAGTCTGTATATCATGTTGAGATGTGCTGATACCTCAAGTCTCTAGTTCTGTGTCTGTGTTATTAGACACATGTGTCTTTATACAGTCTCACAACACCTACTCTCTCAGGTGAAGGTCTCACCGGATGATAATCAATGTCATAGGATTTTCTCACTCCCCTTCTACACTTCTTTGACAATTTACATATTCCAGAAACAAATATTTCTGGGAATCCTTCCTAGACCAGACAACTCAAGAATAGTTAGAATGAACAATATTGTGACTAGTAAATATCTTTCTAAGATAATTTACAATCCACTTCAGGGTTTCATCTGTGCTTTTTCCTGTTTCTCCAATTAACAAAAAGCTTCATCATTAAACAATGACCACTTTCTTTTAATTTCTCCTCAACTAGCAACTTCTCACAGCCATTGAAGAGGAGTGGACCAACATTCCACAGCCCACAATCAACAACCCTTTTTTTTTGGAGCACTGGACCCCCAGTACAGTAAAACTGCACATTTTAGAGCGGCCTTTTATTGTGGACAGCCTAAGGCACACCTGTGCAATAATCATGCTGTGTAATCATCATTCTGAGTTCAGCTCATGAAAAATGGAGGCAAAAACAAAAGTGTTGCGTTTATAATTTTGTTCAGTGTATGTATGTATATGCACACACACACACACCACACACACACACACACACACACACACACACACAACACACACACACACACACACACACACACACACACACACACACACACACACACACACACACACAGCTGTGTTTTTGTGATATATGAGGACATTCCATAGGCGTAATGACTTTTATACTGGACAAACTATATATTCTATCCCCCTACACTGCCCCTGTCCCTAAACCTACCCATCACAGGAGACATGCTGGATTTTTAAATAAAAAAAAAACATTGTTTTTTATGTTTTTTAAGCAATTTGAAATATGAGGACTCAGGCAATGTCCTCATATATCACGTGGAAGTTGTAATACCAGTGTAATACCCATGTCATTATACACATTTGTGTCCTCATATATCACAAAAACATGACCACACACACACACACACACACACACACACACACACACACACACACACACACACACACACACACACACACACACACACACACACACACACACACACACACACACACACACACACATATATATATACAAACATACACATATATACACATACACCTTTATAATTGATAATTAACATTAAGATCCATTTTTATAGTTGTTTAAAGGGAAAAGAATCAACATCTTTTTTATTTACTGTATCATAAAATGCAAAAAAATATTATTGCATGGACAATGTAAACATATCGGCCTGTAAGGAAGCAAGCGCTGTAAGGCAGGCTACAGAGGAGAGTCCTGGCTCCAGGACATGGAGAGCAGTTAGAGGACGTTTAAGTGCGTTCTCAACAGATACGCACACACACACCAATGCAGAGCATGGAGAAGACTGGAGTTAGTGTTAGGCCTTGGCTTGAGGTCATGGAAATATGTTAATGCATTCCTTTACTCTGGACATTTAGAGGAGGACCAGCTTTTCTCACGCACACACATACGTACAAATGCACAGTCATGCATTTAATGTTCATTACCTTTATATTTATTCATTTAGCAGACGCTTTTATCCAAAGCGACTTACAAATAAAAACAATAGAAGCAGCTAAACTAACAGCAGGACAACAAAATGTAAGTGCTATAACCTTTCACAGTTTAGCAGTTTTCACTGCTTTTTAATAATAGAAAGGAAGAGAAAGTGTTAGTATTACTGAAACAAGTGCTGCAGAAAGAGATGCGTCTTCAACCGTTTCCTGAAAATGGCTCCGGACTCTCAGCTCTGGTAGAGTTGGGTCATTCTTCCAGCAGGAACAGTCATGGTGAAGGTCTGAGAGACTAATGCTTTAAATGAGATGCCTTTTGCAACTGCTGACATGGAGGCAGAGCCTAAGCCCACTGACAAAGAGAGGTGAAGAGACTTGTAAGCAACACTAACCATGTTGAGCTAGATCTGGGGCAACTTGAACTAACCGAGTCTGATGTTACCATACCTAACAACCTAGCTAAGCTACAAAAAGAAGACCCTGCTCTAGTGGAGTGTTTTAAGCAAGCTGAAAAAGAAGGTTGCCTTTTGGAAGGTTTTGGAGAAACGTATGTTCTCAAGGCAGGCCTACTCTATAGAAAGAGTAAGGAAGAAGGAACTCAGTTGGTTGTACCTAAAGCGTACAGGAAGGAGGTGCTTGAGCTTGGACATACCATTCCTTGGTCTGGTCATTTAGGTTTCATGAAGACTCTTATGCGAGTGTCTAAGAGGTTTTATTGGCCTAAGATGTATACTGAAGTGAAAGAGTACTGCAAGTCTTGCCCAGAGTGTCAACTCACAACTAGTTATAAACCTGCATATGTACCACTGCACCCATTACCTGTCATTAATATGCCTTTTGAGCGTATTGGAGTAGATATGGTAGGTCCACTAGAAAGGAGCCAGTCAGGGAACCAATTTATTCTTGTTATCTGTGACTATGCCACTAGGTACCCTGAGGCTTATCCTCTCAGAGAAATCACTGCTAAGCAGGTAGCGACTGCACTTCTCAGACTCTTCACTCAAGTAGGCATACCTAAGGAAGTCCTAACAGATCAAGGCCCAAATTTCATGAGCCGCACCCTTCACCAGGTTTATCAACTCTTGGGAATAAAGAGAGTAAGAACCACCCCTTATCATCCTCAGACAGATGGCTTGGTTGAAAGGTTCAACAAAACCCTGAAAAATATGCTGAAAAAGTTTGTTTCAGAGACTGGAAAGGATTGGGACAAGTGGTTGCCATACCTGCTGTTTGCGTATCGGGAGGTACCCCAAGCATCAACAGGATTTCTCCTTTTGAACTCCTGTATGCTCACCCAGTCAGAGGTCCTCTTGATGTTTTACAAGACATTCAGAACATACTGTCAACAAACTGTCAGAACATAAGAAACAGCAATTACTGGACCTGATGCCACCGGGTCTATTTAAAGAGACACCTGGTCTGACCAACATGGTATCACACCACATTACTCTACACAGTTCTAACCCATACGCCAACCTGTTTACAGAATACCAGAACGACTCTTGCCTGTCTTTAAAGAGGAGTTGGAAACCATGCAGAGTCTGGGGTTCATAGAGCCATCTGCCAGTGAGTGGAGTAGTCCAGTCATCTTGGTGCCCAAGAAGGATGGCAGCCTTCGTTTCTGCTTGGACTTTCGGAAGGTAAACAGCATCAGCAAGTTTGATTCCTATCCCATGCCCAGGGTAGATGACATTGTGGAACGACTGGGACGAGCTAAGTACATCAGCACCCTAGACTGTGTAAGGGCTATTGGCAGGTCCCATTGACCCCAGAGAGTCAGGAAGTGACAGCCTTCCAAACACCGTTTGGACACTTCCATTTCCGGGTACTACCTTTTGGAATCCATGGTGCACCGTCCACCTTCCAACGAAAGATGGATCAGCTCCTGCGGGGTACGCTGCCGCCTATCTAGATGACATTGTCGTCTATAGCCAATCATGGGAAGAACATCTGCTTCACCTGAAGGATGTTCTAGGGAGGATTAAAAGTGCAGGTCTCACCCTTCACCCTGAGAAGTGTTTTTTGGCCAAGCGAGAAACACAGTATTTGGGATTCGTTCTGGGTCATGGAGTGATTCGACCACAAGTCAGCAAAGTTGAGGCTATTAAGTCTGCTGGAAGGCCACAGACTAAGAAACAAGTGCGGTCCTTTCTTGGGCTCAGTGGGTGGTATAGACGGTTTTTACCAAACTTTTATGCACGAGCTGCTGCACTGACCACTCTCACCAAAAAGGACAAACCAAACAAGGTGGTGTGGACTGAAGAATGTGAAGTTGCTTTCCAGGGCTTAAAAGACACTCTCTGCAATGAGCCAATCCTGCAGAGTCCTGATTTTGAACAGGATTTTACTGTACAAACCGATGCTTCCGAGCATGGCATAGGAGCTGTTTTGTTGCAGGGGAAGTCAGCACAACTAAGACAGGTGGCTTACATTAGTATGAAGCTACTTCCCCGTGAGTCTAGGTACTCTACGGTGGAGGAGTGTTTGGCTATCAAATGGGCTCGGGACTACTTACGTTATTATTTGCTGGGCCGCAAATTTAGACTGCAAAACTGATCATCGGGCCCTGTCCTGGTTGGGTCAAATGAGAGACACTAATTCTAGGATTACAAGATGGTTTTTAGCTCTTCAACCATTTGATTTTGAAGTCCTTTATAGGTCAGGCAGCCAAAACTGTACTGCTGACTACCTCTCACGGACACCTCATGACGCGTCTGGAGAAGGGGGGGGGGGGGGGGGGGGGGGGGGGGTTGTGTCACAAGCTAAGCTTGGTGACCGAAAATTAATTACATGGACTTGACATACATGCACACATCACTACCTGATGATGCCGGCATTTACCATCTTTTAAGTCAGAATGGTGATGTGTAATTGTTTACCCTATTTGAAATGAGTCTGATATATATATATATTTGTCTGTTCGCTCCAACATGTTGTTCCAATTATTCCTTTTAGAAGAAAAACTTCACAACCAAGTTAATTGCAGTCAGAATTACCTTTTATGTCTTGTAAGAATTCCCCCCAAACTTTGATTTGGCTGTTGGCCTTTTACTCCCATGCTGCACCATCAAACAGTCTGTCTGATTCAAACAGGGTCTGTCTGATTCAAACAGTTATTTTTTTTGTTATGTTTTCTTGTGTGTGTGTGGTCAAGTACCCATGGGTTTACACAGTGTTATTTGTGCATGCTTAGTGTTTCATTATTTTTATTTTGTGTGTAATGTATTGTATGTTTGGTCCGTGCTTGTTCATTTGGTACAGGCTGAGGGTGGAGTTAGCCCATATAAATAGGGAGCTATAGAGCTTATTAAGGAGTCTTGGTTTGTTTAAGGCAAAAGATAATACCCTGTTGCAAATTGGACCAAATTATTTGGTGTAGCCATTTTTGCACATTGTTGCAGTTTTGTTTTGTTCAGTTTGTTTGTATTTCAGTATGTGACCATGTAAATATTTTTTCATTTTTCATCATAATAAACCACCTTTTGGAGATCCACTGAATCTCTTTCCAGCTTCTTTAAAAGTATCCTCTAAGACCACTGGCCATCTCTTACACCGACCATGGGAAGGATGTTGTTTTTTGTTCTAGTGGTGCTCTGTGGTTTGGGTTTGCTGGTTGGAATTGGCAACAAATCAAATTGGGCTGTAAACAAATCAAGAGTCACAAAACGAGTGACTCCTCCAGAGGCTGTCAATCCCCTGGACGAAGTGAAGAGGAGAGGTTGAATCCAAGGTTTTATCCTCTCCATAATCAAATCGTGAGCAGGTAACAGGGGTGTGCGATCTCCCACGCCCTCCTGGAAGAACACCACCACCAGCAGGCGAGCAAGTGGAACGCAGGGTCGTAACAATACTCTGCTAAATCTTGGTGCATGCCAAGCCAGTATGCCACCTGTGTTAGTGTTTCATGGCTGGCTTTAGCGCTGTGGTGTCTGGCACATGGTGCATCGTGGGCATGCGTGAGCTTCATCCCCCTTTGGCACTGAGGGACCACAAGCTTGGGCATAGTAAGTTCGTCAGGGGCATATACCAGGATGCCATCTTTGAGATGCAGCGCGTGCAGAAGTGCATTAAGATGCCGGATGTCGGAGGAGGCAGCAAGATCCGAGGTTGTTATGGGGATTGATTGGGTCAGAGAGGTGGTCAATAATAGTTTGGATGGCTGCATCTGAAATTTGGAGAGTTATGATGTCGTCATTGGAAATGTGTGATTACTTATAAAGCACTAAATGGTTTAGCTCCACAGTACTAAACCTCTTAACGCATTATAGTTCTTCACGTCTATTGCGATCTCAAAATCTCCGGCCAGCTGATAATACCTATAGAAGATACATCAAACTTATGAATTTTGTCCCTATTATAATAAATTCTGGTCATTAATCTATATTGAATCAATCTAAGATGTTCGTTGGTTGTGGCTTTATGGGCTTTAGATTTCTGCACTGCTTCCATTTTGTTTTGGCATTGAAGTCCTTTATATCTCTGTCCCAGCCTTCATATATTGTACTTAGCAGATTACAATTGACTATGACATTATTGAGATAGTTATACAAAACACATTTTTTCTTTTCCTTACTTTGCTCCAAAAGGGTCTTTATTTTTTCCGGAGCATCATTCACTATATCACAGTTCTCATTGACCCAATTTTTTAACTGCCTATATATATTTAAATATCTCTGAATCTTTTAATTTAAATGTATCTTTCAATTTATTAAATGAGGATTGAGGATATATTATTTGAACTAATAATATCTGATAATGTTTCAATACCTCCATTCATCCAATTTTACATACTGTATGCATTACTGACTCACTTTGTTTATTCTTGCATGCAATGTCAAAAGCTATGCATACAGCTTACCTCAAATGAATACTTTATACACTTATAAAAACCTAATTTTTAATAAGTAGAAAAAACTAATGGTCAGTTTCAATAGATCTCTTCACTCCCAGGAGGAGATGCCTCCCAGCTGGCCCAGGGTAGGCCTATAGTGGCACCACTAAGAGGAGGCTGAGCTGGAACGGATGGACTGATGGGAGGTAGAGATGATTGGGTGGACAAACTAAGTCAGGCGATACAGCAAAGGGGGCAGAAAGTCAACCTCTCCAAAATCAAAACAGTTCTCTAGTGCGGTCGCCAAAAACTCCCTCTGTATAGAAGGTGCAGTCGGCTCACTCTCCTGGTCAGACACGTGTTGCTCAAACACTGTTGCCGTTGTTCAACGTCACTCCCGTTGGCTCGAACAAGAGTGGTCTTGGGTGGGAACTAGGTTGTGACTCGAAGTGGCGCCACTACCCACTCCATGAATTAAGTACATATCTTCAAAATGCTGCAGTAAAATCTTTTAATATGAGTTGTTCATACTGTATGGGACATCGCCTTTTAAATCTGACTAGTTTTTTCTACTTATTAGAAAATAAGGACTTTTTAGGCCTGTGAAGTGGAATATAAATGGCATATATCTCCAAAATGCTGCAGTAAAATCGTTTAAAATGAGGTGTGTATACTGTATATCCCTTATAAGAGCTGGCCATTGATTTTTTCTACTTATTAGAAATGAGGTCTTTATGGGCCTCTCAATTGAAATAATGTGAATTTTTTTCAAAAAGCTGCAGTAAAATGGTTTGATATGAGGTTTGCACACTTAATGGGATGTCCCCTATAAAAACGGATCATTCGTTTATTTTCTACTTATTAGAAATTAGGACTTTATAGGCCTCTGAAGAAGTAAAATGTAACAGAAAAGAAAGAAAGAAAGATATATATCTTGGGTATAGATAGATAGATAGATAGATAGATAGATAGATAGATAGATAGATAGATAGATAGATAGATAGATAGATAGATAGATAGATAGATAGATAGATAACTCAAGTGTTCTGAAAGCGTGTTCTGTCTCTGCTGTTCCTGAAATTACCGTCCTCATAGTCATAGGCACATGTGTTTTTTTGGGCGGCTGGCTTGGCTTGACCACAGTGAGTTACTGATCTTACAGGAAACTGACCCCAGAAGGAGGGGTGTTTCAGGTAAACCGACGTAACTTTTTTGGCTCAAGATAAAGATTTATTGAGTCCAAATGTCATGCAAACAAGAATGTCTGCTTTTACCCACAGGTCGACATCTGTCGTTTGTTGAAACGATGGTTTCGGGAAACACCGACTCGTTGAACTGCTGATAATGACAGAACTTGTCCATATTTGGCTACCGATGCTTTCAGAAAACACACCCCTGAATAGTTTTGGTTCCCGTATTAGATCTAGCGCTATAAAACGTCCCAACAGAGTTTTCCTGACCATCATCTGCACAGCGCACACATCCTCACACTCTCAGAAATACTCAGAGGACATTGACACACACTTGAGCTTGTGAGTTGTTAAGGAGTGTTGCCGTAATTCAGTCGAGTGAAGGTTCGTGTTCTCAGACTGCCGGCGTTTGAAGACTGATCACTGATACAGAAGACACGTGAGTACATTTCCATACTTTTTCATTCACCATTAATAACATTTAATGTATAACAGTTTTAAAAATGAAAGAAAAGCAACACAACCTCAGTGTGTGATTGATTGTTTCATGATCTCAGTGAAAGTATTGAAGTCTACCCAGATATATTTGCTCTGACACTGTCAGGGTTTTTAGAGGAACTTCAGGAATCTTTAGGACTTCAGCTGGACTTTCCTAAATGTCAAACATCACAGTATATTCTTTATATCCACCGTAGCTGATTTGAACTCTTTTTTTTTTGACCACTTGTTTATTCTCCTGTCTACTTTAACTCTTTATCTTGCTTCAAGTTCTTATCTGTATTTCTAGTTAACTTTCCATTTTTAGAGTTCAGACGAGACCACTGGCAAGTTACTTAGGTTTATTATACACAATTTATCTTTGGTGGTGGTATGGTTCCTTATGGGGGTTCTTGCTCCATAATTAATGACATACAGAGCTTAAGCATTAACAAAAATGGGGGAACCATGTTCTATGGGGGAACCATCAGCTTGAGTGATATACAGATGATTAAGACACTTTAGTAATGTCTAAAACAGTTTTAACATGTAGACGTAGCAGTAAATCCCTGGACGTCTATACTGTAGCTTGGCTATGAGGATGACTGTCACATTCTCCTATTAGACTGGGAGGACACACACATATATGTATATATATATATATATATATATATATATATATATATATATATATATATATATATATATATATATATATATATATATATATATATATATATATATATATATATATATATATGTGGCACATTCTCCTATTAGACTGGGAGGACACATATATATATGTGGCACATTCTCCTATTAGACTGGGAGGACACATATATATATGTGGCACATTCTCCTATTAGACTGGGAGGACACATATATATACGTGGCACATTCTCCTATTAGACTGGGAGGACACATATATATACGTGGCACATTCTCCTATTAGACTGGGAGGACACATATATAAACGTGGCACATTCTCCTATTAGACTGGGAGGACATATATATATATATATATATGTGGCACATTCTCCTATTAGACTGGGAGGACACATATATAAACGTGGCACATTCTCCTATTAGACTGGGAGGACACATATATAAACGTGGCACTACTGCTCAGTAAGTTTATACTGCCCATAACCCTCCAACCCTCCCCACTGTAAGTATCAGGTATATTCCTGTGCACCTTCTGGCTGTCGTCTCTGTTTCAGATTACCAAGGCTTTCAAGTCCTAGCCGTTCAAATGCCACATGACTATCTGAGCTTTATGATGTATTTGAAATATTGCAGTACATAGTACAAAAAAGTATTTCATAAATTGTGATTTTTTAAAATTTTATTTATAAGCAAATAACTCAGCACTACTTAGGAGTTAATGAAATTGTGTACATTCATTGTAAAGTTCAGACTCTAAGCTTTCAAATGACCACGTATATGTGTCCTCCCAGTCTAATAGGAGAATGTGCCACGTATATATATGTGTCCTCCCAGTCTAATAGAAGAATGGTAGGGGTTTGAGATTTGGGGTATGGGGGGTATAGGGCGATTCTAAGGGCCCACATAGTTTTGAGGCCTCCAGAGATCGATTTATTAATGTAATGGGTGCGATAGGGCCCAACCTCATATTCTTTCGTAGGGCCCAAAATGGCTAGCAGCGCCTCTGGTGATAGCATAAGGTAATCAAAAGTTACAGCATTTGGAACCAAGATAGCTGTTGTGTTCAGTCCTTGACGCTCACAAATGGACTTTTTTTTTATTGTTCCGCCATGAGGAATATCTTGTGATCAACGCAATGGATTATGTTGGCTCTTTCTAATCCTGAGAATCTGCTGTAAAGAAAGATGTTTGATTTTTCACAATTTATGCATGTTTCATGGAGTTATGATTGAAAACGTCACATCCATGGTCCATCTATATACTTGATTGTATGTGCTCCTGTGAGGATTCATCTATTAGAAGTCCATATTGAATATCTTTAAATGGATAATGCTGAGTTGGGGGTCTTTTTAATTGTTGGAATTTCCAATCTTTGATCTGCCATTTTCCACTATCGGAGCATGTTGCGAGTGAAAACGTGACATAAATTACGCATCTGTTTATTATTTGGATATGCTTGCAGGGCTTCACATACAAAAACTCGCTCAAGTTTAGTAGAAAGCCCAAAACAATTATGCTTGTTGTATTCTACTCTGTGGGATCGTTCAAATGACACATGACTATCTGAGCTTTATGATGTATTTGAAATATTGCAGTACATAGTACAAAAAAGTATTTCATAAATTATGAATTTTTTAAATTTTATTTATAAGCAAATAACTCAGCACTACTTAGGTGATGAGTGACAAAATTAAAGCTGCTTTAAAAATAACTGCAGACAGATCTGCCACGTGATTTATCAAAAAAGGCTACGTTATATAGTATATTAGTTGTCCTTATAGATGTGCAATCAAGTTCTACTAATATTTGAGGAAGTCAAAAAAAGCTTGTTATTAGTATCACTAGCTTTCTGTGTAAACGTTTCGGTTACACTTTATTTCGATAGTCACTTTAGACATTCTACTAACTATAAGTAACTTTTCAACTACATGTCAACTAACTGTCATTAGAGTATTAGTAGGCTGTAGTAGACTGTCAGTAGACTGGTAGGTTATGGTTAGGTGTTAGGGTTCGGGTTAGGAGAACAAGTTGACTTGTAGTTGCTAAGTTACTTATAGTCAGTAGAATATCTGTTGGGGGACCAACAAAATAAAGTGTTAGCAGATATTAAGCAGACAGTCTACTTATACTCTAATGACAGTTAGTTGACATGTAGCTGCAAAGTTACTTATAGTTAGTTGAATGTCTAAAGTGGACTATCGAAATAAAGTGTTACCAAAGTTTCATCTGTTTCCAGCATAATTAATAATCTACCGGTAATATTCTGCATTATATGTTTCTATTAATCATTTTGTATTAATCCTTTTGATCATCATAATTTGTTTTATCCATAACTGTGTCTTACACCCTTCAGTGGTAAGCCTTATAATACTAATAATAATAAACTATATAAAGTGACTACAATAAATAGTATCATTAACACATTATCAGGCTTTATACAAATATCCAGTTTCCAGTCAATCAGTCATTTGACGTTACGTCAATCATGAACTGATGAATTAGGATCTCACCAATCATCTTTGAGTATAAACTAAACGAGCCAATGGACAGTGGCATGCCATGGCACACGCGGCCGAGAAGTGTATAAGGAATATAAGGAATATCAGGAATATCAGGAATATCAGGAATATAAGGAATATCAGGAATATCAGGAATATTAGGAATATAAGCAACATAAGGAATATCAGGAATATAAGGAATATCAGGAATATAAGGAATATCAGGAATATAAGGAATATCAGGAATATAAGCAACATAAGGAATATAAGGAAGTGTTCTTGCACTCACACATGCAAGCTGTCTCTTCAGAGCCGAGTGTGTGTAGTTCTTCAATCCTCATCGAGTGTGAGTTAGAAGAAGCTCTTCAATCTAGTGTTAATGTGACGGTGTGTCAGCGGTGGTCACTGTTAAAGATGTTTCCTACACTTTACAGCAGTTTCCTACACTTTACTGCAGTTTCCTATACTTTAATGTGCTGCGTCCCAATTCGCTTACTTATACTACGCCCTAAAAGTATGTACTCTTTTTGTGAAGAAAAAGTACATACTTTTGATTGTGTAGCTAAACAGTAGGCAAGCTTTGGGACATACTATCACGTCATCTTTAACGGACAGATCTGTCGCGTGCTGCGTGCATCCTGTCACCGTAAACTGCCCTGTCAATCATCCTGTCACCGTAAACTGCCCTGTCAATCATCCTGTCACCGTAAACTGCCCTGTCAATCATCCTGTCACCGTAAACTGCCCATGTCAATCATCCTGTCACCGTAAACTGCCCTGTCAATCATCTTGTCACAGTTAAAATCCTCCATTCAATCTAATTTGATTTCCTACCGTTTCGGAGAGCACGTTCATCTGCCAGTCGTGGGTCTTTCATGCTGATACTCTCCTTGTGTTTGTAATTTGAATATAATGATGCATTTAAAAGGTAATGGCTAAAAGTATCTTTACAAAAGTTCACAATGCTGCTGCAGACGAAATATAATGTGGACAACATTGAATAAATTCATTTTTGTCAGGTCAGATACTGATAATTAATCACTCAAACCACTATCTAAACCTCTCTACATAGCCGTGGGACTCGCATGTCTGTAGTTCCCCTTCAGTCGCTCACGTTCGACGTGACGTCGACGTGACGACGTTAGGGGATCACTTCAGGGAGCCCTATCAACTTCGAGTGTCTACAGAACAAGCCAATGAACGTTGGCGTGCGTGAAACGCGTCACGCGCCCCGCCCCGCAGCGCGGGTATAAACAGGAAGCGGGCGCACGCACTCATTGTCTTTCGCTTCGGAGCCGAGCTTTCGTTTTGACTCTGAGTTTCTGCAGACTGCTGCATCGATCGTTGAAGACTTCAAAGAGAATACTCTGTTCCAGTGCTGGTGTGACGGCGCGATCAGCGGTGGCCGCGAGCATTACAGCTCACAACTGCTGTTTTCACAGCATTGCTTGTGTGTGTGTGTGTCTGTATGTGTCGGTCTCGGTGGGCGTTCCTCTCGTGAGTGTGTACCCCGATTACACCGCGGCTATCCCTGGGTGCTTCAGCACTGAGAGAGTTATTTTTTCTCTTTATATTTTTTGTTTTCAACTAAAAGAGCAACACAAGCGTGACGCTGCGTCCTTTTCAGGATGACATTCCGCTTGTGCGTTTCTGGGTGCGGTCGTTCCCTGGCGCCAGCAGACGGCCACAATTGTTGCCTCTCGTGTTTGGGCATTCAGCACGCTGAAGCAGCTTTTGTGAATAGTTCATGTTCTCATTGCGGGAATATGACTATGGCAGCGCTTAGATCAAGACTCGCTTACCTCAAGGGAGGTGCAGTCCCCTCGCCTATGCCCAGATCTAGTGTTTATTCTGGACCTCAGAATAGACCTACTTTTGCGCATGGTCAGGGTGATCTGAGGATTACCGTGAGGGCTTCCCCACCGAGGCAATCTCCGTGGGCCCCTCACGCCTCTCAAGCGCTGCCGCCGTTGGAGCTCCCAAACGAACGCGCTGGCCCCTCTCGTGGTCGGCCAGCCGTGTCCTTTGGGGCCCCACCTGACGATCAGATGTCGATCGCAGCATCGGAGGGGGAGCTTCAGTCCTCTGGAGATGAGGATTCGGCTGCGTTACCCCTCTCTGGGAGTGTGGCGTTGCCCGAGTCAGATCCAGAATGGGCGGCTATGCTTTCCCGGGCCGCCGAGAAGGTCGGGCTTGTGTGGAACCCTCCACCACGTCCCGAGCCTTCTCGGTTGGACGATTGGTATCTCGGGGCGGGCCGTGCTGGTTCTCAGCGCTCCGCCCAGTGCCATTCTTTCCGGAAGTGCATTAGGAGCTTACTAGGACGTGGAAGGCGCCGTATAGTGCCAGAAGCTGTCCTAGTGGCTCCTCCCTCCTCACCACCCTCGACGGCGGGGCGGCTAAGGGGTATGTGGATGTTCCCCAGGTGGAGCGTGCCGTCTCGATGCAATTGTGTCCGGCGTCCGCTTCCTCCTGGCGGGGCAATCCACGCCTCCCGTCCAAGGCTGCAGAGCCTGTGGACAGGCTGCTTCCGCCCTCCATGCCATAGCGCTTCTACAGGTCCATCAGGCCCAGGCGCTCATGGACATGAACGAGGGTGGTTCTGACCCAGAGCTCCTCCGGGAGCTCCGTGTGGCAACCGACCTCGCTCTCCGAGCGACGAAGGAAACTGCACGTTCAGTCGGTCAGGCGATGTCCACCTTGGTGGTCCAGGAGCGCCACCTCTGGCTCAACCTCGCGGATATGAGGGACACCGATAAATGTCGGTTCCTGGATGCCCCTCTCCCCAGGTTGGGTTATTCGGCGATGCGGTCGAGAGCTTCGCCCAACAGTTCTCGGCCGCCCAGAAGCAGACGGAGGCCATCCGACACATCCTGCCCCGGCGGACCGCTGCTGCTCCCACCGTCCGCCGGCCGCAGCTCCTCCGTCCGCTCGTCGCCGAGGTCGACCTCCTGCGGCGTCCTCCGCTCCCGCTAAGCCTTAGCAGCAGCAGCCACCATCCAGGCCCTGGCGTGGGGCAGGCCGCAGGAAGTTGACCATGCCCGTCCAGCCCGCTGCCAAACCAGGAGGCAAGCGCAGGTACTAACGACCCTGAGACGGGCGACCCAGAGTGGATCAAGTTGCTCTTCAGGAGGTGGTGAAGGCACCGCTCCTACCCCCGGTGGAGGGCCGGGTGGAGAATCTTTGTTTCCTTTTTCTGTTCCGCCACTGACCCACGGGCCAGTGGTACCCTCATTTTCAACTAAGAGCAATTCTGAAACCTCTGGGTCCCAAGAGGGCGCGCTTGGCGGTCGACGACGCTATGCCTTGTCACCCTCGAGCCCCTCTTCTTCGCCAGCGAGCAGCAGTGGCTGTGTTCTGGACGCACTGACGCTTCCGCACACTCACTCTGCCATTCGACGGAAGCAGGTACGTGTTGCACCACACACTCAGACCCCACTCCGGGCCGCTATGCCGTCCGAGTCGGGTCCCTGCATTCCGCCGCGCTGCCCCACCCCGGGTACGTCTGTGGTGCCGTTGGTTCCGCTTGCGCGGTGTCTGGGAGCCTGGCTAGTGCTTCCCAGCCCGTCTCGCTGGCTCATCTGTACTGTCAGACTCGGCTATGCGATTCAGTTCGCCCGGCGTCCCCCTGTATTCAGGGGCGTTCTGTTCACCCGTGTTCTGGCGGACAGTGCCCCTGTGCTCAGGGCAGAGATCGCAGTCCTACTGGCGAAGGACGCGATCGAGCCGGTCCCTCCAGCCGATATGAAGACCGGCCTCTACAACCCGTACTTCATTGTACCCAAGAAAGGCGGTGGGTTACGGCCAATCTTGGACCTGCGTGTCTTGAACCGGTCCCTTCAACAGACTGCCCGTTCAAGATGCTTACGCAGAAACGCATTTACAAATGCATCCGTCCCCAAGATTGGTTTGCAGCGATCGACCTGAAGGACGCGTACTTTCATGTCTCGATTCTCCCTTGACACAGACCGTTTCTTCGCTTTGCGTTCAAGGGATGGGCATATCAGTACAAAGTCTTACCCTTCGGCCTGGTCCTGTCGCGACTGGCTTATTCTCGTCGAGAGAGCCGTTGTGCTAACACAGGGACATGGTGCTCAGTCACCTCAGCCATTGGGCTTCGGGTCAACTGGGAAAAGAGCAAACTCACCCCCGGGCAGAGGATCTCTTTTCCCAGTATGGAGTTGGACTCGATCAACATGACAGCGCGCCTCACCAAGGCCCGCGTCCAGTCAGTGTTGAACTGCGTGAGCACGCTCAGACGCAGAACAGCGGCTCCACTGAAACTGTTTCAGAGGCTCCTGGGGCATATGGCATCTGCAGCCGCGGTACGCCGCTCGGATTGCTTCATATGAGGCCGCTCCAACACTGGCTCCACGATCGAGTCCCCTGATGGGCGTGGCAGAGCGGCTCGCGCCGGGTCCAAGTGACTCCGCACTGTCGCCAAACTCTCAGCTTGTGTCGGACCCTTTGTTCCTGCGGGCAGATGTTCCCCTAGAACAAGTGTCCAGGCATTCTGTGGTCTCCACGGATGCCTCTGCCACCGGCTGGGGGGCCACGTACAACGGGCATGCAGCTTCAGGTCTGTGGACGGGGCCTCAACTGCATTGGCACATCAACTGCCTCGAGTTGTTAGCAGTACATCTTGCATTGAGCCGCTTCAAAACGCCGCTACAGCGCAAGCATGTGCTGGTCCGTACGGCGACCGTTGCGTACATCAACCGTCAGGGTGGTTTACGCTCTCGCCGCATGTCACAACTCGCCCGCCATCTCCTCCTTTGGAGTCAGAAGCATCTGAGGTCGCTTCGTGCCATTTATATTCCTGGCCTGCTCAACCGTGCAGCCGACGAGTTCTCACGGCAGCAGGTGCTACCGGGAGAGTGGCGACTCCATCCCCAGGTGGTCCAGCTGATTTCAGGCGCTTCGGGACCGCACAGGTAGATCTGTTTGCCGCCCCGGACACGTCTCACTGTCAGTTGTTCTATTCCCTGACCGAGGGGACCCTCGGCACGGATGCTCTGGCACTCAGCTGGCCCCCGGGCCTACGCAAGTATGCGTTTTCCCCAGTGAGCCTTCTTGCACAGACCTTGTGCAAAGTCAGGGAGGACGAGGAGCAGGTCTTGTTAGTTGCACCGTATTGGCCCAACCAGACCTGGTTCCCCGAACTAGTGCTCCTCGCGACAGCCCCTCCCTGGCCCATTCCTCTGAGAGAGGACCTGCTCTCTCAGAGACCGGGCACCCTGTGGCACCCGCGTCCAGACCTCTGGAAACTCCATGTCTGGTCCCTGGACGGGACGCGGAGGTTCTAGGTGACCTACCCCCAGTGGTAGTTGACACCATCACTTCCACTAGAGCCCCCTCTACGAGGCGCCTCTATGCTCTGAAGTGGAACCTATTCGTTGACTGGTGTTCTTCTCACGAGGAGAACCCCCGAACTTGCTCGATCCGAGCCGTGCTTTCCTTCCTGCAAGGTGGGTTGGAGCGAAGACTGTCTCCCTCCACCCTTAAAGTGTATGTTGCCGCCATTGCCGCACATCACCATGCAGTTGAAGGTAAGTCGTTGGGAAAGCACGACCTGATCGTCAGATTCCTGAGGGGAGTTATAGGACACCAGTAGGTCACCTGATGTAGTTTTAGGACACCAGTAGGTCACCTGATGGAGTTATAGGACACCAGTAGGTCACCTGAAGGAGTTTTAGGACACCAGTAGGTCACCTGCTGGAGTTATAGGACACCAGTAGGTCACCTGCTGGAGTTATAGGACACCAGTAGGTCACCTGATGTAGTTTTAGGACACCAGTAGGTCACCTGATGGAGTTTTAGGACACCAGTAGGTCACCTGATGGAGTTTTAGGACACCAGTAGGTCACCTGATGGAGTTATAGGACACCAGTAGGTCACCTGATGTAGTTTTAGGACACCAGTAGGTCACCTGATGGAGTTTTAGGACACCAGTAGGTCACCTGATGGAGTTTTAGGACACCAGTAGGTCACCTGATGGAGTTATAGGACACCAGTAGGTCACCTGATGGAGTTTTAGGACACCAGTAGGTCACTTGATGGAGTTTTTCGGTTCCTTGCCACTGTTGCCTTTGGCTTGCTCAGTTGGGGATATTCAAATTAATTAACCAATCATTAATACCATTGATCAGCCCTACCTAACGTGGATGTTTTTTCCTTTAAGAAACAAACATTGTTATTTTGATTGATACTGTGAAACTGCTTTGATACAATCTATATTGTGAAAAGCGCTATATAAATATACTTGACTTGACTTAAAGTTTGGGCTGACTCACAAATGTACTCTTATACAACAACTTTTCCTCTCCTCAACATGGACTGCGTGTTCTCGGGGGCGGGTTTATGTACATTTTAGGGTTGGTGATGTCACTAACCCGGGAGGAATGTTGTGTAGTCCCAACCAGCCGTTTGTTGTAGTCCTTTTCTTTAAAAGCAAATATCTTCCTTTGCTTTGAACTTTGAGCATTGTAACTTTGCAGATGTTGTTTATGCTCAAACAGCAACATTACACACTAACTAAAGTTAGAAAAGTGAAATCTTACTTTACCACCCCTTTAACTCTAATATCACATAACATGCAACTGCAACTAATGTTAAAGCTACACTGTGTAACTTTTTTAGTTTATTCTTTGCTAAAAACACTTAGTTCTTTCAAAAATATATGTGCTCTTTAATGTATATTTACTTCGTTCAAGTAATAAAGTAAGTAATCTCGTGAGATAAAGTAAGTAAAAAAATAAGTAATCTCGTGAGTGTATAATATGCAATTAAAAATACATACGGATGAGGGGTTCCTATGTCGGTCGCCATGTTGCCCCTCCATCTTGAAAGTACATTAGCCAAAGAGGGACACTTCAAGCTTCGCCTTTCGCGTTTTAACACTCGATGGCACCGTGTCAAATTTGAAGAGGGGGATTGCTTGAGACTGGACTACATTGGCCACCGTAGGAGTTAAAACGGAATCGGAATTGAGAGGAACAGAAAATAACATTCACTGGATGGTCATATACCTTTTCACCAATAGATGGTGCTAACAGCCAACATTTATTAATTATTTTTTATGAAATATTAAGATATCTTAAGCCTTATCTTGATATGCCAGCAGCCATATCACCCTGTAGCCCAAGACTGGTTGCCCACTGAAGCTAAGCAGGGCTGAGCCTGGTTAGTACCTGGATGGGAGACCTTCTGAGAAAACCAGGTTGCTGCTGGAAGAGGTGTTAGAGAGGCCAGCAGGGGGCGCTCACCCTGTGGTCTGTGTGGGTCCTAACGCCCCAGTATGGTAATGGGGACACTACACTGCCAAAGAGCAATATGGCTGCCGTCGCATCATCCAGGTGGATGCTGCACATTGGTGGTGGTTGAGGAGATTCCCCCTTCTATGTAAAGCGCTTTGAGTGCCGAGAAAAGCGCTATATAAATGTAATGAATTATTATTATTATCTTATCTTAAGCCTTTTCTGCGCGGCTTATTTTAAATTTAAAGAGCCGGAAATAGGAAACCTTGAACCAGTTTGATTTTAGCCTACTACAAATACATTTTGTTTTAAAATATAAATAAAAAAGAGAACAACTTGACTTAACTGATCTCTAACAAAGTTAGAGAAGATTTCTAGCAAGTCAATTTCATGAATGCATAATAAAAAATGATTGAAAAATATTAATTTTAAAATAAAATTTAAATGTTCTCGTAGCAATTTGTGCTGATTTGTCATTAATTTACTCACTCATAAATTAATTTATCAATTAGGCTATTGTTATAATTATAAAAATATATAACAATAGTTTAAAAATATTTAAAAATATAGGCTATTTATTCAGTTTGTTGTTGTTGTTGTTGTTGTTGTTGTTGAATATCAGGGTCAAGCAGTTAAATGATAAATGACACTGCCTTACATGTGGATGTGATTTCAACAAATATGTTTCTGGATAAACATCTTTGTTAATCCTGCATTCCAATCAACAAATCATATTTGAGTGACAAGTTTACAGTTTATGTTAAGTTTATGGTTACAACCAGGGTTTGGTGCTGGTTATTTATATAATTTTCCTCTTTAAAGATAAGTTGGGGGTAGGGTTAGGGTTTCTGGACATGAAAATGTGTAAGATGAAAAAACAAATGTTGACCCAAGAATATGTCCTGCTTGAAACCACAGCAAAGATGTGTACATACAGCAACTCAAAATGCATCTCAGCCAAATATTCAGTTACATTCAACGTTCAACGGTCAACTGTACCGTATATTTGTCAACAATGGCAATAATTATTATTTGCTAAATGTTTCAAAATATTTCTCACTGTAGATTCAGTCACACAAACGTCAAGGCAAGGCGAGTTTATTAATATAGAACATTTCATACACAATGGTAATTCAAAGTGATTTACATAAAAAGTCACATCAAGGGTTCACAAGGCAATCACAACAAGTGCTTAGGAAATAAGAACAAAGAATAAGTGATTATATTTTATTTAAAATGTAATTAAAAGAAAATGAGGAAACCATTACATGACAGTTAGACACTAATTAAGCCTTAAATTTGCATATATTCCCTTTATACATGAGCATTTATTTACTATGAATTAATAACTTCTTAATGTTTTGATGAACATTAACAACTTTAATACATGGTTTAAAACACATCCGATATTTGTATTTATCAAGTTGTTAGCAAAGGATAAAAAACATTACCTAAATCTTTACATATGAGCTAATTAAAAAATAATTGTTAATCACAGTGACAATAAATGAAGAACGTCTCAGGTTACTATTGTAACCATAGTTCCCTGAGAAACAGGGAACGAGACGATGCGTCGATTGACACTGTGGGAACGCCCCTTGCGTGATTGCGTCTGAAGCATCTATGCCAACTAGTCCAATGGAAATGAGAGAATGAGCGTCACGGGCGGGTGACGTCATGAACCAGGAAAGGATAAGAGCACTTCCGCTGCTCGCCGGCATTTAGCTTCGACAGTTGCCGAAGCAAGCCGATAGCAGGGACGCAGGAAGTATGGCAGGGGGACGCATCGTCTCGTTCCCTGTTTCTCAGGGAACTATGGTTACAATAGTAACCTGAGACGTTCCCTTTATCGAAAAAGGGAACTTCGAGATGCGTCGATTGACACTGTGGGAACGAGAATATCCAAAGCGCCATAATTACAAGTACCTGAGTGTCAGTCTGTTGATCTAAGCACTCAGCACCTGAGAACCTGGGGCAGCATCCAGGTCCAAGCTGTAAAATCTCACGAATGTGAGCGGAGAGGACCAGCCTGCCGCATCACAAACATCTTGAAGAGACACCCCCTGCAGTAAGGCTTTAGAAGCCGCCATACTCCTGGTCGAGTGAGCTCGGACCACCAAAGGACAAGGCTGGCCCGAGTACTCGTATGCCAGTGAAATAGCCTCGACTATCCACTTACTGACTGTCTGTTTTGAAGCAGGAAGACCTTTCTTAGGTGATCCGAAGCAAATCAGTAATTGGTCGGACTTTCTGATTGAGGAAGTCCGACGTACATAAGTGTCCAGTGCTCGCACTGGACACAAAAGGTGCAGTCTTTCCTGGTCCGCAGTTGCAAAAGGAGGAGGACAGAAAGCCTGCAGCACAATAGGCCTCGGAGTCAAGGTCGGCACCTTAGGGACGTATCCCTGTTTTGGATATAGGAACGCCTTGACCATCCCCGGTGCAAATTCAAGGCAGGTGGGGGAGACCGAAAGAGCCTGAAGGTCACCAACTCTCTTGAGGGACGAAATAGCTAGCAGAAAGATTGTCTTGAAAGTAAGGAACTTTTCTGAGACCGAATCTAAGGGCTCGAATGGGGCCCTAGACAGGCCTTCTAGAACTACAGTCAAATCCCAAGCTGGCACCTTAGTGCGAGTTGCAGGCCTCAGCCTCAAAGTGCCACGAAGGAAACGTGTAATCAGGGGGTCTCGACCCAAGGATATACCTCCTACCATAGTGTGGTAAGCCGCAATGGCTGCCACGTAAACTTTTAGCGTGGAAGGGCATAGACCTGACACAAAGCGCTCCTGCAGGAACTCGAGTACTGTGTTGACAGAACAGTTAACTGGATCCCGATGATGTCGGTGACACCATAAGGAGAAAACTCTCCAAAGACCACTATCTATAAGTTGGGCCCCCTCAGAGGCCAAACCCAAAGATTCCAAATCTCTGGACGAGGGTGAAATATTGTGCCCCCGGCCTGAGACAGAAGGTCCCTCCTGATCGGGATCTCCAATGGAGGCCCGTCTAGCAGATGGATCAGGTCCGAAAATCAGATCCGACTTGGCCAGTGTGGTGCTACTAGCAGTAGGCTTATTCCATACCGACGGACCCTCTCCAGAACTCCTGGGAGCAGAGCAACAGGGGAAAGGCGTACAGACGTAGCCTCGGCCACCTCTGCACCATGGCGTCCAGCCCCAGGGGGGCTGGGTGCGTCAGAGAATACCAGAGAGGACAGTGCGTCGTGTTCTGAGACGCGAACAGATCCACCTCTGCCTGACCATATGCCTCCCAGATTTTCTCCACCGCCTCGGGGTGGAGTCTCCAATCCCCTGGCCTCAGCTCCTGCCTCGACAGGATGTCTGCTCCTATATTCTGGTCCCCAGGAATATACACTGCCCTCAGAGAGAGTACCTTCCCCAGAGACCACAGGAGGATCTGGTGCGCCAGTTTGCAAAGCGGACGCGAGCGCAGACCCCCCTGGCGGTTCAGATAAGAGACCACTGATGTGTTGTCTGTTCGAACGAGCACATGATGGCCTCTTAGGTCCGGAAGGAAATGTCTCAACGCATTGAAGACGGCCATCATCTCCAGGCAATTTATGTGCCACGAAAGATGATGGCTTTTCCACAGACCCTGAACGAGCGGCCTTCCATTACCGCTCCCCAGCCGGTGAGGGAAGCATCTGTCGAGATCACAACTCGATGGCAAAGAGCTCCCAACACCGGACCCTGGGTTAAGAACCAGTGTTTTTTCCATATCTCTAAGGCACGAAGGCATCGCCGCGTAATCTTGATCATACGAAACGGGTTTCCCCTCGGGGAGAACCCCCTGGTTCTGAGCCACCACTGTAAAGGCCTCATGTACAACGGGCCAAAAGGTATCACGTTGGACGCTGCTGCCAGTAGACCCAACAGTTTCTCGAACTGTTTTACAGTGCGTGACTGACCTAGCTTTAGCTCTTTGATGGCTGACAGGATAGCAGCTACACGAACGGGCGATAGGTTGGCCCTCATCGTCACTGAATCCCATACCACACCAAGGAAAGTGGTTCTCTGTACTGGAGAAAGTACACTCTTCTTGGCATTGACCCTCAACCCCAACATCCGTATATGAGCGAGAACGACACCTCGGTGCCGAACCGCCAACTGCTCTGATTCCGCTAGAATCAGCCAGTCGTCGATATAATTCAAAATGCGTATGCCCTGAAGCCTGAGAGGGGCTAAAGCTGCATCCATGCATTTCGTGAATGTGCGGGGTGACAAAGCTAGGCCGAAAGGAAGAACCCGATATTGGTATTCTTTGCCCCTGAAAGAAAACCTTAGGAACTTCCTGTGCTGAGGGAGGATGGAGATATGGAAGTATGCATCCTTTAGATCTATCGTGACGAACCAGTCCTCGGATCTGATTTGGGTCACGATCTGTTTGAGGGTCAACATCTTGAACTTGAGTTTCTGAACTGACCGATTCAACAGGCGAAGATCTAAAATGGGACGCAACCCTCCATCCTTTTTTGGAACAATGAAATAACGGCTGTAAAAACCCGATTCTCTGTCGGGTGAGTACACCTGTTCTATAGCTTCTTTTGCTAACAGGGCCTTTATTTCTTGCTCCATTACCAGAGCCTGCTCGGGACGCACCACTGTGGGTAGCACCCCGCTGTAACGAGGAGGACGAGAGCCGAACTGGATTCTGTATCCTTTCTCTACAATCTGCAGGACCCAATGAGAAATATTCGGCAGAAGCTTCCACGCTGCCAGAAAATTTACTAAGGGAACCAGCCTCTCGAGGCTGGTCTCTGGTGTTACTGAGAGAGCCAAATCTGGAGCCTGAAACATAATGGCAGGAACTACCTGACCTGACTGCTCTAAAGCCCCCCTCAGAGGGCGCGAAACCGATGCTGTGGCGCAACATAGCATCAGCGACTCGCTGGAGACCACTGCGCCCTGAAGCACCGGAGGTGGCAGGGTTGGCAGGAGGGTCTCGTGAGGACCCCGAAATGGAACGGGCACCGTGTGATGAGGTGAACACCACTCCACTTCGGTCGGGGCTGTCCTCACAGGCCTGATGCCTAAGCATCAGGACCTTTTTTTTTTTTTGAGCCGAAGCCTTCTTCGCCTGAAGAACGGTCCTCAGATCCGGCTTAGGCTTAGGCGACTTCGGTTGAGAGGGTTGCGTCTGTCTCCAGTATCTACGTGGAGGTGCACGAGACGCAACACTCTCTTTTTGTTGCACACGATATGATGAGCTAGACGGCTGGGGCTGCTCACGCCCAGCAGCCCCAGGGGGCTGGACACGGCGAGGGATTAACTTTTTAAACGCATCAGACTGTTTTTTAGTCTCCTGGAACCTTTCCACTGCAGCGTGGACTGCGCCACCGAAGAGACCAGAGGGTTCAAGAGGAGCGTCTAATAAAAAAGTTCGATCTTTATCTTTAATCTCAGATAGATTTAACCATAAGTGCCTCTCAGTGGCTACCAAAGCTGCCATAGACCGCCCAATTGCTCTAGCGGTCTCTTTAGTAGCCCTGAGAGAAAGATCGGTCGCCCTACGAAGTTCTCGAACATCGACATGGCTAACACCCTCAATATTATCCAATTCCCCCAGCAGGTCAGCCTGATAAGCCTGAAGCAGTGCCATGGTGTGTAAGCACGCTCCAGCTTGACCTGCTGCCGAATAAGCTTTGCCCACTAAAGTAGATGTAGTTTTGAGCGGTCTAGTGGGCAAAACTGGGGCTTTCATAGCAGATGCTGGACCAGGCGCGAGATAACTCGCTAAATTTTGCTCAGCCTGGGGCATCGACTCATAACCATATTCTTTTAGCCCTCTAATTCTTGAATATGTAGTGGTTTGAGGGCTAAAAACACGAGATGAATAAGGTTTATTCCAAGATCTAGATATTTCACTGTGTAAATCAGGGAAAAATGGAAGCCCTCGTGGTGGACATAATGTGGCTGAAGAGAGAAAGCGCTCATCTAACTTGCTTTTAGGGCGAGTGTTTTTATTTTCAGATGGCCATACAATATTTAATTTCTCTACAGCCCGTGACATGACATCCACCAGCTCATCATACGCCGGGGAAATAAATTGTGTATCCCTTTCCCCCGTGTGTGCATTCTCACTTTCGACACTCATAACATCAACTTCCTCAGAAGAAAAACAATGCAGAAAGGGAGAGCTCTCTTCCCGGGCAGAAGAAACCGCAAAGCGTGCTTCCGACACCGGGAGAGGAGAGCTAGATCTCCCGGGTAAGGAAGGAGAAAAGGTCCGAAGACCCGTCTCCAACCCCTCCGAGAGATCTAATTGCGATCCCCAAGAATGCATTCTCCGCGTTGCCTCGGCAGACGCGGGTCCTGATCCTTGTGGATCGCGAGCCTGTCCACTCACACTATCAAAGAGTGACAGGCGGGAGCGAAGCATGCGAAGCGGTAGCTTATCACAGTGTTGGCACTCAACCCCCTCAAAGGCTGAGGCCGCATGCTCCGCACCCAAACAAATCACACAAAGCTCGTGTGTATCACCACCCGTTAAATAACGCGGGCAGGGAGGAACACACTGCTTGTAAACTTGTTTCGCCATAACGTTTCCGACAATATTGCAACAGACAACAATAAATAGACAGAGACAGTTTGACACAGATCGCTTGCTGAGGCAACAGAAGCTAAATGCCGGCGAGCAGCGGAAGTGCTCTTATCCTTTCCTGGTTCATGACGTCACCCGCCCGTGACGCTCATTCTCTCATTTCCATTGGACTAGTTGGCATAGATGCTTCAGACGCAATCACGCAAGGGGCGTTCCCACAGTGTCAATCGACGCATCTCGAAGTTCCCTTTTTCGATAAAGGGAACTCACTATTTTTTGTATATAGCCTAATGTGTTAACGACACTATTAATAATAAACTATGAATTAACTGACGTGTAAGACAAAAAAATGAATACAAATCTTATGATGATCAAAAAGATGAATAGAAAATGAATTAATAAAGATTAATATAATTATTTAATGCAGATTATTAACAGTAGATTATTACTTATGCTGGATACAGGTGAAGCCCAAAGTTTTACACAGAAAGTAAATAAAAAACATTGTTTTATGACTTGGCACATCTATAAGGACAACTAATATACTATAGCCTGGATGCCAGCCCGAACTCCGCCCACAACATTTTTTGGACGGGAAGTTCGGTCTGTACTCGATCCATTGAGGAGTAATTATGCTCGGTTCAGAAATCGTCGGGCCAATCAAATTGACAAGGCGGGCTTTATACGATGATGGACAGATAATCCATCCAATAACGTAATCATCACGTCATCAAATGTATTTCTTTCAAAAATGCTTTTCGTGTTTGCAAGTACTCCGCGAATCCTTAAATTATTGCAGTGTGCATTTAAAAAAAAAAAGAAGAAAATCCTCACTTGTCTGGTTTATGCTACTCTGAGCAATGTTTGAACTTGGTATTTTGAGCACTTCTTGGGTTGCTATTGTCTCTTCACGATGACTCGTTTGGTTTAGTCCTCAGATGTAAGTCGCTTTGGATAAAAGCGTCTGCTAAATGACTAAATGTAAATGTAAATGTAAAATGCAGTTGAGTTCTGTTGATAACTATGCGTTGCCAGAGAATGTCTAATAAGGGGAGAACTGGCACTGTCGGGTTACTTCCGGTTTCTGGACTGGCTGCAGTAACACGTCTCTGTCCATGCGGGGGCGCCTGCAGATATCCACTTTTCTCGGGATATAATTTTTTGTCATGTAATTTGAATATTGAACTTCGAATGTAGATGCAAATAAATTACACACTGCTGGGTGTTAGATTTTTTAGAGTCACTAATTTGCTTTAAACAGTCTTTTAAAATGTCAGTGACGTCATACACATCGTATTATTAGCAGAATGCTAGCGTGTTATGGGCAACAACAACTCAACCTGTAAGAAATCGAAAGGACATAAGTACTCGTTCATTCAACTTTCGACCTATAACCCATGTTGAACTTGTAAAACCTACAATAAAATCTGAGATTTCTCAACGGCAATCGGGTGAAAGAGACACATTTAGCCGTCTATCCCCATAGATTCCCATTCATTCTGCACTCCGGCGATCGCCCCCAGTCGAACTCTGGTGGAACTACAACCAAAATTCGGTACAATAGGACTTAATAGGGAGTGCCCAGGCTTTCCGTAGATGGGCTTTGGCGTTGCACAACATACGTCACTTACTTCGTTCCTCTGATTGGTTGTAGGTCTATCCAATTGAGTGCAGAGTTGTTTTTTTTCATAGTTCGGTTAAGACACGCCTCATAATCAAAGCCCTATGAAGCAGTATCAGACTCACATTCTGACTAGAATATGAGTATGACAAAGTCAGGCTAAATATACTATATAACGTAGGCTTTTTTTGATAAATGACATGCGGCAGATCTGTCGACAGTTATTTTTAAAGCAGCATTTTGTCCATTTTTTATTGCTATAATGAGTAGTAATTTTGTATTTTATACGTTGTATGTACTGTAATTAAAGCAATGCTTGCAGCAGATATATAATAGGCCTAATTGCTTAAGAAGTCAGAGTTAAGGTATTTTCGTGAGGCCGGTGTTTAGGCAGACGGCAGCGGGATGTCAGTCGGAGGTTTCGGCTTATCTGTGATCTTCAAATCCTTGCAGAACAACAGCGGTTCTGACCCGAGACCCAGCTGATACTGCCACACATACAGACACTGGTTTGGCTTCAGCTCAAATGATATTAGCTCTTCCTCTTCAGTCTCTTCACTCCAGTTTTCCTTCTCACCATTCACACTTGAACCTCCGTATTCTCCCGATAAGGAGAACAGACACTTTGCAATTAACCCTGCGAGTCCTCCAGGTGAGATTGTGACTGACGCTGCTATCTTCCAGTTGTGTGTGATCTGGGACATCTTCTCCTTATTGTATCCAACCTTTTTAGTAACTTTCCTTTGCCATGTCACTGGTGTGTGACTGTCATTACTTGCCGTTTTAATGTTCTCCCACTTGCTGAATGCTGGGCCGTTGGTTATGGACAGCCCGCATGGCAGAAAGTTCAGGACATCGGGGTGAACAGAATAGACAGCAGTGCACACATCTTTGCTGAAGTCGGTCCCTTTGTAGTATTCAACTCCCCACTTCGAGGTTGGCTTGAGGAAGTAGAAGGAATCCATATCACCCCAGTAATAGAGACCATCTCTGCAATTGGGATGCAGGGGAAATTCATCACAAAAGTCTTTACTCAGATCTTTTGTTCTTCTGTAAGTGCCCTTTTCCTGGAAGATGATGTTAAACCAGCCAAAGGCTTTCAGGTAATGGTCTCCGCCCCGACAGTTGGGATGAAGAGTGAAGACTTTAGATTCAGTGTCTTCTGACAGGTCAGTGACTCTGCGGCAGTCATCATCCTTAATGATGTAAAACCCTTTAGAGTCACCCAAGTAATGTTCTCCATATTGGCAGGCGGGGTGCAGAGCAAGAACACTGAGGTCTGATCCGGCTCTGAAATCCCTTGATTTCATATAGCAGCCGAGATCAGAGCGGATTATATAGCAGTAACCCTCTGATTCACAGAAATCAACACCTTTTATTTTGTTCTTGGGAATAATGCCTGTCATTTTGCCTTAACCTGCAACACAGGATAACAAACAAACAAATAAATGTTCAGAGCTAATGGATTGCTGTTAATCGTAATATTTTTCATAGATGGTGTCGACCTATTTTTCCCCACACTCTTTAAATTAGTCGTCATGTGAAGATGCACTCCTGTAAATATAGCACTATAGTGTAGCGCAGCAGTATGTAAGTAATAATCGTGATTTGCTGTTTTCTTTAGCACTTTTATGGAGGCATGTGCGTAGCAATATTCAATTTGAAATGTTATTTGCAAAATGACAATGCATTTCTGTATTTAAATTTAGTTTCCATACCATTTGCAATGTTTGGAGAAAAATTATAATTCTAATTCAGTAATATAATTTACATTTGGTATTTCCAACACTGCTTTTAATATATTTTAACATTTCATAAGTTGTAAAATTCAAATGAAAATGTATTACAGAAAGATCAGATATGTTCAAGCAAAAATAGTAAAATGATCATTTAAATGTTATTTTTCCTAATTGTAATTACACTCACAGTTAAGACACTTGCGATTAAATTTTTCATTATATGTCCCGCAATGAATGTAACAAAATTCAATGGATTGTGGCATTGTGAGAGGGTGTGTCATAGAGGCAATGTGAAGGCCGCGAGTGAAGGGCATGAGTGAAGGGCATGAGTGAAGGGCATGAGTGAAATAAGCAATAAGTAGTGATGTATGTCTCGAGACCACGTGTCACGGCCTTGACGGTCTTGGTCTTGTCTTGGTAGGGTTGGGTGCCAATAGGATCCGGTTCCGATGTAAACGGTAGTAACCAGACCGAATAAGAACGAAAATTTTGGTGCCTAAGTCTCTGTGTCATGAGGCGCACACACGCAAAGTCTCCCTCTCTCCCTCTCCGCCGTGTATGAAGATGTATGAAGATTAATGAAGATGGCGAAGAAAAAAAACGCTCCAAGGTTTGGCTGCATTTCATGTGTAAAATTACACGTCAGAACACCCTCTAGGTGTGCCAATTGTCTGAAGCCCATATAGAATCACGCCAATCCATTGGCTGGACCATAACTGTACATACACACCACCGCCGACTTGAGTGTCAAAGACGCTCTGGCCGCCCTGTCAAGGACGCTTGTCAAAAAGTACAGGGAAGCTTGTTGACGCTTTGAACGCTCTGACGTTGCAGGGAGAATAGAAGTGTCACAACATGAAATGTAATAAACAGAAAAAAAAAACAATACATTGAAGAAACCTTCTATAATGACAGCATTTTTATAACCGTTTTGGTCACATTTGGTCGGGAAAAATAGAATAGTTAGCTATTATTATTATTATTTGCATTAGGCTATAAATGCAACTGGTCAAATCGGTGGCACCGTGAGCAAATTAATAGCATTCCCGCTTTAAAACGAGCGTTCGTAATATTTCAAATAAAAGTTGCGCTCATGCTGTCCCTATAAGCAAACAACATCATGTCATAAATGATAGGAAACCTGTAGGAAACCCAGCAACGGCGATTATTAGCTTATCTTCCATTTTCTCTGAACTAATGTTTTGGTAGGAACGAAAGTTTACATTGTATGTTTCTCCGGAATCAGCCAGCGTGAAGGACATCTATATTCCGATTGGTTGCTGGCTCTTTGCCGCTGAACCGCATCACAGCTCATTACCATAAAGTTGAGATTCTTTCAACTTTCTGATTGACGCTCAAAACGCCCAAACCGCGACGCCGATGGATTTGACGCTACTTGCAGCTGAGAAAAGCCAGCTTCCATTGAAAATGAATGACTTCCGGCCACTTTGGAAGCTCCAAGTCGGCGGCGGTGTGAACGTACAGTTAAAGCACATGAAAAAAGTCGGATTGGATATATCTATTTCTTCACGTGAAAATTCTTGGCACCAACACTTATTAGATCTCATTAAACAACAAATTAAACACAATGTACTATTTTAATAGATTGCTGGACATCGGTATTGTATAGCCTACATCTGATTTATGATTTAGCATTGTATTAGCAACTGTGGTAGGAGGGGCATCAATGACCACTGGGGGGCACGGCCCTCGAATGCCCCACCATAGCGCCGGCCCTGACTTATAGAACCACAACCATACTGATGTATGAATCAAAGACAGCAGTAAAGAACTTTATGTGGACATTGACCAAGTGATTTATTGTTCTGTCTGAACAATCTGTAGCGGTTGCGCTCACACTGTGTTGTTTTGTTTAAACATTATGACCATGCAAGCAGACTTTGAGATTAATAACACAGTCTCATCCCAAGAAGTCATATATTGACGTCTTGGACGTCTTTGACCATACGTCAATATCCGCCTTTTAGGGTACCCTAAACGTCGGTAAAAGACGATCTGGACGTCATACAACTGACGCTTTACCTTTAACTCAGTAGGTGACGGGTAGGTTTAGGGTAGGTTTAGGTCTGGGTAGAGTTAGGATCGATAACGTCACTAACCGACGTTTAAGGGTACCCTAAAAAGGCGGATATTGACGTATGGTCAAAAGACGTCCCAAGACGTCAGTATATGACTTCTTGGATGAGACTGCGCTGAGATTAACATCTTTCTAGATGCCGAGAGCTCCACTCCGCGACTAACTTCGACTTGACAGAGTGTTGCATGTACTTGTTTTAGACAGGTGATAATGTACAGTACAACTAATCAATGTCATTTACTTCAACATGATGAAATGTTAGAATATGATCTGTAATGTTATTTTAATGTATGTTAAGTAATGTGTAACTGTTAGAGTGAGTGAAACAGCGCTGCGTTACCTCACAAGTTTTAATTTGTCTAATAAACTGACCTGTGTGAGTATTAATACAACACTTGTGGGTACATTATTTCAATGATTGACAGGGTGAGGCGAGGACGTGATCGGCTTGGATTGCATTTTAAATTCTCCATTGAATTTCACTACATTCATTGTGGGACATTAAATGAAAATGCAATAGAGAGCCTAAGTCCCTCACCTTCCGGGCGACCACCATGGGACCTTATTTCGGAAAAAATATTATATGGAAGTCAATGGCGAGAGACAAGAAATATTTTGATCCCGTTTGAATTGTGCCCTGAATTACACATATGATGTTTGTCAATTTAAAATATACATTTTAAAGTCAAGAAAGTCACAGTTTTATGTAAAACTGTTGAGGTAGACGCAACGGGACTGTGTGTAAGATGGCGCTCTGAACGGTCGCCTTTCCCGGTCTCTGCAACAGATCGTTCTTTTTATTCAGTTAAGTGACCCTTATCAATTTTGATTTGTCTTAACTTACTATTCACATAGTGTAAGTTCAGGAAAAATGTCAAAGTCCAGTTAACAGTCTGGGGTCAGGGCAGGCAGAGAAGGGTCAGCAATGATAAACAATCCAAAATCAAACACAGGAATCAAACTCGGGGAGTAACGCTCAGAAATGATGGCCGGGGCAGATCAAGACTTCGCACTGAATGAGTGTGTGAATGAGGCTTATATGAGTGTGTGTGTGTGTGAATGAGGTGCAGGTGTGAGTGCAATCAGTCCCAGGTATGAGGCATGATGGGAATTGGAGTTCGATGGGTAAAGTTAATATTCCGGAGATGGTTCCCTCCGTTGGTGAAGAGGAGGTGGTGCTGGAGTCTGCTCCGTTACAGATGCCCTATCTCACCCTATCTTTTCCTCCAGGTTTTCTCGCATTATGTTAATAAAAGTGCCTTGAAAGGGATTCTCATTGCAGAAAGGGAAATAAAGATCAGCCAATTAGCATTCTTTTTTTAAGAGATGCCTCTTGGGTCCCGATTGCAATCAGCACTGTTGAGAGATTTTCTAAAGCTTTACGCTTCTGACACTCGCTTGTCACTCAGAAGAAGAGAGCAAGTATTTATGTTCCAACACCAACGAGACAGCAGCTCTACATTCATCTTGCCTTGCATCTTCCTCGTCTTATTTCTTCCTGGCAGTGTAGACGCTACTTGGCGTAAATCTTCTTCGCCATTACGTATGTGTGCTCGGCAAGACCGTTTTGTGTTTGAGCGCCCCCAAGTTGTGTTTTACTGTAGCTTCAGAAGCTCCAGACACGTGAGCAAAAGCGGCAATCTCATTGGTCGGATAGTTTTTGACACGGCGCGTCAAACCAAAAAACCGAACCCGAGGAGTTTTTTAAAAAAAATGCCGCTTTTACGCGTGCCGTTTTTTGCGTCGGAGTGCACACTCACATTGGCGCTCTTTGTTTAGTCACGAGGCGTTAAACGTCGGTGAATATCGCGCGCGAAATTCGTCCCGGTGTGAACAGGCCTTAAGGCTCTCTATCGCAAGTGTCTTACTGTGAGTGTAAATACAATTAGGAAAAATACAATTTAAGTGATCATTTTGCTGCAATGTTTGCATAACATATCAAATCATTTCTGTAATATATTTTAAATTAAAATTTTGCTTATAACTTAAAAAAACGTTAAAATATATGTTTAAATTACTTGTCAAAAGTAGTGTAATAAATAGCAAAAATAAGTGCTGTGTACACTGCTGTGACTGTTAATGTTTGCATTGAACATTTCAACGAAAGCTCATTTGTTTGTCTTTTCTACAATACTTTTATTTTGTATTCGATATTGTACAATATTAGGAATGCAATGACCTCACTAGAAATCCTCTTTCATCTTTCCCCTTAACTGTCACCCCCCTTTTTGAGCGTTGACGTGAAAATGCACTACCCAAACCTTAACGGTTGTAATTCATGAACCCTTTGGACTAAAGACTTACGGTTGATCTCTTTTAAAAGAAGACTCTTGGCAGATTATTGCTGGAGTGGAATAAATTAATAGAATTAAATTATATAAAAGTTATTGGAGTTTAAGTTTATTGTTATGAAAATATAATAAAATATATATTTTTCTTTTATTAAAAATAAATATAAATTAATATAGGTTTCAGCCTAAAAATGACAGAAAGTCAAAGCCATATATCTAACCAAGTTGTGTTCCAAATTTGAAGTTGATATTGTTGAAGATTTTATTATTTAGAAAACAAGTAATTTAGCCTTATAAGAATACACCATTGTTTCTCTGAGTCTTTGAGGTGACTGAAAGACTGCAAGGCCTATTTGACTTTGGGAGCCTGCCAGAAAGCTGAGACAACAGAGAGTGATATTTCAGTATGTCACATGGTACAAAAGTATTTCTCAAAATATCTATATGTATGTATGACCTTTTTTGGAAAGGTTGAAGGTATATGTACGAGGAGCTGAGCACAGCTCGGGAGTGCTTCTCTGCAGGGGGCGCTCGGCTTTGTTGGAGCGCCGTTCTATGGAACGGAGCGGCGTTCGAAAATAAAGTCTAATTGTTTCTGGCATCAAATATCTCTGCGAAGTTATTTACAGAAAAATTTAAACCACTTCAATATCCCAAACATTGAAGTTCCCATGAGATTTTGTTTAGGCGTAATACCAAAAATAGCCACCGGGTGACATTGAATTCCATTGAATTAAATTGTGTGCATTCTGCCATAACATATAAATAAATTTCTGTCCAAATATCACTTCTGTCACAAAATATGGAACCATGAGACTCAGACCTTTCTGACAATATGTGTTTTGTCATAATTAGAAAAGGTTTTGATCATAAATTATGAAACATGATGATGCCCAAAAGGGGCGGAGCCTGATAAAATAATTTAGAGTACCGTTTCTATGGTAACGCAACATTCAATTTCAAAATGGTTTTCACAGGATGAATTCTGAGTTCGTAAGCTTTCAAATGATACCTAATTTATGATAACTACTAAAATATGTGATGTAATAAGAAAAGGTGATAAAAAATATAATAATATATTTTAGAGGATAATATATATAATATACTTTTTAGAGGATAATATTATTTTATATTTTTTATTGACAAATACAAGATTATATATATTTTATTGTGAACTTTTAGCATGCAAATCAAAGTTTGAATGATTAAAAGTGTGGTTGTTGACTTTTTGTTACAAAGGTGAAAACTTCTGTAATGATGCAGATTTTTTGATGCACACTCTTGTCATATATTAATCCATTACTCTTACAAAATATATTTTTTCTGCAAAATCATCAACAAATATGTATTCTTGAGTTTTAGACCTTTCCAACGATATATAGTTTGTCATGACTAGATTAGGATCTAATAGTAATATAGTGAAGTAAATTTAGGTTGCCCGTATACGGGCAGGTGACAGTGTGTCTGCCTTCCATAGATATTTTTAGCTGTCCTGCCAACTACTTGCTTACAAAGTTACACAACAAATACATATGTTTAAAAAATATGGTAACAAAATGGCATGTAATATTACTGAGTAAATTCTTTTTAGAAATTAGAAATATACTCACCTAGATGTGTGTATCAGCACTGGATCTGATGACAGCTTCAGTCTGAGAGAGAGATATCGGACTCCTGCCTTAAATACATCTCCAGAGAGGAGAAACCCCCACAGGCCTCGAGGCAGAACAGTGCACTACTGTTGGCATTGATCCAGGTTTGTTTTCACCGACTGAACATATTCAATCAATCGACACTATGTTTGTCGTTGGTCTGTCAGGACAGTGTGAACATGTCAGTTATTTGTAATGCTCTATGCTCCAACTGGTTTGTTGGAATTTGTTGGCGTTTGTCTGTGTGGCCTAGACCAGCAGTCCCCAACCTTTTTTGCGCCACGGACCGGTTTAATATCAGACAATATTTTCACGGACCGGCCTTTAAGGTGCGCCTAAATATAGCGCCTAAAATGCGTAGAAAACGCTAGGCGCAAGGTTGCGCTCCGGAGGCGTCTGTCGTTGCTAAGCAACCATCAGCTGCGCTCTCCGTTACAGCAAGGAAATTTCAGCAATGGATTTCCACCACCGAAAAACCCTTGCTGTAACTCTGTTACCAGATTTATTTACTAAGAAGTTGTGCAGTGTTTGGGTGCACCCAATACTACAAAAACCATGGGTAATTTCACCAGCTGATTCAGGAGCTCCGCCTGGACAATGGGAGGTCCAAAGCCTATTTCAGAGTGGACAAGGACCAGTTTGATTATTTTAAGAAAAGTTGGCCCAAGCATCAGTAAACAGAGCTTCTGCCGTGAAACTCTCCTGCGCAACGGCTCTGCATTTGTCTGAGGTTAGACTATAACTGAAGTGGTCATAAAACGCCAGAAATAGCAAACACATACACATTTATATATAGAATATAGAACAATTCTGGATAAACAATGATGGATTTAACAAGGAATCAGTTGTGAGCATTAATATTTTTAGTAAAAATATTTTTCACTAGTAACTAGTGCAGCAGTTTACAGTGTTGAAGATGATTGGTTGGTTCTTGTCACGTGACCTATAGTGCGCTTGCGGCATTCTGAAAAAGTTTAGATGTTTTTTCGGCGCGGACTCGCTTGAAGAAAACGAGAGCGTCGGTTCCATTATGAGTGCGCATACCGCGCGCCTACATTTGCAATAATAAACTTGAGCGCGCAAAAGACACGATATTTGAACAGGTAAATGTGTGAATAAATAAAACAGAAATAATGTAAGTTATTTATTCTTTCTGTGCGGCCCGGTACCAAATGAGCCACGGACCGGTACCGGTCCGCGGCCCGGGGGTTGGGGACCTCTGGCCTAGACCACTGATTCTCAAAGTGTGTTCTCATTTTTCTCAGTTATTTTGCTTTATTTCCAGATTCATTCATCGACTCTTTCTAACGCACTAGAGCTTGTTCACACACGCACATTCTTCAAAACCTTTGCTTTAAATCTCTCGACAAACTAAAAGACGTAAATGATATTTGTATGTATTCTAAATAAAAGATATAGATTGTACTGAATGTCAGCTTGCTTATTCTGCTCAAGATAAGGATTTATTCAGTCCACATGTCATGCAGACAAGAAACTCTTCTTCTTACCACAGGCTAAGACCTGTCGTTCCAAACACACAACTTTGCGTTGTGGATGTACTTTGGTTCTATGTGGCCTAGTGGCCTTGTCTCTGTGTGACCATCAAGAACAGCACACAGGGGATCTTCTTCAGGAGACAAACTCTCACCATCCTCCAATACCCTGAGCAGCTTTCCAATGTCCCGATCATTCAGTTGTAAACTTCTCAAGTGATCCCTGTCCGTAAACAACACAGACGACAAGGAACGCAAGTTTAGACTCCCAAGAACAGCGCAATCAGGAAGAATGTCAAGCGGCTGACCCCAGGTAGGTAAGGGGTTCCTGGACAAACTTTCAGGAACGCTGTTGGACACTTCAGGTTTATAGATAATTTCGAAATCAAAGTCCTGCAACCGAAGTGACCACGAGCCAACCTTCCAGTGGGGTTTGGTTGTGACATCAACCGCTTCAGACTGCTGTGGTCGGAAAAAATGTGCTCAACCATGGATGTATGACCTAGATGTCCATCAAATAAATCAGCTCTCAACTCAAAAGGATCTCAACTCAGAAAGCTTCATTTTTTCTATATCATTCAGAGCAGCCATGTCGAATTTTTGTTCAGGAACTGACATCGTAAGTCTTGTAAGGATTTTACCAGGCGACTCGACCCATAACACTTGAAGAAACACACACACGCACATACACACTGCTGAACCCTGGACACACACACACGCACGCGAGCCCCTCACCCACACACACGAGTCCGGCCAGAGTCCAGTTACAAACAGTATTCCTGACCTAAGAAAGACCCTTCCTTTGTTTAAAGGGGGGTGAAACACTCAGTTTCAGTCAATCTCATGTTAATCTTGAGTACCTATAGAGTAATATTGCATCCATCATATCTCCAAAAACTCTTTAGTTTTATTATATTTATAAAAGAAAGATAGGCTGTACCGAGTCTTTCCGGAAAAAAACGAGCGGGTGGAGGCGTGCCGTGTGGGCGGAGCTAAATAATCACGAACACCATGTCATGCGCAAGTTTTAGAACATTTCTGTGTGTCTACTCGTGGTTTATGAAGACATGATTTGGTTTTACAATAAGCAAACAGACACCTACAGTAGCCACCTAAACAAATGTATTTAATCAAACACACACCATACATCGCATGCTCCATAGACACATTAACTATACGTGATCATGTTGTTTAGCGTACTTGCTGTGCTTAAGTTACACGCCGATAGACACACACAGATATTTGAAGCAGTTCTTCTCACCGCCTGCGGTTCCAACGCAAGACCGTTAACCTTTAGTGTTCGACTGCTCCATCCTTGAGAACTAAAGATTAGCAAATCCGGCTTCGAACTGGGCCTTGTTTATAAAAAAATCATCCTCGAAATGCATGGAACAAACAAGAACACTTTTACAACTGTGTTGATGTTCTGGAAAAACAAACTCCATCCACTGGTCCCTTAACGCTTGATTCTTTGGGAATCTGTGCAGTGTTGTCTTGCCTTGGCAACCGAAAACACACTTCTCTGGTGACATATTGCAGCGCAGCCGATGCACAGCACTTTGATGGGCGTAGGTTACGGCCAGAGTCGTATATAGAGATGGCTCTGGTTACGGCTATCGCTCTACAGCTGCGCGCGCGCCCTTCCGAGAGAAGTGCCCTTAGGACTGTATAAGGAAATTCCGGCGCAGCTGACGTCAGACGCGCACATACTCGAAAAAAAACTTTCCGAAACTTGTGACAACCAGGAAGGAGTATTTTGAGAACAGAAATACTCAATCAAACGTACAACTTAATTTTTGAAACTTGAATCCAACTCTCTAACAGTGTAAAAAACTCACTATGCATTAAATAGCATTTCACCCCCCCCCCCCCCTTAAAGACATTTAACCAGATATATTCAATGTGTTCTATGTATGTTTGTTTGTCCATGTAACATTGGAATAACTGTGACTTTATCATTATGCATTTTACACATAACTGGCTGGCTAGGGAGGGAGGGAGGGGGTTGTGGGGGAGGGAACCATAAAATGACTTGTTTTGAAGAATTGTTCATTCTGAAATTGTTCATTCATAAAATGGAGACTTATATTGTATCATGTTGCAAATATTGTTTGAACGCTGTATCCAATAAAACATATGAAAAAAAAAAAATGAAAAAAAAAAAAAAAAAGCCAGTGATCAAGTCATATTTTGCCTGCAATAAGAGATATTATGCAAGGTCAGCAATAGTACTCTGTGTGAAAGTGTATTTGCAACTCTATCTCTAGTGCCAGTTTTTTCTTTAGAAGCTGGGATCATAAACTGTGTTGTTAATCTAATGTCATGTTTTCAGATTAATATTTCTGAAGAAGAATGGAGGAAAACAGCACATTAATTTGATGTGAAGTGGCAATTTCCTCATTGCAATTGAGCAATTGATGGAAAACATCTCCATTCCTGCCAAAATTCAACAAGTTTTTCCTCTTTTTTTAAAAAATTGTACGAGCACCAACGATTTCACACAATTTCTCCCGAGAGAGGGGGAGGCAATAACAAACAATAATTCACCTGCAAGCTCGTCCGACAGCAAAAATTGTACAATGTTTGATTGAATCTCCGTCAGTCAGCGTGTGATGATGTCCAAAACCATCCTGATAGCCATAGGGCACTTTTTGAGGGAATAACCATTTGTTAAAAAACAGCCGAAACCTGTGGACGTTATCAAGTGCACTCAATCAATCCCACAATGCACCACTTATGCCTTTAAATGCCTAGCAAACCGTCGTAGAAATGTGGACATGAAGTTGATCGTTGGTCAGTCAGTATGGCTTTAGGAGAACCCACTCGCGAGAACAACTGCATGATTTGGGGGATGTTAGAAGGGCCAGAAACAGAAGTGTAGAGGATGCTTTCAGATTATAAAGAGCTCAGTAAGAAACATCTATAACCACACAACAACACAAGCCAACCTGAGACACCTGTCACACGCAGGCTCACTATTGGCCAACGCTGGTCATGTGTGTGTGGTGTGTGTGACGTATAACACAGAAGCGCTGCGCTGTTACACTAGTGAACTCACTTGAGGCCCACAGAGAAGGAAATGAAGAGTTGAAATAAAGTTGTTATTTTTGTTTGTTTTTGCGCACAAAAATTATTCTCGTCGCTTGATAAACTTAAGATCTAGCCACTGTAGTCACTTGAACTATTTTAACGATGTCTTTCTTTAATAACTTTTCGGGGCCGGCAAGTTTCAATCCCTCAGAAGCCTATGGAGGAGTGACCCAGCTCTCAGATTTAATCACAAATATCTTCATTTGTGTTCTGAAGATGAACGAAAGTCTTACGGGGTTGAACAACATGTATTATTTCAACAGGGACAATGTGCAAAAAAACATTAATTAAAGATACTTTGCACCAGATTTAGCTTAAGCTAATTTCCATCTGCAGTCCCCGAGCAGGTAAGTTACAATACAAAATATACAATATAAAATATAATAATTAATCACTCAAATACAACCATTCCCCATTACAACCATCAGTCCAACTAAATCATACCAAGATTACTACAATAAAACCTCACTAAAAAGTCATATTTACATACACAATTATCTATGCTGGCACAACTGGTTGTCCAATAACACTTTCCTTGTATTACGAGAAAAATCCTTCAGGTCAAAAGTAAGTTTCAGACTCTGTGGGAGTTTGTTCCATTCTTTAATGCCCTTGAATGAGAAGGCTGTCTGTGCAAAGGCCGAGCTACGTTTAGGCAGCCTGCAATCATTGCAACTCGTTGACCTGGTACTCCTAGTCATCTGTTCTGAACAAAAATGTACAAATGTTTTCAGGGGAGGAGGCGCAATATTATTCAAAATTTTAAAAACTAATCGCACATTGGCATACACAATTATATTATCAAAGTTTAACATACTGTGTTTTCCAAGAACCAGACAGTGATGATATCTCAGTGTTTTTTTTATCTAATACTTTAACAACTTGATTATATAAAGATTTTAAAGGTTTTATTGCTGTTTCACTCGTCTGTGACCAACAAGAAATACAGTAATTAATATGGGGAATTATCATTGCCTCCAGGTGTCACGTTTTGATGTGTTTAGTTCTGTTTTGTGATCTTGTTTTCCCCTGTCTTTTGTGATTTTTGGTTTAGTCCTGTTAGTTTTCCCGCTCCTCGTTTGTGTTCAGTTTCTTCACCTGTTTTCAGTTAATTATCTCGTTTGGTTCAGTTCATTTAAGCCCTGTGTTTTCCCTCAGTGTGTGTTGGTCGTCGTCTATGTATGGTTGTGTTTACCCTGAAGTCCTGGAATCTGTTATTTTGTTCCTGTTTGTTTTTTGGAAGTTTAAGTTTATATAATAAATATCCTAAACTGCTGCTACTACTGTGTCCTCGTCTTCGGCTACCTGCACACACCCTGACAGAACGACCAACCGTACAATAATAAAAACGAAGATGAGCCAGAGGAGATGTCACCGGAGGAAAAAGGTGAAACCAATCAACACACCTATCCTCTTCCAAGAGGAGCGCTCTCTAGAAGAGTATGCGGGGCTGTACCTAGAGTTCTATGATGACGTGACTCAGGATGAAGAGGAATTGACGCAAAGTTTCTGGGGTGGATTAAAAGACCCTCTCACCCAGATAATTTTGGTGAAGGACCTACAAATGTCCTTCTTGGAGTTTGTGGATCACACGCTGTGGGCGTGTGGATCCAACTACCACGTGGAAGATCTCCCACTCCAGCCAGTTCTAAGTCCGGTATGTCCTGAGCCCGTCGCCTGCCCGCCTGAGCCCGTCGCCTGCCCGCCAGAGCCTGAGCCCGTCGCCTGCCCGCCAGAGCCTGAGCCCGTCGCCTGCCCGCCAGAGCCTGAGCCCGTCGCCTGCCCGCCAGAGCCTGCACTCCGCATCAGCCCTGCCACCAGATCTTCCCCGGATGATATCCAGTATGAATGATCCCCCGCTGATGTCAGTGCGATCAGCCAGAAAGAGGGCTGCCGAGGCTGGGGTTCATGTCACGCTCACTGATCCTGAGCCTTCACCGCTGGTCCCGTCCAGCGTTGACCCAGAGACCGTCCAGCCAGAGACCGTCCAGCCAGAGACCGTCCAGCCAGAGACCGTCCAGCCAGAGACCGTCCAGCCAGAGACCGTCCAGCCAGAGACCGTCCAGCCAGAGACCGTCCAGCCAGAGACCGTCCAGCCAGAGACCGTCCAGCCAGAGACCGTCCAGCCAGAGACCGTCCAGCCAGAGACCGTCCAGCCAGAGACCGTCCAGCCAGAGACCGTCCAGCCAGAGACTGTCGCATGCCCGCCAGAGCATGAGTCCAGCCCAAGCTCCTGAAATGCTGGTTCCGTCCAGTTCCGAGTCCCCTGATGTGCTGGCCCCGTCCAGTTCCGAGTCCCCTGATGTGCTGGCCCCGTCCAGTTCCGAGTCCCCTGATGTGCTGGCCCCGTCCAGTTCCGAGTCCCCTGATGTGCTGGCCCCGTCCAGTTCCGAGTCCCATGATGTGCTGGCCCAGTCCAGTTCCGAGTCCCCTGATGTGCTGGCCCCGTCCAGTTCCGAGTCCCATGATGTGCTGGCCCAGTCCAGTTCCGAGTCCCATGATGTGCTGGCCCCGTCCAGTTCGAGTCCATGATGTGCCCCGTGATCCTGCGCCAGAGCCCGTTGATCCTGCGCCAGAGCCCGTTGATCCTGCGCCAGAGCCCGTTGATCCTGCGCCAGAGCCCGTTGATCCTGCGCCAGAGCCCGTTGATCCTGCGCCAGAGCCCGTTGATCCTGCGCCAGAGCCCGTTGATCCTGCGCCAGAGCCCGTTGATCCTGCGCCAGAGCCCGTTGATCCTGCGCCAGAGCCCGTTGATCCTGCGCCAGAGCCCGTTGATCCTGCACCAGATGCGCCAGAGCCCGTTGATCCTACACCAAATGCACCAGAGCACAATGATCCTGCACCAGAGCCCACTGATTCTTCACCGCTGGTCCTGCCCAGCCCAAGACCCTCGTTGCTGCCGGATCCCCCCTTTCCTGTCAATTTCCCCATTAAAATTTTGGGGGGGCGCCCACCCGAAGGGTCCCACAGCTCCGCCCTGGACGCCCGAGGGTCCCACAGCTCCGCCCTGGACGCCCGAGGGTCCCACAGCTCCGCCCTGGACGCCCGAGGGTCCCACAGCTCCGCCCTGGACGCCCGAGGGTCCCACAGCTCCACCCTGGACGCCCGAGGGTCACACAGCTCCGCCCTGGACGCCCGAGGGTCCCACAGCTCCGCCCTGGACGCCCGAGGGTCCCACAGCTCCGCCCTGGACGCCCGAGGGTCACACAGCTCCGCCCTGGACGCCCGAGGGTCACACAGCTCCGCCCTGGCCACGCCCACAGCCTGCTCTGCCATGGCCACGCCCACAGCCTGCTCTGCCATGGCCACGCCCACAGCCTGCTCTGCCATGGCCACGCCCACAGCCTGCTCTGCCATGGCCACGCCCACAGCCTGCTCTGGCATGGCCACGCCCACAGCCTGCTCCGCCCTGGAGGCTTCCTGGACCTGCACCATGCCCTCGTCAGCCTCCAGGGCGCCCACCCTCCCACCCCTTTGGATGTTATACGGCGCGAGGACGGGGGGAGGTACGGTCACGTTTTGATGTGTTTAGTTCTGTTTTGTGATCTTGTTTTCCCCTGTCTTTTGTGATTTTTGGTTTAGTCCTGTTAGTTTTCCTGCTCCTCGTTTGTGTTCAGTTTCTTCACCTGTTTTCAGTTAATTATCTCGTTTGGTTCAGTTCATTTAAGCCCTGTGTTTTCCCTCAGTGTTTGTTGGTCGTCGTCTATGTATGGTTGTGTTTACCCTGAAGTCCTGGAATCTGTTATTTTGTTCCTGTTTGTTTTTTGGAAGTTTAAGTTTATATAATAAATATCCTAAACTGCTGCTACTACTGTGTCCTCGTCTTCGGCTACCTGCACACACCCTGACACCAGGTACATTTTTGCAGCATCATGAGTCAATGCATTCCTAATGTCTAAAACCAGACAAACTGTATTTTAGCGTGCTGCAAATTTTCTTAATGTTTTTTAAAAGTAAAAGTAGAATCCAAAACAAGACCCAAATATTTAAATTCTTTCACTACTTTTATTTGACTCTGATTTGCATAGATGCCTGGCGAGGAGAACTTCAAGCGGTTAGTTTTGGTAAAATACATTGCTACTGTTTTATTTACATTCAGTGTGAGCGAGGCAGAAGTAAGCCAACCTAAGATTTTTCCATAACATTGGTTAACCTATTAGCTACAATGGTTGCATCACTTCCATGCACGTAAACTACAACATCGTCCACGTACATTACCATGTCCACCTCACCACACACAGAAGGAAGATCATTTATGTAAAGCGCAAACAGCAATGGCCCAAGAACAGAGCCTTGTGGGACACCCAAGTCATTAGACTTAGATGTTGATAACTTACTTTTGACTCTTACGCATTGGACACGGTTACTGGGATAGGATTCTACCCACTGCAGTGCACTTAGAGACAAATTATAGTTACTCAGTTTTCTCAGTAGCACAGAGTGGTCGACTGTGTCAAACACCTTGCTTAGATCCAAAAACACGGCTCCCACGATGGTGAAAATGGTGTTTTCTATATCCAAATTGCATAGGATGTAGTATATTGTTTTTGTTTAAATGTTCTTTTATCTGCTCCGCAATTGCTTTCTCAGCAATCTTTGAGACAACTGGAAGTATACTAATCGGCCTGTAATTGCTGACCTCATGTTTGTCCCCCGATTTGAAAACTGGAGTGATTACTGCAGTTTTAAAAGCAGTGGAAAAAAAACTCTTCAATTGATTTATTTATTAGGTATGTGATAGGAGTTACAAAAAAATCTTTGTTTTTTAAGAAGAGCATTATCCATTCCCAAATATCTTTACTTTTAGAACTTGTCAATGATTGCAATTTTTTTTTTATTTCAAATTCATTTGCCAATTTAAATTTAAGCATATTTTGTTCTTGTGAGATACAATCAGATCTCTTACATAAATCAATACAATCAGATGCTCGTATATAATTATTTGAATCTCTATTTTGTATTCCCAGTTCTTTGACTGATTCTATGAAGTAATTATTAAAATGATTCGCCACTATTTGCGCATAAGTTTCCAAATATCCTTTATTATTAATTTCTAATTTATGACTTTTACAACTCTTCCTACCAGTTACTTTATCAATGTTTGCCAAAGTCTTTTAGTATTTCCTTTTGCTTGATCAATTAAGTTCATAAAGAAATTTGCTTTAGTTTTTCGTAACAGTGTAGTAACTTTATTTCTGAGCTCCTTGTACAAAAGCGAGTCTGTCAAAAGGCCTGTTTTCAAGGAATTTTTAAGTGCTGCATCTCTTAGTTTCATTAAATTAGATTAGATCTGATATTCTATTTGTCGTAATTGGATCTCTGTTAAATTCTTTGTAATCTTCTTTGGTGAGCCAAATATCTTGAACCTTGCATTTTCCATGCATCACGTTTCAGACTATATTTGTAATGTTTCACAGTGCCATCATAGTAGTTTTGTGCGCAAAGTATCTCACGCGGGAGTAACGCGTAAATGCGCGTAACTAACGTAAATCAAGCAAACTATTACTTACAGGCTACGAAGAGTTGGTGAATAACACATCTACGGACCGGAGGGCATAATATGGAATTTTTTAAAGAAAATTTCTTGTACAAAATAAATTCAAGCACTTTCAAGGACCTGTATCTCTGTGTGTTTGTTTTCAAAAACTTTCCAGGGCCTTGACAGTTTTTTCAGATTCACAAATTTCAAGGAACCCTTGATGGGAACCCTGGATCCAGGAGATGAGCAGCACAACACAAAGATCATGAAGAATCTCAATGCAAGAGTTGAACAACCACTTGAGTCTGAAAATCAGAACGCCACAACACCAAACTCCTTGAAAACTCTTATTTGTCTCGCGAGTCGCCACTAACAGAGGGACGGTGATCCAGCACACGGTGACCCAGCACACCATACATCGAGTCGAACCATGGAAAGTTCCTTCTCTGAGCTCCGCTTTGTCCATTGTGCATTTTAATCGCCTTGTACAATATACTGCGTCCGCGACTTTTTAATTTTTTTCCTGAACTTGAAGTGTTGCTCGCTGCTTAGCTTAGAAAGTTCAGCATCGATGTATTTTAACGTCCTCGTTTCTTCACACGCCGTCATTCTTCTGCCCAAATGCTCAGAAGAGCTTTGGTATCTTCCACAGACCAGTACAGGCCATTCTCCATTTTGAGCAGCGATTATTTTGCGCGATATAAAAAGGTGAAATGTGCATCTTGCTTCATAACGTTCCATAACACCGATAAACTCCGCCTTTTACCTTGAGCACGCCTCTAGCCCGAGCTGGCCCGCTTTGGCCCAAGGTATTCGACGGGCCAGAAATCCTGGCCGTTGGCCCTGAGTAAGCCCCGATCAAGCCCCGGAAGTGACAGTGGAAACGCGACTGGCCCTGGCACGCACCAGCACGGCTCGGCCCTTGCCCGGCAGTGGAAACGCGGCTAATGGGGTCCATCAACTGTCTGGTTACCGACATTCTTCAAAATATCTTCTTTTGTGTTCAGAAGAAGAAAGAAATTTATACAGGTTTGAAACAACTTGAGGGTGAATAAATGATGACAGAATCTTCATTTTTGGGTGAACTATTCCTTTAATGACAGATGCAGCTCTGTACTGTACGCTCTTGGGTTTTGAGCGCTTGTATTCTGGTTAGAAATTCCCAAGGGGAGTCTGTGCCAAACTCAGTCTGGATTCGGGTGCTCTCGAGGCTCGATGGGATTGATTATTCAGGTTCAGATAATAGGTGTTAGAAGAAAATTACTCTGAGATTTGTTATAGAAAAGTTTACGAATCACCACAATCAATGATTTCGTTTTAATAGCCTAACAAAGTACAGAATAAAAATCAACATAAAACAAACATGAGTCGCCTTCACCACGAGATTCTTGCGTTTCTCACAATTTAAACTCTTCAGAAATCGCCGGGTTTTCCTCAGCAAGAAGCATTTGCATAGTATATAAAAAGATACAGCATTTGGTAAAACAGTCACACAGTAACAGTCAGCTTCGCCCCCTCGGGTTTCACAGACCTGAGCTTATCTGACTTCCTCCTTGCCTTCACACTTTTAACATACATATTTATCATAGGAAAGCAGAAGTTATTTGTCTCGGTTGCTTCATATACTCTTCTACCGAAACGCACTTGCGGCTCTCAGCAGTTTAGTAAGCTCTCTGAAGCGACATAGTATATGAAAAAATACATTTATTAGCATATATGAGTTACCCATCACACTTTCTTAATGATTTAACAAACTCATAACACATGAACAAACTCAGCAGGCGGTGTCAAGTTTCAAAATAAATAACACACCCTCTATTCTTTATTTCAAACAATTTTCCTCTAAATGTTCTTCATCAGTTGATTGTTTTATGAGTTTCATCAACCTCATATTCAATCGCTCTTGTTGTCTAATTATTTGCATCATCTCTCTTGCTGTGGAAACGGTTGTCTCCTGAGGAGGAACTTCACGTCTTCTGTCTTCGTTGTTTCTTGGCTTCTTTATTTTCTTCTTTGCTTTGTCTTTTCTGAAGATTTGCTACAAATGAATCATCCAAATTAATCTGAAGCTTGTTTGTTATTGTTTTTTCTTCGACCAGGGAATTTACAATGGAAATACACTCATCACACTTCCCGATAATGTGCAAGTGTGTTTGATATATGGACCCAGTTTTCGGACCCAGCAGAAAGGGGCGCTGCCGATTCCCTCGCCACACCCGGGTACTAGACTCAGTCCAGTCGGGCTTGGGCCCTAATAATAAAAAAAATAATCCTTAGAAAAACAATAGGGCCTTCACCATTTCAGGGCTTGGGTCCTAATTAGGGCACAAAGAACACGGGCAAAACGAAATAGAATGGTTCGGTTTCTGTATAGCTCTAAAAAAAATCCCCTACATAATTTTTCTGCCTTTTCTCCGCCCAGCTCACACATCCTCATCCTGCCACTCTCAAACATACTCGGAGGACATTGTAACACAAACTTGTTTGTAAGTTGTGATGTATAGTATTCAAGTTAGTAACAAGCTTTCTCATTGGTCATTATGTATGTGCATATGTTCAAGGAAGTGTTCAGTGGTTCATGACATAAGTTGTTAAGGAGTGGTTTCTGTAATTCATGAAGTCAAATCGAGCGAAGGATCGTGTTGTCAGACTGCAGGCGTTTAGAGAGATTACTTCATTGATACAGACATGTGAGTACACTTTTCATAGATTTATTCACCATTAATAACATTTAATGTATAACAGTTTTAAAAATGAAAGAAAAGCCCCAGCAAACATTGGTCCGACGGCAACGTCGTGTCCCTGGCCAAAAATAGTCGCGGTATGACGGCATAAATCGGTAAAAATATGTAACACAGAACATTTCCTAAAAATGCATTCAGATACACTTGTACATGTCTACAGTTGCATGTATAATTGTTATTTTAACTTTTAGCTACGTAGTTCAATATATAGCGCATCGGGTGAGAGGACGTCACCTGGCGACGTCTGTTCCACGTGCATTTATAGTCCAGAATGACCCTCTATCAAATCCTTGTGAAATATGCAAAAGCTGTGCTTAATCCTTGCATGGTTAATACTGCAATAATTAATTTAATTGCCCAAGTAGTTTTAAAGAGGTTGTGAAGACGTCCACTGACGTCCGTTACACGTCTAGTCAGGCTGTGTGAATATACGTCCACTGACGTATTTTGCACGTACAGTCTAGCAAGACAGAAAAAAATATCAGGAATTATCTTTATGAAATACACAATTTGTATACAAAGTAAATATATTTTCTTTATCTTGTTTAAAAAAATTATAATCACAAAGTGCCCAGTGTGGTTACGTGATTGCAAAGCTGCCTTGTAGCCTACCTGATGTATTCGTTGTTATTTTTTATGGAATGTATGCATATACATCATGTAAAACAGAAATATACCCGGTCACAATTTATGTCTGAGTTGGCCAAAACCATAAACTGTGCTGCCAAAATGTAATAACAAAACATCTCGCGATATTACAAAATCCTGTGATGGGATAGATTATCTCGCGAGATGTTAAGGCGTTCTCATAGATTCTGGAACTTTGAACAACCACGAGGAGAGAGGAGGGAGTTGTGTCGATATTATTATGGAATTTTTATTATTATAATTTTATTATTATATTATTATGGATTTCATGGAAGGAGAGCTCGATTGCTTACAGAGAGGCCTTAAAAGATGCTAGAACTAATTATTTTTCAACCCTATTAGAAGAAAATAAACATAATCCTAGGTATTTATTTGAACAAGTGACTAAACTAACGAAAAAGAAAGCTTCAAGCCCAGAAGTTTATAAGAAACACAGCAGTAATGACTTTATGAACTTCTTCACTTATAAGATTGATAATATCAGGGACAAAATTATAACTATGCAACCGTCTACTACAGTATCGCATCAGGGAGTATATTGTAGTCTCTGTGAGGAACATTTTGATTCATTTGTTGCTATAGGAGAGGAAGAATTTTGCAAAATTGTTAATTCATCTAAATCGACAACTTGTATGCTAGACCCTATACCGACTAAGCTACTGAAAGAGATGCTTCCAGAGGTCATAGATCCTCTTCTAGATATCATTAATTCATCTTTGTCATTAGGATACGTACCAAAAACCTTTAAGTTGGCTATGATTAAACCGCTTGTTAAAAAACCGCAACTTGATCCTACAGAATTAGTCAATTACAGGCCGATCTCGAATCTGCCTTTTCTGTCAAAGATACTAGAAAAAGCAGTATCCTCACAACTGTGTTCCTTTTTAGAAAGAAATAATATCTGCGAGGATTTTCAGTCCGGATTTAGACCGTACCATAGTACTGAGACTGCTCTCATTAAAGTCACAAATGATTTGCTCCTATCATCCGATCGTGGTTGTATCTCTCTATTAGTGTTACTTGATCTTAGTGCTGCATTTGATACTATCGACCACAACATTCTTTTAAATAGACTAGAAAACTATGTTGGCATTAGCGGAATTGCACTAGCATGGTTTAAATCATACTTATCTGACCGATATCAGTTTGTAGCAGTAAATGAAGAGATGTCTTATCGATCACAAGTTCAGTATGGCGTACCACAAGGCTCAGTACTAGGACCGCTGCTCTTCACTCTGTACATGCTACCATTAGGAGATATAATTAGGAAATATGGAATTAGCTTTCACTGTTATGCTGATGATACTCAGCTGTATATTTCTTCAAAACCTAACGAAACTTACCAATTCACAAAATTAACGGAATGCATAGCTGATATAAAAAATTGGATGACCAGTAATTTCCTATTACTAAATTCTGAAAAAACAGAGATTCTAATCATTGGACAAAAAACTTCCTCACCTAATAACCTAGAATACTGTCTAACACTTGATGGCTGCTCTGTTAAGTCTTCGACGTTAGTTAGGAACCTGGGTGTGCTCTTTGATACTAATCTTTCATTTGAAAGTCACGTGTCTAGTATCTGTAAAACCGCATTTTTCCATCTTAAAAATATATCTAAATTACGTCATATGCTCTCACTGACAAATGCGGAACAATTAGTTCATGCGTTCATGACCTCAAGGCTAGATTATTGTAATGCTCTACTGGGTGGTTGCCCTGCACGCTTATTAAACAAACTACAGCTAGTTCAAAATGCAGCCGCTAGAGTTCTTACCAGAACCAGGAAGTATGACCATATTAGCCCGGTTCTGTCAACACTGCATTGGCTGCCTATTAAACATCGTATAAATTTTAAAATATTGCTGATTACTTACAAAGCACTAAATGGTTTAGCTCCCCAGTACTTGAGCGAGCTCTTAACGCATTATAGTCCTTCACGTCTATTGCGATCTCAAAATTCTGGCCAGTTGATAATACCTAGAATATCAAAATCGACTGCTGGCGGTAGATCCTTTTCCTATTTAGCACCAAAACTTTGGAACAATCTTCCTAACACGGTCCGGGAAGCAGATACAGTCTGTCAGTTTAAATCTAGACTAAAAACACATCTCTTTGGCTTAGCATACACATAACACATTATAGATTTCTATAATTCAATGTTAGGCTGCATAGATTAGATCAGCCGGAACCGGGAACACTTCCCATAATTCCTGATGTACTTTGTACATCATAAGAAGGATGGCGTCTACGCTAATATTAGTCTCTCTGTTTATCCCGAGGTTTACTGCGGACCGCCGGATCCAGGGCATATCCAGATCTGATGAAGGACCATCACATGGACACGTCGACACGCATTATCAGGGCTGTGAAGGTCCATGGACACCTCACCACTCATCTCCTCACCGGCCGGATGACCCAACCCAGCCAGATGGACTGGATAATGTCGTGAAGGTTCTGATCCCATCTGACTCCTGGCATTATGCTGCCTAACTCATAATCATACACTGTTCATTCGTTGGCCAAAGGAGGACTGGCCCCCCGACTGAGCCTGGGTTCTCCCAAGGTTTTTTTCTCCATTCTGTCACCTGATGGAGTTTTGGTTCCTTGCCACTGTTGCCTTCGCCTTTTGGCTTGCTTAGTTGGGGACATTTAATTTTCAATTGAACAATACTATTACAACATTGTTTTCCTGTTATCTCTGTAAAGCTGCTTTGAAACAATTTGTATTGTAAAAAGCGCTATATAAATAAAGGTGACTTGACTTGACTTGACTATTAAAAATCTAATGTTGGGTAAGTACATTTTGTATTATTAGAAAATGTGCTTGAGTTTTACTTGTTTGACATGAATGAACCGAAAGAAATGATGCCCACATACATTGTCAACTGAAGTTTACTGAGTTTGGCTAAAATTAGCCAGTAGGCTAAAAGTTACTTTGAACGCATACAACGGTACTGTTTAATGATACAGTCAAAGTCATTACTGTAACTTATTAATGTAGCCTTTTGAGAGTTTCTTTCAGAAAGTAAATTATCTGAATTGGAATGAAATGTTTAGTTGGATTTTAACATGTATGTTTTCAGTAACTGCTGAAGTTAAGATTCAGTAACTGCTGAAGATAAAAGAAATCTTTTATACAATAAAATAAAATGTAATGCATGTTGATTACCTTTTTCTAATGTTTCATTCATGATTCATTCATCTTGTTCCATGTTTTTTTTTTTTTTAGCTGTAGACCATACAAATATTTTGAAAATAAATGCAGATCATTTACCTCAAATTTATAATTGTATTTATTTAAAATATATAATTCTCTTCCCTTAGATGCTGTGAAGAGGTGGAGCCCAAATGCTACAGACTCTGAAATTGATGCAGCAATGACTGAAACACACTCCAGGAAGAGCTGGTGGATACAAAAAATGAGCCAAACAATGTGTTTAAAGGGATAGTTCACCCAAAAATGAAAATTGTCATTATTTACTCAACCTCATGTCATGTTTCAAACCTGTATGTTTGGAAGAATGTTTGTAACCAAGCAGATGTCACTTCCTATTACAGTTTTTCTCAGTCGCTTTGGTGTGTTTTTCACATCATCTCTAACATGTGCTAAATAATAAGTTCATTTCTCAGAACAATTTGTACAAACTGCAATATACAATAGATATGTTTCTAAAGCTAGTCAGTCACTAAAAATCCTTAGTACATCTCTCAAAAGTAAATATTCATGCCAATGATCATGTCAGTGTCATCAGAATGATAAGTCATTGAGTCATTGTTCACGAACAAGGTCGTCAAAATGTTTAGGCATGATGTCAATGTTACTGTGTACTTTGACAGTAGCTATTACCTGATGTAAACTTACAGTAGGCTTCAGTTTGCATGACAGTTACTGTATTGAATTTGCACAAGGCTGCACTTCTATGGCATATGTCAATTTCAACACTACTATTTACATATTACTGTATGTGGGTTATTGATTGAAAGAGAATGGACAAGATTTTGTTTTTCACAGCTTTTACAGTACCAGTGCTAGTTTATGAAAGAAAAAACAAAATAATTTACAGTAAGAAACAGACAAGGGGCACAAAGGAAGAAAAAAAACTAAATTAGAAAGAAACACAGGAAACACCCCTAAGGTCTGTCTATATGCTTGCCAATTGATTACTGTATTCAGGACAACTGGTTGATTGTTGGTTGAACTAACACTTTACATTCCTTCATAAGTGAGGGTCAATTTCACCTGCACGATTCATCAATTCACGTTTTTGTACAAAAGGTCTAATAGAATTGTGTAAAACTATGCTTGACAGTTATGACAAATAATTCAACAATTTTGCATGTAATGGCTTATTCAAGGAACTAATGCTTAGATGTTTTGAGGGGTAAGACTATTCAACAGAGAACCATTTACTATATTTTGATCAACATGACATGAGCAATTGGAAATGTGGAAAAAAGCTGACACTTGTACATTATCAATTGCAATATGTACAAAAGCAATTGCAATTTGTTCAAAGGAATAAGAAATTGCTTTAATGATGTGCACAAGTGACTAGATGATTTGGAATGTGTACAAGTAGTATCAAGAATTGCACTTTTGATCTAAGAAATGCACCAAAGCGACTGAGAAAAACTGTAACTACCATAATAATCTTTCTCCAATAATGGTAGTCAATGGTTGCTCTATTTGCTTGGTTACAAACATTCTTCAAAATATCATCTTTTGTGTTCAGCAGAAGAAAGAAACTCATACAGGTTTGGAACATGAGGTTGAGTAAATAAAAGAATTTAAATTAAATTTTTGGGTGAACTATCCCTTTATATAATAATTCAGTATTTTGTAATTTGTATTTTAGTTTGGTTAACAAATGTTAAACATTGAAAAAAATTAAGAGAAATATAGGCTGTTCAAGATCAATAAAATGCTGGCTAAATCAGAACATGCTGCTTTTTTCTTATATCCACAAATAATGTGTTCTTGTTTGTGATGTGTACACGTGATTAAAACGTTTTATTGACGGTCAGGTCCGACGGGACAAATTTTGGAGCCTTTTAGAACCTTTGTCAAGATGTGTAAACCTCAAGACTTGATTGTCTTTCACGATGTTACACAATATGTGTGTGGTTATTTTAAATGCAGGCTTATATATACACTTAAATTATGCAGCAACACATTTAAACACCCAAATGACGACGCATTTAGACGTCCTGGGACGCGCTGAAGAGACGTGGAATTCACGGCCAGAAAAGACGTTGAAATCACGGCCAGAAAAGACGTTGAAATCACGGCCAGATGACGTCAAAGACGTCGGTTCAACTTTCATTTTGGAACTATTTTTCAACCATGACGGGACGTGTCGGACGGACGTCTTTTCAACGGTCATTACACGTCCAAATGTTTGCTGGGGCAACACAACCTCAGTTTGCGATTGTTTATTTCATGATCTCAGTGAAAGTACTGAAGTCTGCCCTGATATAGGCTATCTGCTCTGCCGACTGTCCGGGTTTTTTTTGTTTGTTGCAAGAATCTTTAGGACTTCAGCTTTCAGCTTCAGATTTTCAGAATCTACAACCTGTAGAATTAAAGAACATCAGGCATGCATTACTGTAATCTTTAGATGATATACTGTGCCATTTGAATAAATATATGTCATCATACGCCATTGTTTCACAGGAGCTTTACAGAAAACGCATGCGTCTACATTATAATTTAGCGGAATATATTTCAGAAATATACATATAAAAATTGTGGCTTTCCAATAAAAACCGTCTCTGATAAACTCAGGGAAATCGTCCCCCACTCTCCCCTAATGTAATGTCTTAATAAATAGTTTTCGCGTACAAATGATACGCACTTTATGGCGTGTAATACGCACACACTCCCCAACCCTAATCCTACCCAAGGGGTTTTCAGTGCGTATCATGCACACTAAAAACATTTTTGGCGTATAAATGGCACGAGAAATAACATTCGTGGTGGTATAGATACGCACTTTCATGAGATTGTGTTGGAACAACAGTAACATCAGGAACAGCAGGGGCATGTTCAAGATCACAACGGTGCGCAACGTTTTGCTACGGTTTCTGTGTTGAACGTCATGTTTCCTGGAAACGGCTTGCACCGTTGTGCAACGGGGTTTGAGATGCGTTTTCTCTTGTTTGGTGGGTGTGTCAGAACTGCAGTCCAATCAGCAGCAACATGTGTATACAGCACGCGGGATTAAAGTGAACGCGCACAATGGAAGTAATTTACAAATGTGTTCCATACGCAACAACTGAGGATATTAGAAGACATGTTTGTCGTAAGTTTTATTGTAAAAATATAGGATATCAACATAATGATGTAGTTGTTTATATTTTTAGTTTCATTGCAAGTGTATGACATTTTGTAGGCTATAAAAATAAACAATGCATGTAAAGTGCTTTTCCTAAAAATGAGAAAGAAAATACAGGTTAATAAAACAGTATGAACAACAAATAAAGTCAGTATGTGAGGCTAAATAGATGTTTCAGTCTTTATTAGGTAAGATGTGCTTCCATTTCAGTTTCCACAAATCCCTTCACTCGATTGGGATGTTCTCTTGTGTTCTGGGCGGCAAGTGCAGTAGCTGTAACATCGGCATATTTTGTAGTATTAAACACCTATACTGACTTCATCAGGCTCCGATAATTCTTCACAAAGAACACAAAAAGCCTTCTCAGCTGCCGTAGTTGGAACTCTTGCGTCATCACAACAGTGCGTTCAACGCGTCACCGTTTCGGTTTAAAAAACGTTTTGTCAGCGCTGAACGCAGCCCAGCTCTGATAGTTTCTCTCCTACGCACTTCCTAAACTCTCCTCATTAACCCTGTAAATGCTGAAGAAAACAGCAAATCACAACTATTACAAACAGACTTCTGCACTGTATAGTGCTATAAAATACAACATTACTTGTTTTAGCAATTTTAAAAAAGATCTGGATCTGCCGCATGTCATTTATTCATTCATATCCACAAGTTTCCTACGTCCCATGAGGCTTTGCGTCAAAAGTGGGCGCGACTTCCGGTTCGAAGTAAACAAAGCGCGAACACTCATTCATTCAACAGTTGACAGTCATTCAAGATATAGCGGTCCAAACTTGCAAACGATGTGGGAACACAACCTAAACGAAATAAAAAAGGTTGAAATAACAGTACCTTTACCCTCCGCAGTAGATAGTTGGGAGGATGACATGAAGAAGTGGCCGCGTATCACGTATGGTAGTATTTTTAGCTATTTTGTAGATTCAGTAGCCTGATAGTAAGGCGATGAGCAATTTAAAAAGCTCAGAGACATATCAGTATTTACACAGTAATAAAGTCGGTCGGGTGTTATTTAAGGACGTCGGAAATGACCTTGTGTATCTTAAAGCTGACATTGAGCCGAGCCAGAGCCTACAAGTAACGCATCATAAGGCTTGGGTGCTAGCGTCAGTGACAGGTGAAGTACAGACAGCGGGTTGTTCATGTATTTCAGGGCCAGGACGCTCTTGTAGTCATGCAGCAGCACTTTTGTGAAACGTCAGTAAAGTAAGGATAATTAACACGAAAATGTATTGCATTGTGATATCATTAATTAATTAATAAATGTACTAAACTGAAATGTTTACTGTGTGTTATAATTGAGTCGGATAAACCCCTTGAGATGGACCATCTCGTTTTCGAGGGGGTCCTAAATACAATGCAATACAAAACAAGGGACAAATCAAACACATTACAATAAAAAGACATAAACAATACCACAATCAACACGCTACACAAACACACAAAAAAAAACAAAAAATAAGATAAGATATGTAGATAAATACAACCACTAGATAGCCAGACAGAGGCTGTGATCCAATACTTGCCAGCACAAAATAGAGTGACCTATAATATATATATATATATATATATATTATATATATATATATATATATATATATATATATATATATATATATATATATATATATATACATATATACACATATACACACACATACATACATATACATATATATATACATATACATATACATATATATACATATACATACATACACATACATACACAGCATCATCTGAAACATGAACAATTTAATTCATAATAAGACAAACTATTTTTAAATATGTGAAATGATGTTAAAGATCGTATATTTAAAGGTAATTTATTCCAGTCTGAAGGAGCCTTAAACATAAATGCTCTCTGTCCTATTGCTTTTTTGACTATAGGAGTGCTAAAGAAATATTGTGTAGAATGCCTAAGGTTATGTATGGAAAAATACGGTACCAGAAACCTTTTTAAATATTGAGGATAGTTAGAATGTACACATTTAAATACGAGTTGCAGCCAGTGTATGTGTCTTCTTATATTGAGTGAGGGCCATTTAAGTAAGTTATACATAACACAATGATGAGTATTATAAGAACATCCAAGAGAGAATCTGCAGAGATTATTATATGCTGTATTAAGTGGTAAAAGGCTAGTTTTAGATGCATTTTGATAAACAACATCGGCATAGTCAAAAAATGACAATATCAGTTGTGTAGCAAGTTTTTTTCTAACATTAAGTGTAAAACAATTTCTGGATCGAAATAAAACACAGGTTGCAAAATTAATTTTGTGAAGAAGGTAGTCAATGTGAGATATGAATGTAAGTTCAGGATCAAGCCATAAACCCAAGTATTTAACTTTATCAACCTCATTCAGAGAAGTACCGTCATTACACGTTATAATTAAATTATTCGTTTTTGTTTTAAGAGTATGTCTTGTACCGAAGACCATAGTGTAAGATTTAGTTTTATTAAGCAATTGTTTATTAGATAACAGCCATTTCTGTAAGATACTAAAATCCAATTGAAGAGCAGTTTGAATTTGCAATAAATGTGATTTAGACGTATAAATGACAGTATCATCTGCATGTAGTTGAACAGAGGAATTAGAACAAATTAAAGGCAGATCATTAATAAAAATAGAGAAAAGAAGTGGACCCAGGGTCGAACCCTGGGGTACACCTCTTTGTTGCACAAATAAATCAGACCTACTCCCTTTAAAAATAACACATTGTTTTCTATTATGTAAATAAGAATTAAACCACAATAATGCATTTTGAGATAAACCAATTGAATACAGCTTATCTAAAAGTAAATAGTGATCCACGAAATCAAAAGCTTTTTTGAGATCAATAAAAATAGCCCCTGTAAGATTGCCAGTATCAGATGCTGAGAACACATCATTAGTACGTTTTAAAAGAGCAGTAGTTGTTGAGTGATTAGGTCTAAAACCGGATTGAAATGGTGAAAGGATCTTATTAGTTTCAAGATATTGTGATAACTGATTAAATATTATTTTCTCAAATAATTTAGCAATATCATCGAACTCTACTGGTGTTTGATGAAGTCATAAAAAGCTTGTTATTTGTATCATTTGCTTTCTGTGTAAAAGTTATGGGTTTCACCTTTATCCAGCATAATTAATAATCTACTGTTGATAATCTGCATTATATGATTATATTAATCATTCTGTATTAATCTTTTTGATCATCATCATTTTTTTCCCATTACACTGTGTCTTACACCCTTCAGTCGTAACACTTAACACAGTGGTAATACATACAATCATACATTTATGATAAATTATTTGCAAACTATTATTTAATTCATAGTTCATAAATAGTATTGTTAAGACATTAAAAGTCTATCTACAAATAACGAGTTCCCTATCAGTGAGTCACATTCGGCATTACGTCAGACGTGAACTGAGGAATTGGGATGTGACCAATCATCTTCGAGTGTAAACTAAACGAGCCAATGGACATCGGCGTGCGAGATTTGCAATAGCACACCCAGCCCGAGAAGTGTATAAGCATATAAGTGTACTTGCGTTCTTGCACACACACATTCAAGCTTTCACTTCAGAGCCGAGCGTGTGTTCTGCAATCATCACTGCAGAGGCAGACAGAGTACACAGCTTCATTACTTGAGTAAAAGTACAGATACCCCTTGTTAAATTTTACTCAAGTACAAGTAAAAGTACTACAGTCAGATGTCTACTTAAGTAAAAGTACTAAAGTACTTGTTTTTAAAAGTACTTGAGTATCAAGAGTACAAGAGTAAATTTTCTAAATATTGCATTACTACTGCCACAGTGTCAAGTCAAGTCATCTTCAGCTTTACAGAGATAAACAAAATTTAAGGTAACAGAGAATGGTGTGGTTTTATAGCGGTTCTTGAATAATGTTGTTTCCAGCTAAAGTTAGTTTTGAATGATTCACTTCCGTCGACATGATCATTTGTTATTAAATTAGGGGCCGCTAAGACGACGCCGTTCTCTCTAAATAGACTTTAAACTGAACCTGTGATAAACGCTGATGGCGTTCACATGCGCGTTAAGAATTGAATATAGTTATGCGTGTTCGAATATATGTGCGCAGGTTTGTAATTCCCTACAAACCATGCCTAAACAAACTACCGGTACTTGTCTTTGCCTATAAATTTGATACAGAATTATATTTTATCACTTCGGGGTAGGTACGCGAACCGTGCTTACATTTATGTACAGAAACGTCCTACATGGAGTTATGAAAAATGTTAATGTTAATACCTTTGATAATCTAAATAGTATTTACATGGGTAAATAGACTGTAAAAGGAAGCGTTACCAGTTAAATAAAGTCATTTTCATCTTTTTACCATGTTATTTAACATTTCTCACTTGCCCACAAAGCAATGCACAATGGTAACGATAGGCTGTCCCAATCAGTGGTTTGAGAGGGAAACAACAAATTGAGGGTTTCCGAGATCTTTTTTCCTTTTCTTTTTTTTTTTTACTCACGGTCATGGATAGAAATGTAGTGGAGTAAAGAGTACAATATTTTCCTCTCAAATGTTCTTGAGTAAAGTCATGAGTACTCCCCAAACATGATACTCGAGTAAAGTACAGATCCCTCAAAATTGTACTTAAGTACTGAACTCAAGTAAATGTACTCCGTTACTGTCCGGCTCTGCATCACCGAGTGTGTTAGAGTTAGAAGAAGCTCTTCAATCTAGTGTTGTGTGACGGTGTGTCAGCGGTGGTCGCTGTTATAGAGCGTTTCTACACTTTACTGCAGTTCATCTTAAATAAGCATCGAACACTGCAGACTTTATCTGGTCTGTGGGACTGTGGCCATCTCCCCTTCAGCACACAGAGCTCGTTCACTACACTGCAAAACATGCTGTTCTTACTAAGTGTTTTTTTCTTGTTTCCAATCCAAATATCTAAATATTCTTAAATCAACAAGCAGTTACTAGAGAAGTAAAATAACATAAGAAATTATGTCTTGTTTCCTGAAAAAAATGATATAGTTTTTGCTTAAAACAAGATTTTTGTTTTGTTTTAAGCAGTCAGATATCTCTCTCTCAGACTGAAGCTCTTCATCAGATCCAGTGCTGTATAGACTTGTCTAGGTGAGTATGCTTCTAATAAAGAGCATTCGGAGCTCATTTGAAGACCTGTATTCCTGTATACTGTAGCCTATGTGCTCGTGGGTATAAGCCACTTTTACATAATTTAAGCGTCTCACAGGTGTCGTTCATCATTAATCACGTCTCCGGCCTCACGCCGTTCTCTCACGGCCCTCGACCTCATCCTGCTCGCCACACCCTGTAAATGCTCATGCTAAAAAAAAGCAAATCACAACTATTACAAACTGATAAAATCTCTTGTCTTCATATGTGACCTTGACTAATTTAAAGAGTGTGGCAAGAAATAGCTCAAAACTCAAAAGTTTTTTTTATTATTATCCTTTGTTGCAGGTTAAAGGCGGGGTAGGTAAGTCTGAGAAACTAGCAGAAAACTGCTGAATTTTGAAAGTATCCAACAGAGAAACTCCCACCCGAGCGCACAAAGCCAACCGCTCAGCAGGAGGAGCGTTTACCAGTGCGGAGCGGAGAGGAGCGCAGTGCGATTGAGTGACATCATGTCAGAAACACAGGTAATAAAATACCTTTTTGACTGCTCTTTCGCTGCCATAATTGTGAGACTTCGTGGCTTGCGGTCGGTACGCACCTCTCCTCTTCCGCAATGAGCGCGTCAACCGAGTGCGCGCATGTGGGCAGCTCCTGTTGCAGCAGGGCTGGTAGTCATAGCAACTTGGGAGGGTGACAGTCGCCCAGCCAATCAATGCACTCGGTCCGAATGGAATAATGAGCTGTGTTTATTGCAGCCCTGAGAGGACTACAGACACTCTATTTTTATAAACTCCTTTTCAGAGTACTTACATTTTAGATATGTATTGGTATATAAAGACAGTTTAAACTAATTTGGCAAAAAGTGTTTTAAAAACAAATTACCTACCCCACCTTAAGGCAAAATATATATTTACCAAAAATAGTTTATTTACCAAAAATAGTTTATTTACCAAAAAGAAAGAAACTGCAAGGCTAAAGCTTACCTTAGGGGTGGCAAACTAGCTGGAAGAAATTGTGCTGTCAACCACATGTTTGTGCACAGCAAACTATAGGAAGAGCTGCTCAAACCCCGTGCTCCACACTCACAGCACTGTGTTTCACCCAGGTGACTAGCCTCATCCTCAGTCACTCAGCCTTGGCTTAACCTAGAGAAAAAGGAGATATTTAGTGGGTCCTACAAATACCAAATCATCAAATCATTCACATAAGAAACAAAATATAATGATTGATAGAGTAAGTTGGTACATGAATAACGTCCTACCTCGCTGACAAAAACCCCAGATTACTCGACGGGAGTGACTGTTAGATGGACGCACCACTCAAAGCCAAAACTTTAATACAGAAATAACCAAATGAAAACAATCAAAATATAATTTCAAAACAGAAAAATAACCCAAGTTAAGAAACCTGCAGTTAACCACCACGTGAACAAAACAAAACGATCAAAGCAATGCTCCAATCAAGGGATATAAAGCAATCACTAACTTGTACATACCATACGAAAATCAAGTTGTTCGAAGGCAACCACGAATGTTCCGCTAAAAGCACACAATAACAAACATTAAATTCGACTTAGCAAAACAGAAACAACAACTCAATGCCATACCCTTACGAAAAATAAGTTTATTCAAGTGTTCTATTAGTATACTTCTTTTAAACTAAAAATAAGAAAGTATACTTTCAGTCTACATTTTATATACTTCTCAGAAATATACTTAAAATTAAGTATTCAAAGAATACTTGGCTTGTAGTTAGTTACTCTTTTGATCGAGTAGCCTATTAAATATCCTTTTTTTTTACATAGTTTTTCATACAGTCTTATGAAACTTGCATTGTTTGAAAAGATTGATTAGAATATTGATATAAAACAGATATGTATTTTTGTGTAGGCTAGTCCACTGGTAGTGCACATAGGACTTTACTTTAATTCTACTTTACTCTTTCCTCGCCATTGACTGAATTTTCCAGCTATCCATGTTTTCACTGTTATACGGTAGGGAGGGCTATGACACATCTTCTAGTCAGTCTCCGGATCAAAACACAGGAGAAGAAGATGAAACAAGTGATAGAAGATTGCTCATGCAAATGTGAAATAACGTGATTATTAAACAGTGTGTAAATCAAAACTGCTTAATATTACCAAATGAAATGTCGAACCCATGAAGAGAAAACGACTGAAGCTTTGGGGGAGTTGGACTCGATCTACTCCATCTGTGTTCTGATCATCGTTCTGAATCTGATCAAGGCGTAGTCTTTGACATAAATATGTGATTTTCTCAAGTTTTGTTTAAAATGTTGCCTTTCTTTATGAAACTTACCGACATTCAAGTGTTGATAAAAAAGGATGCATAAAGCTAATAAAATGTTTTTAAAATGAAAGTACAGTGAAAGGTATTTTTCAGTATAAAAGTATAATTAACCCGTTTAATCCCAAATTTTTTCTTGCAATTTGAGTACATGCATTTTACTCCTTAGACCTCCCTAACACTCAAATTGTATGCCCTTTTTGATTTTATGTTGGTTAAGTTAGTGAAAAAATAGGTTTTATACTCGGTCACAATAGTGACCGGTGGGAAACACCATAGTCAGAATTCATACAATTTCTTTAATTAGACCTATTTACACAATACATTCCAAGACATCCAATACCTCGTTTTTTCATTTCATGAAGGAGGCTTATGAGGTGAAAAGGTTGTCATGTACAAAGTTACACCCTGGAGGAACTTCTGCTTGTTCGGCTAGACCCCTATGGGCTAGACCATGACTACACTTGGGCCCTGTCCTATGCCAGTTTTAGGGAGATGCATGTTCATTCAGTGCACTGAAGATGGGCCGTACGTTGTAGAAAAGGTTGTTGGGTTGTTTGGGGTCATGTGTGGGGCACACCAATTGGTTGTCATGAACATCTGCCTAATCCTCCAAATATTTCACTTCTGCATCGCCATTCAATGCCTGGCAAATGGGCCATTTCACCCTGGTACTCACTATCTGAGCCCTCACTATCACTGTCACTTTCAATTTGGGTGGGGGATGGGGGGGTTGGGGGGTTGTCACATATCTCTAGAAGGTCCAACACATTGATAGTTTCTGGGATACTGATAACTACACTGAAGAAAATTATAAACGCAACACTTTTGTTTTTGCCCCCATTTTTCATGAGCTGAACTGAAAGATCTAAGACTTTTTCTATGTACACAAAAGGCCTATTTCTCAAAAATATTGTTCACAAATCTGTCTAAACAAGTGTTAGTGAGCACTTCTCCTTTTCAGAGATAATCCATCCACCTCACAGGTGTGGCATACGTTCAGTGTAGGATTAACAGCCAAAACCTGTATTTTCAATTGAAATACTGTGTTATACTACCGGTCACAATTGTGACCGTAAACAAATTTACACGTCTTACGAACAAAATATATATGCAGGAGTATAATTCTCAAAATATATCAGTAGTAGACCCTTTAAAGAATATATGTACAAAATATTATAGTTCTATCTGTTAATTAAGATGTTTTACATAGTACTTGTTTTAGTAGTCTGAGGAAGACATCTTCTTCCAGATGTGCAAGCAAGAAGTAAACTGATCTGGTCATGTGACCTTTCACACTAGTCACATGACATTAATGGATTTTAATGAAGACAATCTATTTTTTCATTTAAAAGTTGAATTTCTTGCCCAAAGCCAATAACAACATTTTTAGAGCTTCTAGAAATAAGAAAAAAGTTGCGGTCACAATTGTGACCGGTGGGATTAAACGGGTTAAGTATAAAAAAAATAATATCTACATTTGAACATAGTATACTGCAAGTGCAAAACTAATATATAAATAGTAAACTAAGTATAATGTTATACTGACTTAAAGAAAACTTACAAGTATACTTGCAGTATAAACTACTAAACTAGTAGTGTACAGAGAGTACACTTCAGTGTGTATTTTCATAAACTAAAACACGTACTTTTATTTAAATAGTAAACTACTAATATACTTATAAGTTCACTTGTAGTACAGATGCATAGATACAGTCGGTTGGTCTGGGAATGCCCCCGGGAACGCCCCGTCACGTGATGTGAATTTACCCCATGGGGGAAAACATTGCCTTGGCGCTCATTGAAAATACACTCGACAATCATGCCGAAGAGCTGTTGTGTCGTTCCCTTTCGAGGAACTCGAACTGCATCGGTGACGACGCTAGGGGAACGCCCTTCAGCGTAGCGCGTCTGAATTTATGAATGAAACCGAATCCAATCCTATTGGCGTTGCGTGATGACGTAGCGTGTGACGGCATATGCGGATGTGTACAAAAGCACGCCGGCACACAGAAAATTTCAGCTTTTTGCTATTCAGCAAGCGCTCTGTGTATGTGTGAACAAGTCTGTCCTATTTGGTGTTGTATGTCCTGTTAAAGTCTGCAATGCAATAAGATTCTGTGGCTGGGATCTCGCGTTTGCCGAGGCAGCGCGTAGGTTTAAGGTTTGCCTTGCAGTTGCAATACAGAATCTAGTAGCTCGGATCTCGCGTTTGCCGAGGCAGCGCTTAGATTTCGAGTGTACTTTGCAATAAGATTCTGTGGCTGGGATCTCGCGTTGGCTGAGGCAGCGCGTAGGTTTAATGTTTGCCTTGCAGTTGCAATACAGAATCTAGCTCGGATCTCGCGTTTGCCGAGGCAGCGCTTAGATTTCGAGTGTACTTTGCAAAAAGATTCTGTGGCTGGGATCTCGCGTTTGCCGAGGCAGCGCGTAGGTTTAATGTTTGCCTTGCAGTTGCAATACAGAATCTAGCTCGGATCTCGCGTTTGCCGAGGGAGCGCTTAGATTTCGAGTGTACTTTGCAGTAAGATTCTGTGGCTGGGATCTCGCGTCTGCCGAGGCAGCGCGTAGGTTTAATGTTGCCTTGCAGTTGCAATACAGAATCTAGTAGCTCAGATCTCGTGTTTGCCGAGGCAGCATGTAGGTTACGAGTCTACTTTGCAGTTTGCTGTGTGAGTACGAGGCATGAACAGTCAGCTCCTGAGGGTGCTGGCTGTGTTCATTGAGAAAAAACTCGCCGCACACGTGCGTTTCGGGTGTCTCAGCCTCGCGCCTGTTGACTTTTTTTCTCGAGAGATGAAAGCCATATTGTGTACTACTCGGATCTCGCGTTTGTTATGGCAGCGCATTACGGGTCTGCAATAAAAGGGACACATGCGATCTAATAAATAATACTGTTTAGGTGCGAGGCATTCACAGTCAGCCCCTGAGGGTGCTGGCTGTGTTCATTGAGAAATATCCTGACGCATACAGCCGTGCGCTCACTGCGCTGTCAGGTGTTTCAGTCTCGCGCCTGTTGACTTTCTTCTCGAGGGATGAAAGCCAAATTATAACGGCTCGAATCCCGCGTTTGCCGAGGCAGCGTGTAGGTTACGAGATCGTATAATTAAATTAAAACAGTATTCTGGTGTTTATGGCTGCATTTATTTCCTACAGCCTACCTTCAGACCGTATTTCACTTATCCAGTGTTATGGCTGCATTTAATTCCGAGGAGTTAAAGTAATTAAAAATTGTATCTAACTTAGAATTTGGTTAGACATTTTAATTCAGCCTACCATCTGAAGGAGAGTATGGCTTCTAAAGGTCTCCCTCAAAAAAAAAAAAAAAAAAAAAAAAAAAGCTGAGCTTGAGACTCTAGGTGATGCTCTCACCCAAAGCCTCCTGAGAAGATGGATCTGAGGACCGTCCTTCAGTCCAGGAAGGCTAAGAGAGGCACCCCTCCCCGAGAGAGAGCGATTGAGGTCCCCTCTCTCGCTGGGCCCTCGGAAAGCTGGCGTCAGTATCCTGCCGTCTCTGACGCTTCGGGACACGCTAGCTTCCAGCGAGCACACACTGGTCTGTCTGCCCCAAAGGCTTGCAGTCAGTCAGTGTTCAGGTTCGCACACTGTGACTCATTGTCGGTCTTCCCCTGCCGGTCCTCCGCGTCAAGGACTCGCACAAAACACCGGACACCAGCCCCGAAGGGCTGGTTCCCTTGGCGAATTTTGCAGAGGCATGGTAAAACCTCGCATATATTTCTCCATGGGTCCTGCGCACTGTAGAAATCGGGTACAGACTGCAGTTCCGGGTCCACCCACTGAGGTAAGTATCAACGGGGTGGTCTGGACTGCAGTAGACCCACAGCAGGGTCAAGTGTTAGAACAGGAAGTTCACTCGCTGCTGGAAAAAGGGGCCATAGAGCACGTTCCCCCACCAGTCAGGGAGTCCGGGTTCTACAGCCGGTACTTCATAGTTCCCAAGAAGGATGGAGGGTTGCCTCCAATTTTAGATCTGTGGCATCTGAACCGGTCTCTGAGGAGGTTCAGGTTCAAGATGCTCAATATTTATATTATCGTGAGTCATATCCAATCCGAGGATTGGTTTGTCATGATAGATCTAAAAGACGCCTATTTTCACGTCTCCATCCTTCCATCTCACAGGAGGTTCCTGAGGTTTGCTTTCAGGGGCGAAGCATACCAATATCGGGTTCTTCCATTCGGCCTAGCACTCTCCCCTCGCACTTTTACCAAGTGTATGGATGCAGCTCTGGCACCCCTGAGGCTCGAGGGCATCAGGGTGCTCAATTACATCGACGACTGGCTAATATTGGCCCAGTCGAGAGAGCTGGCGATTCGGGATCGAGATATCGTCCTTGCCCACATCCAGAGCCTGGGGTTGAGACTCAACACGAAGAAGAGCATGTTGACACCAGCCCAGAGAACCACGTTCCTGGGAGTGGTGTGGGACTCGGTCACGATGCGGGCACAATTGTCTCCTGCTCGGGTCGAGTCTATCCTGACCACAGTGTCCGGGATAAAGCTAGGCCAGGCCATCACTGTCAAGCACTTTCAAAGAGTGTTGGGTCTCATGGCAGCAGCGTCCAGCGTGATACCTTCTGGCCTGCTACACATGAGAGCTCTACAGTGGTGGTTAAGAGCCAAGGGGTTTTCCCCGAGGGGAAATCCATTCCGCTTGATAAGGGTTACGAGCAGATGCCTTCGTTCCCTATCAATTTGGAAGAAGCTTTGGTTCTTGTCCCAGGGTCCCAGGCTGGGAGCGTCATGTCGCCGGATATCTATTTCGACAGACGCCTCCCTCACGGGCTGGGGCGCGTTCATGGACGGCCACTTTACGAGAGGTTTCTGGCAGGACCATCATTCCTCTTGGCACATAAATTGCCTAGAAATGTTGCCGGTGTTCCGGGCTCTGAGGAGCTTTCTGCCAGACCTCCATGGTCGCCATGTCCTAGTAAGATCCGACAACATGTCGGTGGTATGTTACTTAAACCGTCAGGGGGGTCTGAGGTCGCGCCCTCTGTGCAGACTGGCGCATCAGATCCTCCTGTGGTCCCAGCGGAGACTGTCGTCTCTCAGGGCGATGTATGTCCCGGGGGACCAGAACCAGGGAGCAGACATGCTGTCGAGGCAGGGGCTGAGGCCCGGGGAATGGAGACTCCACCCCGAGGTGGTGGAGTTAATATACGAGAGGTTTGGCCCAGTGGAAGTGGATCTATTTGCGTCTCGAGAGACGACACACTGTCCACTGTGGTTCTCCCTCACACATCCAGCCCCGCTGGGGTTGGATGCCATCGTACAGACGTGGCCGAGGCTGCGTCTGTATGCCTTTCCCCCAATCGCTCTGCTCCCAGCAGTTCTGGAAAGGGTCCGTCAGGATGAGGTCAGCCTACTATTAGTAGCCCCGTTTTGGTTCTCGAGTATGGTTCTCGAACATCATCCTGCTTCTGGCAGGCCCGCCATGGCAGATCCCTCTGAGGAGGGACCTGTTGTCTCAGGCAGGGGGCTCAGTTCTCCACCCTCGGCCCGAGCTGTGGAAACTGTGGTACTGGCCCCTGAGGGGGCACAGTACCTAGAAGCCGGCCTGTCAGCAGAAGTGGTTGAAACCATACTCACTTCCAGAGCTCCCTCCACGAGGAAGTTATACAGCCTTAAGTGGAATGTTTTTTCCACTTGGTGCAGAGAGCGTGATCTGGACCCAGTTCACTGCCCAGTGGCTTCAGTGCTGGAGTTTCTCCAAGACCGCTTTTCTGCCGGGCCCCATCCACATTCAAGGTTTATGTGGCTGCCATTGCGGCTTTCCACACTCCTCTGAGTGATGGTCCTCTGGGGAGGCATCATCTGGTCGTACGTTTCCTCCGTGGAGCCTGGAGGATGAGACCTGCGACTCGCACCAGGGTTCCCTCTTGGGACCTGGCGGTGGTTCTCGAAGGGCTGGCCGAGGCCCCCTTCGAAACATTGGAGTCGGCTGAGGCCAAGAACCTTTCGTTTAAGGTGGTCTTTCTGATGGCCATTACTTCTCTGAGGAGGGTAGGAGATCTTCAGGCGCTCTCTATTTCCAACGAGTGCTTGGAGTTTGCTCCCGGCAACATTAAGGCCATCTTGCATCCCAGGCCCGGCTATTTGCCCAAGGTGCCATCTAATGTGGCATGGCCTATGGTTCTGCAGGCATTTCATCCTCCACCTCATGTGATGGCGGATGAGGAGAGACTTCACCTGCTCTGCCCTGTATGCTCTGCCCTGCCCACATGTTATATCCAGAGGTCCTCCTCATGGCGGAAGTCGGACCAGTTGCTGGTGTGTTTTGGGTCGCCCAAGAAGGGGCTTCCCGCCTCTAAGCAGACCATCAGCAACTGGATTGTTCAGACTATTTCCCTGGCCTATCAGGTGCGCAATTTGCCTTCACCTATGGCCGTGAGGGCTCACTTCACCAGAGGCGTCCTCTAGAGCCCTCCTTTCAGGGGTTTCTATCCATGACATATGTGAGGCGGCTGGCTGGGCCACTCCGCACACATTCATGAGATTTTACAGTCTGGACCTTCCCTCTAAACCCGGTGCACGAGTGCTTTCGTCCTAGGTTGTGCCTGAAGACAGTTTCACACTAGGATGAGCGGGGTTCGTTGTGGTATAGTGGGTATCTCGTTCCCCTAGCGTCGTCACCGATGCAGTTCGAGTTCCTCGAAAGGGAACGTCTCGGGTTACGTATGTAACCCTTGTTCCCTGAGAAGGGAACGAGACACTGCATCGGTTCGCCACACCTCACCCCGCCTAGAGCACTTGCTTCATAGCAAAAGCTGACATTTTCTGTGTGCCGGCGTGCTTTTGTACACATCCGCATATGCCGCCACACGCTATGTCATCATGCAACGCCAATAGGATTGTATTCGGTTTCATTCATAAATTCAGACGCGCTACGCTGAAGGGCGTTCCCCTAGCGTCGTCACCGATGCAGTGTCTCGTTCCCTTCTCAGGGAACAAGGGTTACATACGTAACCCGAGACGTTTTCTGTACTGCCAATATATAAAAAAATATATAAATTGAAGTTCTACAGCCTTCCTAATAAATGCACAGAACCGGAAAGGACGACAAAATATACAAGAACTATAGTCATCCTATAAGATTTGTATTATAATACTTCTGTGATGTTCTGTAATACCTCTATAGTATAGTACTTCTAGTGTTAGTCCCAAAATACTATAGTTTTCCTATAGGATTACCATAATATTTGATCCTAAAATACTACAAGATTCCAATGGTTGTTTTTCATAAAGGATGTCTCATTCACATTAGCATGCATGCCAAAAAAAATACGCGCTGCTCATGCGCCGCTGACGCTTGCGGTGTGAAACGGCCGTAACTGTCTCATGGATAACAGTGGTCATTCTGGTGTCTTCAATTGATAACTTGTTTGGTCATGCGGCCCTCGCGGCCCACAGGTGAAAAACGTAAAGTTTTTTGCAGCCCTCCAGGTGGCGCTCGCGGCCCTATGGTTAAGAATAGGTGGTCTATATGAATCACCTTAACTGTTTATTGCCCAATATCCATGGGCGGATCTACAGGGGGGCAAGGGGGGACAGGTGCCCCCCCACTCTAGAGCCTTGCCCCCCAGCTGCCCCCCTAACTTTGATGATCCATCCAAAGCTTCTCAAAACAGTGAACTAAAAAATACATTTACCAAAAGTGAACAATTTTATTTTTAATTTTAAATGTATTATTAGCCCCTCCCCCCTGCCCCCTAAAATACTTAGCTACGTCCCTGATTCAAACGTGCAGAGCGGCGTTCGCTCAGTCTGGCTCACACGCACACACACACACACACACACACACACACACACACACACACACACACACACACACACACACACACACACACACACACACACACACACACACACACACACACACACACAGCGAGTGCGTTGGCCCTGCAAACCGACTGGAGAGACTGAGCTGGTGAAGTGAGTTTCCCCAGGTGTAGTTAAACACACGTTTAACTTAAAGTTACATTTGTAATGAATGTATTGTATGCTAAAGACGATTCAGCATCAGCAAAAACGTCTCGGTTACTGATGTAACCCTCGTTCCCCGAAGGAGGGAACGGGAGACGTGACGTTGACGTGACGACGTTAGGGGATCACTTCAGGGAGCCCTATCAACTTCGAGTGTCTACAGAACAAGCCAATGAATGTTGGCGTGCGTGAAACGCGTCACGCGCCCCGCCCCGCAGCGCGGGTATAAACAGGAAGCGGATGCACGCACTCATTGTTTTTCGCTGAGGAGCCGAGATAGTGACGGCCGTACAGCGATGGTCAGCAACTGTGGCGGCGGGACGTCACGTCTCCCGTTCCCTCCTTCGGGGAACGAGGGTTACATCAGTAACCGAGACGTTCCCCTTCAGTCGCTCACGTTCGACGTGACGTCGACGTGACGACGTTAGGGGATCCCATGGAAAACGCCATCGGTTGCTGCCACATCCAGCGCCCTACGCAAGACTCTCAGACCCCCAACTGCTGGGGCGGAAGATCTGCGTAGAGGGAGTTCAACTGCTGTTCCATATACCCACACCGTGAACTCTTGGATAACACTGGGAAAGCGTGCCTTTCCAGGGAGAGGGACGCTGCGGAAGCCACATCCTGCCCGAAGGGAGGTAACATGTGGAGAATACACATATGGACTGGCCAGAAGGGCAGTGCAACATATGGAATGTCACTGGGGTGGCTCCAGCCTGAGAAGGGGAGGCTACACCAGACAGTGACGGCAGAGCGGACTCTGCCAAGGGAAAGACACGGGCTCACCGCAGGGAGCTGGTCGTGGAAGAATACTCATATGGGATCGCCGCAGGAATCACCACATATGGAACCCAGCCTAGCACAAGTTACACAAGCATACGAGCACTAGGCCTGGCGTCGGACGCTCCGCAACGTCCGACTGCCGGAGGGGTGCGGAGGAACTCACAGGGTTCGCCAGAGTGGGGAACTCGACTGGAGCAAAAAAGCGCACATATCCGCTCCATGTGGAGGGGAGTGGCGCAGCAAGCCGACACAAGAGCGGAAACTTCGGTGTTACCGGCTGGTTGAAGCGAGCACACAGGAAGAAACCGGCTCAACACGTAGGCTATAAAACCTAGCGAACGTGTTAGGTGTCGCCCAGCCCGCAGCTCTACAGATATCTGTCAGCGAGGCGCCGTGTGCCAGCGCCCAAGAAGAAGCGACACCCCTAGTGGAGTGGGCTCTCAACCCGGGCGGGCAAGGCACGCCTTGGGCTTCGTAAGCCAAGGCGATGGCATCCACTATCCAGTGGGCCATCCTCTGCTTGGAGACAGCCTTAACCTTCTGCTGGCCTCCGTAACAGACGAAGAGCTGATCTGAGGTCCTGAGGCTTTGCGTTCTGTCCACGTACAGACGCAGAGCGCGGACGGGACAGAGAAAAGCCAGGGCTGGGTCTGCCTCCTCCGAAGGCAGCGCTTGCAGGTTCACCACCTGGTCCCGGAAGGGAGTGGTAGGAACCTTGGGCACGTATCCGGGCCGGGGTCTCAGGATCACGTGAGAGTTAGCCGGGCCGAATTCCAGGCACGATTCGTCGACCGAAAATGCATGCAGGTCCCCTACCCTCTTGATGGAGGCCAATGCAACCAGGAGTACTGTTTTACAGGACAGAATTTTTAACTCAGCTGACTGCAAGGGCTCGAAGGGTGGTCTCTGAAGTGCCGAAAGGACCAGAGACAAATCCCAAGAGGGTATAGAGAGTGGGCGAGGAGGATTTAGTCTCCTTGCTCCCCTCAGGAACCTGACGATCAGGTCATGCTTTCCCAACGACTTACCTTCAACTGCATCGTGATGTGCGGCAACGGCGGCAACATACACTTTAAGGGAGGAGGGAGACAGCCTTCGCTCCAACCCATCTTGCAGGAAGGAAAGCACGGCTCGGATCGAGCAAGTTCGGGGGTTCTCCTCGTGAGAAGAACACCAGTCAACGAATAGGTTCCACTTCAGAGCATAGAGGCGCCTCGTAGAGGGGGCTCTAGTGGAAGTGATGGTGTCAACTACCACTGGGGGTAGGTCACCTAGAACCTCCGCGTCCCGTCCAGGGACCAGACATGGAGTTTCCAGAGGTCTGGATGCGGGTGCCACAGGGTGCCCCGTCTCTGAGAGAGCAGATCCTCTCTCAGAGGAATGGGCCAGGGAGGGGCTGTCGCGAGGAGCACTAGTTCGGGGAACCAGGTCTGGTTGGGCCAATACGGTGCAACTAACAAGACCTGCTCCTCGTCCTCTCTGACTTTGCACAAGGTCTGTGCAAGAAGGCTCACTGGGGAAAACGCATACTTGCGTAGGCCCGGGGGCCAGCTGTGTGCCAGAGCATCCGTGCCGAGGGTCCCCTCGGTCAGGGAATAGAACAACTGACAGTGAGACGTGTCCAGGGCGGCAAACAGATCTACCTGTGCGGTCCCGAAGCGCCTGAATCAGCTAGACCACCTGGGAATGGAGTCGCCACTCTCCCGGTAGCACCTGCTGCCGTGAGAACTCGTCGGCTGCACGGTTGAGCAGGCCAGGAATATAAATGGCACGAAGCGACCTCAGATGCTTCTGACTCCAAAGGAGGAGATGGCGGGCGAGTTGTAACATGCGGCGGGAGCGTAAACCACCCTGACGGTTGATGTACGCAACGGTCGCAGTGCTGTCCGTACGGACCAGCACATGCTTGCGCTGTAGCGGCGCTTTGAAGCGGCTCAATGCAAGATGTACTGCTAACAACTCGAGGCAGTTGATGTGCCAATGCAGTTGAGGCCCCGTCCACAGACCTGAAGCTGCATGCCCGTTGTACGTGGCCCCCCAGCCGGTGGCAGAGGCATCCGTGGAGACCACAGAATGCCTGGACACTTGTTCTAGGGGAACATCTGCCCGCAGGAACAAGGGGTCCGACACAAGCTGAGAGTTTGGCGACAGTGCGGAGTCACTTGGACCCGGCACGAGCCGCTCTGCCACGCCCATCTCGGGACTCGATCGTGGAGCCAGTGTTGGAGCGGCCTCATATGAAGCAATCCGAGCGGCGTACCGCGGCTGCAGATGCCATATGCCCCAGGAGCCTCTGAAACAGTTTCAGTGGAGCCGCTGTTCTGCGTCTGAGCGTGCTCACGCAGTTCAACACTGACTGGACGCGGGCCTTGGTGAGACGCGCTGTCACGTTGATCGAGTCCAACTCCATACTGGGAAAAGAGATCCTCTGCCCGGGGGTGAGTTTGCTCTTTTCCCAGTTGACCCGAAGCCCTATGGCTGAGGTGACTGAGCACCATGTCCCTGTGTTCGCACAACTGCTCTCTCGACTGGGCGAGAATAAGCCAGTTGTGACAGGGCCAGCCCGAAGGGTAAGACTTTGTACTGATATGCCCGTCCCTCGAACGCAAAGCGAAGAAACGGTCTGTGTCAAGGGAGAATCGAGACATGAAAGTACGCGTCCTTCAGGTCGATCGCTGCAAACCAATCTTGGGGACGGATGCATTTGTAAATGCGTTTCTGCATAAGCATCTTGAACGGGCAGTCTGTTGAAGGGACCGGTTCAAGACACGCAGGTCCAAGATTGGCCGTAACCCACCGCCTTTCTTGGGTACAATGAAGTACGGGCTGTAGAAGCCGGTCTTCATATCGGCTGGAGGGACCGGCTCGATCGCGTCCTTCGCCAGTAGGACTGCGATCTCTGCCCTGAGCACAGGGGCACTGTCCGCCAGAACGCGGGTAAACAGAATGCCCCTGAATACAGGGGGACGCCGGGCGAACTGAATCGCATAGCCGAGTCTGACAGTACGGATGAGCCAGCGAGACGGGCTGGGAAGCGCTAGCCGGGCTCCCAGACACCGCGCAAGCGGAATCAACGGCACCACAGACGTACCCGGGGTGGGGCAGCGCGGCGGAATGCAGGGACCCGACTCGGACGGCATAGCGGCCCAGAGTGGGGTCAGACTGTGTGGTGCAACACGTACCTGCTTCCGTCGAAGGGCAGAGTGAGTGTGTGGAGGCGGCAAAGCGTCCGGAACACAGCCACTGCTGCTCGCTGGCGATGAAAGAGGGGCTCGAGGGTGACAAGGCATAGCGTCGTCGACCGCCAAGCGCGCCCTCTTGGGACCCAGAGGTTTCAGAATTGCTCTTCAGTTGAATGAGGGTACCACTGGCCCGTGGGTCAGTGGCGGAACAGAAAAAGGAAACAAAGATTCTCCACCCAGCCCTCCACCGGGGGAAGGAGCGGTGCCTTCACCACCTCCTGAAGAGCAACTTGATCCACTCTGGGTCGCCCGTCTCAGGGTCGTTAGTACCTGCGCTTGCCTCCTGGTTTGGCAGCGGGCTGGACGGGCATGGTCAACTTCCTGCGGCCTGCCCCACGCCGAGGCCTGGATGGTGGCTGCTGCTGCTAAGGCTTAGCGGGAGCGGAGGACGCCGCAGGAGGTCGACCTCGGCGACGAGCGGACGGAGGAGCTGCGGCCGGCGGACGGTGGGAGCAGCAGCGGTCCGCCGGGGCAGGATGTGTCGGATGGCCTCCGTCTGCTTCTGGGCGGCCGAGAACTGTTGGGCGAAGCTCTCGACCGCATCGCCGAATAACCCAACCTGGGGAGAGGGGCATCCAGGAACCGACATTTATCGGTGTCCCTCATATCCGCGAGGTTGAGCCAGAGGTGGCGCTCCTGGACCACCAAGGTGGACATCGCCTGACCGACTGAACGTGCAGTTTCCTTCGTCGCTCGGAGAGCGAGGTCGGTTGCCACACGGAGCTCCCGGAGGAGCTCTGGGTCAGAACCACCCTCGTTCATGTCCATGAGCGCCTGGGCCTGATGGACCTGTAGAAGCGCTATGGCATGGAGGGCGGAAGCAGCCTGTCCACAGGCTCTGCAGCCTTGGACGGGAGGCGTGGATTGCCCCGCCAGGAGGAAGCGGACGCCGGACACAATTGCATCGAGACGGCACGCTCCACCGGGGGAACATCCACATACCCCTTAGCCGCCCCGCCGTCGAGGGTGGTGAGGAGGGAGGAGCCACTAGGACAGCTTCTGGCACTATACGGCGCCTTCCACGTCCTAGTAAGCTCCTAATGCACTTCCGGAAAGAATGGCACTGGGGCGGAGCGCTGAGAACCAGCACGGCCCGCCCCGAGATACCAATCGTCCAACCGAGAAGGCTCGGGACGTGGTGGAGGGTTCCACACAAGCCCGACCTTCTCGGCGGCCCGGGAAAGCATAGCCGCCCATTCTGGATCTGACTCGGGCAACGCCACACTCCCAGAGAGGGGTAACGCAGCCGAATCCTCATCTCCAGAGGACTGAAGCTCCCCCTCCGATGCTGCGATCGACATCTGATCGTCAGATGGAGCCCCAAAGGACACGGCTGGCCGACCACGAGAGGGGCCAGCGCGTTCGTTTGGGGGCTCCAACGGCGGCAGCGCTTGAGAGGCGTGAGGGGCCCACGGAGATTGCCTCGGCGGGGAAGCCCTCACGGTAATCCTCAGATCACCCTGACCATGCGCAAAAGTAGGTCTATTCTGAGGTCCAGAATAAACACTAGATCTGGGCATAGGCGAGGGGACTGCACCTCCCTTGAGGTAAGCGAGTCTTGATCTAAGCGCTGCCATAGTCATATTCCCGCAATGAGAACATGAACTATTCACAAAAGCTGCTTCAGCGTGCTGAATGCCCAAACACGAGAGGCAACAATTGTGGCCGTCTGCTGGCGCCAGGGAACGACCGCACCCAGAAACGCACAAGCGGAATGTCGTCCTGAAAAGGACGCAGCGTCACGCTTGTGTTGCTCTTTTAGTTGAAAACAAAAAATATAAAGAGAAAAAAATAACTCTCTCAGTGCTGAAGCACCCAGGGATAGCCGCGGTGTAATCGGGTACACACTCACGAGAGGAACGCCCACCGAGACCGACACATACAGACACACACACACACAAGCAATGCTGTGAAAACAGCAGTTGTGAGCTGTAATGCTCGCGGCCACCGCTGATCGCGCCATCACACCAGCACTGGAACAGAGTATTCTCTTTGAAGTCTTCAACGATCGATGCAGCAGTCTGCAGAAACTCAGAGTCAAAACGAAAGCTCGGCTCCGAAGCGAAAGACAATGAGTGCGTGCATCCGCTTCCTGTTTATACCCGCGCTGCGGGGCGGGGCGCGTGACGCGTTTCACGCACGCCAACGTTCATTGGCTTGTTCTGTAGACACTCGAAGTTGATAGGGCTCCCTGAAGTGATCCCCTAACGTCGTCACGTCGACGTCACGTCGAACGTGAGCGACTGAAGGGGAACAGCGAGTCTATTACGTTAGCCAAAATCAGCGGTTGAATCGCTCCCTCGTGATTTGTAAGAGCACTCTTCCCTTTGATTAGCCTAATATTAATTTTAGTAAAGACAAGAACAGCTTAATAAAAAATATAAAATATTGTTTGTATCCATAACGTTTACTGATGGTCGCCGTTACAACACACAATACAGTGCCAGTTAGGAGATCGATCATTTGATTAGCTAATCAGTCCTTTAAATCCAATTCCTCTCAGATATCAAAGCACTGAAATCAGGATACAACTGGGGAAATAACAAATACAATAGGATTAAGTAGTCTAAACATAACTGGTGTGTGCATGTGATAAATCTTTCTGATTTATATTTGTTATATAGGCTACTTATTAGCTACATGGCCCTACAGTTTAATGTAATGTAATACAAGGATAACCAGAGGTTTTCACATATTGACTTTTGCAGGCAAGTGTGGTTGAAGAAAGTAGCAGGAGCCAACACATGGAAAGGAACCCTGAAACAATTTTTCTAAAAATGAAAAGATGGACACAGGAGGAAGAGTGTGATGGAAATGAAGAAGGAGGAAGTAAACTGGAGAGACCAGGAGGGTCAGAGCAGGAGAAGACAGAAGGAGAACAAGGAAATAAGTGATGGAGAAGAGGAGAAAGAAGTTCCCCCTGGACCACATGGTATGTTTTTATTCTTCTTACATATAAATTGCCGTACAGTAGGATAATATGTAATGCCACTTATATGCATTGGCTATGTCCATGTACTGTTCAATTGCATTATAAAATTATATTTGGCACTCTCCTCTATTTTTTTTAAGATATATGTTACTTTTTAAAAGATGCAGAGTTTTGTTTTGTTTGAACACTGCACTGGGCTTATTCCTGTTGTGAATTCAAAACCTTTGTAGTGTGTAAGGACATGATTAAACAATAACTACTGTAGTTTAAAAGGGTTTTTGTGTTTGTTTTGTTAAAGCAATTCACATAGGGATTCCCATGTACCGTCTACCCCTGCCACCCTGCCAAGACCTCTTGCCAATCCTTTGCCCCCCCATGTAAAATTTTCTAGATCCGCCACTGCTAATAGCTAATGGTTTGATTGGGGAAGATATGGGTGGTGTGATGGAGAGCTTTTGTCTTTGTTCTGTAGTATGGTTTTTTTGAGGTCCCCTCGAAAACGAGATGTCACATCTCAAGGGGTTTTCCTCTTAACAATAAATTTGAAATTTGTGCGCCTGCCATGAAGAATTTGAGAAGGTGTAACTGTTGTGTTGTGTTTGTGGAAGAGAAAAAAAGTCTACAAGTTTGCAACTCTTAAAAAATTTCTCTCTGTGACTTCAAATATACTGATACACATGCGCGGCTATTCTCTACAACTACACACTGTCACAGGCGTTCAAGTTCATTTGCACCAAAAATACATTCGTACACTGGAGACCGGAAGCGGGGCGGGCATGACAAAGCCTACGTTCTAGCGCCTCCTGTCAACGTATTTAAATACACAAGCTACATAATCTACACATTCCCAAATAAGGGTAACCAACGCGAAGGGAAAAAATCCCATACTACTACTACAGTGTCAGTGCCAATGGTTCTACGATCTACTTAGGCATACGATGCTTTTGGGAAATGCGTTAATCTCTGTCGTCTGTTCAACACAGCGCTGTTGTCTTTCACAGATATGGTCTTCATAAGAGTGCTTTGTTTGCGTTTCCTCGCATGCATTTTGCTACCAACCAACGCATAAGGAAAATATATATGTAAAAAGTATTTCACATGTAGCCTACACACACGAGCCCGAAAGCATTTTCTGCGCTGAACAACGCAATGAGTTTAACTCGGCTCACGGTCGAGTCCTGAGATGGGCATGCACCGGGTGACAGTCACCCTAGTCTGTTTCCAAACCTTCAGCCCGTGGTCAGACCTTGCATTTCTACAGCAGGAGTTCCCCTAGAACATTTACATTTAATCTACATTTTACATTTACATTTCATCATTTAGCAGACGCTTTTATCCAGAGCGACTTATAAATGAGGAGAGCAATAGAAGCAATTAAACTAACATTTGGACAACAATATGCAAGTACTGTGACCCTTACCAGTTTAGTCTAACACAGTATACGTAATAAAAAATAAATATAGATATAGAAGAGAAAAGAGAGTGTCAGTATATAAGGATCAAGTGTTGCCGAAAAACATGCGTCTTAAAGTTCTTCATTCATTGTTACTGTAATTAACAAAGCATTATTTTTTATTATTTTTGATAAATATATGTAATTTTCTCTTTTCACAGTTCCTGCTCTAATCATGGAGGCAGCAGATACTTTATGTGAATCGCTCTTCCGCTGGCTGGAGAACCGAGAGGAATGTGCAGATACGCTGGTGGAACTGGTGCAAGAGCTGGAAGATGTTCATCAGGGCAGCAACATCGTTCAGGCGGCTGGACCTGCCACAATATCTGTAGAAATGTTTGCCTCTGTCCCAGGTCTGGCCAAGCTAATATTGTTGGGCACAGCGAGCACTGCAGTCAGCCCCACTTCCACACTGGTAGAGGCAGGTATGTCCAGCAGTACCTTTAATAAAGCTACTGAATTAATGAGAAAAGATGAGAAGGTTGGGACGAGCATTCAGAATCTACTGCGAGATCTGAAGGACCAGTGTAGAGAAGTGCAGAAGGATGGGTCACTAATAAAGCTCGGGGCTCATGCTGATGAGCTGGACTGTGAGGTCACCACTCGACTCATGTGGGCTCTGGCCAGGAGGAGAAAGACTCCCGTACCCCTAGACTTTCTCAGAGGATTCAACAGGGCCACGTTCTTTCGTCACATGACACCAGGTGGACTGGATCCAGCCGAGGCCTCTGACCTTATTTGCCAAGCTCTGGGACTCGATCGTTCCCCTGAGATCACGAGTAGCCTGAAGGTGTCGGCCAAAGAAATGATGAAGAACATCGAACTCATTGGCATTAAAGCTGCTGAAGCAGGATCAGAGGTATCAGCTTTCTTTCCTCAAGCATCCCATTTTAAGAAAATTTTGACTTTGAAATTCTCTTGAAGTGACTATTCAAGAGAACAATGTGAAATATTCACTGCATTGCCCTGATATGTTAGACAGTGATTTTGTGATTGTGACTTTCTTTCTAGGAACAGGGTGCGATTAGTTTAGGAATCTCTCTGTATGACCTGATTGGCAATCTAGGAAACAGAAATCAGGACACAGAGACCGGCAAGTTCTTACGGGATTCTGCCAGGGAAATACTGGACGGCCAACAAAAGCTAAAGGAACAACTGGATGCAATGCAGTATGATTTAATTTTTTACAATTTTAAATTTCAACTAATTGATCTGTCTTGGCCAAAGCCAAAATTGTTGTATTTTGTATCTGATTGTACAGTACTGCAATATTGAAAATGCAAACAATAATGAAGGTCTGAAGGAAACTGACTCGCTGTACAACTTTTCTCATTACAGCGAAATCATCAAGAAATTGTTCAGAATGAAGAACCTCATCAAGGACTTGGGGGGATATTCTCTCGACATGACTGAAAATGCAAAGAACTTAATGAATTTTAACAGGGGAACATATAGAGACGACACAGCTCTCTCCTGGCTTCAGGGATTAACTCATCAGATTGAATTTGTGAATCTTCTACGATTTTGCCAGGAGAGGTTGGGTCCCATTCTTGAGGATTTGAGTACGCCTGGAGGTCACATCCACATTGTGATTGTAGGTCATGGCAGAATAGTCGACCTGTTTATGCCAGCAGGTGTTCTGGTGCTCACACGGAACATCATAGACACCATTCTCTACTCTCCGTGGAACTGCAGGATCGACGCCAACACTGCATTTGCAATTGCTCAGGATTTCATTCAAGTGACAAACAGACAGTTTTACAACGAAATAAGTGCGGCTTACTGTCAGCCGATCCCTTTAAGAGATCGCTGGAACAGCATGCGAGCATCTCTCCACAACATCCCAGGGATCCTTCTAGCCCCTGTGACCCCTGAAGAAGAAGCATGGGCCTTTTTTCACCAGTTATGGCAAAACAGAGGCATGGAAATAGAAGACTGTGTTATTATTCCATATGTTGTCCCACAAGATCCGGTAAATGCATTAGGAGAGATCCCCCTGCACATGTTCATGTTAGCGACATCATATATACTCATGATCCATGATAAAATAGCCACTGTGCACCTGGCTGCTTGTTTGGGCCGAGAGGGAAGTCAATTAAAGGAAGAAGAGTGGCGAACACAGTATGCCTACACAATTGATGGAACGGTTATGACTGTGAACATGGAGAACAGGAACGTGGACTCTGACTTATTCAGAGCCTTAAGTTCAATGTTTGACACAAACCTCTAGATAAATCCTCTAGATAAATCCCCTGAACGGCATCTGGGTCAGTCCTGATGTGTAGTGAACACAGGGCTGGAGAGCGACCCGGAGGAGTTTAATGCCGAGACCGGCCCATTTTTCTCATGTTGGAAGAACTTGTATATAAAAGTGACAGTTTAGGTCTTTCTATCCCATCATATTCACCACTGACATGTTTCAACCGGAACATAAAGATAAATAACAAATTACATAACAAGTATTGTGCTATGCTAATTCCAACTGTAACATTATGGGTTGGTTTGCATTTAAACAAACATGAAATATTTCAGTAAAAAAAAAACTTTTACTTTTCTTTATCCAATTCAATTACATTCACGTTTATTTTTCATTTGCTTTCTGTGTAAACCGTATGGGTTTAACATGTATCGGGCATAATTAATAATCTACTATTAATAATATGCATTATATAAATATATTAATCATTTTAATTATCATACGTTTTTTAAAGGCGTGGTTTACTGCTTTTTTTCTTTGCATGATTGTGTTTATGGGGTGCAATACAGTATAACATGTCTAAGTGTGTTTTTTTTTTTTTTTAAAAAAGCCTTATTTTTCATAAATTTCACATTTATTGTAATCTGCTTTCTCCTCTGTCATTTGAACGACCGGTTGACTTCCTGATTCTATGATTACACGCCCTCAGAAACAGGCAATGGGCTCAGATTGGTTAGTTGGGCCGGTGTGTTGTGATTGGCTAAACTGCGTAGTGCACGTAGTCGGAAACTTCACGCCCATTACCTTTACGGGCGAAAGTTGCATGTGCTCCGGTCAAATGTAAATAGTGTCAATAGCCTACTGCCGTATCAGTTTGAGCCAGAACCAGACCCAGAAAGAGGCAATGAAGAGAGTCAAGCAGAACCTCCCCACGGCTCTTACAAAACATTTCTGAATGGTACATTTTATTATTATTATTCTATTCTATTCTTTTCTACACTCAAAAAAATGACTCTTTAAACTTACTTAATTTAATTATGGACAGTGGTTCCACACAAGCAAATTGTGTTTTATTAACATTAATGGGATTTTTTAAATCTATGTAAGCTACTTGTGTTGTGACAACACAACTGAATGAGTCCAAACAAATCAATGGAATTGCTTCCCTGTAACTTGGACCAGTTAAGTTTAGTGAACATGCTTTAGTTTATTTGAATCTTCACTGACAGATAAAAGTATGTCAGATTTACATAATTTCTCAAATGAAACTCTATACGGTACCACAACTTGCTATTAGCTCATAATAGCACTTATTAACATATTAAATGCTAAGATGTATATGCTCTTTCAGCAACAAGAGTTACATTTAATTAATCAGTCCACATCCTAACCAAATGCTCCACTCTTCTCCACAATGGTAACCCACTGTAATTTAAATGGTTCTAATAATTGCAATGTAATTGAACATTAAACACAATTACACACTATAAAGTCTTCCCCTTTCCTCATTTTCTCAAAAACACATAAAATAACACTTAATTTCTACATTTATTCTCTCTTAATTCAGCTATATGCAAAGCATGCTGGGAACTAACAAGCACCGCCCAGTTTAAGTTAATGCAACACAAATTATTCATGTAATCCAACACAAACGGATTAAGTAAACTTTAGTTTTACATATTTATGCAGATTGAACACAATCAAATTAAGTTTGGACAAAATGTAGCAATTGTGTTGCTTAAGCTCATTTGAAGCAATTTGAACAAGCAGCCAAAATACTTTTTTTTTATTGCAATATATTTAAAGCATTCCAGGACAGACTTTCCGAAATACTCACAGAAATGAAAGACTTTGCCTTTAGATTAACTTTATATTTTCTCTGAGGCCATGCACCTTTCCACTTTCTTCACACGTCATCTTCATCCAATACGTTGGAAATTATCACATTCAGGTTTTTTTGAATCGCGAAATTAAACTCTTTACATTAGTTTAACGAATGATAATTAAGTATAGTTGAAAATTATACAGGTTAAGTTAATTAAACGCAATACAATAGTGTTTTAGTGGTAAAAGAAATATACGTGTGTTACTTTAACAAAACATATTTGGGTAAAAAGAACAGTGCCACAAAACCATTTTTTTGAGTGTATTCTACTATTATTATAAGAATTTCGATACGCTGTTACTTGAAAATGCTACTGCTGCTTATAGCTTTTGAGATACGGTTTTCTCCAAAATAAACATTTAATATAACTGAATAAATGACAGAGTAATACCGTTTTTTAAAGTTTTATCGATATAATGAACAACCGTTTATCTATTCACAAAACTTAGTTTACTCAGTGTATCGTTTTCTTTAGGTACACGTTTATCTTTGTCACACACAAAATAGCATCGAACTAACTGGCTACTATAAACAAACAGCGTTGGCATTGGTTTACGTTCTTGATCAAATCGAAAAATTACGTCATAAAGTATACATGGAAAATACATTTACAAAATTAGTACATAATTACAAATTCTGGCCCAAGATGTTTGTATGCATTTGTCATAGACACACGAAATAGCATAACTAAGTGGCTACTAAAGCCAGCGCTGGCATTTGTTTACGTCCTTGATAAAACCACAACATTACATCTGAAATTGTACATGCAAATACATTTAAAATTATTAAGTCTTACTTACAGGTTGTGGCCCAACAACTGCTGCCTCTGGTTTTAAAGTTGGAACTGCTTCATGTTTTAGTAACAGTTGAGTGGAGATTCTGGAAGCTGTCTTCCATAAAATGCGCAGCACAGAGAGCTAAATTACGATTGTAATTTTCTGGAACATAATCAAACATAAATTGTAGCCATTGTTGACGAACTACAGCGTCCGTAGGAAGCCCGAACACAGAAGCCCTGGCAGCTGGGTGAAAATATCACACTTTCCACGGCATGGCTAATGCTCTCCACTATAACTCTTCGAAAAAGCACAGAAATATGGCCATGCCCCCTTTTTTGCATATTCTGGAGGGAGGGTTGGTTATGGGTTAGTTACGTATAAAACCAGGGAGTATCTCGTTGTAGTCCCATTCGAGTCGTTTTTGTAGGCATTAAACTTCCTGATTTTTAAAAGATGATATCTCTGCTTACGTTGAACTTTCAGCGCAGCAACTTTGCAGACACTGTTCATGCACCAACAGCAACATTACACACTATTTAAAATGAAAAAAGTGAAATCGCAATCAACCACCCCTTTAATCCATTAATTTGTGTCTTAAGTTCACAAAAATCGTTCTCAATATTAAAGAATATGAGAGTTCACACCACAACTATAATAACGATATAGAAAAACAATATAATTGAAATCACTTTCAGAACGATTTTATGCAGCGGATGAACAATAAAAACATTGGCAGCCAATCAGAATCCATCGTGCTGTGACCAGCTCGAGCATTTAAAGGGCATATTGCAGGTTAGAGGACCCAACGAGTCAATGTATAGAAAAATAATGTAGGAACTAGATTTTCTTTAAAATATACTTATAAATACGCTACAGAAGCTTCTGGAGTCGTTTTTGTGAGAAAATTTTACTTCCGCGTCTGAAAATGGGCGTGGCGGGCGTGACGTAACGGGCGGGAGAGCGGTCGATTCAAACAACAGGAAAACAATGGATCGCAATGACATTTCGGACGCTGAGGAAATACTTACTCGTATGACGGACCACAGCCATACAATTATGAGCCTGCTATGCTGCCAAGAGAGCAGGGACAGGCCAGGACTAATGTCAGATAGAACGGTCAGAGACACCATGAGTTGTGGTGTGAGGAGAACCAGTGGAGAATAGGACTGGTGCTTGGTGAGAGTCGTGCTTATAGATATACACGTTAGCTAACGATATACACTGTGCTCACAATATTGTACAGATTATTACCATCGTATATCAGGCCAGCAGACATTAGTATTTTTGGGGTAGATTTATACTATTAAATGTATAAAAACTATACTTGAGTCTATTTCTATTGTACTAAAAACATACCCAAGTACATTTTTAATACTTAATACTTTAATACTATATTTTTCACCTGGGTTATAACATAAACAGAAAATTATAGATTTGAATATTTAAACAATCTGAGTAATTTTGTTTTTCAATTACAAGTTGCCTCTATTTAGGGCATGACTACCTATATCACACTATTTCATGCCATTGGTACAGTATACGACGATCAATATTCTTGCTTCGGCATCCCATGTTGAACTCCATCATATCGCCGGGATGATAATCCTCCGATCTGAAGTGAACGCTACACACGGCCGCGTTTCTCGAAGCCGATGCGTAAGAGAAATCCCATCTCTTCACCTGCACAAACTGCACCAGGCAGGAAAGATATACAGCACCGTCCCTTTGCTTGTTATGGAAACCTGTGGACTTGATGTCCTGACAGGCCGGAGTTTTTGCAACCTCCACAAACAATAATTTACCATGACGATGATAAATTAAAATACAAAAACTACCGAAAACACACTGACTCACGGCCGCTCTCACTGAACACCAGCCTACTCTGCACTGAGCCGAGGCTGAGGCTCCCTAGCGTGACGTAAAATGACGCGATTTTGAAAAAAAAGGCATTTTTACGAGCAGTCCAAGAAACGCTCACTTTATCTACTAAATTAGTGCCCTTATGTCGTTTTAAAACATTTTAAATCCTACATTAACTTTTCATATGGTATTTTCATACAAGGTTATATATTAATTTAGATTTTTTTTTACCTGCAATATGCTCTTTAAGGTCACCAACAACAATAGTGTCATTACAAATAACTTGACTTCACAAATTTCAGTGTAGATGAAGAGTCATTTGATGCAGACAGAGTTCTATAACAACCAACCAACCTAATATAGTGCTCTTTAGAGACTTTAGGTTTAAGGCCAAAAACTCAAATGGTTTACACACTGATTTTGAGAGCACTAAACTAGAGTTGAATTTGCATTTGATATAAATAGCTACACCTCCCCCTCTTTTTGGGCGATCTGAACGATACACATTATAACCATTGATACCAATATCTTTATCAAGGACAGATTTAGTCAGCCAGGTTTCAGATAACACAACAATGTCAGCATCAGTTGACCTGACCCATAAATTAACCATATCCAGTTTGGACATTAAACTTCGAACATTGAGGTGAATAATACCCAGGCCAGACCTTGATTTAAAATCTTCAGGCCCCGGTTTTTCAAAAGTAATCCACTAGGATTTTGGATAACGGATTGGATCAAATCTTGAAAATGGGATTACACAATCGGATTAGATCACGTAATCCAATCTTGGTTTTGATCCGGATCAAACCTTTAGTTTGGGTTTTTCAGAACTTCTTTGTAGGATTTGGATCACTTTGATCCCAAAAAACTGGATTAAACTGATCCCATCAGAAGGGTGGATTCAGCGTGGATTTCATGCCCAAAATGTAATGAAAACTTTAAAAATGTATCAAATAATACTTTATTTGGATCATGCAGTATCTTACAAAGTATCCTATTTATTCATAAGGTTTTCATTTTATTTGTTAATCCGTTAGGCTACAGTGATTAGGTAGGCTTTAACGTATTCAGCCTTTCAGTATAGGACTACAGCAAAGAAGAGTTTGGCCTCATAAAATAATCCCCCAAACAGCTGTCAAAATTGACCAAAAACAATACATTTTATTCTGTCACTAATTGATATATGGGCAGATGACGTGACGCATGTTTTTTCTGTAATAAGTGTAACTGTTTACTGAACTGCATTTCTTAACTAAAACAACACATGTCAGTGGGGGATAGAACTTCATTTTATGTTACTATTATGATTTTGGGACGTAAAATGTATTTGGTGTTGTTCATATTTCAAGGTGAATAGCAAAATATCCTGCGGTGTGACTGTAACATTGATGAGTCACACAGTCACACAGCAAACAGTCAGCTTCGCCCCCTCGGGTTTCACAAGCTTATCTGACTTCCTCCTTGCCTTCACACTTTTAACATACATCATAGGAAAGCAGAAGTTATATTTGTCTCGGTTGCTTCATATACTCTTCTACCGAAACGCACTTGCGGCTCTCAGCAGTTTAGTAAGCTCTCTGAAGCGACGTAGTATATGAAAAAATACATTTATTAGCATATATGAGTTACCCAGCACACTTTCTTAATGATTTAACAAACTCATAACACATGAACAAACTCAGCAGGCGATGTCAAGTTTCAAAATAAATAACACACCCTCTATTCTTTATTTCAAACAATTTTCCTCTAAATGTTCTTCATCAGTTGATTGTTTTATGAGTTTCATCAACCTCATATTCAATCGCTCTTGTTGTCTAATTATTCGCATCATCTCTCTTGCTGTGGAAACGGTTGTCTCCTGAGGAGGAACTTCACGTCTTCTGTCTTCGTTGTTTCTTGGCTTCTTTCTTTTCTTCTTTGCTTTGTCTTTTCTGAAGATTTGCTACAAATGAATCATCCAAATTAATCTGAAGCTTGTTTGTTATTGTTTTTTCTTCGACCATGGAATTTACAATGGAAATACACTCATCACACTTCCCGATAATGTGCACGTGTGTTTGATATATGGACCCAGTTTTCGGACCCAGCAGAAAGGGGATCTGCCGATTCCCTCGCCACACCCGGGTACTAGACTCAGTCCAGTCGGGCTTGGGCCCTAATAATAAAAATAATAATCCTTAGAAAAACAATAGGGCCTTCACCATTTCAGGGCTTGGGTCCTAATTAGGGCACAAAGAACACGGGCAAAACGAAATAGAATGGTTCGGTTTCTGTATAGCTCTAAAAAAAATCCCCTACATAATTTTTCTGCCTTTTCTCCGCCCAGCTCACACATCCTCATCCTGCCACTCTCAAACATACTCGGAGGACATTGTAACACAAACTTGTTTGTAAGTTGTGATAGTATCCAAGTTAGTAACAAGCTTTCTCATTGGTCATTATGCATGTGCAAGGAAGGTTCAAGGAAGTGTTCTGTGGTTCATGACATAAGTTGTTAAGGAGTGGTTTCTGTAATTCATAAAGTCAAATCGAGTGAAGGATCGTGTTGTCAGACTGCAGGCGTTTAGAGAGATTACTTCACTGATAGGCATGTGAGTACACTTTTCATAGATTTATTCACCATTAATAACATTTAATGTATAACAGTTTTAAAAATGAAAGAAAAGCAACACAACCTCAGTTTGCGATTGTTTATTTCATGATCTCAGTGAAAGTACTGAAGTCTGCCCTGATAAATCTGCTCTGCCGACTGTCCGGGTTTTTTTTGTTTGTTGCAAGAATCGGACTTCAGCTTTCAGCTTCAGATTTTCAGAATCTACAACCTGTAGAATTAAAGAACATTAGGCATGCATTACTGTAATCTTTAGATGATATACTGTGCCATTTGAATAAATATATATATGTCATCATACGCCATTGTTTCAAAGGAGCTTTACAGAAAACCAGTAACATCAGGAACAGCAGCTCTTATATTTTCTCATACGCACTTCCTCAACTCTCCTCATTAACCCTGTAAATGCTGAAGAAAACAGCAAATCACAACTATTACAAACAGACTTCTGCTCTACAGTATAGTGCTATAAAATACAACATTACTTGTTTTAGCAATTTAAAAAAAGATCTGGATCTGCCGCATGTCATTTATCATCGAACTCTACTGGTGTTTGATGAAGTATCATTTGCTTTCTGTGTAAAAGTTATGGGTTTCACCTGTATCCAGCATAATTAATAATCTACGGTTGATAATCTGCGTTATATGATTATATTAATCATTTTGTATTAATCTTTTTGATCATCATAATTTTTTCCCCATTACACTGTGTCTTACACACTTCAGTCGTAACACAGTGGTAACACAGTGGTAACACATACAATCATAAATTGATTATAAATTATTTGCAAACTATTATTTAATTCATAGTTCATAAATAGTATTGTTAACACATTAAAAGGTTATCTACAAATAACGAGTTCCCTATCAGTGAGTCACATTCGGCATTACGTCAGACGTGAACTGAGGAATTGGGATGTGACCAATCATCTTCGAGTGTAAACAAAAACGAGCCAATGGACATCGGCATGCAAGATTTGCAATAGCACACCCAGCCCGAGAAGTGTATAAGCATATAAGTGTACTTGCGTTCTTGCACACACACATTCAAGCTTTCGCTTCAGAGCCGAGCGTGTGTTGTTCTGCAATCATCATGGAGTGTGTTAGAGTTAGAAGAAGCTCTTCAATCTAGTGTTGTGTGACGGTGTGTCAGCGGTGGTCGCTGTTAAAGAGCGTTCCTACACTTTACTGCAGTTCATCTTAAATAAGCACCTGAACACTGCAGACTTTATCTGGTCTCACAATGTGTGCTGTGGCCATCTCCCCTTCAGCACATAATCAGCTTATTTCACTACACTGCTAAACATGCTGTTCTTACTAAGTGTTTTTGTCTTGTTTCCAATCCAAATATCTAAATATTCTTAAATCAACAAGCATTTACTAGAGAAGTAAAATAACATAAGAAATTATGTCTTGTTTCCTGAAAAAATTATATAGTTTTTGCTTAAAACAAGATTTTTGTTTTTGTTTTACGCAGTCAGATATCTCTCTCTCTCAGACTGAAGCTCTTCATCAGATCCAGTGCTGTATAGACTTGTCTAGGTGAGTATGTTTCTAATAAAGAGCATTCGGAGCTCATTTGAAGACCTGTATTCCTGTATATGTGCTCGTGGGTATAAGCCATTTTTACATGATTTAAGCGTCTCACAGGTGTCGTTCAGCATATTAATCACGTCTCCGGCCTCACGCCGTTCTCTCACAGCCCTCGACCTCGTCCTGCTCGCCACACCCTGTAAATGCTCATGCTAAAAAAAAGCAAATCACAACTATTACAACTGATAAAATCTCTTGTCTTCATATGTAGGGTTGGGTACCGAAACTCGGTGCCAATAGGGAACCGGTTCCGACGTAAACGGTAGTAACCAGACCGAATAAGAACGAAAATCTCGGTGCCTGATTTCGGTGCCTAACTTCATTAAGCACACACGCACACACACAGACGCAAGGTCTCTCGCTCTCTCCCTCTTTAAAGAGTGTGCCAAGAAATAGCTCAAAACTCAAATGTTTTTTTTTATTATTATCCTTTGTTGCAGGTTAAAGGCGGGGTAGTTAAGTCTGAGAAACTAGCAGAAAACTACTGGATTTTGAAAGTATACAACAGAGAAACTCCCACCCGACCGCACAAAGCCAACCACTCAGCAGGAGGAGCGTTTACCAGTGCGGAGCGGAGAGGAGCGCAGTGCGATTGAGTGACATAATGTCAGAAACACAGGTAATAAAATACCTTTTTCACTGCTCTTTCTCTGCCATAATTGTGAGACTTCGTGGCTTGCGGTCGGTACGCGCCTCTCCTCTTCCGCGATGAGCGAGTCAACCGAGTGCGCGCATGTGGGCAGCTCCTGTTGCAGCAGGGCTGGTAGTCATAGCAACGAGGGAGAGTGACAGTCGCCCAGTCAATCACTGCACTCGGTCCGAATGGAATAATGAGCTGTGTTTATTGCAGCCCTGAGAGGACTACAGACGCTCTATTTTTATAAACTCCTTTTCAGAGTACTTACATTTTAGATATGTATTGGTATATAAAGACAGTTTAAACAAATTTGGCAAAAAGTGTTTTAGAAAAAAATTACCTACCCCACCTTTAAGGCAAAATATATATTTACCAAAAATAGTTTATTTACCAAAAATAGTTTATTTACCAAAAAGAAAGAAACTGCAAGGCTAAAGCTTACCTTAGGGGTGGCAAACTAGCTGGAAGAAATTGTGCTGTCAACCGCATGTTTGTGCACAGCAAACAATCGGAAGAGGTGCTCAAACCCCGTGCTCCACACTCACAGCACTGTGTTTCTCTCAGGTGACTAGCCTCATCCTCAGTCACTCAGCCTTGGCTTAACCTAGAGAAAAGGGAGATATTTAGTGGGTCCTACAAATACCAAATCATCAAATCATTCACATAAGAAACAAAATATAATGATTGATAGAGTAAGTTGGTACATAAATAACGTCCTACCTCGCTGACAAAAACCCCAGATTACTCGACGGGAGTGACTGTTAGATGGACGCACCACTCAAAGCCAAAACTTTAATACAGAACTAACCAAATGAAAACAATCAAAATATAATTTCAAAACAAAACGATCAAAGAAATGCTCTAATCAAGGGATATAATGCAATCACTAACTCGTACATACCATTCGAAAATCAAGTTGTTCGAAGGCAACCACGAATGTTCCGCTAAAAGCACACAATAACAAACATTAAATTCGACTTAGCAAAACAGAAACAACAACTCAATAGCCTACCCTTACGAAAAATAAGTTTATTCAAGTGTTCTATTAGTATACTTCTTTTAAACTAAAAATAAGAAAGTATACTTTCAGTCTTGATTTTATATACTTCTCAGAAATATACTTAAAATTACACTTAAGTGTACTTGACTTATACTGAGAGAAAAGTTCAATTCAATTCAATTCAAGTTTATTTGTATAGCGCTTTTCACAATACACATTGTCTCAAAGCAGCTTTACAGAAAGTGCATTTCAGAAATGGACAAAGAAAAATACAGTTAGTTAATCATGTATAAATTTAGGCATAACATATCGCCGGTGTTTAGTCGTCTCTTCACAGGCGTCGAGTCGTCTCTCCACCGGCGTTTAGTCGTCTCATCACAGGTGTTGGGGCATCTGAAGTCTTCGTGAGAGGCTGGATACAAACTGGAGCTGACGAACGCTATTTACCTCGGGACTAGCGTCCCGAGATAACAGCAGAAAGACAGATGGGAAATAATTAGCATAGCTGATGTTCATAATATTAATGCATTCGAACTGATTCAGAAGTAGTATAAAAGGTAAGCATTAAGTGAATGCTTGGTTAAAGAGATGCGTCTTTAATCTAGTTTTAAACTGGGACAGCGAGTCTGAGTCTCGAACAATATCAGGAAGGCTATTCCAGAGTTTAGGAGCTAAATGTGAGAACGCCCTCCCTCCTTTAGTAGACTTAGATATCCTAGGAATGACCAGAAGCCTCGAATTTTGTGATCTTAAAGAGCGCGATGGATTGTAGGGTGATAGAAGGTCTGTTAAATACACAGGAGCTAAACCATTTAGAGCTTTATAAGTCAGTAGTAATACTTTGTAATTGATACGGAACTTAATAGGTAACCAGTGTAGAGATGATAAAATTGGTGTTATATGATCATATTTTCTTGATCTAGTAAGAACTCTAGCGGCTGCATTTTGGACTAACTGTAGCTTGTTTATTGAGGATGCAGGACAACCAGCTAATAAAGCATTACAGTAATCTAGTCTCGAGGTCATGAATGCATGAACTAACTTTTCTGCATCTGAAACAGATAGCATGTTACGTAGCTTAGCAATGTTTCTAAGGTGGAAAAAGGCTGTTCTTGTAACATATGAAATATGATTTTCGAAAGTCAAGTTGCGGTCTAGCATAACACCCAGGTCTTTTACTGTAGTGGATAAAGTAACAGGACATCCTTCTAAATTAAAGTTGTATTGTAAGGGATTTTGTGGGTAGTTTTTTAGACCAATAAGTAATACCTCCGTTTTATCTGAATTTAATAGCAGGAAATTACACGTCATCCAGCATTTTATATCTTTTAGACACTCTGTCAAGTTAGATAAGTTAGTGTTTTCATCTGGTCGTGATGAGATATATAATTGAGTGTCATCAGCATAACAGTGAAAATTAATTCCATGTTTTCTTATAATATTACCAAGTGGCAGCATATATATTGAGAATAGCAGAGGGCCTAGGACAGATCCTTGCGGCACTCCATAGTCTACTGATGTTATCTTTGATTTTTCCCCATTTAAACAGACGAAACGGTAACGGTCTGATAAGTACGATCTAAACCAGCTTAATGCCTGTCCCTGAACACCAGTGTAGTTTTGTAGTCAATCTAAGAGTATTTTATGATCTATAGTGTCGAACGCAGCACTAAGATCAAGTAGAACTAGTATTGAGATACAGCCTTGGTCAGAGGCTAAGAGTAAATCATTTGTAATTTTAACTAGCGCAGTTTCTGTGCTATGATGCGGTCTGAATCCCGACTGAAATTTTTCATAGATATCATTTTCTTGCAAGAAGGAGCACAATTGAGCGGACACAATTTTTTCTAGTATTTTAGACATAAATGGAAGATTTGAGATGGGTCTGTAATTTGCTAGGTTATTTGGATCTAATTGCGGTTTCTTAATGAGAGGTTTTATTACTGCCAGCTTGAATATTTTTGGAACATGACCTAAAAATAAAGACGAGTTAATAATATTGAGAAGAGGCTCTTCCACTACAGGTAACACTTCTTTAAGTAGTTTAGTGGGTATTGGATCTAATAAACATGTTGTTGGTTTAGATGCAATGATAAGTTTATTTTGTTCTTCCTGTCCTATAGTTGTAAAGCGGTTTAGTTGTTCTAGAGGAGCCATAATTGAGGCTGAGTCATAAGACACCATAGAGGATTGTACATTTACAATAGTGTTTCGGATGCTTTCTATTTTCTCATTGAAGTAATTCATAAAATCATTATTACTATATTGTAACGGAATATTTTGCTCTGGAGATGTCTGATTATTTGTTAGTCTAGCCACGGTGTTAAATAAAAACCTTGGATTATTTTGGTTATTTTCAATTAGTTTGCGGATATGCTCAGCCCTGGCTGATTTTAGAGCCCTTTTATAACGTGACATACTGTCTTTCCACGCGATTCTGAAGACCTCTAAATTAGTTCGTTTCCATTTACGCTCTAAGTTACGAGTTTCTCTCTTGATAGCATGCGTAGCACTGTTGTACCATGGTGTTTTAGTTTTCTCTCTAACCTTTTTTAATCTAATTGGTGCAACAATATCTAGTGTACTAGAGAAAATGTTGCTCATACTGCTAGTCATTTCCTCTAGTTCATCTGTTTGTTTGGGTTTACTGAGCAGCTGAGATAGATCAGGTAAGCTATTTGAGAATCTATCTATAGTGGTTGGAAGGATTGTTCTGCCTGGTCTATAACGTGGTGCAACATGACAAATTTCAGCAGTGCGTATTATGCAAGTTACCATGTAATGATCAGTGAGATCGTCACTTTGCGGTATAATATCTATATCGGTTGGATCGGTTCCATATGATATAATTAAATCTAGTGTATGATTTAGACGATGAGTGGGACCACTGACGTTTTGCTTCACCCCAAAAGAGTTTAATAGATCTGTAAACGCAGCCCCTAACGCATCATTTGTATTATCTACGTGTATGTTAAAGTCGCCAATAATTATTGCTTTATCGACATTGACCAATAGGTCTGAGAGAAAGTCTGCAAAATCTTTTAGGAAATCAGCATATGGCCCTGGAGGTCTATATACGGTAGCCAAGGCTAGAGATAATAAGGATTTCTTTCTTACATCTAAGAGCGTAACATTTAGCACAAGTACTTCAAACGAATTAAACCTATGACAAGTTTTCTGAGTAACATTAAGAATATCTCTATAGATTGTTGCAACACCGCCGCCACGACCGATCAGACGGGGCTCATGCTTATAACAGTATCCTGGTGGAGTAGACTCATTTAGACCGAAATAATCATTTGGTTTAAGCCAGGTTTCAGTAAGGCACAGAACATCGACATTATTATCTGTGACCATTTCATTTACAATAACCGCCTTAGGTGTGAGCGATCTAATGTTTAGAAGACCTAGCTTTAGAAATTGTTTTTGTTCACTGATATTTAGATTTTCTGGTTTAATTACAATAATATTCTTGCTAGATCTTACAGTAGATTTGTTGTTTGGCTTCACTAAGCGAGGAATAGACACAGTTTCTATATAATGTTCTACATTGGTACTTATATCAATTAAGTTGGGACAGCAAAGACTATGATTTGGACTTTGACTTACTAGTCAGATGGTGTGTAGCGTCTTGGAGATGTTGTCCGACAGAACAGCCGCTCCGACTCTGCTGGGGTGCAGACCATCAGGACGGAAGAGCCTAGGTCGCTCCCAAAACAGATTCCAATTATTTACAAAGAGCAGTTTCTGTTCATTACACCATGACATTAACCATTCATTTAAAGCAAATAATCTACTGAACCTTTCTTGTCCAAGTCGGTACGTGGGAAGCGGTCCAGACACGACGATCGTTGCTCTAGGCGATGTGCTGCGTACCGTCTCGATCAGGCTCCTGTAGTCCTTCTTCAGAACCTCCGTCTGCCGCAGCCTGATGTCATTCGTCCCCGCGTGCAGCACGACAGCTCCGACGCGCTCGTCACCGTTCAGGATCTCGGGAACCTGCGCAGCGACATCAAGAACACGAGCACCAGGAAAGCAGTGAGTGCGCACCTTACCTTTACCCGAGGTAGCACGGACATGGCGGACCATGGAAGTGCCGATGATCACGGCGTCGTCACGTTCCGACTCGCGAAGAGGGGAGAAGCGGTTCCGGGTGGAGATCTCGAAGACCGGAAGGGGCGGAGAGGTTCTTGCTCTGGTCCTGGCTCGTGTCGTGACCCAGGGTGCAGGAGTGATTGAAGGCAGAGATGATCGCGTCCTCCTGGGCAGAGAAACGCACGGAGTAGACGAAGTCGGAGTCAAAGTCAAAAGGTTACTAACCACTGACTTGTGAGCATCGGCGCGTGATGTTTCAAGCGCTGATCGCCGATCTCGCAGCTCGGCTTGCTTCTCCAGCAGAACACGAATCTGCTTCTCCACCGACTCCAGCTCCAATCGTACCGAAATCAGCTCGAATGTGTCCTCACCTGCACTCAGAGGTAACGTTAGACACACATCCGATATGTTCGCCATTATAACAGATGAACAGTAAATTAGTAGTAACAGTAAACAGTAAAGCAATCCGATTGATTTTTATAAGGAATAGTATCGAGGATAAGTTCACATGATATAAAAATAGAAAGTGCCTGTTTATAATTGAGTGGTAAAGAAGAAAATCAAGGATTAATGAATCAATTCGACGGAGCTCCAAACACAAACACAGACCGCACTCGCATGCGCTTATGCCCCGTTGATGCAGCTCTAAGCACAATCAACGTGTGTCTGTACTTTCAGAGAAGCTTTCAGAGAAACGGGTGTAAGATGAGACGACGCTCGATAGGCGCGAGGCCACGCGTGAAATGCTAGCGGGCTAAAGGCTAGTAGCCGAGATTCGGAAAGTTGGATCTAAGTAGCGATATCAAAGCAATCCGATTGTTTTTTACAAGGAATATTATCGAGGATAAGTTCACACGATATAAAAATAGAAAGTGCCTGTTTATAATTGAGTGGTAAAGAAGAAAATCAAGGATTAATGAATCAATTCGACGGAGCTCCAAACACAAACACAGACCGCACGCGCATGCGCTCTGAGATAAAAGTCCAAGTTATTTGGCCTGTACTTGTACTCAAGTATACTTTTAAGTATATCTCAAACAAAAGATTAAGTACTCAAAGTATACTTGGCATGTAGTTGTGTTAACTATTTTGGTAGTGTTTTGGTAGTCTACTGGTAGAGGACTTTACTTTAATTCTACTTTACTCTTTCCCCGCCATTGACTGAATTTTCCAGCTATCCATGTTTTCACTGTTATACGGTAGGGAGGGCTATGACACATCTTCTAGTCAGTCTCTGGATCAAAACACAGGAGAAGAAGATGAAACAAGTGATAGAAGATTGCTCATGCAAATGTGAAATAACGTGATTATTAAACAGTGTGTAAATCAAAACTGCTTAATATTACCAAATGAAATGTCGAACCCATGAAGAGAAAACGACTGGACTTGATCTACTCCATCTGTGTTCTGATCATCGTTCTGAATCTGATCAAGGCGTAGTCTTTGACATAAATATGTGATTTTCTCAACTTTTGTTTAAAATGTTGCCTTTCTTTATGAAACTTACCGACATTCAAGTGTTGATAAAAAAGGATGCATGAAGCTAATAAAATGTTTTTAAAATTAAAGTACAGTTAAAGGTATTTTTCAAGTATAAAAAAAATAATATCTACATTTGAACATAGTGTAGGGTTTGAGGGTGAACCAAACACAAATTAATCAAATTAATTTCTCATGGGATTCATTCAAATGTGATTCAGCATTCTGGATCTGAACACCACATTCCAACGTCACAAGACGGCTCCAAATTGTCTAGAAAACCCCCCAGAGAAGACTTTTATGGCCCCGCAGGCCCCAGAGATAAGCCTAAACAGGAAGAACGTTGTCACTGTTTCATCCTTAAGCAAGACAAATCTGCTCAGAAATGGTGAAACGAGGCCTGACCACCAAGGGGCCTGACCACCTTTGACCTCCCTCAGCATCACCACTGCTGAGTAGGACAGATGTAAAACAGACCACGCTTTCAGAGAGACTGGAGAGACTTACACAGACTTTACATATCACACCCATTAAAACTCACACAGAACAATGCTCAGTGGACTTATAATCAAACATCATAATTCTTGTTGTTCCTACAATTCAGGTTTGTATTATGCTTAGATCACATATAAATCATTGTAATTGTGATATAACTGTGTGTATGGATGAAAGAGTATCGTGCTTCCAATCAAAAGAATCGTATGCCCTTAATTCAAAAGATGGCTTGTTTGAAATCTGTGTAAAATGTTTTGTATGATTATAATAACCTATAATGTTTAAACTGTGGTCTCTTGTTCTCTTCTAAGTGCTGGAACCCAAGCAGATCCCAGATAACGATAAGTAGGAACTAGATCCACCTCCTAAAATTGTCAGAATTCTCCAAAAGAGGTTGGACTAACTTTAAGTTAAAGACCCGAACAAAGGAGTTCAGTTCAGTTCGGTTCGGAGAGCAGTTCGGCAGTGCAGCTCGGTTTTGAGTTCGGTTCGGTGTTGAATTAAGTTTGCGCCTCTCTCTAGCTTAAGCAAGAGAGTTTTCCTGTTCGTGCTTCTCTCTGAAAACAACAAAGAGCGTGTTCGCACGCTTCTACATCGACCAGACCAAATTAGACCAGCAGACAAATAACCCATCAAGATTGGGGTTAAAACAGCTCATTCAAGCCATCTAACTCGTCTTACTTTCATTTCTTCCTTTATTTTCTTTTTCGTAAAAGTCTCGGTTCAAAGTTAAGTTTGCTGCAAAGTTCGTTTAAACGTCTCTCCTGCAACGCGCTTCGACCTGAAAAACTCTCATTCGCCTGCCAATCACACGTGACCGGCAGTTCAGAAACTTCCATCCAGGCACTTCAAAGACAACCAGCCACACGGACCCGGGCCGGGAAACCCCTTCGACGAAGCACCGCAAAAAGGGAATTCCCTGGCCTAAGCAACGCAAAGACAAGCAAGTACTCCAGACTCTATCTGAACTGGTGCTTTTTATGTAAATTGAATAACCTGTCTAAGAAATGAAGGTTTAAATTAATGCTTGGTGGTTCGTTCAGGTCATGTCTTACAAAGTGCCTCTCACTCTGAAAACTACTCGGTTACTCACGTAACCTCAGTTCCCTGAGTTAGGGAACGAGTATTGCGTAGCTATACGCAGTGGGGAAACTCCTTTTCCTCGATTTACTGAAGCCTTTATGTAAAGCGCATTTGCAGCTGCACAGCAGAACATGAGCGTCTGGCTCGCTCATAGGCTGCGCAGCGGCAACTGCATATCCAATGGCGTGGGCGCCTCTGACGTGCGACCAATGAGATCACTCTGCGTCATACACGTCAGAGCCCGCCAAGGGGGCGTGTCCTCAGACTATAATTCGCCATTATAGCAGGTTTAACGACTGAAGCGACAACTTGCCATGTTAAATAGTGCGGCTGGCTACGCAATACTCGTTCCCTAACTCAGGGAACTGAGGTTACGTGAGTAACCGAGTAGTTCCCTTTCGAACTGTCACTTCGTATTGCGTAGCTATACGCAGTGGGGACGCCATGCAAAACGCCGCACTGGATAACTGGCTGCCACTGCAACTCAGACCCCTGAGCATACAGAACAAGCCATAACCGCATAATCATGTATAAATAGACCAGACACCGTCAGGTCTAAATAGTACACCTCAGTTAGTAATAACCCAACCTACTACACCAATGAACCCAGACACTGTCGGGGTTATTAGTATATGAACATACCACCAGACAAGTGGGTTTATATATATATAATTATAACCGGCAAAAAGCGGGTTTTCTATATATGTAATCTACCCGGCAACAGCGGGTTTATGCATGAATACAACCGGCCAGCAGCGGGTTTTATATATATGTGAATGTGATTGTGCACAGTAATATATGACAAGACCAGCCTCCGACGGGTCTTAATCATACCGAAAGCACCTTCGCCTGCAGGGAAGGCACTTCCATATTATAGAAATTCATAAATGTGGAAGGCGAAGACCAGCCGGCCGCATCGCAAATATCCCTGATGGGAATGCCAGATGACCAAGCCCATGACGAGGCCATACCTCTGGTCGAATGGGCCTTGATGCCTATAGGGCAGACTTGACCCGTTGCGGTATAAGCCATAGAAATAGCATCCACTATCCATCTAGACAGTCTCTGCTTAGTGACTGGATCCCCCTTAGATCTACCACCAAAGCAGACAAAAAGCTGTTCTGATTGTCTAAAAGACGCAGAACGCTCCAGATAGATTCTCAGCGCTCTGACAGGGCAGAGAAGGTTAACCTCTCCATCCTCTGCAGAAGGAGGGAGGGCTGATAACGTCACCACATGTGCTCTGAACGGTGTTGAGAGCACTTTAGGAACGTAACCATGTCTGGGCTTAAGGATGACTCTGGAGTCATCTGGACCCCACTCCAAACATGCAGGGCTCACAGAGAGCGCCTGCAGATCTCCCACTCGCTTGATAGATGCCAACGCCATAAGGAGAGCAGTCTTCAGCGAGAGAGGTCTTAGATCAGCCGATTGGAGCGGTTCAAAAGGCGGACCCTTCAGAGCCCCCAGGACCGTGGAGAGGTCCCAAGACGGCACAGACGGAGGTCTGGAGGGGTTCATTCTCCTAGCACCTTTAAGGAATCTCACGACCAGGTCGTTTCTTCCAAGTGACTGGCCATCCACCAGAACATGATGTGCTGCTATGGCTGCCACATACACTTTGAGCGTGGACGGGGAGCGACCCGCATCCAGCAGCTCCTGTAAGAATGAGAGAACCACAGATATCTCACATGACTCTGGGTCAGCCTGATTTTCCGAGCACCAGCTGGAAAAACCCGACCATTTTGAAGCATAAAGGCGCCGAGTCGAAGGGGCCCTGGCTTCAGATATGGTGCTTAGGACCTTCTCAGGAAGGTCCTTTGGTACCCGTTGAGGGGCCAAACATGGAGGGCCCATAAATCGGGTCTCGGATGCCACAATGTCCCGTTCGCCTGTGTGAGGAGGTCTTTCCTCAGTGGGACAGGCCATGGGATTGTGTCCGATAACTGAACCAGTTCCGGGAACCACGGTCTGGTTTTCCAGAGAGGGGCCACCAGAAGGACTGGGCACCCGCTCTCTCTGACCCGTTTGATGACTTGTGGAATCATTGAAACGGGGGGAAAGGCATAAAGGGGACGGTTGGGCCAGACATGGGCCAGCGCATCCCTGTTCTTCGAGAAGAACAATTTGCAGTGGGTGTTGATTCTCGAGGCGAAAAGGTCTATTTCGGCCTCTCCAAACACCTTCCATATCAGACTGACCGTCTGTGGGTTCAGGGACCACTCGCCGAGGGGAGTGTTGCCTCATGAGAGCATATCCGCGCCCACATTCTGGACGCCTGGGATATGCGCTGCCCTCAGAGAGCTCAGGTTGGCTTGTGCCCATAAGAGGAGGTCTCTCGCCATCACATGCAGGTTTCCTGACCTGATGTCCCCCTGGCGATTTATGTAGGCCACCACTGACATATTGTCTGTGCGGACTAAAACATGGTGGTCTCTGAGGTTCGACAGAAATGCCTTCAGGGCCAACCCAACTGCTTTCATCTCCAGACAGTTGATATGCAAGCTCTGCTCCGTGCTCGACCAGAGGCCGGATGCAGGCATGCCCTCGTGCAGCGCTCCCCAACCCAGGTTGGACGCATCTGTAAGAACTACTTTCCTCCTGGAAATTGTTCCCATTGCCACCCCCTTGTGGTACCAGTTCTGGGCCCGCCAGGGAATCAGGGTTCTTAAACAACCGTGATTCACCATAATATGCAAGTTGCCCGACTGCCATGCGTGAGTTGGCACACGGCGTTTCAGCCAATGCTGCAGCGGGCGCATGCGCAGTAATCCCAAGTGGAGTACTGGCGATGCTGCTGCCATGAGACCAAGCAGTTTCTGAAACCTCTTCAGTGGCGCGCGCTCGCGCGCTCTGAAAGTGCCTGCAAGCGCTCGCACTGAGAGCGCGCGCTCTGGTGTGAGTCGCGCTGTCATAGTTCTCGAGTCTAAAACTGTGCCCAGAAAGATCACGCTCTGGCTGGGGGTTAGTTTGCTTTTTGAAACATTGATTGTGAAACCCAGGCATTCTAGATGGGCGAGAATCAAATCCCTGTGAGCTAATAGCTCGGTTCTCGACTGTGCCAGCACCAGCCAGTTGTCGAGACAATTTAACACGCGCACTCCCTGATGTCTCAGAGGAGAAAGCGCTGCGTCCACACACTTTGTGAATGTGCGGGGTGCCAGAGATAGACCGAACGGCAGAACGGTGTATTGATAAGCCTGGCCCTCGAAGGCGAATCTCAAGAATGGCCTGTGACGAGGATTTATTTGAATGTGAAAGTAAGCATCTTTCAAATCCATTGTGACAAACCAATCCCCCGGGCGCACTTGCGCGAGGATATGTTTGATAGTTAACATTTTGAACGGCCGCCTCATGAGAGCTTTGTTCAAATGTCTCAAATCTAGAATGGGTCTGAGACCGCCGTCTTTTTTCGGAATCAGAAAATAGCGGCTGTAAAAACCCATATGTTTTAGCGCGGGGGGGACTAATTCTATCGCCCCTTTTGCTAAAAAATTCTGTACTTCGGTGCGAAGCACGTGACCCACGTTGCTTCTCACCGAAGTCTCGAGAACCGCCTGAAATTTTGGGGGTCTGCGAGCGAATTGGAGCGAGTAACCTCGTTTTATAGTGTTTATGACCCAACTCGACACACCGGGGATAGCTTGCCAGGCTAGAACCCGTGTGGCTAGGGCTTGACACACAGATTGGGGCTGGTCGCCTAATGCAGGGGGACCCGATACCCTTATATTGTGATTTTTGCACACATTGAGTATTGGACTGACTATACAAGCATTTGCGTGTGGGGAAGTCAGTGTTACAACAGGGGAGGGGCCGCCTAGTGAAGGGGGACCTGATACCCTTATATTGTGATTTGTGCACACATTGAGTATTGGACTGACTGTACAAGCATTTGCGTGTGGGGAAGTCAGTATTACAACGGGGAGGGGCCGCCTGATGAAGGGGGACCGTGAACCCATGTGTTGTGATTGTGAAACATGCTCTTTTTGTGCTTTATTTGGGTCGCCGTGAAAACGGCGTTTGTTTGCAAGAACGCGCTTACTGTTGCGGGCCTGTTTGCAGTAATAAAATCCCCAGCCGCCTGAACTGAACAGGGGGCTGTGGGAAGTTTTCTTGGCTTCTTCGAGGGTGGTCCGGCGAGTGCGGGACCCGTGCCCTCTCTCTTTCCTCTGCGTGCTAGGACGACTTTGGCGGCGCTGAATGGGGCGCGGCGCTTGGTCTCGGGCCTTGGCGTCGGGGAAACGGGAAGCGCTTGGTTTCTCTCGGCTGGCGCTGGGCATCAGCCGCAGGGCGGGGCTGAGAGGCCTGTTTCGCGGGCTTTGTTGGCCGCGGCGTCGACGGAGCTAGCTTGTGAGCACTCGACGCCGAGCTAGAGCGTTTAGGCAAAAAGTGACGCATGGCCTGGAACGCTTTCTGTGCCTCGGTGTATCTCTCCGAGAACCCTTTCACCGCCGGGCCGAAGAGGCCGGTGCTGGATATTGGGGCGTTGAGGAACCTCGTTCTCTCCGCGTCCTTAATGTCAGTGAGGGTAAGCCAGAGGTGGCGCTCAAGCACGACCAAACTCGCCATATTCCTCCCTATAGCCTGTGCGGTGGCCTTGGTAGCTCTCAAGGCCAAGTCCATGGCGCTTCGCAGGTCCCGAAAAGCCTTGGGGTCGGGGCCAGCCTCGTCCATAGACCGGAGGAGTTTGGCCTGGTAAACCTGCAGCAAGGACATCGTGTGCAGGGCCGATGCAGCCTGACCGGAGGCGGAATACGCGAGTCCAGCGAGGGCTGAAGTGCTACGGCACGGCTTGTTGGGATGAACAGCTCTAGTTCGCCAGCTAGCAGCTGTGTTCGGGCAGAGATGAGCGGCCAACGCCTCTTCGAGGGGCGGCAACGACTCATAGCCTTTTTCCGCTGCTCCGTCCACGGAGGAGAGCGTCGCGGAAACTGCGGGGCCTCGTGTGGAATAAGGAGTGTGCCAAGCCTTGGTGAGCTCCTCGTGTACTTCGGGAAAAAATGGCGCTGGCTTGTGACGAGGGGCCTGTTGATGCCCCGGCAGAAACCAGCCATCCAGCCGACTTCGGGGGGGTTCGGCGGGCGCGGCCCACTCGAGCTCGAGGTCCGCTACGGCCTGCGTCAGGATCCGAAGCATCTCCGCGTCGGAGTTAGTCCTGGTAGCAGAGGTGCTGGGCGTCGGCTGGGAAGCCATGACGGGGTCGAAAGAGCCCGGCCATTCTTCCTCAGACGCGGCGATATACAGACTGGCGATAGTGCTCGCTGGGCCCGCCGAAGGAGACAAGGCCCGCCACGTGGGGGGGGCGCTGATCTCCCTCGAACAGGACCGGAGATGAAGGAGCTGGAGAGAGTGAGGCACGCGGGGACGTGGCCGGCGTGCATTCACTAACATCCATGCTCTCCGGTTGCCGTTGGCTGCGTCGCTTCTTCTTCTTCGGCTGAAGCGGGGCCGGAGAGGGAAGCGCGGTTGAGGCGGCGTCGCCATCACGGGAGAGGGCTAGCCGAGTTCGCAGCATGGAGATGGGCATGCTCTCGCAGGCCACACATCCGCCGGCAGACAGTGCATTCTCCGCGTGGTGAAGTCCCAGGCAAGGAATGCAGTCAGCGTGTTAGTCCACCTGGTGCAGCTTAGCTCCGCACGTGGCGCAGGTCTTGACACGAGGCATTTGAAACAACGCTCGTACAGATAAAACACAGTTTAAATACAATGAATAATGAAAAGGATATCGCCGGATAGCCACAGGAGAGACGGCGTCAGGAGAAACACACGTTGAATGTGTCGTCTGCTGAACTGTAGCTCGCTCAGGCTGAAGGCTTGTTCGACGGCGAAGGCTTTCAACAAATGGTCAGAGACGTGAAGTTTGTCGCTGAAGGAGTAAAATCTGCTATAATGGCGAATTCGGGGACTATTATAGTCTGAGGACACGCCCCCTTGGCGCCCACGCCATTGGATATGCAGTTGCTGCTGCGCAGCCTATGAGCGAGCCAGACGCTCATGTTCTGCTGTGCAGCTGCAAATGCGCTTTACATAAAGGCTTCAGTAAATCGAGGAAAAGGAGTTTCCCCACTGCGTATAGCTACGCAATACGAAGTGACCGTTCGAAAGGGAACTCACTCTTTCTCTCTCTTCCTCTGCGCCTTGTATGAATGTGTGTGTGTGATTGTGTTTAGACCTTAGTTTTATGTGTTTAGAATAGTTAATAAAGTCGTCCATATATTTGAAAAGATATTTGCCTTGTGTTGTGCTTGCACATTTAATGTCTTGTACTGTCGATCTAAAGTTACCTTGCTAATACATAGTGTTTCACTATAGATTGGATATTTATATCTGTTGCCAAGGTTATAATTACGGCCCGTTCAAATGAACTCTAAACGAGTCATTTGCTCGGTTCCATAGTGATTCGGTCAAGATTCATTGCAAATCAATGAATCATTCCCTTTGAGCTAAATTGGCCTTCCGGCCCCCCTTAAATACATTTTATGTATATTATTATTGTGTAGATTCGTTACAATAGTATACTGCAAGTGCAAAAATAATATATAAATAGTAAACTAAGTATAATGGTATACTGACTTAAAGAAAACTTACAAGTATACTTGCAGTATAAACTACTAAACCAGTAGTTTACAGAGAGTACACTTCAGTGTGTATTTTCATAAACTAAAACATGTACTTGTATTAAAATAGTAAACTACTAGTATACTTATAAGTTCACTTGTAGTACAGATGCATAGATATAGTCGGTTGGTCTGGGAACGCCCCGTCACGTGATGTGAATTTAGCCCGTGGGGGAAAATATTGCCTTGGCGCTCATTGAAAATACACTCGACAATCATGCCGAAGAGCTGTTGTGTCGTTTTCTGTACTGCCAATATATAAAAAAATATATAAATTGAAGTTCTACAGCCTTACTAATAAACGCACAGAACTGGAAAGGACGACAAAATATACAATAACTATACTATAGTTTTCCTATAGGATTACCATAATATTTTATCCTAAAATACTACAAGATTCCAATGGTTGTTTTTCATAAGGGATGTCTCATTCACATTAGCGTTATCAGCTGAAGATTGGCTTGCTAGGCCAATCGCTATGTAATGACGGCAGCCGTGAACCTGTCAGCACAGTCCCTCGGCATCTACGTACTACTGATCACCGTTTTACAAAAGCATTAATAGTTTGGAGTGAAGCATACGTACAATTGGTAAGTGACAAGGTTTTATGGAGTTATAGTATGCAACATATGATTGAGTTATAGGCTAATGTTACCGGTAGCTACCGCGATGTCTTACCTGGAGATTCAACCAAATAGCAAAATATGTCTGGAAACGACACCTCCAGCCATTTGGTTGGGTCATTGACCCAGTTTTTAATTAAATATGGGCAATCGTACCCTATTGCAGTTAATTTAGCAATATATAGTTGCCGGTCGGCAGGCGTCAATGCTTCGCAATAAGACATTTTGTCATTCAAATACACATGATGTTCGCTGTGTTTTCCCCCACGCCGACCACGCCCCCCAACTATGACGCGTTGCCGACTGTATGTATCACAAATGAGAAACCTAGCAGTTTACTTAAAAGTTTACTACAGTACACTTAAACGTATACTTTTATATACTAAAAGTTGGCCAATTTAGTCCCAGGCAGTGTTGAAATAGTACACTTACAAGTTTACTACAAGTACACATTGATATTAGTATACTTACTACATAAAGTATACTTAAAAATATACTAGAACATTACTTAAGTATACTTCATAAAATGAACTTGAAGTATACTTCTTTTTCGTAATCTTTCAGTGAGCGCTCAACGCAACTCCCAGGATATGTCACCAGAACGGCTACAGAAACCACTTAAAAATAGAAAGAACACCCATCCTGTTTGTGCTACAAAAATATATAACACATTTGTGAGAAAATATTCTACAAGTGTGCAACTCTCATTGGATGGATTCACACACTGATTTGCGGATGAGCAAAATTTCTCCTTGACTTCACATGTTATGATGCGGGTGTGTAAATGCGTTTTGCACCGTATGCACTGCAGCAACTGTAGCAAAAATGTGAGCATACGAGTTTCTTCATTTGTGATTTGTAGAATAGGGTTTAGACCTCATCACTCTACAACAACAGGCCTTACAATATTTACCAATGATATTTTTTTCTGCTCAAGATAATAACAAGTCTACTGGTGCAATTTTTATTGACCTCACTAAGGCGTTTGACATGGTCAATCATTATATTCTTCTTGACAAACTATATGCTATTGGTCTTTCCAAATCAGCTGTTCTCTGGTTTAATTCATATCTTCATTACAGATGTCAATGTGTCTTTTAGTGCTGCTATCTCCCAGCCCAGAATAATGGAAACGGGTGTCCCTCAGGGTTCTTCCCCTTTTATTTTCAATTCTTATAAATGATCTCCCACAAATATGCTTAGACTGTCAGATTCACCTGTACGCAGGTGACACAGTTATGTATACATCTAAACACGATATATCTAAGATTCAAACCTCACTTCAATTTGATTTCAATCTTATTCAAACATGGTTCCCTTTCAGTCGATAACGTCGGACGTACAGTAGTCGACGGTCGACTGAATGGGGATCACGCCAGAGAGCCTATCATCTTTGAGTACTATTGAACAAGCCAATGGAAATGGGGTGCGTGATTCGCATCACACACTCCGCCCCCGCGGCACGGGTATAAATACGGAAGTGGATGCACGCACTAGTTGCCTTTTGCTTCGGAGCTGATCGTTTGATGTCTCTGAGAGTTCTGTTGTTTACAACGAGCGAGTGTGTCGGTGTTCTTCAGGAAGACTCTCCCAGTGCTGGTGTTCTACAGCGCGAGTGCAGCGGTGATTTTTAATTCTGACCAATCTAAAGCCCCTTTCACACAGCACTTTGAACCCGGCAAATTACCGGCAAATTGCCAGAGTGCCTTCTGTGTGAACGCAAACATGACCCGGGATTGATGCCGGGATCGAACCCGTGTTGGGGACCTAGTAACATTGCCGTGTTCAGACCCGGAACGTGCGCTGTGTGAACAAATGCCAGAACCAATGCCGAAGGGGGTGTGTCATAGTGATGACGCATGTGCCATCGCGCGACTCTGTTGCTCTTAGAAGAAAGTTTGTGTTGGTCATCAACAAAGAAGGGACGAACAAATGTCTGCAAACTGGAATGAAGCAGAGACAGGAGCTCCTCACTATCCGCGCTGAAGCTGCGATCGTTCGCCAGCTCGGTGGAAAGGTGCGCGCGTGCACATGTTTTCGACGCGTACGTTATACGTCTCATCCTGACGTCACGCGGCTTTCCGGGACATTAACGGGTTGTGTGTGAACGCACTCACAGATCCCGGCAAATCACTGGCAGTGTGAATGAACCGAAATCAAACAACCCCGGGACAAATGCCGGGTCACATTATCCGTGTATTTTCCGGAATCTCTGTGTGAAAGGGGCTTTAGTGCAGTTGTGGAAATATGTTCAAGACAAATCTGGCCAACGAGTGATGTGGATGTTGTCACGTGACCGCATTTTGGTTAATTTTATCAACTGATTCGGACCAGAGCAATCAGTGTGGTGTAAAAAGGAACCAAAACGCCTGAAAATGATGCAAAGTATAATTTTTAGCCCTTAGTCCGGACCAAATGAACCGAACTAAAGGTGTGAAAGCACCCTAAATATCTGGGCTTTTGGCTCGACTCCCGACTTACTTTCAGACCTCATATCGATTCTGTCGTAAAAAACAAACTGTACCTTAAGAATGTTATACGCTCAATTAATTGTTTTACAAAACAGATTAGATTAAAAATGATTACTCCACTATTATTGCCTATAATTGGTTATGCGGATGTTGTTTATCAGAACACAGCCGTAACCAATCTTAAACCTTTGAATGTGATCTATAGTATCTGCAGATTTGTTTTGAGGAGCCCATTTAGAACTCATCACTGTCAAATGTATCAGTCACTGAATCTTCTTTCACTAAATGCTAGACAACAGTATCACTGGTTGCAGTTTGTTCACAAATGCATTTTCTCAAACTACCCATCCTATCTGAAACAACACTTGATTCCATATCAAACATCCTACAACCTAAGAGACACTGACCATCTTTTCTTTTCCGTACCAAATATATCCAAAGAAAGTGGGAGTGAGCCTGTAAATTTAAAGCCCCCTCTGATTGGAATGGTTTACCTAAAGCCTGTTTCACACGGGACGATTTTAAAATTGTCGGCCGATTTTCCAAACCTGAGAGACCCCACACACGGCGATAAAAAAATCACGGGTCTAACAGTTTTGGTCATACAGTGTGTGGTGCGCAGCCACACGGCAAAATCAACACATCACACACGAACCGATTTGACTCCCGAGCATTCCCAGGTCAGACGGAAAATCTCACAAAATCCCTCGAGATCAAACGTGACTTCAGAGTAAACAATTATGGCGGACGAAGAGGATGCAGTGGCGATAGTTTGTAGTTTGTTTTTAACTGAAAAAAAAAACGTTATCAAAAGAAAAGGAGATGGTCAAAGAAGTGGAGACAACGCGAGCATGGACATGGAGCATGTTTTGATTTTGTTTCCCGGTGCTTCCTCTGTCTGCTCCTTGTCACCTCGCTTTCTGATTGGCTACACGCCACAGTCCACAGGCTGCGTGCTCGTTTGTCCCCGGGGGACACCACACACAAGGAGAAATCGGGCCAAAAAAATCCAACATGTTGGATATCCCCGATTTGAGATTGGAGCGGTCCCGACGTCCTTCCGAGCAGACGAGAGCAGTCTTAACACACCACACACGGCAGGAATATCTGATCAGATTATTTTACGATAATCGGAGCATCCTTAAGATTGTCGGAAGGGTGAATCGGGGCTAAAATCGGCCTAATTATCCTGCCGTGTGAACCAGGCTTAAGTCTTTCAGATCGATCTCTTTTTACAATGTCTCTTCTTAATTATTTGCATACAAGCTGCAACTGTTCCCTTTCGAAGGGAACTCCACGATGCGTTGATGACGCCATGGGAACGCCCCCAGCGTGAATGCGTCTGAAGCATCTATGTCAACTAGTCCAATGGAAAGAGAGAATGAGCGTCACGGGCGGGTGACGTCATGACCAGGAAATGATAAAAGCACATCCGTTGCAAACCGGCATTAGCTTCTGTTGCCTCAGCAAGCGATCTGTGTTATACTGTCTCTGTCTATTTATTGTTGTCTGTTGCAATATATTTGGAAACGTTATGGCGAAACAAATGTACAAACAGTGTGTTCCTCCCTGCCCGCGTTATTTAACGGGTGGGGATACACACCAGCTTTGTGTCATTTGTTTGGGAGTGGAGCATGCGGTCTCAGCCTTTGAGGGGCTGAGTGCCAACACTGTGAAATGCTACCGTTTAGCATGCTCTGCTCTCGCCTGTCACTCTGTATGATAGTGGGCAGGCTCACGATCCTCAGGGATCAGGACCCGCGTTTGCCGAGGCAGCGCGGAGAATGCATTCCTGGGGATCGCAGAAGGATATTTCGGAGGGGTTGGAGACGGGTCCGAGGGCCTTTTCTCCTTCCTTACCCGGAAGATCCAGCGCTATCTCCCCGGTGTCGGAAGCACACTCTGCGGTTTCTTCCGCCCGGGGAGAGAGCCTTTTTTTACTTCAATGCTCTTCCTCCGAGGAGGTCTATTTATGAGTATAGAAAGTGAAAGCACACACACTGTTGAATTAGATTCGCCATCTATTTCTCCAGCATATGATGAGCTGGTGGAGGTTATGTCCCGCGCTGTTAGTAAATTAAATATTTAATGGCCAGCTGAGAAAAAGGGACGCTCGTCCTAAAAACAAATTAGACGAGCGTTTCCTTACATCTATCTCATTATCTCCACCACGAGGCTTCCCTTTTTTCCCTGATTTACACACTGAATATCTAAATCGTGGAATAAACCGTATTCATCTAGCCTGGCATGCCAGACCTACATCAAGATGTTAGGTCTGGGAACTCTCCATTGACATACCTCAATCCGAGGTTGTCTTTCAAAATCCCTCTGCACACAATAGGACAGCGCTAACCAACCAGAGCAACGAACGGCTGTGGCTGAGTGACTCCCGTGCGTTTTCCCACTAGCGGAGCTAGTTAATATATTAAACTTTTGCCGTATCCGGTCGTCAAAACTCCGAACACATCTTCCTATTTTAACCCTTAGGGGTCTGAGCTGTTTTGGGGCTCTTTAGGTGTTTTGGTATGCCCTGACATTTGTGCTTATTTCAGCTACTTAAAACATACCATTTGCCAACATATAAATTTGCTGTATTCAGCACAAACTCTGCTACAATAATATGTGAGCAAAATTGATGTACATGTTTGCATTTTATAGAAAAAAAATATTATGCGTGGTTAGTACGTTTTGGGGAAAAAAATGTCACCGCAATAAGGCCATTTAACACATACTGAATAGTTGTAAACAATACTTTTGAGTTACTATTCTTGTAGGCTAGAATTTTTACTTCAAAATGAAGTGAAAATCATTCTGACCACTCTTTCAGAAAGATCAATATAACGATTTGAATTTCTTACATCAGTTATTGGGTCAGCAGTGCTGTATGCGTGGGTGGTGTGAATGGTCATGAATATTAATGTGATTTACACCTGGGAAGACTAAAGACACTCCCCCAATGGCTAATGGCCCAAGGTGCTGTGAGGCAGCCTGAACTAAGAATGATTCACAGATGAATAAAAAGTTAAAAAGAACAGCATTTATTCAAAATAGAAATCTTTCCTAAGAACATAAAGACTTAAAGTCATTCATATCACTTAACATATCCTTTCAAAAAAAAAAATAAAACATAAAAAGACCAAAATTGTTTTTTTTATATATATATAAAAAAATATATAAAATATTGCTTATATAGTGCTTATATAAATAAAAAAAGTGCATTCAAAGAATCCTAAAAAACTATCACAGGTTAAAAAAAATTAAGCAGCATAACTGTTTACAACATTGATTTTTAAAAAAAATTATATCAGAATGATTTCTGAAGGCTGATGGTGACGATGTAAACACAACAAAACAAAAGCAAAAAACTGTTAGCACATTATCCAAAGTAAACTGATGGGCTATTATGATTATAGATGCACAATGTATCTGTTGATGGACAGAGAAACATCTATTGATGGGTAGACCGAGTAACCGCGAGTATCTGTTTATGGCCCATATAGACCGCACGCATTTACTGATACACTCAATGAACGGCTGTACCTAATACAAATAAAACATCTCTAGTTAACTAGTAGAGCATTCATTTAGTCCGCTCTTAAATAAGAGATCTAGAGCTAAAATGTTTTGTTTTTGAACTCAAGCTGAGCGCTCGTGTCCTGCTATCAGTGTCTTCACGCTTACAGTCTGGATACAGTCTCTTGTGGCGGCGCGCGCGCAGTCTTCACTCGCAGAACGTGCTCTTCAATCTATTGCCATTGCGGACACTATTCATTCCGGTGAAATCACAAAATAAAATGCACACAAACGTGTGTCCTATATACGTGTGTGTTTGATATAGACTGTAACCACTGATGAACATATTCGGTTTTGATGAGAGAAAAAAAATATGCCAGTGGCGGATTCAAACTCATAAACCTCTGACACGCTTGGCAAACGATCTAACCACTAGACCACAGGAGAACTCAAACAAAACTTGCAGATCAATATATTTCACTAAATCATTACAACCTAAGCAGTTATTTAAAAAGCTTTTTAAAAAAAGTTTTTATTTAAAAAACACGAGCGTATATGCCTACACGAATGTTGTGAGTTAATATTTACTATAGTCTGAAAATGCATTTGAGCTCTATGATCAGAAAAGGAATTATAAAACACTAAACAACTTACTCCGAACTTGTATCCTCGGGGTCAATCCGTTCTTCAAAATGCAACCGTTTCAAATTCCACTGAGGAAAAGGTTAATTATTCCCAGCTGTCCATAATCCTCTGAAGGAGTAACGTTAGCGTGCTTCCATCCCTAAAACGCGATGAACTTTCAGTGAATCTCTGATGAAGAATCCTCATGTTGTTATGCAGTGATTGGGGGCGTGCCGCGTGTGCGATGCATCGCCTATTTACCATGTCAAAAGCGCTGGGGGTGTGGCGGGCTCTACTAATTATCTATAATGAAGGGAGAGCGAAAAAACTGTAACTCTCCTTGGTTTCAAACGGATTACATAAACTGGAAATATTTTTAAAAAAAATAAATTTTTGACGCGTTTCAGAACGGACCTCACAGACAGAGAGAAGGGAAAACGCGCATCATGTTTATTTTTCTTTATTTGACGAAAAGCACAACACTTTGTTTTTATTGTGAGTATCCACAAAAAAAATACACACTTAACAGGATCTAATGATGTACAACACTTATATTTAAGAGATTAACCGAGTAATTTGATTCTCTTTTGCACTGATAAGGAAAAAATACAGCAAAACGCGGGGACGCGGTTTTCGACCCCTAAGGGTTAAGAATGACTTAAGTGACGTTCTCTTAACTCCAAGTCCTCCAGAGTCGCGGCCAAAGCCGATTCGAAAGACCACTGCATCTTCATTGTTTTCAAGTAGCAGGGAAATCACCTATGGAAATCACGCGGAACGTCATGAACTGTGCCGTCATTGTTTTAAGCCCGCCCGCCGACTCTATACACGATATGATTGGCCTGACCAGTTTTTGATTTTTCCAGCTCAAAAGCCTATGGAGAGTTGCTAGACCACACTGGCAGCGAAATGATTTTCGCTGCCGCTAGGGTGCGTCTAAATTTCTAGGCTAGTATTCATCACTTCTTTTCAGCCCTCACGTTAATGTTTATTCAAAGATAAGAGGGTTGAAAGAGTACGGTTATGATATGATGCCCCAGGCTGAACAGAAATAGAAAACATTAGCCAGCTATTTTTTCACCTGGTCCAGCATCGTCATTAAAAGCCTCTGCTTTGCCCACTAAGTCTTTAAAGCAAAACTACTTTGGTTTAATGGGTAAAGCTTATACGGCAGCAGGTCAAGCTGGAGAATGTTTATACAAAACTATGGCATTGCTCCAGGCTTATCAGGCTGATCTGCTGGGGGATCTGGATATAGTGAAATATGAGCCTTCGGGTCTCTTCGGCGACGCATTCCATGCGTTCGTTGATAGGTAATGTTTAAAAAAAAAAAAAAAAAAGTTTCTCCCTCACCGTGTCCAGCCCCCTGGGGCTGCTGGGCGTGAGCAGCCCCAGCCGTCGAGTTCATCATATTATGTGCACAGAAAGAGAGTGCTGCGTCTCGTGCACCTCCACATAGACACTGGAGACAGACGCAACCCTCTCAACCGAAGTCTTCTAAGTCGAAGCCGGATCTGAGGACCGTTCTTCAGGCGAAGAAGACTTCGGCTCAAAAAATAAAAAGGTCCTGATGTTCATGCATCAGGCCTGTGAGGACAGCCCCGACCGAAGTAGAGCGGTGTACACCTCATTATACGGTGCCCGTTCCATTTCGGGGTCCTCACGAGACCGTTCTGCCAACCCTGCCACCTCCGGTGCTTCAGGGCGCAGCGGTCTCCAGCGAGTCGCTGATGCTATGCTGCGGCACAGCATCGGTTTCGCGCCCTCTGAGGGGGGTTTTAGAGCAGCCAGTTCAGGTAGTTCCTGCCATTATGTTTCAGGCTCCAGGATTAGCTGTCTCGGTAACACCAGAGACCAGCCTCAAGGGGCTAGTTCCCTTAGTAAACTTTCTGGCAGCGTGAAAGCTTCTGCCGAATATTTCTCGTTGGGTCCTGTAGATTGTAGAGAAAGGATACAGAATCCAGTTTGGTTCTCATCCTCCTCGTTACAACGGGGTGTTGCCCACAGTGGTGCATCCCGAGCAGGCTCTGGTAATGGAACAAGAGGTAAAGGCCTTGTTAGCAAAGGAAGCTATAGAACAGGTGTACTGACCGAGAGCCGGGTTTTTACAGCCGTTATTTCATTGTTCCAAAGAAGGATGGAGGGTTGCGTCCCTTTTTAGATCTTCATCTGTTAAATCGGTCAGTTCAGAAACTAAAGTTCATGATGCTGACACTCAAACAGATCGTGACTCAAACCAGATCCGAGGACTGGTTTGTCACGATAGATCTGAAGGACGCTTACTTCCATATCTCCATCCTCCCTCAGCACAGGAAGTTCCTAAGGTTTTCTTTCGGGGGCAAAGAATACCAATATCGAGTTCTTCCTTTCGGTCTAGCTTTATCACCCCGCACGTTCACGAAATGCGTGGATGCAGCTCTAGCCCCTCTCAGGCTTCAGGGCATACGTATTCTGAACTACATCGACGACTGGCTGAGTCTAGCGGAATCGGAGCAGTTGGCGGTTCGGCACCGAGGTGTCGTTCTCGCTCTTATGCAGATGTTGGGGTTGATGCTCAATACCAAGAAGAGTGTGCTTTCTCCAGTATTGAGAACCACTTTCCTTGGTGTGGTATGGGATTCAGTGACGATGCGGGCCACTCTGTCGCCCGTTCGTGTAGCTGCTATCTTAACAGCCACAAAAGAGCTGAGGCTAGGCCAGTCACGCACTGTAAAACAGTTCAAGAGACTGTTGGGTCTTGTGGCAGCAGCGTCCAACGGGATTCCATTTGGCATGCTGTACATGAGTTGAGTTGAGTTAACTTTATTGTCCCCAAGGGGAAATTTTGCTTGGGCACAGTGCAGAGTTGTTTCATAGAATAAACATCATATAAGACATAACACTTACAAAAACACATCAACAGAAACAGAAGCGGATATAGAGACAGAAGATAAAAGCGTGACAATTGACAGCACAATTCCATGGATTAAAGTGCGAGTGCTTAAGTGCTAGTGCAGTGGTTGTTGCAAATTACTCCATTGTATTGAAGTTTATGTAAAGTGCAAATGCTAAGGTGCTAGTATATATATTGCACATTGCCCTATTGCACCGAGATCACAAATAAAGTGTTGAAGTGCTCACACAATTTTATTTCACATCGTTCAGCAACTTAATAGAGACTGGCACGAATGATAATTTGAAGCGATTAGTTTTGCATTTTGGTACACGGAGTCTTCTTCCTGATGGCAAGGTTTCATATTCAGGAAAGAGAGGATGTTGTGGGTCTGATTTAATTTTCATAGCCCGTTTTATAACTGCCTGATCATACAGGCTCTGTATAGGCTCATATTCTCTCCTCCCTATAATTTTCATGGCTATTTTGTGCATGTTAGCAAGCTTATTTTTCACCTTAACTGTTAGGTTGCCAAACCATGCAGTGATTCCATATCGGATGACACTCTCTAAGATTGCATAATAGAAGATCATCATGATACGACTGCTCACACCACACAACCTTAGGCGCCTTAAAAAATATAGCCTCTGCTGCAGTTTGTTACACAGGTTATCAACATGTGTATTCCAACAAAGAAGACAGTCAATATGGACACCTAGATATTTGTATGAGGACACCTGAGTTACTTCCTGGTTTTTAATGACCACTGGCTTGTGGTCTGTAACTTGCCTTGGGTCGAAGACCATCTCCTTTGTTTTTTGGATATTTAAAATTAGTTGGTTGGTGTCACACCATTTAACAAATGAGTCTATTTCGTCTTGATACATAGAGGAGTCCGTTTTCTTGTACAAAAGGCTTAGGATCGCGGTATCGTCAGCAAATTTCATTATATGGTTATTAGAGTGTACATTCCTGCAATCATTTGTGTATAATGTGAATAGTATTGGTGAAGCAACACAACCCTGAGGAACTCCTGTGTTACAGTATTTGATCTCTGATAGCGTCTCATTGACCTTTACTTGCTGTGCCCTATTAGTTAGAAAAGAATAAAACCATTTAATTAAAATAGTATTGACATTCATGTTTTTAAGCTTATTTAAAAGCACATGAGTTTGCACTGTATTAAAAGCTGCACTAAAATCGACAAACAAGATTCTAGCATAAGCTTCTATGTTTTCAAGGTGCTTAGAAATAAAGTGCGAGATACAAAGGATTGCGTCATCAGTACTGCGTCCTTGCTTATAGGCGAACTGGTACACATCCAATTTTGACTCAACATCTTTCATGAGTATCGACACAACAAATTTTTCAAAACATTTCATTACAATTGAGGTTAAAGCTATTGGACGAAAGTCATTATTCTCTGAAGCGCCTGATTTTTTAGGCAGTGGGATTATAGTTGATCTCTTCCACAGAGCTGGGACAGTATGAGTATTCAACGACTGTTGGAAAATGGGGCACCATGCCATGGTAAGTTCTTCTGCACAACTTTTGAGCAGAAAGGCTGGGAGGCCATCAGGGCCTGTGGCCTTGCCCGTGGGCACTTTGGTGAAAAGTCGTTGGATGCTAAATGGATCCACTTCCAGATAACAGGTATCAGTGGCTGGCAGGGACTGCAAAACACTGTCACATTCTTTAACGAAATTTTGAGAATCAAATCGCAGAAAAAAATCATTCAACTCATTTGATTTATGTTGGTCATCCAGTGAGATAATTTGTTGTTTTGCAGGATTCATGTTAGTCACTGATTTCATTGTGTCCCACAGTTTTTTAGTATTTAGTGTTTGGATGTTTTGTTCCATCGTTTGCCTGTGTTTATCCCTCGCATTAGTGAGGAGTTGTTTGAGTTCTTTTTGAATCACTGACAGTCCCACTCTGTCTTTACTTCTAAATGCTTGCTTTTTCCTATTTATACAGTCTTTAATTTCTTTTGTAATGTAAGATTTGTTGTTAGGGTACACTAGTATGTCCTTCTTGGCTACCACATTGTCAACACAAAATCCTATGTAGTCTGTTATAGTACTAGTGGCCTCATCAAGCTCTAGTGAATGGAAAATAGACCAATCTGTACACGTGAAGCACCCCTTTAGTGATTCAATTGCATCATCTGACCACACATAGACAGATTTATGTTCAGGTTTACTTGACTTGAATACAGATTTATAGGACGGTATTAAATGTAATGTGTTATGGTCTGAATTTGAGAGGGGGGGTTTTAACTTAACTGAATATGCCCCCTTTATATTTCCGTAACATTTGTCTAATATTCTGTTATTTCTCGTGTCACATTTTACATATTGTTGAAAACCTGGCAGCGCACTCTCCAATTTGCAGTGATTATAGTCACCCAACAGAAAAATGGGCGCCCCAGGGGAGCGCTGCAACTGTTCATGTGCACACTCTGTTATGCGCGTGGCGGCTCTGCCTGCATTGGCGCTGGGTGGAACATAAACAGCTACAATAGTAATATTACCAAACTCCCTAGGCAAGTAATGAGGTCTCATAGACACACAAAGTAGTTCGACATCTGGGCTGCATATAGTCTCTCTCACTGTGTATTGTTTACACCATTTTTCACTCACGTACATGCAGATTCCTCCTCCATTCTTTTTCCCGGACGCATTAGAGCGGTCGGCTCGCACCAGCGAATAACCACCCAAGTTGAGCAGAGAATCCGGGACTCCTTGGTGAAGCCACGTCTCGGAGAACACCATAAGGTTAGATTCCCGGTACTCGAAACAGCTCCTTTGGTTAATACGAAGCTCATCCATCTTAGGTATCAGTGATCGCACATTGCTGAGGATTATAGACGGCAGTGGTGGTTTGTTGGTCCGCCGACGGAGACGTTCCCTGATGCCTCCCCGTCTTCCTCGCTTGCGTTTAGGCCGTATACTATGTATTGCTCGGATAGCTGCCGGCAGATTTTCCGGTGATGTTGATTGCAGTGGTCGGAGGGACAGCAGAATTTCTCTCGAGTAAACTCGATTAAGTTCATGTTCCCACATCACGGTTATCGCAGAACAGGAAGTTAAATGTTCGCTGATGAATATCAGGACTAGAAGTATGAGGTGGAGGCCCGGAGCCATTGTTTGGGGCTACCGACTATCGTAGTTCAGAAAAACTTGCACTTTACTTGCAATTGTCAGCTCCAGCATATAGTGACATGCATGAAAAACACTTAAGACGCTACTTAAAAACAGAACACTAAAAACACTTAAAAACAACAACAGCACTCGCCCGGGTCGCTACAGAGCAGCGCCACCGGAAGTTCCTTGATGTCCCCCCAAGTCCCCATGAGACCTTTACAGTGGTGGCTCAGGACCAGAGGGTTCTCCCCGAGGGGAAACCCACTTCGTATGATCAAGATCACGCGGCGGTTTCTCCGCGCCTTGGTTATATGTAGTAAACACTGGTTCTTAACCCAAAACCAGTCACGCACTGTAAAGCAGTTCGAGAGACTGTTGGGTCTTGTGGCAGCAGCGTCCAATGGGATTCCTTTTGGCATGCTGTACATGAGACCTTTACAGTGGTGGCTCAGGACCAGAGGGTTCTCCCCGAGGGGAAACGCACTTCGTATGATCAAGGTCACGCGGTGATGCCTTCGTGCCTAAGTTATATGGAGGAAGCACTGGTTCTTAACCCAGGGTCCGGTGTTGGGAGCTCTTTGCCATCGAGCAACTATCTCGACAGATGCTTCCCTCACCGGCTGGGAAGCGGTAATGGAAGGCCGCTCGGTTCAGGGTCTGTGGAAAAGTCATCATCTTTCGTGGCACATAAATTGCCTGGAGATGATGGCTGTCTTCAATGCGTTGAGACATTTCCTCCCAGACCTAAGGGGCCATCATGTGCTTGTTCGAACAGACAACACATCGGTGGTCTCTTATCTGAACCGTCAGGGGGGTCTGCGGTCGCGTCCGCTTTGCACACTGGCGCACCAGATCCTCCTGTGGTCTCTGGGGAAGGTACTCTCTCTGAGGGCAGTGTATATTCCTGGAGACCAGAATATAGGAGCAGACATCCTGTCGAGGCAGGAGCTGAGGCCAGGGGACTGGAGACTCCACCCCGAGGCGGTGGAGAAAATCTGGGAGGTTTATGGCCAAGCAGAAGTGGATCTGTTTGCGTCTCAGAATACGACGCACTGTCCTCTTTGGTTTTCACTTACTCACCCAGCCCCCCTGGGGCTGGATGCTACGTCTGTACGCCTTTCCCCCTGTTGCTCTGCTCCCAGGAGTTCTGGAGCGAGTCCGTCGGTATGGAATAAGCCTACTGCTAGTAGCACCACGCTGGCCAAGTCGGATCTGGTTTTCGGACCTGATCCATCTTCTAGACGGTCCTCCATTGGAGATCCCGATCAGGAGAGACCTTCTGTCTCAGGCCGGGGGCACAATATTTCACCCTCGACCAGAGATTTGGAACCTGTGGGTTTGGCCTCTGAGGGGGCCCAACTCATTTAGAGTGGTCTCTCGACTGAGGTTGTTGAGACCGTTCTAGCTCCAGAGCTCCCGCTACGAGGAAACTATATTCACTATTTCGAGAGTTTTTTCACGTCTTGGTGTTACCAGCGTCAGTGGAATACGGTTAACTGTTCAGCAACACAGTATTGGAGTTTCTGCAAGAACGCTTTGTGTCAGGTCTATGTCCTTCCATGCTTAAGGTATACGTGGCGGCCTTTGTAGCTTTCCACGCCCAGGTGGATGGTACGTTTTTGGGTCGAGACCCCCTGATCACTCGTTTCCTTCATGGCACCTTGAGGCTGAAGCTTGCAACTTGCACTAGGGTGCCGGCTTGGGACCTTACAATAGTTTAGGCCTATCTGGGGCTCTCTTTGAGCCCTTAGATTTGGTCTCAGAGAAGTTCCTTTCTTTTAAGACTATTTCTGCTAGCTATTCGTCCCTATAAGAGTCAGACCTTCAGGCCCTTTCGGTCCCCAACTGCCTGAGTGCACCGGGGATGGCCAAGGCAATCTTACCCGAGACATAGATATGTTCCAAAGTTGCCTACCATTATTCCGAGGCCTATTGTGCTGCAGGTTTCTGTCCTCTCCCATTTTTCGCACCAGGAAAAAGCTGACCTCTTGTGCCCAGTGTACCACTGGACACTTATGTGTATCGGACATCCTCATGGAGGAAGTCCGACCTATTACTGATTTACTTTGGATCACCTAAGAAAGGTCTTCCTGCTTCTAAACAGACGGTCAGTAAGTGGATAGTTGAGGCTATTTCACTTGCATACGAGTACTCGGGCCAGCCTTCTCCTTTGGTGGTCCGAGCTCACTCGACTAGGAGTATGGCGGCTTCTAAAGCCTTACTGTATGGAGTTTCTCTTCAAGATGTCTGTGATGCGGCGGGCTGGTCCTCTCCGCTCACATTCGTGAGATTTTACAGTTTAGACCTGGATGCTGCCCCAGGTTCTCAGGTGCTTAGTGCTTAGTACAACAGACTGACACTCAGGTACTTGGAATTATGGCGCTTTGGGTATTCACGTTCCCATGGCGTCATCGACGCATCGTCTCGTTCCCTTCGAAAGGGAACGTCTCAGGTTACTAATGTAACCCTAGTTCCCTGAGAATAGGGAACGAGACGATGCGTCTCCCTGTCATTCTTCCTGCGTCCCTGCGATCGGCTTGCTTCGGCAAATTTCGAAGCTAATGCCGGTTTGCAACGGATGTGCTTTTATCATTTCCTGGTCATGACGTCACCCGCCCGTGACGCTCATTCTCTCTTTCCATTGGACTAGTTGACATAGATGCTTCAGACGCATTCACGCTGGGGGCGTTCCCATGGCGTCATCGACGCATCGTCTCGTTCCCTATTCTCAGGGAACTAGGGTTACATTAGTAACCTGAGACGTTTTCTTCATGCTTGATATATATATACAGTATATACGTTTTTTTTAATCTTTTTTTTTTTTAATTGTCTATATCAGGGGTTCTTAACCTTTTTGATGTCGGGCCCAAATTTTACAGTACAAAGTGGCCCAGGGCCCATTTAAATATTAGCACTGTATTGGTTTATTGATCTCAAATTTAAAGGCTCAAGACAGGCATATTAGCCTAACACAAAAATTAGTTAGATTACAGTTAGATTTGACAAATTTTACTTACAAAAAATAGAAAATGTATATAAATAAAAATAAATAAAATTAAAAGTAATAAAATATGTTGCTATAATAAATAAATTCATAATAATTTTTTTTTTCAAAATAAGTTGTAAATGAAAATTGAAATAAAGTGCAAATGAAAAAATATATAAAGCTTTATAATCTGCAAAAGAATTTGATAATTTTTTCAGCAGTCTACATTTTTGCATGGCAGAACCTGAAGTTGCTCTTCATATCTGTTATAAATGAACAATGAACAATAACAGTCACAACAGTCCAATTTGAACAAGCTACAACTCCCTATTTATGTTCTCCTCTTAATGAGACACTTGGGCCAGCTTCACAGACATTATCAGATCCAGCCTGGGTGGAATGAGGGAAAGGTTCACTCTCAGAGTAGCCCCCAGTGTTGACATTACTGCCACTAGTGGTGGGATGGTGCATTGGAACGGCTGTTTCACATCGCAAGCAGACTCATCTCATGAAAGGGCGTATGTATGACACGCCAATTCGTATTTCCATTTTTGGCGTGCTATCAACACGCATAATCGCTTTTCAGCGTGTTTATGAACGCCGTTACATTACTGTATATATAAATATATGACCTACCCCAACCCCGTCCCTAAACCTACCCGTCACTGGTTAATACCATTTATGAGTCTTTCCCTACCATCCTAGTAAGAAAAATATCGCTCCCCCAGATGTATATCAAAATTTGGCTTTATTTCGCTCGGATTTTTAACGGCATGTACATACACGCGGAATCACTCGGACATAACGGCGTAGATATACACGCATACATGCGGATAGCTCAAAATGCGTATAAATAACACGCCACTTGACTTGAAAGTGGCGTGTATGTTTACGCAAAAGTCATGATGTCATGTTGCGGCGTGAGCGGCGCTTGAGCAGCGCGTCAGGGCCCGGGACAAGATAATCTTAGATGGGCCCCCCCACGCCCAGATCTCTCCTTTTCCCTTTCTTTTCTGACATAGTCTACTGCAGTTCTTGTTAAAACACACTAGACATGCAAAATCTGTGCATTTTGGGCACTTTTTGTGTGAAATCGTATTTATTTTTTGTCCATCAAAAGTGTGCTTTCACTTTTAATTAAGCATGAGCAGAGCAGCAAAAATAGACTCGGATATGGCCCATTATCTGTTCACCGATGCCGACAGTAACACATTTCAGCCGGCTTTTTATTTCTCATCTCCATAAATATATCTAGTATAAAGCTAATGCAAGGGCTAGAAATCAATTAATTCTTTGCTAATACTTCCTCGTACTCATGGAGAGCGCAGATCGCACCGCTTTCTCCTTTCCACAAGCGCTTGCTCTCCCGTGGCATCTGTCGTTGCTATGCAACAATGAACATATGCGCAAGTGGACAAACGAGTGCGCCGCGTCGCTATTATGAGCTAATATCCAAAATATTTCCATATGTGGCTCTTCCTCCTTTCTTATCAACAAGTGGATTTACAGCCACCACATCAGCAGCACCGTCGGTCGCCATGTCTCAGCGCTTTTATGAAGAGGACGTAACTGCACGCGCTTCGGGCATGCACGCGGATCAAGTAGCCTACCGGGTTTGAGAAAACCTGGTACCGCGACGTTTAAAAAAAATGCCCAAAAACTTTCACCCAAACTGAATAATTAAAAACAAGTTCAAATTTGTAGCTTAATTCTTATATAAATATTTTTGAGTCTTCATTTTCTTTTTTTGCCTACTCCAGTTCTTGTTAAAACTCACTAGACATGCTTATTCTGTGCATTTTGGGCACTTTTTGTGTGAAATCAAATTTATTTTGTCCATCAAAAGTGTGCTTTCACTTTAATTGAGCGTGAGCTGAAATAGACTCTGCGCCGAATCCCCCGCTTGACGCTCACGCGACGCTCCTGCTCGACGCTCACACGCTGCTCCTGTTCGCAGTGTGAATGCACTCATTGATTAACATGCACACCGGAAAAAATACGCGCTGCTCACGCGCCGCTGACGCTTGCGATGTGACCCCTAAAATCCACTGGATCCGTCTACGGCGCGGAACGTCAGCGTCGCGGATGCCGGAGCTAATCACGGCCATTATAGTCAATGCTCTTAAGTCCACCAGCTGTGGACGCAGCGCGTCTCAGAAGCGTTTCTCCGCTCCGCTCCGCAGAGAATAGGTAGCAGGTCTATTTTCGCCGCTTGCCACGCGCAGCACAGAGCACATCGTACCGGGCAGGAAGAACGGCATAGAGGATCCGGTCGATTTTCAAAATGAAACACCCTGTGGAAAAATGAAGAAGTCACCAACGCTCCGCTGCTGAAGCGCGTCTGAGACGCTTCCAGTGGACTTTGACGCCGAGCTAGGGACACATCAAAAACGTGGCACTGACGTTCCGCGCCGTAGACGGATCCAGTGGATTTTAGGGGTGAAACGGCCGTAACTGTCTCATGGATAACAGTGGTCATTCTGGTGTCTTCAATTGATAACTTGTTTGGTCCCGTGGCCCTCGCGGAAAAATGTAACGTTTTTTGTGGCCCTCCAGGTGGCGCTCGCGGCCCTATGGTTAAGAATAGGTGGTCTATATGAATGACATTAACTGTTTATTGTCCAATATCCATGGGCGGATCTACGGGGGGCAAGGGGGGACAGGTGCCCCCCCACTCTAGAGCCTTGCCCCCTCAGCTGCCCCCTAACTTTGATGATCCGAAAACCGTACTTATAAAAACAATCCGCCACTATGTCCACAAGCTTCTCAAAACAGTGAACTAAACAATACATTTACCAAAAGTGAACAATTTAATTTTTAATTTTAAATGTATTATTAGCCCCTCCCCCCTGCCCCCTAAAATACTTAGCTATGTCCCTGATTCAAACGTGCAGAGCGGTGTTCGCTCAGTCTGGCTCACACACACACACACACACACACACACACACACACACACACACACACACACACACACACACACACACACACACACACAGCGAGTGCGTTGGCCCTGCAAACGGACTGGAGAGACTGAGCTGGTGAAGTGAGTTTCCCCAGGTGTAGTTAAACACACGTTTAACTTAAAGTTACATTTGTAATGAATGTATTGTATGCTAAAGACGATTCAGCATCAGCAAAAACAGCGAGTCTATTACGTTAGCCAAAATCAGCGGTTGAATCGCTCCCTCGTGATTTGTAAGAGCACTCTTCCCTTTGATTAGCCTAATTTTAATTTTAGTAAAGACAAGAACAGCTTAATAAAAAATATAAAATATTGTTTGTATCCATAACGTTTACTGATGGTCGCCGTTACGCTGACGTTACGTTACAACACACAATACAGTGCCAGTTAGGAGATCGATCATTTGATTAGCTAATCAGTCCTATAAATTCCCACATGGAAAGAACCTATATAAACATATGTTTTAATATAGGTTTTGATATAGGATTTTAATATATGTGACATATATAAAATTGGCCGTTTTCCTATATTATATGTACATATATGCAGATAGGTGCATATATAGGTGCATATATGTTCCTATATAGCTGCATATATACGTGCATATATGTTCCTATATAGCTGCATATATACGTGCATATATGTTCCTATATAGCTGCATATATACGTGCATATATGTTCCTATATAGCTGCATATATACGTGCATATATGTTCCTATATAGCTGCATATATACATGCATATATGTACCTATATAAATACATCTATATCTATATGTTTACCTACATATTAGTATAATTATTATAATTATCCATAGCTACTAGGCAACAAATAATAGTCCAAAATGTAGAAATTTAAATTATTTATTTACTTAATCAAATAGTACAAGATCAAAAGTAAGACAAAACTGAACAGAAAAAAAAAAACAATTTATCTTGTTGATCTTCTCAGCTCCATGAGCTTCGAATTGATAGATGTGCCTATCTGCCCTCGGCTGGCTGCCGGCCACTTCTTCGATGTATCATCTAGAGAAGACAAAAATAATAAGACAGTATTAATTATTATAATAATAATAATAATAATAATAATAATAATATAGTGCTTCATCAGGAACCCAAAGTGCTTACAGTACAGCTGCGATCGGACACATATTTTGGATAAAGGTCTGATCATAATAAAAAATGCGTTATGTAAACACGTCAATTGTAACGGCCGTTTCACACTGCAAGCGTCAGCGGCGCTTGAGCAGCGCGTCAGCGTAACTACACCGTCACTGCAGCTGCAGACGCGCAAGAGTATTCACACTGGAAGCGTTTGTACAGTGTCACAGCAGCGGCTTCAAAGCTACATCTACAAGCGAGCAATTCTTTACAAAGACAACTATAAATTTGTTTTTAGAAGTTGGTCATTTATAAAATTGATAGTCTTGAAAGTTTGTTATGGGGAGGTGTACAACATTTGCATATATAAATGGTAAACAACAAAACAACACAGAAAACAGCCCCAATCTTGTCGTTTCAGTCAGACTTTCGATATGTTTACAAAGACTGCAAAGTCCGCGGATAAAAACAAGCAAATACAACGCACACTCTTGTTTGATTTGGGTTGTGCCAGCGTATATGTAGCTGTCTGTTTATTACATAAACTAAAAGAAAGTTTATATAGAATATTTTCTGGCTAGTTTACTTTAGTTTTTTTATAATACACCATACTTTCACACAAACTGAATGCAAAACAAATTTAAATGGGTAGCCTAATTTTCTATAAATATTTTTGAGTCTTCATTTTCTTTTTTTGCCTACTCCAGTTCTTGTTTAAACTCACTAAACATTATTCTGTGCATTTCGGGCACTTTTTGTGTGAAATCATATGTATTTTGTCCATCAAAAGTGAGCTTTCACTTTAATTCAATAATAATTTAATAGACCTGGCGCCGAAACCCCCGCTTCACTGCTGCTCACGCGCGCTCCTGCTTGACGCTCACGCGCTGCTCCTGCTGCCGGTGTGAATGCACTCATTGATTAACATGCACGCCGAAAAAAATACGCGCTGCTCACGCGCCGCTCACGCATGCGGTGTGAAACGGCCGTAAGATTGTGGTTGGATTCAGCTAAATCTGAAAGAAATTCTGATTGGAAACATCACGCCCCCTTTTTTTTAGTGGCATCGTTCTTTCATATGCACATGTCCGTCATGGGGACTGCATTGTTAAAGGGATACTCCACTTTTTTTGGAAATAGGCTTATTTTACAACTCCCCTAGAGTTAAACAGTTGAGTTTTACCGTTTTCGAATCCATTCAGCCGATTTTCTGATATTTAGAAGAATATCAGTAAGCAGACAGTTTCTGGTCTCATTGACTCCCATAGTAGGAAAAAAATATATACTATGGAAGTCAATGAGACCAGAAACTGTCTGGTTACTGATATTCTTCTAAATATCAGAAAATCGGCTGAATGGATTCGAAAACGGTAAAACTCAACTGTTTAACTCTGGGGGAGTTGTAAAATGAGCCTATTTCCAAAAAAAGTGGAGTATCCCTTTAACAGTCACACGGTCAATCATGTGCATCCAAAGCAGAGAAAATTCATGGATCGGAAAAATTCAGAAATGTGGCTTTAGAAGAGGAAAGTGTGGATCAAGAAGTGCGCAAGCAATGAATTAGTATTATAGGTTCCAAGCAGATACAGTAACAATAATGGGTGCCCTACATTATGCAGTCTCCATTGATGCCTAATAAACATTAATACAAATAGGCTATGGTTAAAGTGGTGAACTTATAAAGTCTTAAAAGTTTTGTTTTCCCTTCTCAACGATAATGCATTTACTCACCAATAATGGCTTCCTTTTTAATTTGGTCAAGGGCGACCAGCTGCTCCCGATCCCCTCTGGTTGGCTTCCCACCTTAAAGTAATATTTCAAAATTATTATGAAAGGGGGGTAAAATGAAGGTGGTGAAAACAAGAGATTTTTTACTTTGATCACGTTTACTTGAGGTGCAAGGAAATACAAAAAAGTAAAAAAGCGATGGTATGCCCGCACACAAACATAATTTATTCCACAGAATATGACTGACTTGTTTTTTTTTTTCCAAGGACAGAAGAGATTAGGAACATGTTTTGTAACATTCAGGTTGCTTTTCAGCAAAGTCTCCAAGTCGAAAGGTGTCCAGCAGCAGATTCCGCACCATGGTAGTAGCAGAGGTGGCAAAGCGGGCTGCTTTCCACGCTTCTGCCTGGCAAAACACCCCAGAGCCCTTTATAACTTCAATCTGAAAAATAATTTCACATCACAATATTAATTTATTGGCAACTTTTAGAAACTTTTTCATGTTTCATATTGATTCTTATGCTTAGCTTCCCAATAGTTAATAGGTTATGATGTATAAATGCAGATTAATGATAAAGATATGAAACAAATGAATCATTGCCCTAAACGTTATTAAAGGAGAGGAGGAGGACAGGAGGAGGTTGGATGGAGAGTAGGGAAGGAGGAAAGACAGTGGGTGGAGAGGAGCGAAGGGGGGCAGGAGGAAAGGATGATTGTCTCTTATAACACTAATTGGCTCCTACAAGCACACAGTTTATACCCATCCTTACTACATAATGTTATTCACCTGTGTTTTCGCTGAGGTCTTAGCTGTTGCTGCAGTCTTGATAGAGAAGAAAAACAAACATTGTTAAAGTCAGCAAATGTAAAACTTCAACAATTTTATGCATATGGGGCAAGTAAATTACATATTACCACTAACTATCCCAACATAAAAATCCCTATAGCTCAGTGGGAGCCTTAAGTAAAATAAGTACAGAAAAATCTGAGGTATAAAAGGGTTACACACACCTGTGGTGTCTCTCGAAAGCGCTCAGTCACCATGGGACTCCCTTTAAAGGGCTCAGTCTCCTCTCTGGAGTCTTAAAGGTGCTCTAAGCGATGTCACGCGTTTTTAAGGCCAAAACGTTTTTTGTCACATACAGCAAACATCTACTCACTATCCGCTAGCTGCCTGTCCTCTGAACACACTGTAAAAAAACGCGGTCTCTGCAGACACCCCAGGCTCCACACACGGCTACAAAAACAAACTCTAGCGACCCGCTCTAGGAAACATAACAAACTGTTCCAGCCAATAACGACAAGAAGGGTTTGGGGGTGGGTTTGGGGGTTAGTGCGCGGATGAGGAGGAGGGAGTGTCTAGCTAGCCTCCGTTTTGTTTGACAATAGTTCGAACGTCAACAAGAAGTGATGTCACCCAGGATCGCTTAGAGAACCTTTAAAGAAGAAAGAAACTTTACTTACTAAAACTCTACAACGATTTTTATTCATCCAAGCAAGCCACTATAGATTCTTATTTACAGGGGGGGCTTGGAAAACATTAAACATGTCAAATTCATAATCATAGCCAAACATAAAAAAACAATAAATCAGCCAAACATCATAAAAATCTATATAGCTCTGTTTGAGTAACAAGTAAACTAAATAAAATAAATAAATAAAAATGCAAGGGGGTTACTCACCGGTTGCACTTTTCCAAAAGTCGAGGAGGAGGAATCTAGATCCTCCACAGGATTCCTTCCAGTCTTGTTCATAGAAGAAAAATATAGTTATTCTCTTCAATAAATTAAAGTGCAAATACATCAAATAATTAACACTATCAATCAGCCCAACATCACAAGTCTCTACAGCTCTGCTTGAGAAACAATTTTAAAAAGCAATGAAAATCAGAGGAACTTACCTTTTGAGCAATAATGGCGAGGTCATTTTTCATTTGAGGGATTTCTAGAAAGGTGTTATATAAAGAAAAAACAATTACAATCACTAAATCAAAATAGCACCCAGTGCCCTAACCTTACTCTTCGAAAGACATTTCCTGCAGCTGTGAACGCAAGCTACAACCCTCCAAAGCCCATCGATAAGGCTCTGCAGAAGAAACCTGGTTGTGAACGCAATAAAAAAATGTCTTTCTCCAATTTCTCCCATATTCAAATTCCCCAGGGTTTTTTTCTGGAGCCGATTGCCTTCTTGAGCCGTTAAAGGCCGAGAAGCATCATTTATTATCATGAACTGTAACTTATGTTCTCTAGGCCATGATTTTCGTTACGAATTCCCCCAGAAAGAGACAAATAAATATAATTTGAATCTTATCAACGGCTATGAGCACCCACACTAGCTAACTGTTACCTCACCAGCTAACAACATAGCATTTATTTTGCCAAACACGTGTTAAACTTTCAGCCCATGAATACAATTTCTAAGTTTATACTTCTCTGCCACCCCAATATCCATCCCCAGAAAAAAACCTGCTAATAAATATTAAAATTAGGAATACTTACGATTGATGATAAGTAGGATTTAGTGGATCTCCAACGCTGATATCGCCATTTTCACTCCCAGTCGATATTTCGGCGCGAATCGTCAAACGTCAGGCGGATGACGTCATCAACTACGGGGCACTGTAGCAGCCATGATAGCAGCAGAGTGGAGTTTTTTTTTTTTTTTTTGAATTTTCAAAATTACAGAGTTTGATAAAGTTCTTGACACATTTCTTTTACACATTTTCACATTTGATAAGTACAACTTGAAACAACAATCTTAAAAAAAAAAAAGAAAAGAAAAAAGATAAAGGGCATCATAAACCTATATTAAATTCATTTATTCATTTCTTTTTTTTTTTTTCTACATTTAGACTGTAATGACCTTTCAGCCATATTCATCTAGAAACTGCATGACAATACAGAAAACATTGCATTTGGTGGAACGGTGAATGTGTGAATGTGTATGAGCTTGAAATTGGAAAAAGGGCTTTATTGACAAAATAAAAAACGACAAACCATTTTGTAATTTCCTTCTTTTCCACTATCTTCATACAATAAATAATTGACCTTGTAAATGTAGCTTTCACATAGATTTCCATCTCCTCTCACTGAATTGCCATAGTTAAATTCCATAATGCCAATTACATGATACCAATTTCACGTGTTCGCACATAGTGTTCGCACACGTGTTCACGTGTTCTTGCATAATTTCTTTTTTTTAGTTAGTTCTTAGTTATTGCCTTGATAATAGAAAATATGAGCTAGGCATCATGTATGATAGTTGCCAAGGTATGAGCTACAAAATGACCAGATCATGCCATGAGCTATATAGGAGACATGTATGCACATATAGGACTTATATGTGGATATAAAGAAGTAATACAGGAGACCTATATGGCCTGTATATGCACATATATGCACCTCAGTTTAGCCTATATGTGCAATATATACGCATATATGCAGCATATATATTATCATATATGTGCATATATGCTGTATATATGCAGCATATATGTGCATATAAACTGCATATAGGTTTCATATATGCGCATATATCCTCATATAGGTTCTTTCCATGTGGGTCACAGCAATGAAACCAGGTTACCACTGGGGAAATAACAAATACAATAGGATTAAGTAGTCTAAACATAACTGGTGTGTGCATGTGATAGATCTTTCTTATTTTATATTTGTTATATAGGCTACTTATTAGCTACATGACCCTACAGTGTAATGTAATACAAGGATAACCAGAGGTTTTCACATATTGACTTTTGCAGGCAAGCGCAGTTGAAGAAAGTAGCTGGAGCCAACACATGAAAGGGGAGGATGAAACAATTTATCTAAAAATGAAAAGAAGTACACAGGAGGAAGAGTGTGATGGAAATGAAGAAGAAGGAAGTAAACTGGAGAGACCAGGAGGGTCAGAGCAGGAGAAGACAGAAGGAGACAAGGAAATAAGTGACGGAGAAGAGGAAAAAGAAGTTCCCTCTGGACCACATGGTATGTTTTTATTCTTCTTCCATATAAATTGCCGTACAGTAGGATAATATGTAATGCCATATGCATCGGCTATGTCCATGTACTGTTCAATTGGATTATATAATTATATTTTGCATTCTCCTCTATTTTTTTTAAGATATATATTACTTTTTAAAAGATGCACAGTTTTGTTTGAACACTGCACTGGGCTTATTCCTGTTGTGAATTAAAAACCTTTGTAGTGTGTAAGGACATGATTAAACAATAACTACTGTAGTTTAAAAGGGTTTTTGTGTTTGTTTTGTTAAAGCAATTCACATAGGGATTCCCATGTACTGTCTACCCCTGCCACCCTGCCAAGACCTCTTGCCACCCCTTTGCCAAATTTGTCTTTGTTCTGTAGTATGGTTTTTTTGAGGTCCCCTCGAAAACAAGATGTCACATATCAAGGGGTTTTCCTCTTAACAATAAATTTGAAATTTGTGCGCCTGCAATGAAGAATTTAAGAAGGTGTAACTGTTGTGTTGTGTTGTGTTTGTGGAAGAGAAAAAAAGTCTACAAGTTTGCAACTCTTAAAACATTTCTCTCTGTGACTTCAAATATACTGATACACATGTGCGGCTATTCTCTACAACTACACACTCCACTGTCACACACGTTCAGTTCATTTGCACCAAAAATACCTTCATACACTGGAGACCGGAAGCAGGGTGGACATGACAAAGCCTACGTTCTAGCGCCTCCTGTATGCATTTAAATACACAAGCTACATAATCTACACATTCCCAAATAAGGGTAACCAACGCGAAGGGAAAAAATCCCACACTACTACTACAGTGTCAGTGCCAATGGTTCTACGATCTACTTAGGCATACGATGCTTTTGGGAAACGCATTAATCTCTGTTATTATAGATATGGTCTTCTGCTTTGTGTGTTCCCTCGCATGCATTTTGCTACCTACCAACGCATAAGGAAAATATATATGTCAAAAGTATTTCACATGTACACACACAAGCACAAAAGCGTTTTCTGCGCTGAACAACACAATGAGTTTAACAACACTCGTAGCATAAATATAAGTTGAAATTCCTGTGCCTACTGTAAAATAAAATGTATTAGTCTATTATTATTTTTATATTCTGATTTTGTGTCATATCAAACCCTTAGTTAAGATTAAGCTTACTTAATCTTTTTCATTTCTTTAAATTTGTTCTGCTGTGTCTGGGTAAATCAGTTGAGGCAGAGGACAAAAACTACTCGCTATTCTTCACATTATTTCAACAGCCATTAGGCTGCTGTTTTAATTCTCAAATTTTTTGATAATGTGCCATAAGTTTGTATTGCAATTAAACTTATATGTCATTCATACTTTGACAAAGAAAAAAAACTGCTGTAAAGAGAACTAACGCCTCCCACACTACATTCATGCTGTACAAATATTTTGGCGGGTCTTGAGATTATTCTTGTCTTGGTGGGTCCTGGAATGGAAAAGTTTGGGAACCCCTGTTTTAAGGGATTAAACAGACAGGACAAACCACATCTGATATTTCAAAAGATATCTGTGCATTGGTGTGAATGCAGATTATTATATCTCCCGCTGTCTATCATGTCATCAGTAATAATTCAACAACAGTAAAGCTTAGAAAAAGAGAAAAATCACTCAAACTTTCAGATAGCCTACTCTTAAATACTGAAAGCACTCTTTGTTTACTGTAGCAAGTTTTTTTTTCTTATTTACTAGCTTCTGTTTTGAAGCTATTTTAGTTTATATAGCCTATTTAAAATTCTTAACATGCATTTGTTTTAATTACATTTTTTAATGTGTAACTATTTTAAAAAGTAGCCTACTTTTTTATTTTAGATTTTATATTCTATTAATTAATTAGAAAAAAAGTAGATCAAGAATATTGACACCCCCCCCCCCCCTCCTAAGGATCAAGTGTTGCCGAAAAATATGCATCTTAAAGTTCTTCATTCAAAGTATTATTTTTGAGAAATACATGTAATTTTCTCTTTTCACAGTTCCTGCTCTTATCATGAAGGCAGCAGATATTTTATGTAAATCACTCTTCCGCTGGCTGGAGAACCGAGAGGAATGTGCAGATACGCTGTTGAAACTGAAGCAAGAGCTGAAAGATGTTCCTCAGCACAGCAACATCGCTCAGGTGTTCGGAGCTCTGGCCACAATATCTGCAGCAGCGTTTATCTCTGTCTTCAGTGATCTGGCCTGGCCAATATTGTTTGGCACAGCAAGCATTGTGAGCACTGTCTCCAGCAGTACCGTTAATAAAGCTATAGAATTGATGAAAGTAGATGAGAAGGTTGGGACGAGCATTCAGGAACAACTGCAAGATCTGAAGGACAGGTGTGGAGAATCACTGAAGGACAGGTGTGGAGAAGCGCCGCTCGGGGCTCATGCTGATGAGCTGGACTGTGAGGTCACCACTCGACTCATGTGGGCTCTGGCCAGAAGGAGAAAGACTCCCGTACCCCTAGACTTTCTCAGAGGATTCAACAGGGCCACGTTCTTTCGTCACATGACACCAGGTGGACTGGATCCAGCCGAGGCCTCGGACCTTAGTTGCAAAGCTCTGGGACTCGATCGTTCCCCTGAGATCACGAGTAGCCTGAAGGTCTCGGCCAAAGAAATGATGAAGAACATCGAACTCATTGGCATTAAAGCTGATAAAGCAGGATCAGGGGTATCAGCTTTCTTTCCTCAAGCATCCCATTTTAAGAAATGTGCGACTTTGAAATTCTCTTGAAGTGACTATTCAAGAGAACAATATGAAATATTCACTGCATTTCCCTGATATGTTAGACAGTGATTTTGTGATTGTGACTTTCTTTCTAGGAACAGGGTGCGCCTGGTTTAGGAATCTCTCTGTACGACCTGATTAGCAATCTAGGAAACATAAATCAGGACACAGAGACCGGCAAGTTCTTACGGGATTCAGCCAGGGGAAATACTGGACGGCCAACAAAAGATAAAGGAACAGCTGGATGCAATGCAGTATGATTTAATTTTTTACAATTTTAATTTCAACTAATTGATCTGTCTTGGCCAAAGCCAGAAAAAATGTTTTGTATTTTGTATCTGATTGTATATTACTGCAATATTGAAAACGCAAACAATACTGAAGGTCTAAAGGTGACTGACTGACTGACAACTTTTCTCATTACAGAAAAATCCTCCACAAATTATTCAGAATGAAGAATCTCATCAAGGAGTTGGGGGGATATTCTCTCTGCATGACTGAATATGGACAGAACCTAGTGGAGAATATCATGAGAAAATGTGCAGATGACACAGTTATCTCCTGGATTAAGCCAGTAACTCATCAGATTGAATTTCTGAATCTTTTAAGATTTTGTCTGGAGAGGTTCGGTTGCTTTCTTTCAGGTTTACATTTTTTTCCAAAAGAGTTAGACATTGTGATTGTGGCTCATGGCGGTATTGTCGATGAGTTTATGCCAGCAGGAGCACTGGTGCCCAGACCTAACATCACAGACACCATTCTCTACTCTCCGTGGAACTGCGGCATTGACTACAAAGCTGCATTTGCAATTGCTCAACAGAACATTCAAGAGACAAACAGAGTGTTTTACAACAACAACAGCGATATTGCTCACTATGTGTCATACCCTTTGCCAGATCGCTGGAACAGCATGCGAGTATCTCCCTGCGACATCCCAGAGATCCTTCTATCCCCTGTGACCCCTGAAGAAACAGAATGGAAGCTTTTTTACCTGTTAAGGCAGAAAGGAGGCATGGAAATAGATGGCCGTGTTATTATTCCATATCTTGTCCCACAAGATCAAGTAAATGCATTCGGACAGATCCCCCTGTACATATTAATATTAGCGATATCATATATACTCAGCTATCTTGATAAAGAATATAAAGCTACTGTGCACCTGGCTGCTTGTTTGAGCCGAGACGGAAGTCCTTTAATGCCAGAAGAGCGGGTAAGACAAGAGCAGTTAAGACAAGAGCAGTTCAGACAAGAGTGGGTAAGACAAGAGCAGTTAAGACAAGAGCAGTTAAGACAAGAGCAGTTCAGACAAGAGCAGTTCAGACAAGAGCAGTTCAGACAAGAGTGGGTAAGACAAGAGCAGTTAAGACAAGAGCAGTTAAGACAAGAGCAGTTCAGACAAGAGCAGTTCAGACAAGAGCAGTTCAGACAAGAGTGGGTAAGACAAGAGCAGTTAAGACAAGAGCAGTTAAGACAAGAGCAGTTAAGACAAGAGCAGTTCAGACAAGAGCAGTTAAGACAAGAGCAGTTAAGACAAGAGCAGTTCAGACAAGAGCAGTTAAGACAAGAGCAGTTCAGACAAGAGCAGTTCAGACAAGAGCAGTTAAGACAAGAGTGGGTAAGACAGTACGCCTACACAAGTGATGGAACCATGATGACTGTGAACTTGGAGACGTACATGAACACTGAGTTATTCAGTGCCTTAAGATCAATGTTTGACAGAAACCGTAGATAAGTCTCCTGAACTGATCTGGGTCAGTCCTGATGTGTAGTGAACACAGAGCTGGAGAGCGACCCGGAGCAGTTTAATGCCTGAGACCAGATCATTCTTGTATAAAAGAAGTGACAGTTCAGGTCTTTCTATCCCATCATATTAACCACTGACATGTTTCAACAGCAACATAAAGATAAATAAAAAATTACATACAGAGTATTGTGCTACGCTAATTCCAACTGTAACATTATGGAAAAAAAACTTGGTTTGCATTTAAACAAACATGAAATATTTCATTTAAAAAACTTTTACCTTTTCTTTATCCAATTCAATTAAATTCACATTTATTTTTCTTTCATTTGCTTTCTGTCTAAATCTTATGGTTTTAACCTGTATCTGTTACGATGTGGTTTTGTGTCCTGTCATGTTTCTGGTTTGTGGGTTCACTGTCTTTGTTTTTTTCATTCAGTTTGTACCTTGTTTCTCTGCCTTGTTTATTGTATTCTGTTAACCCTAGTCATGTCATTATTAGGTCCCTTGTTTCAGGTGTGTTGTCCTGTTAGTTTGTATGGTTCCGCTCGTTGTTCTCATTTGCCCCAGCTGTGTCTTGTTCCCTGATCCCCTCTGTGTATTTAAATCCTGTGTGCTCTTTTGTTCCTGGTCAGTTATTGAATGTATGTACGTACCACGAGTGTCTTGTGTCTTGCCTGCTCTGAGTTTACCCAAGTCTGTGTTAATTAAAGTCTACTGCTGCATTTAGATCTGACTACCGCCTTTGCTTGCTCGCAAAATCGTGACAGAATAACTGACCACACCAGGATCTAGCAGTTAGTACAAGGGAACAACCAACCGTAAAGCAAGAGGTATGATGATGGAAGACAGAATGGACGGTCGCTTGAGGAGTATTTGGGGGCTTACCTAGAGTTTTATCGTGAGACAAATTTGAGTGAGGAGACTCTTAAGTATAATTTCTGGAGTGGGATGGATGACACGTTCGGCGCAATGCTTCTGTTAGATGCGGAACACCTCTCTTTTGTGCAGTTCCTGGACCGAGCGTTGTGGGTGTGCGGTTCGTCACTCACTGTAGGACTCGCTGAGGAAATCAGCTGTGTTCCCAAACCAGTGCATTCCGCCAAGACCGTTCCAAGTAGTTCCAAGCACAGTTCACATAAGAGAGTTTCTAACCGGGCACTGAGGAAGCCCGTTCGCCGCATCCGCACAGCCGAGTCCGCTCATCGCGTCTGCACTGCCGAGACCACGCTCCACAAGCCTTCACGTGAGCCGAGTCGAGCCCGCTTTTCACGACATGCCTGAGCTTCTTCCTGCCGAGACCGACATGCCTGAGCTTCTTCCCGCCGAGACCGACATGCCTGAGTTTCTGTCTTCCGAGCCTGCGCTTCAGGAGTCAAGTGAGTCGAGTGTCGAGTCAAGTGAGTCAAGTGCCGCCGAGTCAAGTGCAGAGTCAAGTTACCGCCGAGTCAAGTGAGTCAAGTGCCACCGAGTCAAGTGCCGCCGAGTCAAGTGCCGCCGATTCAAGTGAGTCAAGAGCCGCCGAGTCAAGTGAGTCAAGTGCCCCGAGTCAAGTGCCGCCGATTCAAGTGAGTCAAGAGCCGCCGAGTCAAGTGAGTCAAGTGCCGCCGAGTCAAGTGAGTCAAGTGCTGCCGAGTCGAGTGCCGCCAAGTCAAGTGAGTCAAGTGCTGCCGAGTCAAGTGCCGAGTCAAGTGAGTCCAGTGTTGAATCAAGCCAAGTGAGGGAGTATATCAAGCCCGGTGACTCGCCGTCGCAGGAGGAGGAGAAGGACTCGTTCGGCTTGCCAGGCTCCGGTAAGCGTACCCGGACGCCTTGCCCTGCCGGCCCCGCCTCTTGCATTCAGTTTGTACCTTGTTTCTCTGCCTTGTTTATTGTATTCTGTTAACCCTAGTCATGTCATTATTAGGTCCCTTGTTTCAGGTGTGTTGTCCTGTTAGTTTGTATGGTTCCGCTCGTTGTTCTCATTTGCCCCAGCTGTGTCTTGTTCCCTGATCCCCTCTGTGTATTTAAATCCTGTGTGCTCTTTTGTTCCTGGTCAGTTATTGAATGTATGTACGTACCACGAGTGTCTGAGTTTACCCAAGTCTGTGTTAATTAAAGTCTACTGCTGCATTTAGATCCGACTACCGCCTTTGCTTCCTCCCAAAATCGTGACAGTATCTGTCATAATTACTAATCTACTATTAATAACCTGCACTATATAATTATATTTATCATTTTAATCATCATATGTTTTTTATCCATTCATTTGTGTCTTTAAGGCCTGTTGACACCAAGGACGATAACTATAAAGATAACTATAAAATATATAGAACTATATATAATATAGTTCTAAAAATCATTCTCAATATTAAAGAATAGCAGTTCAAACCACAATTATAACGATAACAACACAGAGAAACAATATAATTGGAATCACTTTCAGAATGATTTTATGCAGCTGATGAACGATAAAAACATTGGCAGCCAATCAGAATCCATCGTGCTGTGACGAGCTCGAGCATTTAAAGAGACAGACACGCTTATAATAAACAGAACGATATCGCCCGCTGGTGTCGATGCTAATATAGTTATATTTATATTAATCGTTCTTGGTCTGAACGGGCTCTTCCACCCTTCCATGGTAACACTTAAAGGTACAATATGTAGGAATTTTGCAGTAAAATATCCAAAAATCACTAGGCCAATGTTATATAATAATAATTCATTACATTTATATAGCGCTTTTCTAGGCACTCAAAGCGCTTTACATAGAAGGGGGGAATCTCCTCAACCACCACCAATGTGCAGCATCCACTTGGATGATGCAACGGCAGCCATATTGCGCCAGAACGCCCACCACACACCAGCTTACTGGTGGAGAGGAGACAGTGATGAAGCCAATCAGTATATGGGGATGATTAGGAGGCCATGATGGACAGAGGCCACTGGGCAATTTATATTTTGTTTAGTTGATTACTTACAATATCCCAAATGTTTCCAACTATTTGTAAATAGTGAGAAAATTGTGATTTTAACCAAGGAAACGGGGCGTGTGAGCAGGAGTGAGGAGTTATTCTAATGTTGATCTAGCTTACTTAGTCTCATACAGCCAACAAACAACCCAACTAACAACATTCAACACACTCAAATGCGTTTAGTGTGATAGTGTAACTGTTAGAGCGAGTGAAACAGCGCTGTGTAACCTCAAGTTTCATTCCTCTAATAAACTGTCCTGTGTGAGTATTAATTCAGCACTTGCGTGTAGTTCGGTAGAATGAAATGTCCTTATTCCTTTAGATCCGCAAGACTGGCGTTGAGTGTGGTGCTGGTGTACGTCTAGCAATCGTTCCCTGCTTCATACCACAGTCATGTTAAAAACATCAATGTATTCACTCATCCATAAAAGATCCATCAGCCTGACAACAAGATCCATAATTACGCTTAATGCGGAATACACGTCATCAATATATACGCCTTTGTTATTGTAAGAGCTTAGCGACCCCTGGTGGCGAAAAATCCTACATATTGTACCTTTAAACATTTATAAACTTATTATAAATCATTTGCAAATGTTGGTTTATTCATAGTTTATTAATAGTATTGTTAACACATTAACAGACTCAATCAGTGTTACTGTAATTAACAAATTAATTTTTAATTAGCTCATATGTAAAGACTTAGATAATGTTTTTTCATCCTTTGTTAAAGCAACACCATGCAACTTTTCCTCTTCGGTAGCCCTACTGGTTGGAAACGAAATTGTCCATTGCCGCTGTCATAAATAATTTAGCCTACCGTCGCACGCACGCTCGCTGTTTACCCAGCACCGGCTTTAGAATGAACGATGTCCACAGACAAGGTAGAGTATGTTACATGATTTCACGAAAGGATGATGTATTGCGACATCAGAAATGAAGAAAAACTAAATAATGACTATTGTAGCGCTTGACGTAAAGTAGTCGAAATTTGTAGTTCTTTTTGTGGTCGGGTTACTACCCGAACCCCGAAGTCCCGTAGACGTGCCAGTAAAAGCGATACAGACCCCGTCAGGCTATGGCAGACGTGTCATTCACCCTGTTACGACTTGGTGAACCACTGATAAGATTTTGGAAACATTATTTTAATGTAAAAAATGTTACATAGTGTTGCTTTAAGAGCTTGTATCTGATGTATTTTAAACCATGTATTAAATGAGTTGTTAATATTTATCCGAACATTAAGAAGTTATTAATTCACGGTAATTAAATGCTCGTTTAAAGGGAACTGATGCAAATTTAAGGCTTGATTAGTGTCTATAGAAACACTTTTTATGGAATAATATATAATAAAGGATTAAAGTGTCCGCTTTTTATTATTTTAATTACATTTGAAATCAATTTTAATCAATGTATTATTCTTTGTTTTTCTTATTTCTTATTACATTACATCCTTTTTATGTAAAGCACGCTGAATTACCGTTGTGTATGATGTTTGCTATATTAATAAACTTGTCTTGGCTTGACTTTTGTGTCACTTAATCTAAAGTGAGAAATATTTAGCCCTAATAAAACATTTATTATGGATCCATTACTTTCGATACTTTGACCTTTTGTGAGGATCAAAATAGACAAAAGTAATGCCGAAAACATACCCTCTCAGGTAAAGGTCTTATCGGGTGTAAATTAATGTCATAGGATTTCTTCACGCCCCTTTTACACTTCTTTGACAATTTACATATCCCAGAAAAAAATATTCTGAGAATCCTTCAGACAACTCAAGAATAATTAGAAGGAACAATATTGTGACTATAGTTGTGTAAAGATTCTGGGCGGATCTAATCGGTGGGGAATTTGCATATCATAATTAATAATTGGTCATTAATAATTATTCATACATGTTGGATTAGATCAGTCTTACATGTTAATAAATCTCCCTCTAAGGGAGAATCTGTCATTTTACCTGCATGCATAACTGTGAATCCTTTCATTTTAACGACAAGTTGATTGCAGTTAATTACACAGATCACGTCTTACAAAGCAGGCAAAATTAATTAGCTCAATTGTCAGAATAATATTGAGGGGATCCCCAATATCATCTTACTTTATAGGATTTCAGGAAACGCAATTCTCTGGCCAGAAGAATTGGGTTTTCTGCCCTATAAACAAATATGTAAAGCTTGTAGCATAACTTAGACCTTTGGCACTTAAGAGACTTGAAAATGAGCAAAGAGAAAGTTCATCAGTCAAGTAAATATAATGATTTAATAAAGGCATGTCTACTTATATATTTACTACGTTTACACGGGAGATATATGTATTTACAAACACATAGACATAGACAATACAATAAAAAATCAATGAACGAGAAATGCGTAAAGTTTGGGCAGTGGATAACTTACACGCGTGAGCGAGTAAGAGAGGGAGAGAGAGAGAGAGAGGGTGAGAGAGAGAGAGAACATTGGCATACTTCCTCCTAAGACATTCACCTTTTCTGATTACAACACGAAACATCATCTTAATGCTTCTTAAAAGCTCTATAAACAGATTATACTTGCACAAGTTATGGGTCTCGCTGTGTTGCTGCATTCCTGAAGGCCTGTCCCGGCCGCGTGCGTGAGCGGATATGAAGGTAGATTTGTTTCTTTATTATTCAATCAAAAAAAAGGTTGCTTTAATCCAAAAAAATATTTTCAATTAAAAAAACATTCACTTCAATGAAAAAAAAACTTTTCAATCAAAGAAAAAAAGTATTTGAATCCAAAAATATATTTGAGACTCAAAAAAATACATTTGAACACTGCTTTTCTTTGATTGAAAATGTTTTATTTGATAGAAGTCCGTTTTTTTTTTGTTTAAAGCAATCTTTTTAATTGAAGTAACATTGTTTTTTGATTGGACCATATAATGGGTAGGACATTTGTGTCTTTATCATTCAATCAAAAAAGAAGTTGCTTCAAACAAACAAACAACAGAATCAATAAAAAAAAGTCACTTCAATGAAAAGATAAACATTTTCAAATATAGAAAATCGTTTTTGAATGCAAATAAAATATTTGAACCTCCAAAAATTGCATTTGAACACTTTTTTTTTTTATTGAAAATGTTCTCTTTGATTGAAGTAATCTTTTTTGTGTTTGGGCCATACATGGGTAGGACATTTGTGTCTTAATCATTCAATTCCAAAAAAAGTTGTTTCAATCAAAAAAAATAATTTCAATCAAAGAAAAAACTGTTCAAATGCAAAAAAAAAAAAAAAAAAAAATTACCCCGTGAATAAAAAAACTATTGAAGAGAATGTGTTTTTTCGTAGTTTTTTTTTTTTTTTTTTTTTTTGAAGAGCAAAAAGTTTTGAAGTTCAATTTTTTTTGATTGAATCATTTTGACACAAACGTTCCGCAGTGGGCGGGTGCTTCTCTATTGGTCAGACATGTTTGATTGACAAGTGTCTACACCAACGACATCTTTCTGACAAAGAAGTCATGTTCGCCAGCTGCCACTCGACCAGTCACGGATGCGCCTGCCACTGCGTTATATGCGCCTGCAACTAGATCAGTCACAGATATTCGCGCCTGCCACTCCATTATATGCGCCTGCCACTCGAACTTACACAATATGTAAGATATGTTTTTAAACCAAATGCACAGTAAGGGCTAGCGCAAAATGCAGCGCATATCCCCTGAAGCCAGCGGGAGCCAGAACGGTACGCACAATAGGTCAATATTCACCATTAACCAAACGCTTTTCGCCTGCCTTTGAACTACTGTACCCACTTTTTTAAAATCCTGAGCACCAGTCTCGTGACATAGGCTTGCGTCTGCCTCAAAATCTCTCACTGTTTTAATTTACCAGACGAACCCACAGACAGTGCAATGCTGATCTTATTTTTTATTCGCTCTTTTTGCCCTTAAGGGAGCGCGTCTATAGCGTCACACCAGCCACAAGATCTCTCACTGTTTACACCTATCAGACACTCCTAATGATATACGAGAGCACACAGACAGTGCAATACATATATTATTTACCTATTTCTCATCTGATCTTATATTTTATTCGCTCTTTTTATCCGTATATGGGAGTGCGCTCGTTGCTCCTTAGGCGTCGATCGCGCCATCAGCAAAACCTGCCACACGATCTCTCACTAATACGCCTATCAGACACTCCTAAATGATATACGAGAGCACACAGACAGTGCAATACAGATCTTTTTTACCTATTTCTCATCTGATCTTATATTTTATACGCTCTTTTTATCCGTAGGCTATGGGAGCGCGCTCGTGTGTCGCGCCAGCACTCACTCATCGAGTTGAGTAAAGTTGGTAATAAATTCACAGATTCGAACTTCCCGGGTCAATAACTACTCAGCTAAACATTGTTACTACACAAATTACACCTCGTAGTCGTAGGTAGTAATGTAGACAAGCAGCTACAACCTATTTTTCCTCGAAACGAGCTTTCCTTCGCAGTGGATAAAATACATTGATCTCTATGCGCAGGCTGAAGTGCAAATCCCGAAAAGCGACACTACAGTGTCCCCAAATTCAGTTTACACACCACTGCTGTCCTGTTGGTTATACTACAACACTTATTTTGGGGAAAATATATTTTTAACTGTAAATACATTTGTAAATGTATAATTCATGTGAAAATATTCAATAACTTCACTTTAATTCACTGTATTGTTGCCAAATTCAGTTTACACATCACTGCTGCCCTGCTGGTTATACTACAACACTTATTTTGGGAAAAAAAAATATTTTTGCATATTTTTTATGATTTATATGTATGAAAAATATTCAAAAACTGTTATGCCCTGCATTAATGCCTTATTCAAATACATCACGGATGGACAGTAACTTAAAGTTATTGCTTTAACAAGAAACACATTTTTTTTATACACTTTTAAAAATCTAAATCATAAGGAATATTCAAAAATATTTTTTTCCAAAATAAGTGTTGTAGTATAACCAACAGAAAGGCAGTTATGTGTAAACTGAATTTGGCAAAAATACAGTGAAGTTATTGAATATTTTTCATAATAATTATACATTTACAATTGTATTTACAGTTAAAAATATATTTTTCCCCAAAATAAGTGTTGTAGTATAACCAACAGGACAGCAGTGACGTGTAAACTGAATTTGGCAACAGTACAGTGAATTACAGTGAAGTTATTGAATACTTTCCATAAATATAAATCATAAAATTTATGCAAAAATATTTTTTTCCCCAAAATAAGTGTTGTAGTATAACCAACAGGACAGCAGTGGTGTGTAAACTGAATTTGGGGACACTGTAGTGTCGCTTTTCGGGATTTGCACTTCGGGAGCCTGCGCAGAGATCAATGTATTTTATCCACTGCGAAGGAAAGCTCGTTTCGAGGAAAAATAGCTGCCTGTCTACATTACTACGATTAAAAAGAGGTGTAATTTGTGTAGTAACAATGTTTAGCTGAGGAGTTATTGACTCGGAAAGTTCGAATCTGTGAATTTATTACCAACTTTACTCAACTCGATGAGTTAGTGCTGGCGCGACGCTTAATCACGAGCGCGCTCCCATACGGATAAAAAGAGCGAATAAAATATAAGATCAGATGAGAAATAGGTAAATAAGATCTGTATTGCACTGTATGTGTGCTCTCGTATATCATTAGGAGTGTCTGATAGGTGTAAAACAGTGAGAGATCGTGTGGCAGGTTTTGCTGATGGCGCGACGCCTAATAGACAACGCATTCTCATCCCAAGGCGTCTTATTTCGTCATATTTTGACATTCGTCAAAAACTGACGCACATGGCACCCTTTAGCGCATGGGTCACCAATCTCGGTCCTGGAGGGCCGGTGTCCTGCAGAGTTTAGTTCCAACCAGGTCCAACACACCTGCCTGAACGTTTCTATTATGCCTAGTGAGACCTTGATTAGCTGGTTCAGGTGTGTTTAATTGGGGTTGGAGCTAAACTCTGCAGGACACCGGCCCTCCAGGACCGAGATTGGTGACCCATGAGACGGGTAGGTTCAGGTCTGGGGTAGCGTTAGGGTTATGACGCCTTGGGATCTGCGTCTCATATCGACGCTAAAGGGTGGCCATGTGCGTCGGATTTAGACGAAATGTCAAAAGCATCACGTATATGACGCCTTGGGGTGAGAACGGGCTGTAATAGAGCAACGAGCGCACTCCCATATACGGATAAAAAGAGCGAATAAAATATAAGATCAGATGAGAAATAGGTAAATAAGATCTGTATTGCACTGTCTGTGTGCTCTCGTGTATCAGTAGGAGTGTCTGATAGGTGTAAACAATGAGAGATCTTGTGGCTGGTGTGACGCTCTAAGCCTGTTTTATGCTTCTGCGTCGGAACGACGGCGTACCCTCGCAGACCCCTCTGCATCACCGCGAACCCCTCTCCAACCCCTACCCCGTAGCTTGACGTGCACCTCCAAAAAATTGTAACTACGCGTCGAGGCGACGCAGACCGCAAGGGCTGTGATTGGTCAGATGCACCGCGATGCAACGCAACCTGACGCAGAACCATAAAACGGCAACGACGCCATAGGAGTGACGACGAAGCTACGCCGTGGAGTTGACGCAGAAGCATAATGAGGCCTAACAGGCGGGAGCAAAGAGACACGCTCCCTTAAGGGTAAAAACAAAAGAGTGAATAAAAAATAAGATCAGCATTGCACTGTCTGTGGGTTCGTCTGGTAAATTAAAACAGTGAGAGATTTTGAGGCAGGCGCAAGCCTATGTCACGAGACTGGTGCTCAGGATTTTAAAAAAGTGGGTACAGTAGTTCAAAGGCAGGCGAAAAGCGTTTGGTTAATGGTGAATATTGACCTATTGTGCGTACCGTTCTGGCTCCCGCTGGCTTCAGGGGATATGCGCTGCATTTTGCGCTAGCCCTTACTGTGCATTTGGTTTAAAAACATATCTTACATATTGTGTAAGTTCGAGTGGCAGGCGCATATAATGGAGTGGCAGGCGCGAATATCTGTGACTGGTCTAGTTGCGGCAGGCGCATATATCCGTGACTGGTCAAGTGGCAGCTGGCGAACATGACTTCTTTGTCAGAAAGATGTCGTTGGTGTAGACACTTGTCAATCAAACATGTCTGACCAATAGAGAAGCACCCGCCCACTGCGGAACGTTTGTGTCAAAATGATTCAATCAAAAAAAATTGAACTTCAAAACTTTTTGCACTTCAAATAAAAAAAAAAATAAAAAAAATACGAAAAAACACATTCTCTTCAATAGTTTTTTTATTCACGGGGTAATTTTTTTTTTTTTTTGCATTTGAACAGTTTTTTCTTTGATTGAAATTATTTTTTTTGATTGAAACAACTTTTTTTGGAATTGAATGATTAAGACACAAATGTCCTACCCATGTATGGCCCAAACACAAAAAAGATTACTTCAATCAAAGAGAACATTTTCAATTAAAAAAAAAGTGTTCAAATGCAATTTTTGGAGTCTCAAATATTTTATTTGCATTCAAAAACGATTTTCTATATTTGAAAATGTTTATCTTTTCATTGAAGTGACTTTTTTTATTGATTCTGTTGTTTGTTTGTTTGTTTGAAGCAACTTCTTTTTTGATTGAATGATAAAGACACAAATGTCCTACCCATTATATGGTCCAATCAAAAAACAATGTTACTTCAATTAAAAAGGTTGCTTTAAACAAAAAAAAACGGACTTCTATCAAAGAAAACATTTTCAATCAAAGAAAAGCAGTGTTCAAATGTATTTTTTTGAGTCTCAAATATATTTTTGGATTCAAATACTTTTTTTCTTTGATTGAAAAGTTTTTTTTTCATTGAAGTGAAGGTTTTTTTAATTGAAAATATTTTTTTTGATTGAATAATAAAGAAACAAAACTACCTTCATAAGCGGAGTCCTTTGTGTGTGTAAGAGTCACGTGGTGTTTCTGGGCGCGCGTGTTGCGCGGCGGTTTAAAGTCTTTGAGTAACATTACCAATGAAAGTAGCTCGGCTACGTTTGTTTCACTTCGTGGAAGTGAACAGAGTCGACTATGGAAAACAAAACTTTGACTTACAAAGAAAAGGTATAACGATCGGATCGGGTCTCCGGAGGAGACCACGAGATCGGGTTACATGGTGCAGCCTGGTGAAGAAGCGCGTGTCTCGGTTCCGCGCGTCACGTGCGCGTGTTCCTCCTTTCAGAGCGAGAGCGCGCGTTTAAAAGTCCTTGGTAGGTGGATTTGCTGAAGAGATATGCCACGCAGTGTTCCTTTCCTTCGTCGATGGGAATTAAACACGGAGGCTTATCTAGACTGAAAAACACAAACTAAACTAGAAACAAAATAAAAGAACGGCGAAGAGCTCGCCGGAGGCGCGACGTTACATGATGAAGACTAGGATCAGGAAGAGAGAGGGCGGAGCTGGGATGCGACCTTTATCACCTCTGAGAAATCCGGCCTCCTCCTGTTGCCTCGGCCAATAAGAGGGAGGGAATCACGAGCGGGAGTTTGGGTCTTTATGACCTTTTGTTTGTAGAAAGGCATTTGAAAGGAGGGGGGGGGGGAAATGAGAGAAACTTCGAAGAAACGATGAAGAAACTATGAAAACATCCTGGTACTATTCATATGTTGTTCTGTGACCAATGGATTGAGGAGACAATAGCAAGTAAAACAGGTGTTTATTAGAATATAAAGCACCAGTCTCAGAGTGAATATAAATCACAAACACAGTTCTCAGTAGAATGAGAGGATCACAGATGCAGTTCAAGAGAGAGGAGACGAGACCAATAGATCCTTCTACGTGCGATGGTATACTCCGATGACGATGACGAGGTAGCGCAGGTTTGCGTGAGCAACTCGATCCCGCTGGTCAGACGTGACGTGCAGAACCCAGTGAAGGTGAAGCGTGAAGACAGACTGCAACGGCGAACCTCCAGACGAAGACAGGGCAGGAAACACAGGGAGCCGAAGAAACAGGAACACAACAGGCAACATCCACAAAACAACGATCTGACAAACACAAGACGCACGAGATGAGTTTAAATAGGCAGTGGTAATGCACAACACCTGTCGCTGATAATCCCGGAGGATAATCAGCGACCACGCCCACACACACACACATTCATTCACAAAAATACACACACACAGCACGAGGAAGCGTCCATGAATTTCCCAACCGTGACATGTTGTTATCGACATATAATTTACTCAGTCATCTTAATCTTCCCGGTACCAGGTTGTAGATACCAAATATGCCACACATTCTGTTGGTTAATCATAGTTTGTAGAGTTTTAAACCTTATCCCATTAGTTTCCCAACAACATAGATCAAACACAAAATAGAAGGCGCATTGTTTGATAAGGAGATTAGATAGATTGTTCACAAAATTCTCAGCGGGTCATATATACCAGAATATGTATGCATGAAGGCAGGATACATTTCTCCTTCCTAGTTAACTTCTGAGAATCAGCAGTTAAATGTGAAATACATAATGATAGTCACAGTTATTCCAATGTAACATGGACAAACACACATTGACATAAGACACATTGAATATATTTGTTTAAATGTCTTTAAACAAAGAGGAGTTTCTTTCCTCTTTGGAAATTCACTTCCTGTGGCACATTCCACATTCCTGGGGGATGTGTGTGTGGTGGAATTGTGTGTGTGTGTGTGTGTGTGTGTGTGTGTTAATTTTGAGTCCTGGGGGAGGACGATGGTTTGGAAGTAGGTTCAACTGACAAAAGTCCCTACATCATCCCCCTTTTCGTCAGATGAAGTCCTTGCATTGGACTTCATCGGACGACAACCATTGCAATGGACGGATGGCAGGTGAATCGTGAGGGTCAGGTCGCCGGTGGCGGTTAGGCTGAGGTTGGGGCTCAGCTTGATGAGGTTCGATGCAGCCTCCAGTGTGGTACCCTCTTCCTGAGGGTCCCGTGGTGGCTGTGGAGGTCTGCGTTTCGTTGAGTCTCTTGTGCAGTGTGAAGGTCAAGTGTCAGGGTGTGGTTGATTAATGTAGCCAGATTAGGATCGGCCGCAGTCCAGGATTGGACAGCAGGTGAAGCAGTTAAGGCAGGCAGTTGAGACAAAGCTCGGCGGGCTGTGTTGATAGAAGCAAGGTCAATTAGCTGGGATCCCCCTTTTGCAAACCACAATTCCCTTTGCTCCTAAAAGTCCTAGCTGGAGTTAGGGTGAAAGTGTGGTTCTTGAAGAAGGATGGGGCTTTTTGGTACTTGGATGCCCTGCTCTGGTACAGCAAGGTGACACAGAGGTCAGTGTCCTTCTGGTCGTAAGTGGGTGCAGCTGTTTGCACCGGAGTGTTAGCGAGCCCCCGTCACTCACAATCTCTGCTTGGGTCTCGGTGACTTGAGTGCGAGGCTTGGCTTTTAGCAGGGCAGCTTGTGCCGCTGATCTGCAGCCCGCAAGTTCCGTCAGGGTTGTCTCTGAGGAAAGATTTGTTAGGGCAGAGATAGTAAATGTCTTTGGTCAATGTGCACAGGTGTGGATTCGGAGCTGGGGACAGCTTGGTGTCGCTGTCATGCAAGGCAATCACGTACGGCATGCGGATCTTGATGTGAGTGCTGCCTTTCAAAATCTGACATGGACAATGTTCTTGAGCCGGTGGATTCAGCTTGACTATGATGGGCAAGTTCAGGGGAACGTCCCCTTTTCTCTGCTTGTGGTGATGCAGAGTGGGATGGCACTACCCATGAGAGTAGGCAAGGTGTATTTTTAAAGAGTCAGTTGGCGTGGTGATGGCGGACGCCAGCACGGTTTGCATGAGGCCTAAGGGTATCAGGTGCGGTGGGATTCTACCCATGGCGAGGCTGTCGATGGAGGAGTTCACCCCCCTTGCAGCAGGTTTGTTATCATGGCTGTTATCAGCTGAGTTTGAGCAAAATCATTCTGGAAGGCAGTAAACAGCTGTTTCATGGAGTTCACTGTCGGGGTCGGCAGACCACTGTGAGTGTTGAAAGTTACCACAGTTCTCTTTAGTGACTTGTCGATGGTCTGCAGGGATGCACTCTGTTGTGAGTGGCTCTGTTATCTGTGGAATCTCAGTCTGAATTTCGGCTGCATGCCGTCCAACGTTGGCGAGGTTTACTGCATTCATGCTGGACATACAAGTGTTAAACAGAGTTCTGACGGCAGTGCGGCGGCGGTTGTGACCACCTGGCTCCGCTAGCGTGACAGTCATTTTCTCAAGTTGGTTGAGCATGTGTTCGACATCAGCCTCAGTGTGCGTGAGGGTGTCCCCTGTCCGTTGGCACCTACCCAGCTGTATTGTGTCGTTACGACGGGGTAGTGCGTTCTGTAGGCGTTGCGAGGATCAGGTGGCACAGCCACTTTCTGAGTGCGGGTCCGGCAGAAAAGGAGTCCTGGTTGTCCCCTTAGGACGATGCTTGGTGCCTGACCTGGTGAGATGTCCGATTGCGGCTGCCCTCTGGTTGGCTGGAGGCACAGCAGCATCCTGGTAAAAGTGAAAGGGAGAGAGAAAGAGGGAGGAAAAAGGGAGGAAAAATTTCAGCGAATGTAGTCCTTGGTTGGCTAGGACAGTCTTTTCGCTTTGAGGGCGCCAGTATGCCACTTGCTTCGGTGTCTTGCAAGTGTCTCTGGTGCTGCGGGTTGCAGCACATGGTGCGTCATGGGCATAGGGCATACATTGGCATTACCCCCCTTTTGTACTGTGGCAGAACAAGCTGTGGCGCGGTGATGGCATCAGGTGCAGAACGCTGAATGTTGTCTAGTGCCCGCAGCATGTGCTTGTTGAAGTCGGTTGTCTGGGGAACCGGTTGTCGGTGGGTGCAGATGGTGTTCGTGGGTGGTTGGAGGGGTATGAGAGGTGGTTTCTCATAGTGTCCATAGTTTTGTCAGTCTTTGGTAAGCTGGAAGGTTAAGGTCAGGTGAAGCAGGGGCTCTGTGACATTTTTGTCATACTTGTGGTGAGAGCCTAATGCATGACCCTAAAAGTTCAGAACCACGGTTTAATTGGTTCGCTAGGTATGTAGCATAAAGCTAAGTGTTTCACATGTAGCTAGCTAGTGAAGTGTGTCTTGTACCTTATCTTAGCTGTGGGTGTTAGGAGGCTAAGAGTTATGTGGTTCCGAGATTATTCCCTGGAAAGGGCATAGCCTAGATGAAATAAATGACTTTAGATGGTTCTTATGACTAAATTATTTCTCTGGACTTAACTAGTGGGTAACTACGGCTTGACGAAGTGAATGATGGGGGGGGGGGGGGGGGGAGGGACAGCTGTCTTATTCAAATTATGCTTATTATCAATCCTCTGGACTATAGTTGTGCCCTAGTAAATTGTCGAAATTACTTGTGTTGCAGGGTCACAAAAAATGAGTACACTTGTTGAAAATAAACAAAATCACAAATAAAGGTGTCTCTGTTTCCTTTCTGGGCCCTATGGGAAATGGAACCACATTTGAACAAGAGAGGAAATAAAATAAATTTTAAATCATATAGATGACCGAAAAGTAAAGAGAATAGCTGAGTGCTATTAATATCAAGGTCAAAGAAAAGGAAAAAAATTAAAGAAGAGCTAAAAGATAACAAAATTAAAATTAAAAGCAAAAAGAAACAAAGTGATCAAAACAACGGGAATGATCTGAAGGCGAGAATAATCAGTGGCATTAGTGAATAAACTTTGGATTTGCCTGGGCCAACACTTCATAGTGGGTTACAACGGTTGCGTGTTCGAGGCCACATCGTGTGTGTCCCATCAAAGGATTAGTCACCTGCCGATGAAGATTCCTATTGCTATATGAATTCTTCTCTAGCTACACAGTTTACATGTAGTTAACTTAAGTTTAATTAACAGGGTATCTTCAAAGTTAGCCTTCGACGGTTAGCAAGGGCTATGCCTCAACTAGTGAAGGTGAACTTTAGCTAAGAAGAATTGCAAACACGGAACGTGAATAATTAGAAACCTTAACTGGTATTAAGGAAAGTATTTTAGAATACTTTGCACTGTGTAAACACAAGCGGTGATTAAGGGCTCAAGTAAATTATGCTACCTGCTAACTGTATAAGTTATTATTTAGCTTAGCCTAAGCTGGATGGGTGATATGTTGGTTTAGCTTAGCGTAAGCTGGAAGGATGCTAGGTTAGCTTAGCGTAGCGTAAGCTAGCTGGATGCTATGTTAGTTTAGCTTAGCGTGAGCTGAAAGGATGCTAGGTTAGCTTAGCGTAGCGTAAGCTAGCTGGATGCTATGTTAGTTTAGCTTAGCGTGAGCTGGAAGGATGCTAGGTTAGCGTAGCCACCTAGGCTGGTTTGTTTACAAAGTGACATCACAAGTTAGCACTTCCTGTGACAAGTCGTTGACCTGGAAGCTAGAGCATGTCAGACAATTCAACAGTCCCTAAAGAATGTCTGTACATTTTACATGAATTATGCTTGTTTAAACGGGTTGAACAGGATGCACCTAAATTTTAAGTCTTTCTAGGAGTCGGTGTTACATTAAGTAAAATGCAGATGTGTTTTGGCATTAGCTAATTTTACTCATGGAACTCTTCTCTTTATTTTATACAACTTATTCTATTTGTTTACAGAGTAAGGAAATAGATTTGCTGGGAGTCAAAGCTTGTCTAAGCGTATATAGTTACGTCCCTTTCGTGCACGAATGCTGACTTTTCAGCGATTAAACAGTTTTGATCGCTAGGTAGTTCTCTGCTTGTAGATGCAGCTAGAATTTAGGTGAATTACATCAATCTAACAATAATTTGTAAGGCCTTTACATTTGTAGAAAGGGGAGCATCGCCCAGGTCTACCTAGATATAACTCTGTCCTGAGCTTTCTTTGTTAGACACAGGTTTAGTCATACTACAATTTGGATTTCTTTTAAGCAAAGCAGAATACACATCGGTACAGTTTACAAGCTGCAGAGATGAGGTTTCTTTGTCAAACAGACTTACGCTTTACTGCTGAACATGCTACTTTTAGTTGGAAATCTAAGGCTATTTTACTGTAACAGTTCCACTATTACAGGGTGTAATTTTCTCTCGGCCACTAGGGGTCACCGGGGAGAATGTTGTCGCTGGGATGTGGTTTCTTTAAAAAGAGGGAAAGAAGAAGTAGGGAGGACAGGTGCTATGGGGAGATGGTGATTTAACTGTTTGGGGGCCTCCACTACTGCACGGGATACAATGTTAAGTAAATGTATTGTATGCTTGACATGTGAAGTTTTGACATATTGCTAAACATTGAAAGAGCATTTATATACTCTTTGTTTGGAGTCTGTAGAAAACACCTGCAGGAATGAGAAGGGTGGCTACATGCCAAAAGGACTGAAGGGACTGTGGATGAAAGTGGAGACTGATTTTTTCCATACACCATTTTTGGATTGGATTTATTCTACTGCTATTGCTTGGACTCGGACTATTTCTAATCATTTCCATCAGAGACTTTGCCTAGGTCTTTCATGCACCTTTGGACTCTTAACAGATAAGTCATGCTTTATGTGATTGTCTAAGTAATGTTGTCTATGGAATTGAGGAGTACTTTAAGGAATGGGTAATGTTGGAATACTGCTATTGTGTCCATCTGAGAGTGAAACAAGCTGCTTATGATTGTCAACATATAATTTTTGGTGTTCCTTTTGGTTTCTTTTCAATGTTTTGATAATTTATATGGCTATTTTTGATGGGGTTGTTTTTTCATTTCACTGTGTAGTTAAGCCGCATTAAATAGTCAGATGGTTCTCTTATGACCTGAAGTTTCTGGTTTGATTTGTAAACGACAATTTTCAATAGGTAGAACCCCTTTCTTTTGTGTAGCCTTTACCTAGGTATAGTAGGGAGTTGGTTACATAAATGGCACCCCAGATGGGACTACTTATCTGAAATTGTATTTGAAAGCCTCTAACATTTATACACACAGATGGTTAATGAAGATGGCTGCTATACCAGATGATTCAGAGGATGAGTTTGAACCTAGACCAGATTTCTCAGCTGGTGCATTCACTACCATAAGAGAGCCAATGAGGGAACTTATAAATACCTTCAGTGAGATGTATGTAAGTTCGGAGGGTGAACAGAAAATAGATGAGGGTGATAGTGAAGCAGAAGAAGAGGATGATTTTTTTCCACCACCTCCATCACCTCCAGAGATGAAAGCTGAGGGTGGAATTCTTCCTAAGGATTTTGTGGAAAGTTTCACCAAAAATCTCACCACATTGGAAGAACAGTTGGAAAATTGTAGGCAAAAAGTAGGTGCATGCATTAACAGCGAGCAGTTGGAAGCCAGATGTAGAGCAGCAGAAGATAAGTTAAGTTATCAGTTAAGAAGAACATATGAACGTGTCCAGAAGGATCTAGAATTAAGCATTCAAGAAATGGGAAAGTCCATGGTGGATTGTCTTAAACGGCGTGATGCTCAAATCGACAGGAAAATCGCTGCTTGCACGCCTCCAGCTTCTTCACCTGTGGCCCATGTACCGTATTCTCACTCCAACATTACAGGTTCTCAAGCTATTAACAGAACTTATCAGTTACAAGGAACACATGCACCCTTTTCATCCAGCACTTCATGTATTTCCCATCGATCTCCTGTAAACCTTGAGTTTCCACGTTTTGGGGTAGATGACACAGATGACCCAATCATGTATATTGAAAAGTGTGAAGAATATTTATCTTTACATCATCTATGCGATACAGAGTTGTTTGCTACCCTTTCGTCGGTACTAAAAGGTACTGCCAAAGCTTGGTGGATGGCGGAAAGAAGAAATGTGAACTCCTGGGAGAAATTTAAAAAAGAGTTTCTGAAGTCATTTCTAGCAGAGGACTACGAGGCAGAGGCGGAAAGATGTCTGAGAGAAAGGCGACAGGGATCTCATGAGAATATCCGTGACTTTGCTTATCAGTATCGAGCTCTATGCCTTAGATATAGAAACGATATGAGAGAAAATGAAATTGTGACGGCTATTCTACGAAATTCTAATCCAAGGCTCGCTAGTTTACTTCGAGGGACAGTAAAGGATGTGGGCGAGTTGGTGAGAATTGGATCCCAAATCGAGAGAGACTTTGAAGAGTCAAAGAAATACTGGAGCAATATTAATGCAGAATCACAAAGGAACAAGAGCAAGCACATACGGGGGGAACACACTCAGGCATTCTTGGCTACTGCCAATACCGCGCAACCAACATCACTTGAACCTCTGGGTAATAAACCTCAGCTGAAAATGATTTCCTTGCCTGTACTTCTGAGAGGTCGGTATCTTCATGCCATGTTGGATACCGGAAGTACTTTCTCCTTGATTCAGGAATCCTTTTGGAGACAGTTGGAGTCAAAAGAGAAGTGGAAGCCAAGTGATGGACAGACATTCCAGTTGGCCAATGGGCAAGTGCAAGTTGCTTTGGGACGATCAGACTGGGAGTGTGAAGCATATGGACAAAGATTTGCTGTCACCTTGTATGTAATGAAAAATGATGATCTGACTTTTCCATTGATCCTAGGGATGGATTTTATGATGTCTTCTGGCATTATATTGGATTTCTCCAAAGAGGTGTACATCCTGCCTTCCCAGAATGGGGGTGAAGCTAGGAGTCATTCTTTCAGTTCTAATGAAGCTCCTTCTTTACCTCATCTGCTTTTCTACCTTGCAGTATTTCCCGATCTTGTAGTACCTTGCCTTCCCCAGTCAACAGAATCGAACCAATTAGTTCAACAACTTGTGCAAGCAGCAGATACCAGCTCTGAAAACAAGGCAATGCTACAGAGAATGATGAAAGAGTGGCCAACTGTATGTACCACTGACATTGGGCATACCAAGATAGTTAAGCATTCCATCATTACCCACAACGAGGTACCTGTTAGGAAGAGACCATATAGAGTTTCAAGGGATAAACAATTGGTGATTGAACAAGAAATACAAGAGATGTTGTCCAAAGGCATTATCAGACCATCTGTTTCTCCTTGGGCATCGCCGGTGGTACTTGTGCCGAAGAAAGATGGTGGTACAAGGTTCTGTGTTGATTACCGCGGCCTTAATGCCAAGACTTACTTAGACTGTTATCCCATGCCTCAAATCTTGGAAATCCTTGAGGCATTACATGGAGCCTCAGTGTTCAGTACCTTGGATTTGAAGAGTGGATACTGGCAGGTGGATATGGAGTCTAACAGCATTCCTAAGACAGCATTTGTTACCTCTTCGGGATTCTATGAATTTCTACGGCTTCCGTTTGGCCTCAAAAACGCTGCTGCCTCCTTCCAAAGACTTATGGAAATAGTGCTGAAAGACTTTAAAGGGAAACATTGCTTTGTTTATATCGATGATATCGTGGTATATTCCAGAAATGAAGCTGAACATCTTGTACACCTCTCCCAAGTTTTCAGTAGTCTTCAGGAAGCCGGATTAACGCTTAACCTGAAGAAGTGTAATTTGTTACAACGTTCTCTGGTGTTTCTGGGACATGTTGTGTCAGCCAATGGGGTGAAGACAGATCCCGAGAAAGTTAAATCTGTCAGAGAATTTCCAGTTCCACAATCTCTCAAAGAAGTGCAGAGATTCTTAGGCCTAGCCGGCTGGTACCATCGTTACATCCCTCACTTTGCTGAAAGAGCTTCACCATTACATGCTTTAAAGAAAAAAGGATCTACTTGGATTTGGTCCGAAGACTGCCAGAAGTCTTTTAGTGATTTAAAGCTGGCATTGACGGAATCTCCTGTGTTGACCCCCCCTGATTTTGATAAATCCTTTAAAGTACAGACGGATGCAAGCCAAGTGGGGCTAGGAGCTGTGTTGACTCAAGAGGAAAATGATCAAGAAGTGGTGATTGCCTATGCCTCCAGATTGCTTCAAGGTGCTGAAAAAGATTATTCGGTGTCAGAGAAGGAGTGTCTTGCTGTTGTTTGGGCAGTGGAGAAATGGAGACCTTATCTTGAGGGGCAGCGATTTGAAGTCATCACTGATCATGCAGCATTATCATGGGTGTTCAATCATCCCAAGCCCTCCTCACGCTTAACCCGCTGGACTATTCGACTTCAAGGCTTTGATTTCGAAGTAAAATACCGCAAAGGGAAATGTAGTGTTGTGCCTGATGCCTTGTCTAGAAGCAATGAAGAAACTAATCCTACAGGGGTGCTTGCAGTATGTAGAGCTTCTCGGATGTCTGAGAATTCCATAGACCTGCCGGTTGAATGGAATGAATTAGCAGAGGCCCAACAGGAGGACCCTGAGGTAAAGGAGTTGATATCCAAAGTACCTTCGGTAGAGGGACGGGACCCAAAGCGAATCCACTACACTATGGTAAATGGCTATCTTTTCCGTAGTGTACCAACTAAACAGCAGGGGCAGAAGTTTCAGTTAATCATACCCAAAGGCCATCGGAAAGAATTGGTGAAATTCACCCATGACAGTCCTCTGAGTGGTCATTTGGGAAAGTTAAAAACTCTCATGAGGCTTCTTGAAGTTGCCTATTGGCCTAGCATTCGAAAGGACATCTGGAACTACTGTAAGGAATGTCAGGTATGCCAAAAATATAAGCCATCCATTTCCAAATTATCTGGACTGCTTCAGTCAACACCGGTGGTCGAACCTGGTTACATGCTGGGAGTGGATCTAATGGGACCTTTCCCGAAGAGTGCAAAGCAACACGAGTACCTCTTGGTGGTGGTGGATTATTGTTCTAAATGGGTGGAGCTGTTCCCATTACGAACAGCTAAAGCTCCGCAAATAGCCAAGATCCTAGTTGAGGAGATCTTCACCCGATGGGGTACTCCTGTCTACCTGGTGTCGGATCGAGGAGCGCAATTCACCTCACTCCTCATAACCCTAGTCTGTAAGCAATGGGGAGTGGTTCGAAAACTAACGACTGCGTATCACCCACAGACCAATCTTACAGAAAGGATAAATCGCACTTTGAAAACCATGATGGCTTCCTATGTAGGAGATCATCATCGGCAATGGGATCGATGGCTTCCTGAATTTCGATTTGCCATTAATTCTGCTTGGCAAGAGAGTACAGGTTTTACTCCAGCCCAGATTGCATTGGGACGTTCTCTGAAAGGACCTCTAGAAAGGGCCATTCCAACTCCTCCAAAGCCTGATAGTCAAGCCTATGAACTGCTTGAAAGACAGCAGGAGTTGATGGAACTTGTAAGAGAGAATGTAGAAATTGCCCAACAAAAGCAGAAACGATTCTATGACCTGAAGAGGAAGGTGCAAGATTTTAAAGAAGGAGATTTGGTCTGGGTGAAAACTCATCCTGTGTCCAGAGCTGAGGAAGGTTATATGGCCAAGTTGGCAGCCAAGTGGAGAGGCCCAGCTAAAGTGTGTAAAAGGCTGGGTTTTGTAAACTATTCCATTTCATTTGTTGACACTCCCTTGGTTTTTGACACAATTCATGTACAGAACCTTAAATCTTATTATGGGGGAGTTAACTCTTCCAGTAAATAGGGGAGTATGTAACAGTTCCACTATTACAGGGTGTAATTTTCTCTCGGCCACTAGGGGTCACCGGGGAGAATGTTGTCGCTGGGATGTGGTTTCTTTAAAAAGAGGGAAAGAAGAAGTAGGGAGGACAGGTGCTATGGGGAGATGGTGATTTAACTGTTTGGGGGCCTCCACTACTGCACGGGATACAATGTTAAGTAAATGTATTGTATCCTTGACATGTGAAGTTTTGACATATTGCTAAACATTGAAAGAGCATTTATATACTCTTTGTTTGGAGTCTGTAGAAAACACCTGCAGGAATGAGAAGGGTGGCTACATGCCAAAAGGACTGAAGGGACTGTGGATGAAAGTGGAGACTGATTTTTTCCATACACCATTTTTGGATTGGATTTATTCTACTGCTATTGCTTGGACTCGGACTATTTCTAATCATTTCCATCAGAGACTTTGCCTAGGTCTTTCATGCACCTTTGGACTCTTAACAGATAAGTCATGCTTTATGTGATTGTCTAAGTAATGTTGTCTATGGAATTGAGGAGTACTTTAAGGAATGGGTAATGTTGGAATACTGCTATTGTGTCCATCTGAGAGTGAAACAAGCTGCTTATGATTGTCAACATATAATTTTTGGTGTTCCTTTTGGTTTCTTTTCAATGTTTTGATAATTTATATGGCTATTTTTGATGGGGTTGTTTTTTCATTTCACTGTGTAGTTAAGCCGCATTAAATAGTCAGATGGTTCTCTTATGACCTGAAGTTTCTGGTTTGATTTGTAAACGACAATTTTCAATAGGTAGAACCCCTTTCTTTTGTGTAGCCTTTACCTAGGTATAGTAGGGAGTTGGTTACATAAATGGCACCCCAGATGGGACTACTTATCTGAAATTGTATTTGAAAGCCTCTAACATTTATACACACAGATGGTTAATGAAGATGGCTGCTATACCAGATGATTCAGAGGATGAGTTTGAACCTAGACCAGATTTCTCAGCTGGTGCATTCACTACCATAAGAGAGCCAATGAGGGAACTTATAAATACCTTCAGTGAGATGTATGTAAGTTCGGAGGGTGAACAGAAAATAGATGAGGGTGATAGTGAAGCAGAAGAAGAGGATGATTTTTTTCCACCACCTCCATCACCTCCAGAGATGAAAGCTGAGGGTGGAATTCTTCCTAAGGATTTTGTGGAAAGTTTCACCAAAAATCTCACCACATTGGAAGAACAGTTGGAAAATTGTAGGCAAAAAGTAGGTGCATGCATTAACAGCGAGCAGTTGGAAGCCAGATGTAGAGCAGCAGAAGATAAGTTAAGTTATCAGTTAAGAAGAACATATGAACGTGTCCAGAAGGATCTAGAATTAAGCATTCAAGAAATGGGAAAGTCCATGGTGGATTGTCTTAAACGGCGTGATGCTCAAATCGACAGGAAAATCGCTGCTTGCACGCCTCCAGCTTCTTCACCTGTGGCCCATGTACCGTATTCTCACTCCAACATTACAGGTTCTCAAGCTATTAACAGAACTTATCAGTTACATTTCAGCATTTATATACTCTTTGTTTGGAGTCTGTAGAAAACACCTGCAGGAATGAGAAGGGTGGCTACATGCCAAAAGGACTGAAGGGACTGTGGATGAAAGTGGAGACTGATTTTTTCCATACACCATTTTTGGATTGGATTTATTCTACTGCTATTGCTTGGACTCGGACTATTTCTAATCATTTCCATCAGAGACTTTGCCTAGGTCTTTCATGCACCTTTGGACTCTTAACAGATAAGTCATGCTTTATGTGATTGTCTAAGTAATGTTGTCTATGGAATTGAGGAGTACTTTAAGGAATGGGTAATGTTGGAATACTGCTATTGTGTCCATCTGAGAGTGAAACAAGCTGCTTATGATTGTCAACATATAATTTTTGGTGTTCCTTTTGGTTTCTTTTCAATGTTTTGATAATTTATATGGCTATTTTTGATGGGGTTGTTTTTTCATTTCACTGTGTAGTTAAGCCGCATTAAATAGTCAGATGGTTCTCTTATGACCTGAAGTTTCTGGTTTGATTTGTAAACGACAATTTTCAATAGGTAGAACCCCTTTCTTTTGTGTAGCCTTTACCTAGGTATAGTAGGGAGTTGGTTACATTACTTAAAGTAGAGATGTCAATTCCAGCTATCGTTTTATCTGCATTTAGACAAGCCAGCGATCAAAAATGTGTATTGCACGTTGTGTTCTGGTTGGATCGCAACGATCAAAAGCACGCCCGTAGGTTAACCGTAGTTTAAAGCACAGGTGTTTTTCTTTTTTTTCTTTTTTTTTTTTTTTAAACTCTGACGTTGCAATGACGTATGCCCTATTTGGAGCTAGCATTTTCTGTAACCCGTCATTGTCATAGAAACTAATGTTTAGCAGTGTCATTTCAACCAGCATGTAGCAAATGCTTGGTTCGAAAGAGTCGTGCGTAGTCTGTTGGCAGGTTAGGCTTACACGTCCAATCAAGATTTTCTTTAAGTCAGTAAAATTCTAATTTTACGAATGCAGAGTCTTGCAACTCTTTGAGCAGACATTTTCATCTACTTTTAAACGTTCTATGTCCTAGGCTGATCAGGGACCTTTTTAGCAGAGTCTTGCACTTTTTTCGTGCAGTGTCTTCTGGTTTTGCAGTTCAAAGTCATTGGGGTTTTGGGACTTCTTTCTGAGGAGGCCTACTGTGTTGGAGGCCTTTTGCATTAGGTCACGCATCGTTGAGTGAGCATTGCGTGGTCTTTGGCGAGCTGGAAGGTGCAGGGTAGCGAACTTGAACCTTGACTTGGTGCTGAGGCTGTGTACCCCTGGATGGCTGCTGGGGTTCTTGGGAACTCTGACCTTGGAATCTGGCTCTGGTGACCTGTGTGACTGGAGGGCCCAGACGGTCAGGTGTTTGAAGTCTAATAAAAGCTCAGAGCATTCTAGCAGGTCTTTGCCCATCCGAAAGGGGTACGTGTCCATTTGTGAGATGTACACCGGGTGGGTAGGCCTCAAAAGGACCAATTGTCAGGTAAGTGGGAGCTCTCTGTTCGAGCCCGAGGTCGTTCTGGCTGTGCGACTGCACGTTCAGCTCACACATGTGGGGTATAAGAGTTCGATCTTCGCTCTTAGCTTTAGCACTGAGTCTATCAAAGAGTTGAACTGACATTAAAGTGAGGTCTGAGCAGGTGTCTACCAGGGTTTCAAGGCTCACCTCATTGTCTAGAGTGATGGGTAGGTAGAGTTTCCGGGCCCACCCCCTTTTGATCAGGTCTTTTGGGGTTTTGGACCCAGCTGTGGGAAACTGTGCTGTCTCGCTCAGGCTGTGCAGCTGTCAGCTGTGGTGGCTGTGTGCTGTTGTCACTTTGTGATGTGACAGTCTGTGTCTGTGGCTGACGAGCAGTGTTCTGTGTCTGTGGCTGACGAGCAGTGTTCTGTGTGCCTGTAGGTCTTACACTCAGGTACAGGATGTCGGGCTCGTCGCTCTTGTCGTCTTTGGAAGGTCTTTGTGAAGAAGCTCTTTCAGCGACTTCCGGGTTTCGGCTGTCTCAGACGTGGCGGCACTGTGTTTGTCTGATGCGTGCTCAGACTTGGCTTACCAGTGGCATGTTGAGAGGGGTACCGCTCCAGGCTGTCTGGGCTTGAGTCTCTGGGTGATGGGCGTCGGCTATTTCCGGGTCGCCGGCTGGCTTCCAGAATGTTTCAGAACGCTCGCTCTGGTGCCTTGGGTGAGCACCCTCACGGTAGGGCTGCCCTCTGCTGGCCTGGAACGGACTCGACTCTCTGTAAACAGGGCTATGATGTTGTGGGGCGCCCTCTGGAGGCGGATTGTGGGTTTTCAAAGTCTTTTCGGATTCTGGATCAGAGAATTCTTTAATGAAGGCCTGCCGCAGCGGCTGGTGATGTTTTGAACAGTGGGCGTTCAACCCCTCTTTACAGCTCTGGGTTCTTGGCTGAAAGGTGCGGACTGGTCAGGGGAAACTTGTGGTGTGTGTTTCCCCTTTTCCGTCATGCGGCAGTTTATAAGAGTGTTGCAACTTTGTGTGAAAATGTCAAGTTCGTCTTTGAGATCGTGTCTCTGTTGAGTAAGTTCATGGATTTCAGCTCGGCCCGTGCGTAAGTGGTTTCAAAGGCCTTGGCTTTAGTGTCTCTTTCTTTGAGTTCAGTCTCTGCTGAACAAGCTTGTGGCTGGTAGCACGGGCCTCTTACAAGTTTTTCTTTTTTTCAGGCCGTGGCTTTCGAGTCTTTTTAAGTTCGGCCTCTGCTCTTTGCAAAAGGGGCTTCACTTTTGTCGGAGTTTCTCGTTGAGTTCCTCTCTGGTTCTTTTCTCTGACTGGTCTCTTCGGTCTGTGTGCCGATAAAGATCAGACAGGGCAGTTTGAAGTACTTCCACTTCCTTCTGTAGCTCGGGGTCGTTGTCGTCCTTGGCTAGCATCCTTAGCGTTGCAACTTCGTGCTCCAGGGCGAGGCGGCTCCTTTCACGGAGGCGTGCTGGTGCGATGAGCTGGCAAGCGAGGTTTTGGACGTGTCTGGCCGGTCTTTGTCGTGGGAGCTTTGGCTTGGTTTGTGCGCCATCAGCTTGTCCACGTCGGCGCTGCTCTTGGCTTTGGAGCTCTGAGTCACTGGCGACCTTGGGCAGGAATGGAGGTGTCATGAATCTCAGCCATGTCTCCAGGTTGTCCCAGCGGTTGTGGGACTGTAGGACCGGAACATACTGGTTTCGACTTTGGGCGAGAGGAACACAACACACACAGAGAGACCAAGCAAGTTTGTTCTACGTTTAACGAGCTATAATACGGGCTATGCCGCGTATGCAAATTGTGGTTAACTGATGCAGACAGTTAAATCATTCGGTGGGACAATTTGGTTAGGTCAGCATGGGCCTGAATAAAATTTAACAGGGCGGTAGCTTAGGGGGTCACCTGTTGATGCTAGCGGCTTGTTGTCTAATTATTATTCAGCGTTCCTTGTTGTCTTCAGATAGGTTCTGTCTCTAGGTGAACTACAAGGAACAGAGCACAACAGAAAAGAGCAATGGCAAGATAGCAGAGTTTGAAGTAACATGCAACCATCCAAGATGGGAAGGTCTGTAATGAAATGGCGTTAAGAGTACACAGGAAGTGTTACAGGGGAAGCGGAGGCCTAAGCCTGCAGTTTGTGGCTCGGAGAGGAGGAGGGAGCCAAACATTTCAATGACCGGGGGAATCTCTAGATTCTGTGGCAAATATTAAGTGGATGGGTTTAATACCTTTTTCTAGTTTGCCTGGGGTGGAATGAGGTCCTTCGGGTTGGAGTCGGCATCGTGGTTGGTCTTTCTGTCGCCCCAAACGCTTGACAGCAGTGTCCCGGGCCCTTCCGTATATCTGTACCGATGTGCGCCCTCTCACGCAACTTGACTGAACACAACCGGCAGTGCCAAATTGGTGATGTCGTGTTGTGGGCCGCACTAACGGAGAGATACAGGAAAGTCCGCGACTCGCGCTCAGTCAGCGCTGGTGACGCAGGTCAGATGAACCAGCATGCCGGACTCCAAGCAGAAATGACAGTCAAATCACCACAGCTCATTAGTGGATTCTACATGTAAATACAGAACAATGTGAACAAGTGGCTTAACAGTGAATGAAAGCTTTCTTGCTTAAACTGAATTGAGTAATTATGTATGTAGAAAATAGAACCAAGGGTTTTACTAAATAATGGTAAAAAGGAAATTATGAAAATGACGTTAATCAAAATCAAAATAACTTAACCCAAAAAAAAAAAAATCTTAAAAAAAAAACACACTTTTTTTTTTAATTATTATTATTACTTTTATTATTAATAAAATTTGATAATCAAAGTAATAAAGTAGGATGGACCCCGGGAGAAGACAGGCAGTTGTGGCGCGTTTGGTTGAACTTGCATTCAAACTGGTTTAAATACAATTCAAATCAAGCGTATGTTAATTGATACAGTTGTCATAACGTACCAAATCAAACTTATTAAAATTAATTTGAAAAAGGAAATATAGAAATAAAGCTATAAAACCATTCCTAAAAGGAAAGGAGACTTAATTCAAATTGATCTTGAAATTTGTTGGTTTCAGACCAAATTTAAATAAGTGTAGGAAATTAAAGGTTGGCATTATATTTGATGATGCTAATAACCAAAATAAAGTCAACTGGGAGAACGCCACTTCAAAACAGAAAGAGTAGAAATAAGAGATGAGCTGACTTAGCAGGGGAAGGCCACAAGGGGGCCGCACTACTAAGTGGTCATCAGAAACTGTTAATACTTACTTTTGAATTTTTAAATTCAACTGTGGTTTGAACCAAATTCAAAATAAGTGTACACAGTCAGGAGTGAAAACATGTTAGTAACGCTGGAACTTGCACATGCATTGAAAGTTAGAGACACAATTTCAGGAATTCATTGGAACACTGAAATGGTGACGAGAGAAAATTATTTAGGAAAGGCTGACCTTGTTACTAGTGTCCACACGATGGCGACATTTCGCTCATGCAGGATGAAGTCAGGGGGCGGTGCGTAATCAGGGAACTGTCACGCACTCAGGCCTAAAGGCTGCCCTCTAGTGTTTGTCAGCGTAATAACATTCAGTGCGATTCAAATTTGAGTGTGCAGATGCTTTGTTTTCTGTAGCGATCACACTTGTCAAAATTAAATCTCAGCGGATTTTCGGTGCTATATTTTAACAAACGGCGTGGCAGAATTTTTTTTCTACACACACACCTAGGGACAACAGGAATTATGCATCTGTTTTTCGCTTCCCACAAACAATTAGCACTATGATTCATACGTGTTCGCTTATAAATTTGAAACCTCGGCGGGTTTTTCCTTTTTCGACACGTGTGCACGGAAGGATTTCTTCGCTTCCACACATTAATATGGACAACAGGAATTATACGTCTGTCATTCGGATCCAAATAACATTTATCAAATAGCATTTTATGATTAAAATGTTTTTAGGTTTTGGATTTTTCGGTGCTATATTTCTCACGGGTTCACGAGGCAGGATTATTTCACTGCATTTACGTGTAACTGTACCAACAGGAATTTACGTCTGTGGTTTAACTCCCAATACATTTATCATTTAGCACTTTAATGATTAAAATGTTCTGGTTTAACATTTGGTTAGCTACATCAAAGTTGAAACCAGGAGTTTTCGTTAGTCTAATGACTATAATATATCAGGCCTTTTAGGTTGAATACAGGAGCATCGCTGTATCCAGGTCCTCTCTCACTCTGCTCAAAAGATTCTCGTTTTGAAAACAGGCTGATCAAAAGAAAATATATTAACATGTAAACGTCTTTACAGAGGTAATATCTCTTTTGTTACGAACTACAGTTTACATTCAATACTTTAACCGTGAATATCAGTATTACGAACTGCAATTCATTTTAGCAATTACAACGACTAAAACGTTTAGGCGAATTTAGCAGTTTGTAATGTGCTCCGCTGAAATGGACTGGCTTTGTGCCTTCTCAGTCAGCTGGTGAGTTCGCATTGCGTTCACTCACCCGAGGTGCACGTACAATATTAAATCACATTATAGACAGACTGAAACCTTTTGCTCAAAACAAGTTTAAAGTGTGCCTAGCATTTTTCTCCACCAATTTATGTAAAGATTCTGGGCGGATCTAATCCGTGGGGAATTTGCATATCATAATTAATAATTGGTCATTAATAATTATTCATACATGTTGGATTAGATCAGTCTTACATGTTAATAAATCTCCCTCTAAGGGAGAATCTGTCATTTTACCTGCATGCATACATGTGAATCCTTTCATTTTAACGACAAGTTGACTGCAGTTAATTACACAGATCACGTCTTACAAAGCAGGCAAAATTAATTAGCTCAATTGTCAGAATAATATTGAGGGGATCCCCAATATCATCTTACTTTATAGGATTTCAGGAAACGCAATTCTCTGGCCAGAAGAATTGGGTTTTCTGCCCTATAAACAAATATGTAAAGCTTGTAGCATAACTTAGACATTTGGCACTTAAGAGACTTGAAAATGAGCAAAGAGAAAGTTCATCAGTCAAGTAAATATAATGATTTAATAAAGGCATGTCTACTTATATATTTACTACGTTTACACGGGAGATATATGTATTTACAAACACATAGACATAGACAATACAATAAAACATCAATGAACGAGAAATGCGTAAAGTTTGGGCAGTGGATAACTTACACGCGTGAGCGAGTAAGAGAGGGAGAGAGAGAGAGAGAGGGTGAGAGAGAGAGAGAACATTGGCATACTTCCTCCTAAGACATTCACCTTTTCTGATTACAACACGAAACATTATCTTAATGCTTCTTAAAAGCTCTATAAACAGATTATACTTGCACAAGTTATGGGTCTCGCTGTGTTGCTGCATTCCTGAAGGCCTGTCCCGGCCGCGTGCGTGAGCGGAGTCCTTTGTGTGTGTAAGAGTCACGTGGTGTTTCTGGGCGCGCGTGTTGCGCGGCGGTTTAAAGTCTTTGAGTAACATTACCAATGAAAGTAGCTCGGCTACGTTTGTTTCACTTCGTGGAAGTGAACAGAGTCGACTATGGAAAACAAAACTTTGACTTACAAAGAAAAGGTATTACGATCGGATCGGGTCTCCGGAGGAGACCACGAGATCGGGTTACATGGTGCAGCCTGGTGAAGAAGCGCGTGTCTCGGTTCCGCGCGTCACGTGCGCGTGTTCCTCCTTTCAGAGCGAGCGCGCGCGTTTAAAAGTCCTTGGTAGGTGGATTTGCTGAAGAGATATGCCACGCAGTGTTCCTTTCCTTCGTCGATGGGAATTAAACACGGAGGCTTATCTAGACTGAAAAACACAAACTAAACTAGAAACAAAATAAAAGAATGGCGAAGAGCTCGCCGGAGGCGCGACGTTACATGATGAAGACTAGGATCAGGAAGAGAGAGGGCGGAGCTGGGAAGCGACCTTTATCACCTCTGAGAAGTCCGGCCTCCTCCTGTTGCCTCGGCCAATAAGAGGGAGGGAATCACGAGCGGGAGTTTGGGTCTTTATGACCTTTTGTTTGTAAAAAGGCATTTGAAAGGAGGGCGGGAAAATGAGAGAAACTTCGAAGAAACGATGAAGAAACTATGAAAACATCCTGGTACTATTCATATGTTGTTGTGATCGACATATAATTTACTCAGTCATCTTAATCTTCCCGGTACCAGGTTGTAGATACCAAATATGCCACACATTCTGTTGGTTAATCATAGTTTGTAGAGTTTTAAACCTTATCCCATTAGTTTCCCAACAACATAGATCAAACACAAAATAGAAGGCGCATCGTTTGATAAGGAGATTAGATAGATTGTTCACAAAATTCTCAGCGGGTCATATATACCAGAATATGTATGCATGAAGGCAGGATACATTTCTCCTTCCTAGTTAACTTCTGAGAATCAGCAGTTAAATGTGAAATACATAATGATAGTCACAGTTATTCAATGTAACATGGACAAACACACATTGACATAAGACACATTGAATATATTTGTTTAAATGTCTTTAAACAAAGAGGAGTTTCTTTCCTCTTTGGAAATTCACTTCCTGTGGCACATTCCACATTCCTGGGGGATGTGTGTGTGGTGGAATGTGTGTGTGTGTGTGTGTGTGTGTTAATTTTGAGTCCTGGGGGAGGACGATGGTTTGGAAGTAGGTTCAACTGACAAAAGTCCCTACAGTTGTTTTGAAGGATTGATTTAGGACTGTATTTTACTGGAGTAGGTGGATTTTTATCCGCACTGGTGTGTCGGTAAGAACACATACGACTCAGAGTTTGAAGCAGAGTTTTTAGTTTACTCTTGATTCAGGTTGAATAGTAACAGTGAGTGGTAACAGTAAGTGGTCTGAAAATAATAAAGAATAACAATAATATTAGAGATACAGCTAAATCAATAACATTCACCAAGGCAATAGAACTGGTTACATTATTAAAGTTATTGCAGTTCCTAGATAATCCACAAGGTGGCGTTCAAGGGATGCACATGGAGTTAGTTGTTATGTGGGACGCCATTATAATGTCATTACAGGCAGTAACATATACACCTGATATAGAAAACAGCATATAACACAATATTTACACAAATATAGGCAAATAACCATATAAATCACCATCCAGAGATATCTCACCTCATCTCACTCTCACAGAGCTGCCGCGATGATGAGCAAACGAGCTTGTAATAACTCAATAAAATACACAAATCTGCTTTAAAACGCATATATAACATCACAAGATAAAAGGAAATAAACAACTTACATTCTTGTCATTAACTCGCTCACATAAGACCACTACTGAAGGAAAGATGAGATATTAGTCTTCTGCATTAGAGCATTCATATTTCGTTCGTCTCTTACTGACTAGGCACTGACTCGCGTCATTCGTTAAATTACTCTCTGATTGGCTGAAACCTTAACATTGCCGCCCCCAAATATGCCAAGCATATTTGAACTCTATAAATTAATCAGTATGAGGGGCTAAGACAAGTTCCTTTTGATCTGTGAATGCAGGAAGGGGGATCAAGCGAGAAACAGGACGGATGTAGGTCTTATCCTTAACTTGAATCTCAGCAGATCTGATATGGCCATCAGAAACTGGGAAGGTCTTCGCAACTTTGCCTACCAACCACAATGCTCGTGGTAGTTGTGGATCGATGAGCATTACCAGTGTTCCGGTAGAAATGTCACCGGCATCTGTGTGCCACTTGTTGCGGGTCTGTAGCGTAGGCAGGTAGTTGCTGGATGAAACTTGACCAGAACTGATCGGCCAGAACCTGACTCTACTTCCACCTTCTTCGACCCATGAGCTCTGTGGCAGGATAAACTACGAGTGGTAGTGAGCTATCTGGCCGCCCCATCAGCAAATAATTTGGTGTAACAGGGTCAAGGTCAGCTACATTGCTGGAAGTGTAACCCAGGGGCTTGCTATTAAGCATTCCCTCCACCTCAATGAGGACTGTTTGGAGAACTTCCTCAGTTACGACTTGGGAGCTGACTGTGATGCGAAGAGCAGTCTTGACCGACCTAATTTCTCTTTCCCACACACCTCCAAAGTGTGGGGCTCCAGGTGGGTTAAAGTGGAAAGAAATCTTTTGTTTAGCTAAATTTAGCCGGATCTATGGAGTAAGCGATGCAAAGGCTTCTTGCAACTCTCTCTGTCCTCCGTGAAAGTTAGTGCCAATGTCTGAATATAACTCGCGAGGTGTGCCACGGCGAGCTATAAACCTCCTTAAGGCCATCAGAAAGGAATCAATATCAATGGCTGTAAGGAAGTCTAGATGAACGCTTCGTGTCGTGAGACACTTAAAAATCATTCCCCACCTTTTCTCACATCGTCTGGCAATCTTATTTTGGAATCTGAGATCTGAGTCGAGCTGGTGGTAGATCTGCCATTCTGGGAAGAACTGGTTTGTTCTTCCATTTTTGACAGTCTTTGCACAAATGTTGTTCTTTACGTATAGCTTCTCGTCCTTCTCAGTATCCAAAAGCTTCTCCTTATCTCTCCGAAGACTCTTTCAGGTCCTGGATGGCAAAGTTTACTATCGTAGTCTCGGATTAGTAACTTGGTTACCCAGTGATGTGGGTCAAGGACTACAGGGTGTATAACTGACAGCTCTAGTCCTTCAGCTTGACGTAAACGACCACCAACTCTTTTAGCTGACAAGAGTCATCAAATTCTGGGGCAAGAGCAAGTAGTCGACTAGTAGAAGGCACAGATTTACCAGCTTTTAGCAATTTGTATTCATCTGGAAAACTATCAATTTGAGATTTCTGCAGGATATGCCATTCTGCAGTTTGGTAGTCCACTGATAATGGTGGTCCTGAATCTTTTAGCCCCTGAACTGTGGCCTCTACTAACTTGCTCCAGGTGTTGTGTGTGGTAGGGTCAGGAATGTCAGGAACGACTACTTCCTTCATAAGTCCACAAAAGATTCCTTTGCGCTGCTCTGTTTTGATTTCTGGTTGTTTGAACAGAGGCTGTGGATCTGATATTGTCATCAGGAGTGCTATGATCTGTAACATGTCGCTGGACAGCATAAATGGCACAACACGGACTACAAGTAGTGCCAAAAGGTAGCACTTGCCATTCATAAATGTCTGGTCGTTTAGATCTGTCCATGTCTCGCCATAAAAAGCAGAGAAGATGCCTGTCTTCTGGGAGGAGACGAACTTGATGGAACATCTCTTTAATATCTCCGCTTATTGCCACTGGATGTTCACGAAAGCGCAGGAATACACCTAACAATGATGGGCCCAAGGCTGGTCCTGGCAGCAGATAGTTATTCAGGGTTTGACCTTCAAAGCCAAATGAACAGTTAAAAACCACGCGGTTCTTACCGTTGTGCTGCACAAGGTGGTGAGGGATGACATTTTACATTTACATTTAGTCATTTAGCAGACGCTTTTATCCAACACTGCGTGAAAAGAGCTGTAATCGGGCATGTAAAACTCCTGAGTACTCCTGTGTACTCCACAAATAAACGGATGTGTACGGGAGTTTGCTGTCCCGTCACACAATCCCGAATACTCCTGGATATGTACCAAGTTTGGGGCACAGCAGGGAGCCACTAGGGCCATCAGTTACCATGGTGAATAATCCCCCGGTCGGGGTCAATGCCAGGGAATATTAGCATTTCACACCTTTGGGACAAAAGGCAGTGGCCTCCTTCAATTGGTCAGAGATCTTACATAGGATTGGGTGCTGAATGCTTTCCCCCTCCTCTAAACCCTCTAAACCCCTCCTCTAAAACCCTAAACCCCTCCTCTAAAACCCCACACTATTGGTCCAGTTTAAGGCCTCATTTGGGTTTATTGTTGCTCATTATTAATATTTATTATATTGGTGTTCATGGTTATAATGTCAAGACAATCAGATAGACAAAGTTGAGTTTGTTATTTTTATTATTTGTAAATGACACTGGGCACATGACATATATATATATACACACACACAATCAAAATTCTATAAATAAATGGTTGGAGGCCGAACAACCCTCCAACCTTTCCATCCAAGATGGCATCCTCCTCTTCAGACATGTGGTCAACTGTTGCAGTCTTCCAGATAGCTGCCTCTTCCTCTGTCTAGAGAACACCAGTCCTGCTGCTCAGCAGCTGCAAAATGGGAGGGAAAAAATAAATTAAACCACTGAAAATATCAAATGGGTTGGGACGGGAGACTTTTAATCTTTTACTGAGATTTATATTTATTTATACTTACTCTTGTTTTTCTTTGTCTCGTGCGAGCAGTGATCCTGCTGTCCTCCATCTTCTCTTTGTTCTCATCTTGGGCCATCCTGTAACCCCTTCGAACAGTTTCAAAATATGTCTTGCAGGATGCTAGAGAGAGGGAGGTAGTGAGCAGGGAGAATGCGTTTATTTATAACTAACTAGTCTATACAGTTAAATATTTGTATTCTTGGTATATTCTCTTGTGACTTACCTTTAACAACAGCAGGATCTACGTCCGGTACAGCCATGGAGACGCCATTAAAGAGATAGGTTGTTACCTCGAGGTTGTGGGGGGAGGATAGACTGTGGAGCAGTAATTAAAGAAGGTTGAATAAAAATGTAATTTAGAAGAAAGGACTGTTATGAAACAATAGTTTTAAAGATATACCTTGTCTGTGGTCATATTTGTGTGTGTTTCCCTTTGCAATCTGCGTACAGCTTCCTGTAAATCCAACATAGTATTTTGGTTCCTGCCACTGTTGCCTTCGCCTTTGCTTGCTTGTTGGGACATTAATTTCATGAACAATACTATACAACATGTTTTCTGTTATCTCTGTAAAGCTGCTTTGAAACAATTTGTATTGTAAAAGCGCTATAAATAAAGGTGACTGACTTGACTTGACTATGAAGCTCAATTCAAATACATTAATAAATAAAGCACACAAAGTTAAGCGGACACCGCAAAATGTTTGTGACTTAAACTAAAATAAATAAAATAACTTACCGCAACAGATTTATTCCCAGCTCTCTTTAATTTCTTCGAAGCAGGCTCATCTCTTGTCTCTTTGAGCTCATTGATGTCCGTCTTCATCTTAACCAATCTCTTGTCCACCCAGACAGCACGTTCAGTCTTTCCGACGTCGGCAATTGGAGGGCACCAGCGGCAAAGGATCGGAAGGGGTTTGTCCCCTGCACACCAAAAAAACTTAGGTGGGTAAACCTACAGCCGATCAATTCATGCACACTCCGGAGATCGGCGGAAGAACCGTGAGAAACCATTTTGCCGATCCCGCTTCTTTTTTTTTTTTCACAAATTCTGCTGCCTACTAGATATGACGCAACATCAAGCCGGCCGTTAAGCGTTTAGGTGGCGCGTGCACGTTTTTATGCACTTGATCAAGTCTACACAGAAGCATCGGCCAACGGACTCTCTTGTGAGTATGTTTATCCATTTCAAACACACAATTTTCAGGCCAGTATGTGTTTATTTTGTTTTGTGTACTTGTTTTTTTATTGAAAAATATTATTTTGTTAGAAAAACCGTCGAGTTTTCTGAGAAATGTTTTCGATAAACATGACAGAAATGGGCGCCGGAGGATTAACCGTTAGCAGCTAAGTGTTTTTAGACTTGGTTTGTTATTAACTGTTGACTTTAGTTATTATTAACTGACTGTTAATATGTTCGCGTATTAAATATTTTCAGTGAGTTAACGTTATTATGCAGTATTTTTAGACACGAGGGGAACTCGTTTTTCTCTCAGTCTGAGGAGAGGTAACGTTAGCTAACGTTAAACAGCCAGGTTAAACTAATACACAGTCATAAAATGATGGACTGTGTTTTTTTTTCCACACAAAAATGACATCTGTCCTTTTATAATATTACACTCTGAAGGCATTTTTAATGATTTTGTCTAAGTGACATGCTTAAAATTAAAGGCAGCTCTTTTGTTTTGCGTTTCTATGGTAACGTTAAAAGTAGTCCTGTCAATCAAAGAGCTCAGTTTAGTACAAGCGCGCAGCCACTAGACAGTGGGCAAAGTGGTTTATGTAGTAAAGTGTAGTAAGTGAAGTAAGTGGTTTTTTTGACACACACCTATTCATAAAATAAAGCCTTTATTAACCTTTGTAATTTAAACAAAATAGAATAATTGTCTTTTCTGTTTTTTTTCAGTGATCGATTTTCATCTGATTTTTGTAAGTGATCAATCTAGAAGTCATCCTATACAGTTCTGATTTGCCATGTTCTTAACATAATGTTTTAGTCAATAAAGATAAATTAAAACTGCGTGCATATTAATTAAAGGCATTTGCAATATATTTGACTCCTTTTCATGTTTCTTTTTCTCAACAGGAGCTACATAGACCCCAAAGGCTTTTCAGAGCCATTTTACACTGCGTCTTTGCCTTTGTACAGTAAGTATTTGTTTTAATTAACCTCAAAGACAACTAAAGACTTCTCAAAGACTTCTTTTAATGATGTAAATTCCCAATTGTCGACTTTTGAGCACTATATCGGACATTTTTCAATCGTTATTGATAAAGATGTATCATTGATAGATATCGTTGTATCGCCCAGCCCTAAATGGCAATCACTATCTTTCATTAATCTAGTTAAAGTTATTTTGCACATATAATATATCGATACACACGTATGTGTGACGATCTGCGGCTGGAGTGCCCGCTTCAGCCTCTGAGGGGCACTCCTTCCTAGTTTATTGTTTCCTTTGTTTTACCCTGGACTGATTATGGTTGATTTTATGCACCTGTGTTTTATTATCTTGTTTAGCGCACCTGTCTTAAGCCTGAGTTTTCCCTTTGTTCATTGCTGAGTATTGTATGTGTCTCACTGCATCCTAAGCGTTTTCCTAGTTTCTTAGTGTTTCCGAGTATTTTCTAGTTTCACGGTTCCTGGACTCCCTGCCTGTATCTGGTTTTCCCGTTTGCCTAATCCCTGCTTTGTATGTTTGCTGATCTGGACTGCTTACCTGGTTTTGACCCCTGCCTGTTTCCCTGTACTTGTCTCTGGATTCTCCTCTCAATAAAGCATTTGGATCATCTCTGTCCTTGTTCCACCGTGCAGTTTCGTGACAGAATACTGAGCCACTACTGATCCAGCGGCTGAGAGGAACACGGACCGCGACATGGATCCCACAGCGCAGATCGTAAGCCTCCGTCAAGGAGAACGTCCAATCAAGGTTTTTGTGACAGATTTTTTGAAGCTCTCTCGTCAGTCCTACTTGGATGATTTCTGTTTAATGATGTTCTTTCGGGAGGACTGTCTGAACCGCTCGGCTCTGCTATACCGTTTCCGAGTTCAAGCTGGACTCTTACCCAATATATTGACCTGGCCCTTTCCACGAGCGGTTCGCTTTTTACTGTGGATTTTTTGGAACTTTTGCTTCACAAAGGACCCGACGATTCGCCACTTTACAAGGGACCCACTGGATCCACGCATCAATTGTCTCCCGGTGAACCAGCGCTTCACACGTGCGCCGCCGAGTCAAGTGAGTCGTGCGCCGCCGAGTCAAGTGAGTCGTGCGCCGCCGAGTCAAGTGAGTCAAGCGTCGTCACCGAGTCTACCGAGTCTACTGTGTCAAGTGAGTCTACTGAGTCTACTGAGTCTGCTGTGTCAAGTGAGTCTGCTGTGTCAAGTGAGTCTGCTGTGTCAAGTGAGTCTGCTGTGTCAAGTGAGTCTGCTGTGTCAAGTAAGTCTACTGTGTCAAGTGAGTCTACCGAGTCTACTGTGTCAAGTGAGTCTACAGAGTCTACTGTGTCAAGTGAGTCTACCGAGTCTACTGTGTCAAGTGAGTCTACCGAGTCTACTGTGTCAAGTGAGTCTACCGAGTCTACTGTGTCAAGTGAGTCTACCGAGTCTACTGAGTCAAGTGAGTCTACCGAGTCTACTGTGTCAAGTGAGTCTACCGAGTCTACTGTGTCAAGTGAGTCTACCGAGTCTACTGTGTCAAGTGAGTCTACTGAGTCAAGTGAGTCTACCGAGTCTACTGAGTCAAGTGAGTCTACTGAGTCAAGTACGTCCAGTAGTGAATCAAGCCCAGCGAAGCGCCGTCGCAGAAGGAAGAGAGGGAGGACTCGTTTGGCTCGCCAGGCTCCGGAGGGCGTTCCCGGACTCCTCGCCCTGCCGGCCCCGCCTCTGCGCCTCGCCCTGCCGGCCCCGCCTCTGCGCCTCGCCCTGCCGGCCCCGCCTCTGCGCCTCGCCCTGCCGGCCCCGCCTCTGCGCCTCGCCCTGCCGGCCCGCCTCTGCGGCCTCGCCCTGCCTGCGCCCTTCAAGCACCTTCCTCCCGTGGATTTCCCCAAGTATTTTTTGGGGGGGGGCAGGAGGTACCCTGTGAGGGCCATGGAGACGACGTCGACATGGACCTCGTCCGAGTCTCCTCCGCCCTGGCTCCCTTTCGAGTGTGCTCCGCCCTGGCTCCCTTTCGAGTGTGCTCCGCCCTGGCTTCCTTTCGAGTGTGCTCCGCCCTGGCTCCCTTTCGAGTGTGCTCCACCCTGGCTCCCTTTCGAGTGTGCTCCGCCCTGGCTCCCTTCCGAGTGTGCTCCGCCCTGGTCGCCCACGCTCCACGGCCCAGGCCCGCCTTGCCTGTGTCCTGGTCCCGTTCCCCTGCACGGGCCTGGCCCTCCATCCCATCCCCCGTCGACCTCCCTCCGGAACTCTTAGGAGCGTCTGGAAGCCGCTCCTTAGAGGGGGGTTATGTGACGATCTGCGGCTGGAGTGCCCGCTTCAGCCTCTGAGGGGCACTCCTTATTAGTTTATTGTTTCCTTTGTTTTACCCTGGACTGATTATGGTTGATTTTATGCACCTGTGTTTTATTATCTTGTTTAGCGCACCTGTCTTAAGCCTGAGTTTTCCCTTTGTTCATTGCTGAGTATTGTATGTGTCTCACTGCATCCTAAGCGTTTTCCTAGTTTCTTAGTGTTTCCGAGTATTTTCTAGTTTCACGGTTCCTGGACTCCCTGCCTGTATCTGGTTTTCCCGTTTGCCTAATCCCTGCTTTGTATGTTTGCTGATCTGGACTGCTTACCTGGTTTTGACCCCTGCCTGTTTCCCTGTACTTGTCTCTGGATTCTCCTCTCAATAAAGCCTGCATTTGGATCATCTCTGTCCTTGTTCCACCGTGCAGTTTCATGACAGTATGTAATAACTTTCCCCTGATTATTGGCATCCTAAGATTTTTTTTTTAACTGCCTGGCACATTCTTGGAGTTTGACTTTTGATTTGTCTTAGATATTCATATAATAACATAATTCTCAACATTTGGTTATGACTGTACTGTAATATTGTGTCAACAATTGCGAGTAACATATTAATGTTCTTTCTTTAATTTATTAAATTTTACTTCGTCCTCCACTGCCTCCAGAGTTGTTTCCTAGCATCTCTTGTTTTAAGGTTAGTCATTTAGGCCTGTGCCTCTGGTCTAATCACAGCCGTGATGATATAGAGCTCTATCACTCTCCTACTCGAGGGATATTGCTTAAATAACATCATGTTTGTAATTTGGATAGGAAGTCTCTGTCTCAGTCTGTCTCTCTCTCTCTCTAGTACAGTTGAGGCTGGTTCTTTGATGCAGGCTAGGCTGTGCAGAGTGCAAAAAGGCTGCCCTCATTCATACGGTCATTCTGACTGAATCCGGTATGATCTGACACTGATTACCTGAAATAATCATTAATCTTTGTTTTAACCTTTTTAATCTTTGTGTTTTAAGTGTCTGTGAACACAAACATGCTGCAGTGTCGTGAAACCCCTCTATCCCGTCCAGGCCTTTCACACAGGACCCCTCAAAGTAAGACATATTTTAGTGTATGATGTGTTCTATGTGTCTGTACCTCTTAGACCGGTGACACACTGACTGCGTGGCGTGAGCGTGGCGTTTCTGTTGCGTGTCAGCTGCGTGGCATGTAGAGGGAGCGCCGACAGACCAGTCTACATTTGGATTAGTGGTGTGTTGCTCTTGCCTTTACTACAACAATTTCAAATGTTATCACACATATTTCAAAGTCTGAAAAATAAAGTGGGCTGTCTGTTTATTTCAATAACATGTACAAATTTTGTGTAGCTTTAAAGAGCCTATATAACCTGATGTGGGACCTACGTAACCTATCCTGTCTTTATATCCTCCTGAGGCCCAGAAAGTTTTTTTCAAGTAAGTTTTTAGATTTTTTTCCCCATGTAATCACATTAAGAGCATAAGAAACAAATGAGAAAACAAAGATATTTTATTCATGTTATGCTATGACCTCTGTAGTGGACACCAGGACTCAATTGTTTAAAATCGGACACTCCACGCAGCTGAGACGCTTACGCCACGCAGCCAGTGTGTCACCAGCCTTACTCTGTGTTACGGTAGGCTAGAGGCTGAGACAGAGTAGTCACTAGAATAGCTGGCTGCCCTCTCTCTCTCTCTCTCTCTTACAGTTTTATTAAAAAACAAGACACATTTCATACTTTGTATTTGTATTAACATCTATATTTTTCTGTTTTCCACAGGTCAAAGATTTGCCAGATCAGCTCCTGCTGGATGCACAGGTATTTTGGGCAGGTTCTCTCTGCTGTTGTCAGTAAATACTGTATTATGAGCATTGCTTGTTAATTGTTTTTTGTATAATTTTGTGTATTTTCTTCCTGTACTCCCCCAGCTGTTGAAAGGGTCCTTTTGGAGCAGGTCGGAGAACTGCAGCTTGTAAGTCCTACAATGTGTTGAAGCAACATTCTGTCACTATTCAACCCATGTGGTGTCTGTATTTATATCAGTTGTTCTCAATATTTATATACTGTCCTCACAAAAACAATCAAACAAAGATATAGACTTTTGTGCTATTGTCTTATTTCCCCATTTCCTCATCCCCCCCCCCCCCAGCCCCCCCCCCCCCCCCCCCCCCCCCCCGTTGCTTTATTTTTATTATTTTTTTGTTTAGGTGCTGTTTTAAGAAATCCTGCCCAACAAAATTCCACTGAGGCTGGCGTAGAGATGACCGTGAGGAACTGGCTGCGGCTGAGCAGGGACAGGAATGGGGGGCGGCAAAGGATCTTAAGCATCAGCAAGCATCTTAAGTGAAATAATTGATTGGACTGATTTTTCTTTTAAACTGACTAACTATTTTGGAGGGAATTTCTTATTTTTGTTGTAGTTTTCTATGTGTGATTTGTGGAGTGTTAAAATAAATGATACTGCTTTTACAAAAACAAAGTAAAAAATAAATTTTCAAGGTAATCTCCCGGTGCACTCCTGTTTTGTTATTTCTCCTAGGAAAACTCCTGTAGCCTAATTTGCATGACCATCCAACTTAATTTTAAAATCACTGATTCATTCTTTTTTTCTGTTAGACTGACATTTCCCAGGTAATAACACATAAACAATCACTTACTTTAAATTTAACTTTCAATTCAATTTACTTTTAATTGTCATATTGTTAGGGAAGAAATTTGATGATTAACATCACATAAATTGTTATTGAGTGTTGTTTTATACACAATAGGAAACGTGTGTCCTTGGAACACGATCTGACAGCAGTTAGCCTAAACAAATCAATAAGAGATAACGGTGGGATCCCACTAGAGCGGCGAAAAGCATTTTAACACTGAAACAACTGATTTTCAAGCATGCTGCGGCGTTTCCAGCAATGCAGCCGAAAATCAGCTGTTCCAGTGCTGTTAAGTCACTGTGAGTGAGGCGTCTGAATGCTTTCCTCGTTCCAGTGGGATCGCGCTGCATAGGTCATTATAATTATCTCGGGTTTACGTTGGCTCACGGTCGGCGATCATTCTAATGCCAACGTCTTCCCAATATCTTGCCGATTAGCTACCGATCTCCATAAGACATCTTACCGAGGCACTTTATGTCGGACAGACACACGCGCCCCGACGTCGGCAAGACCTAATTTGTTGTCTGGGTTGTTGTGACTTTTATTTTGACGGCGCTGAGAACCAGAGCCTGAACACACAGTGCTCTTATTATCCGTTTTCATTAGTTTACGCTCTGTCTAACAGTCCTGACTAATACGTTATCAGATAGAACTGTTATACACAGAAAGTAGACAGTAATAAAGTTATTAGCGTATAGCGTGTGTTTCACGAGTTCACACTTACATACAATTAAGGGAATAAAGTATAATGCGTATTTGGCGTGCTGTCCGGGGGGAGGGCTCTGAGCTCGGAATTCGGCCCGAACCCAGAGTACTCCCCCCCCCCCCCTGTATGTAAAGTGGTTTAGGACTAGAGAGAGTGGAGAAGGGGTGGTGGAGGGACGCTGCTAAACTGTCAGAGAAATGAGGTGAGACTGTGGAGTCTTTATATACACACGTTTAAATCATGATTGCTGAGTGCTCTCCAGCCGTGTTAATTATCTGAACGTGCTTCTCCCGAACTTTGTTAATAAAACATCATTTCACGAGTTCACACTTACATACAATTAAGGGAATAAAGTATAATGCGTATTTGGCGTGCTGTCCGGGGGGAGGGCTCCGAGCTCGGAATTCGGCCCGAACCCAGAGTACTCCCCCCAAAAGGCTAGAGAGAAGAGGACAGCCGCCAGACTAAAGACCCCCCCAAATGAGTGCAGAGTTTGGCGGGCTGGCATCTCGTGAAAGGGTCTGGGCACTTGGCCGGGAGGGCCCGTGGTGGCCGCTCACTGCGCTGGACTGACGGGCCCTGCTGTCCTGAGAATAGGGAGCAATTGTAATGGCAAATTTAGGAGTTGTGCCTTCTTGATGGGAGCTGTTCGCACAAATCATGGACGACGGACGGAGAGGCCCATGTAGCTTCGACAGAAGGGGGCTTGCAGTCGTTGGGTCTTATCTGCCGACTGTGGAGTGGCCCTTCCGATTTAGGCTTACAGGAAAGTTTCGGCGCGGGCGCTGTAAGACAAAATGCTTGCTGGAAAAGAGAAAACAGGAAAGAGAAAAGTGAGTACAGAGCCGGGAGGTTTCTCATACTGTGTCGCTGGACGAAAGAGAAAACATAAGTGCTCTACCGGAAAAGTTCTCACTGTGTCCGCTGTGGGACTGAAGCCTGCTGGGCAGAAAGAGGAAACTGGAAAGAGGAAAATGAGTGCTCAACCGGGAGATTTTCTCACACTGCGTCGCTGGACGAAAGAGAAAACATAAGTGCTCTACCGGAAAAGTTCTCACTGCGTCCGCTGTGGGACTGAAGCCTGCTGGGCGAAAGAGGAAAGAGGAAAATGAGTCTCAACCGGGAGATTTTCTCACACTGCGTCGCTGGACGAAAGAGAAAACATAAGTGCTCTACCGGAAAAGTTCTCCACTGCGTCCGCTGTGGGACTGAAGCCTGCTGGGCAGAAAGAGGAAAGAAGAGGAAACTGGAAAATGAGTGCTCAACCGGGAGATTTTCTCACACTGCGTCGCTGGACGAAAGAGAAAACATAAGTGCTCTACCGGAAAAGTTCTCACTGCGTCCGCTGTGGGACAGAAGCCTGCTGGGCAGAAAGAGGAAACTGGAAAGAGGAAAATGAGAGCTCAACCGGGAGATTTTCTCACACTGCGTCGCTGGACGAAAGAGAAAACATAAGTGCTCTACCGGAAAAGTTCTCACTGCGTCCGCTGTGGGACAGAAGCCTGCTGGGCAGAAAGAGGAAACTGGAAAGAGGAAAATGAGTGCTCAACCGGGAGATTTTCTCACACTGCGTCGCTGGACGAAAGAGAAAACATAAGTGCTCTACCGGAAAAGTTCTCACTGCGTCCGCTGTGGGACAGAAGCCTGCTGGGCAGAAAGAGGAAAGAGGAAAATGAGTGCTCAACCGGGAGATTTTCTCACACTGCGTCGCTGGACGAAAGAGAAAACATAAGTGCTCTACCGGAAAAGTTCTCACTGCGTCCGCTGTGGGACAGAAGCCTGCTGGGCAGAAAGAGGAAAGAGGAAAATGAGTGCTCAACCGGGAGATTTTCTCACACTGCGTCGCTGGACGAAAGAGAAAACATAAGTGCTCTACCGGAAAAGTTCTCACTGCGTCCGCTGTGGGACAGAAGCCTGCTGGGCAGAAAGAGGAAAGAGGAAAATGAGTGCTCAACCGGGAGATTTTCTCACACTGCGTCGCTGGACGAAAGAGAAAACATAAGTGCTCTACCGGAAAAGTTCTCACTGCGTCCACTGTGGGACTGAAGCCTGCAGGGCAGAAAGAGGAAACTGGAAAGAGGAAACTGGAAAGAGGAAAATGAGTGCTCAACCGAGAGATTTTCTCACACTGCGTCGCTGGACGAAAGAGAAAACATAAGTGCTCTACCGGAAAAGTTCTCACTGCGTCCGCTGTGGGACAGAAGCCTGCTGGGCAGAAAGAGGAAAGAGGAAAATGAGTACTCAACCGGGAGATTTTCTCACACTGCGTCGCTGGACGAAAGAGAAAACATAAGTTCTCTACCGGAAAAGTTCTCACTGCGTCCACTGTGGGACTGAAGCCTGCTGGGCGGAAAGAGGAAAATGAGTACTCAACCGGGAGATTTTCTCACACTGCGTCGCTGGACGAAAGAGAAAACATAAGTGCTCTACCGGAAAAGTTCTCACTCCGTCCGTTGTGGGACCAATGCTCGCTGGACGGAAAGAGGAAAAGTGAAAAGAGGAAAAATGAGTGCTTGCCCAGGAGATTTTCTCACACTGCATCCGCTGTGAGACCAAATGCTCGCTGGATGAAAGAGAAAACGTAAATGCTCTACTGGGAAAGCTCTCACTCCGTCCGCTGTGAGACCAATGCTCGCTGGACAGAAAGAGACAGGAAAGAGGAGATTGGGTTTTAATCAAATATGAAATGTTTTATACTCACCGGACAGAGAAAGAGGAACAGATGCATGCAACGTCTGCCGGGAGACCAATGCTCACTGGACAGAGAAAGAAGAAACATAGATGCATGCAACATTCGCTAGGAGACCATGCTTGCTGGATGGAGAAAGAGGAAACAGATAAAACCAGAGAAAAAGAACTCCTGCGGGAGCAGAGTAGACATCACTGCTGCGGCAGTGGAGAGCCAGAGAAACAGAGCTCCTGCTGGAGTAGAGGAGACATCACTGCTGTGGCAGTGGAGAAAATAGCCAGAGAAACATCGCTCCTGCTGGAGCAGAGTAGACATCACTGCTGTGGCAGTGGAGAAAATAGCCAGAGAAACAGAGCTCCTGCTGGAGCAGAGGAGACATCACTGCTGTGGCAGTGGAGGAAAATAGCCAGAGAAACAAAGCTCCTGCTGGAGCAGAGGAGACATCACTGCTGTGGCAGTGGAGAAAATAGCCAGAGAAACAGAGCTCCTGTGGGAGCAGAGGAGACATCACTGCTGTGGCAGTGGAGGAAATTAGCCAGAAAAACAGAGCTCCTGCTGGAGCAGAGGAGACATCACTGCTATGACAGTGGAGAAAATTAGCCAGAGAAACAGAGCTCCTGCTGGAGCAGAGGAGACATCACTGCTGTGGCAGTGGAGAAATTAGCCATAGAAACAGAGCTCCTGTGGGAGCAGAGGAGACATCACTGCTGTGGCAGTGGAGAAATTAGCCATAGAAACAGAGCTCCTGTGGGAGCAGAGGAGACATCACTGCTGCGGCAGTGGAGAAATTACCTGAGAAATTGCGCTCCTGTGGGAGCAGAGGAGACATCACTGCTGTGGCAGTGGAGAAAATTACCTGGAGAAATTGCGCTCCTGTGGGAGCAGAGGAGACATCACTGCTGTGGCAGTGGAGAAAATTACCTGGAGAAATTGCGCTCCTGCGGGAGCAGAAGAGACATCACTGCTGTGGCAGTGGGGAAATTAGCCAGAGAAACTGAGCTCCTGGAGAAATTGGACCCCGAAATCTTGCGCGTTAATCAGAGACGCGAGCAAGAGGAGGTGAGAGATTAAATCCTTGCAGGATTATGCGCATCTGAAGTTTAAGTGGCCGAGCGAAGATAGCAGTTCGCGTTTAGAACAGTTTAGACTCTCTGGGAAGGTGGATGAGTTTTGAACAGTGAGGCCTGGAAATCACCTGTATCCAAGTTAATGCCCAAAATTCAAATGGACGAGGCTGAACCCATGGTTTTAACCTGTGCAATTGGAATCCCGAACTCAGCAGAAACTGTGATTGATTATTAAACGTTTGAAAATGTTCTTATTTATTTATTTATTTATTTTTATTTATTTATTTATTTGTTGGGTCGGATTCCATGCCGATTTGTTCGTTCTTAATCAGAAAAACAATAGTGTGAGCTGTGGGTTTAAATTATTTACCTCAAAAATAAAATATATATTTATGCCATAACTAAGTTTCTAAGCGATTTTTGTAAATAAGTTGCAGGACAGTAAACAAAAGGTTCTTAATGATTCTGTGTACAAGCTGCACGTAATATGAGACCTACTGTTTACGTGTGAGTTTACGCCACAGGAAGTATTGCGTAAATGTTAACGGCAAATAAACGGCAAATTCTTGTACATAAACTATTTAAAACACGTGTTCCCCCGATCAAAAATTGTATCCAGATAGCACGACTTGCTCGTGATTCAACAACTGAAGCGATGCGAAGTTCAAATCAGGGACGGAAAACGAAAATGTTTTGAGCTAAGCACTCACGGAGTTGACCCGGCAGATGTTGAGTGTCGACTGGCCGGGACTGAATCTGCAGCGCGGCTTACTTAGGGCCTGTTGCGGCGGCCTGACGCTGGAGGAAGGCCCTTCCTAAGGGCAGCATAGCCATGTTGTCCATTTCTATGGCAGGAATTTTAAATGGTCCGGTTTAAAGAAATACGCAGAAATAGATTGGGAATGTTTCGCCCGCGGTTGCGAGGACCCGTTTGTTTGGCCTGACGCCCATGATGATATACCAACGCGCTGCTAAACTGTCAGAGAAATGAGGTGAGACTGTGGAGTCTTTATATACACACGTTTAAATCATGATTGCTGAGTGCTCTCCAGCCGTGTTAATTATCTGAACGTGCTTCTCCCGAACTTTGTTAATAAAACATCATTTGATGTCCAGTGTTGCTGAGCAAAAATATCAGCATGTTTATCTGGGTCTCTTAAAAGTTAGTTGGGTTTCTCCTTTAAGAGCTTCATCTATCACTGTTTTACATGTTTGTAGAGCTAGTTTGAGTAAATATATCGGCTATAATCTGTGTGTTACACGGCCTTTAATAATGGCGAGCGTTCGGCCAATCAGCGAACACTAACGTCACTGTAGATCTATAGCGCTGGTCTAGCCGGCTCTGGAGGAGGAGTAAATTAGTTCCTCTAAAGGAGTTTTCTAGAACTAAAATCGTTCCTAGTTCCTGCGGTGCGAACACGCCAAACTCTAGGAACTCCTGCCAATAGTTCTAGCAGCGACGAAACGGTTCCTCCGGTGCGAAATACCCTCATTTGTTGTTTACAATCATTTTAAATAAGTATAGCTTCACACAAGTTATCAGTCTTTGATTTGTGTATTTCTTTTGGATTTGTCTTGCAGACTCTTCTAACCATCATCATCGCCTTCATCCTCGTGAAACAAGCAAACTAAAATCATTTTTCAGCAAGTCTTCAGCTGAGAAGAGCATTCTTGACACAAAGAATTACTTGGAGTTTGTTGTATCAAACGAGCCACATGAAGATGCAGTTCGAGCTTCTGGTGACAACGATTATTATTACATTCTTGGAACTGGGAAATGTAAAAAGGTGAAGTTAGAGATAATTAAAAGTTCAGAAATATCGAGCGAAGGTGCTAATAAGGCGGTACGTTCATTTCTAGTGAATAAAAACGACTTTGAACTTTTTGAGTGGAAACCATGGGAAGAAATACAGAATGGCCAGATTCCATTTAATCCAGTTATGATTTGTAACAAATTCTACATTGTCGGAGAAGAAAAAGGTCTCGTTCTGGTGACCAAAGACTTTTTCAAAAAGTCAAACAACATGCAAACTGACGTTCTCACCCTAAACAATGACATAAAAGAACAGCATTTACAAATCGATAAATATGAAATCAAAGAAGAGGAAAAGTCGGAAAGGGTAGAAGTGATAAAACGTTTCACAGTTCACAACAGGAATTGTGATAAAGCCAAACATGTGGTGAAGTTGGATCACGGCAGTGACAAATCAACATCTTTCCTAAAGAGCCGCACGCATACATTTGGAGGAGCGATAGAGGGATCACTCTTATTTGGTAAGATTAATGCAATAGTTGACTTAGGTCTAAAAGCTACTGTTAAATATGAGCAGAGTCGCTTGAATTCTGAAACAACATCTAATGTTAGTAAGGTCCTGCACTCAGTGAGCATGGAAATAGACATTCCACCCAACCAATCCTGCACCGCTGAGATTAAAAGCAAGACCTTTATTACTAAAGTCCCGTGCTCTGGTCAGCTCATCCGACAATACAACAACAGTGAAGTACGCACAACCTCCATTACCGGCATCTACCATCAGCAGGAGGTGGCAGACCTCGAAACATCTATGATTCCCTGCACACCCGTGCCAGATCCGACGAAATGTGGAAATGCATGAAACCTGCGCAACTTCAGGAAAAATAAATGCCATGTTGCAATGTGTGTGTTCATAACAGAATTTTTTTTTTTAAAAAGTCAAAAAAATGCTTGCTTTCAAATTATTTCAAGAATTAATTAAATAGAATTTTAACATGCAAACGTTGTTGTCATCTCAGAAAAAGAATAATAAAAGTTTGAGGGTTGAGGATTGTGCTTGACGTCCTGGGTCGATAAAGACCTGAGGAATGCATTTAAGAGTTAAAACGGTTTATTCATTTATATTTAATCATTTTATACAACTGCTGTATAAATGGGGCTATAAATAAACATTTGACATAGAGGCTGACCAATGTGCTTTACAAAAGATCATAAAACAAGCACACATCAAACTGGGAGAAAAGAGAAAGTAAAAAAGTAATTGAAAACAAGACGATAACATACCTAAAATGCATTTCTAAAATGCATGGCACAAATTAGCCTACTATTTATTAAAGAGGTGGTTGATTATGATTTCACTTTTCTAACTTTAGTTAGTGTGTAATGTTGCTGTTTGAACAACATCTGCAAAGTTACAACACTCGAAGTTCACAGTTCAAAGCAAAGGGAGATATTTGCTTTTAAAGAAATCACTTTTTAAGGACTACAACAAACATGAACCCTGCAAAGGGCAATATATGGCTCTGCTAATGTTGAAGCTCCGCCCCCTGTGCCGCGAGCAGCAGCTCATTTGCATGTAAAGGGACAGACACAAAACGAGCATTTGTGCTCACGCAAAAAAAAAAAAAAAAACAGGCTATATAAAAATTATCTGTGGGGTATTTTGAGCTAAACCAGAGACTTATTTTACATCTTGTAAAAAGGGGCATTATAACCCCCCTTTAAAAGCAAGTGAATAAAAGTTTTCAGCAATGACTTGAGAATTGGTAAGAAAGGTGCAGATCTAACCTGGAATGGCAAACTATCGATCGCACAGCAAAGCATTTTCCTTTTTCCAAACAATAAAGGGGGATTGTGTAGCACTAATAGCTCAGAGAGGTAATTTGGACTACGTAAAAAAACATTGGGTTATTTGTTTAACCCAACTGATGGGTTGCACATATTGGGTCAATGTGTTGGGTTATTTTCCAAACATATTGGGTCATTTATAAAATTGTTGGGTAATTTCTAGAAATATCCCGACTGTTGGGTTAATCAGCCTACGGTTTCCGCAGCGACGGTTCAGATTTTAACGGTCCAGTGACAGACAGTCAACACAGAATCTGTATTTGTGCATCCTGATTATTAAAGGTAAGTCATATCGTTTTTATGTATATATAACATTAAGTACTGTGTACTGAGACGCTGAATATAATTATAAAACTGAAATTTATATTTTTTTAAAACAAAGTTCCATTTAGTCCGTTTTAAAGGGGAACTTGGTAACTTTTTTAACTTAATAAAGCTGTCTAGAAATCATTTAGATGGTTAAACAACCTGTTCTGGTGATATTGGTGACTTTCCCAGCTCCCCCCAGCGTTCCCAGGCGGAAAGCCGACCTTGCAACATGGGGACTACCGTCCCGGCAAAATGAAAATTGGAAGTCTCGTGAGAAGCGAGACGAGAATGAGCGAGAAACACGAACTGCTTTACTGGTTGATAACAGAATACAAAATGTACAAGTCAAAGTTCTATGATAATGTATATAATGTATTACCCACCTCGGTAGACATAGCTGTTATGTTCAGGAAGGATCACACTGACAAAGAGAGTAGCATCAACTTATCGTAACTTTTACTTCTATTCCACTGTCCTTTCAGAACCAAGTAAATGAACACATACATTCGTCAGGCATAACAGAATGCTTCCAGCACAATCAAACTCCATGCATCATGAACACTAACTCAATGCATTATTAAACCCCCACTTGAGAGAACACAACATTTCCCGCCCTCCTACGGGTTTTCAAACATGAAATGTTGGCACAAAGTCCTGTAAGTGCTCCGGGCGAGAACTAGTGCGAACAGGCCGCCGTGAAAGACAAGGATGAGGCTGGGCAACCTGTGACGGACAAGGGCACATCTCCGCAGGCAGGTTGGTAGGGGTGTCTGCAGCCTGTGCGGGATCTATCTGAGGTGTTGGCTGAAGCGCTGAGGTGTCCTGCCAAGCTGAGGGTGTGGCTTGAGATGTGACACCTGTTGTATGTGCTGGGGCCGGTACTTTGCGGAGGCGGCTTGCATGCCACCGCGTGCCGTCACTAAGCAAGAAGGTGACTGGGCCCAGCTGATGACTAACTTGGAGAGGGGAAGACCAATATGAATCTAGTTCGTTGTCTCTGTGGGGCCTGCGAACCCTGACCCAATCTGCAGCCTGTATGTTAGGGACCTTTGCGTATGCTGAGAGATCGAATTTCTGCTTCATCCGCCTCTGCTGGCGTTCAACAGAGGCCCTTACCGCTGGTAATGGTCCCTGAGGCAGTACTGGGCTGAGCCTGTCGAGGGGAAGGTGGACTTCACGGCCGAGCATGAGGAAAGCTGGAAAGACGCCCGTTGTAGAGTGTTGGGTGGCCCTGTAGTGGAGCAGTGTGTGACGGATGGCCTTCGAGAAGGTCAATCCCTGGAACAGGTGTGCTCTGAGACTGTTTTTCAGCAACTGGTGAAAGCGTTCGACGCCACCGTTTGCCTGGGTATGATAGTATGCTGTGCGGATGTGGCGAATACCCTTGTGTTCGAGGTATGTGGTAAACTCAGCCGAGGTCAGCTGCGGACCATTGTCGAAGTTGATTATGACCTGAGAGGTCACAGAGCCAGTGACAATGAGCTCGGGCCATTTCGAGTGCAGGTCATAGACAACCACTAGGAAGCGTTGGTGATGAGGAACTCCATGTATATCACCACATATGTCCAGCTGGAGGTGATCCCAGGGCTGTGATGGCCAAGCAAGAGGTCGTAAGGGTGGGGGGGGGGGCTAAAATATCTGATGATATTACTGAAGAAGGGATTTCTATCCTCATTTAAAAAAAACTGTTGTTAAACGAATCCAACATACAAGTTAGCGTAACAGGGGGCAAAGGTACTCCCCATACTTGTGCCTTTAACTTGGAGGTAATATTCTCCCTGGTGTAAAGCAAAAAAGTTTAATCTGAGGATTGATGATGCCAGATCACAGATGAAAGTGTTGGGAGGATTCACATCCTCAGGGCGATTCTGCAGGTAGTATTCTAGTGCTGTAATACCTCGTTCATGAGAAATATTGGTATAGGCCTTATTCGATCTGCGTCATCAATGTTCGCGGCGGCCATATTGTTGACATAGAAACCACGGCAACTCTCAGTCTGTCAATTGACAAGCGAGGCAGCGTCGGTATTATCCATGGTATTATCGCTGTATTTTTTTTAAAACAGCGCGATGGTGTGTTGTGTAATACACTGCTGTTCTAACAACAGCAATAAGAACCCCGGAGTTAATTTTTATGCGATACCGACTGTCAGAAAACGTGAAGGGAGTGAGACAGAGGAGTTGAGCCAGCGCAGGAGAGACTTGTGGCTAGCTAGGATAAACAGACTAAACTGCCAACTCCTGTTCCTATCATTCCTATCAGCCTGTTCCTATCATTTTACCACAGGTAACATTATTGGGGACATTTAACATTTAATTTTGAATTTAACAATACTATTATAACATGTTGCTGTTATCTCTGTGAAGCTGCTTTGAAACAATTTGTATTGTAAAAAGCGCTGTATAAATAAAGGTGACTTGATTTGACTAATGATATGCCTCATTGATACTAGGTAGTGAATTAGTGCTTGTGTGATACTGTCTTATTTTGTTACAACGATCCTAGTAAAAGTTAGTCTGGACCCCGGGGAAGTGTAACGTTAACGTTATGCGGATTCTGTGTGAACGTTAACGTTATAAATATCTGGATAAGTTACGGCTGGCAATATGGACGGATCTTTACTTAAGGCTATTGGGTCTATTTGATATGGGTCCACACCAATCAAGCTTATCTTCTCTTGATACCGACGAGATGAAGCTATTAGGCTACTGCTCACATCAACTCAAATCTGCGTGCGGCTATGGGCAGGACAGATGTCATGTCAACAATATGGCCGTGGTTAGCTACTTCCGGTGTTTGCGAATAAGGCCTATAGAGACTTTCTACATCAAACGTAGCTAAATTGGTATCAGGGGGGAGATTCTGGAGTTCAGAGATTTTATTAATAACATCCGTAGAGTCTTGTACATAAGAAGGCAGATTTTTCACAAAAGGTTTGATGAAATAATCTACACAATTTGATAATGGCTCTAGTAGTGACCCTTGGGTTTGTTAAAGGATTAGTTCACTTTTAAAAAAACTTTTGCTGATAATTTACTCACCCCCATGTCATCCAAGATGTCCATGTCTTTCTTTCTTCAGTCAAAAAGAAATTAAGGTTTTTGATGAAAACATTCTAGGATTTTTCTCCATGTAATGTAATACACTGGGTGTAATACACAAGGTCCAAATGACAGTTTCAGTGTGCAGCTTCAAATGACTTTAAACGACACCAGACAATACATAAGGGTCTTTTCTAGCCAAACCATCGCTCATTTCTAAAATAAATAAATAAAAAAGTAAGTTTATGCCTTGCTCTGTTCCGTGATGCGCGGTCGTTACTCTCCTGTTCGAACTCGTTCATCAAAATAAACAAATCTTTTTTCGTGTCGTTTCGTTCATTCAACAAACAGAAAAAAATTAATTTCTTTTCGACTGAAGAAAGAAAGACATGGACATCTTGGATGACTAAATTATCAGCAAAAGTTTTTTTAAAAAGTGAACTAATCCTTTAAGGCTTTTGTGTATTTTAGGAAGCATATAAAATGCTGAGATGACCGGATGTTGTCTATTAAGATAGCTGAATACTTCTTTGGTTATCCACTTTTGCATATACACAGCACAAGATAATCCACAAGACAAGCCCCGCCCATTTGTTCTTGGCCACTCAACCCCTGATGCAAAATAAGGACATTCACATACATAGAATAATTAAATACACAAAAGAAACTCTTATGCAGAATGACAAAATTAACTAAATAAACACTTGAAAGAAAACAATACAATAAAACAACCAGACAACACACACCGTCTTCCTTGTAAACACGCACACACACTCGCTCTCTCTCACACACACACACACACACCCACACACACATACACACACACACACACACTAAAAACTGAAGGGCGCCGATATTCCTTCAATCAACCTGCATGCAACGGCAGTAACGTTGTTTCCTTTTTATTCGGCCGCCGCCAGAGTGAAATAGTAAATATGACGCAAATCCTTCCACTCTGTTTGATCTCTAGTTAAGACAGCAGCAAAAAAGCAGCCCTCCGCAATCAACGGGCGAACGTCAGGTAACCCCAGCACCGGAATCCACCTCGCTACTCAGCAGAATCTCCTATATGGTTGGAATGACAATCGTAATATAAGAGAAATATCATAGAGCATGACGCATGTGTCACAAGTGACAAAAGATGCGGAACCAATTTCCGCTGGAAGTGTGTTCCCCCCGGAACGATATCAGTGAGACACCAAGCCGGTTCCGCTGTTGTTGGTTTCCATGACAGCGGCAGCTGATGAGGCAAATGGAATCAGGTGCAGGCGATTGGTGTGAAGATCGGTGATAGGGCTCCGGGGCTGAATGAAGCAGATAAAAGGAAATGGAAGAGGACATTGAGTGTGGTGCTCCCCCGGGAAAAATCGTTCTTTGGCAGTGGTGCTCCCCCGGGAGAAATCGTTCTTTGGCAGTGGTGCTCCCCCGGGAGAAATCGTTCTTTGGCAGTGGTGTTCCCCCGGGAGAAATCGTTCTTTGGCAGTGGTGTTCCCCCGGGAGAAATCGTTCTTTGGCAGTGGTGTTCCCCCGGGAGAAATCGTTCTTTGGCAGTGGTGTTCCCCCGGGAGAAATCGTTCTTTGGCAGTGGTGTTCCCCCGGGAGAAATCGTTTCTTTGGCAGTGGTGCTCCCCCTGGAGAAATCGTTCTTTGGCAGTGGTGTTCCCCCGGGAAAAATCGTTCTTTGGCAGTGGTGCTCCCCCGGGAGAAATCGTTCTTTGGCAGTGGTGCTCCCCCGGGAGAAATCGTTCTTTGGCAGTGGTGTTCCCCCGGGAGAAATCGTTCTTTGGCAGTGGTGTTCCCCCGGGAGAAATCGTTCTTTGGCAGTGGTGTTCCCCCGGGAGAAATCGTTTCTTTGGCAGTGGTGCTCCCCCTGGAGAAATCGTTCTTTGGCAGTGGTGTTCCCCCGGGAGAAATCGTTCTTTGGCAGTGGTGTTCCCCGGGAGAAATCGTTCTTTGGCAGTGGTGTTCCCCCGGGAGAAATCGTTCTTTGGCAGTGGTGTTCCCCCGGGAGAAATCGTTCTTTGGCAGTGGTGTTCCCCCGGGAGAAATCGTTCTTTGGCAGTGGTGTTCCCCCAGGAGAAATCGTTCTTTGTCAGTGGTGTTCCCCCGGGAGAAATCGTTTCTTTGGCAGTGGTGCTCCCCCGTTTTCTTTGGCAGTGGTGCTCCCCCGTTTTCTTTGGCAGTGGTACTCCCCCGGGAGAAATCGTTCTTTGTCAGTGGTGTTCCCCTGGGAGAAATCGTTTCTTTGGCAGTGGTGCTCCCCCGTTTTCTTTGGCAGTGGTGCTCCCCCGTTTTCTTTGGCAGTGGTACTCCCCCGGGAGAAATCGTTCTTTGGCAGTGGTGCTCCCCCGTTTTCTTTGGCAGTGGTACTCCCCCGGGAGAAATCGTTTCTTTGGCAGTGGTGTTCCCCCGGGAGAAATCCGTTCTTTGGCAGTGGCTGAATTCGCTGGGATCTTTGGAAAGGGCTGTGAGGATTTGTCTGGCTTAAGGGTGCAACGGTGATTTGTGTGAATACACGCTGGAAACGTGAACTGGATGGAAAGTGGGAGAAGTGTGGAGATACAGTCAAGACAGGAGAACGCCATCATTCCTGAGAGGAAGTTAAGTAATAAAACATTGAATCTGTGTGAATGCATGCCTTGCACTGAGTGGAATAAGGAATTGTGCAGAGTATTGATCACGAGTGTAACTGTCACTTAAGAGTGTGAACTGAGTCATCATTGAAATCGTGATATCTTCATCTGAGAGTGAGAGAGTATTGAAGACGCTGTTTTTCAGGCTGTGAGAAGTCATCTGCATCTCTTCATCTTCTGAGTTGAATAAGGAATTGTGAAGTGTATTGATCACGAGTGTAACTGTCACTTAAGAGTGTGGACTGAGTCATCATTGAAATCCTGAAGTCTTCGTCTGAGAGTGAGAGAGTATTGAAGACGCTGTTCTCCATGCTGTGAGAAGTCATCTGCATCTCTTCATCTTCTGAGTGCTGATCCAACATAACAGTGAAAGGATTGACTATTGGGTGAGTGCTGGCCTTATTGCACTGAGAGTGAGAGTGGATATGCAGTGCCCGAATTGAAGTGTCACGCAGTATTGGATTTGACGTGAAGTTGCAGTGTGTGGGTGTATATGTATACTTAACTGCCTGTATTCCCCAGTTCATAATTCGCCCAGTGTTCGTTGAACAAAGCCTCAGTGGTGAATGTGCATGTTCCGCTCGGGCTATAAGCTCTTGTTCCGGTGCTGAAGAGAAGTGTGTTTGCCCCGTATAACTTGTTCTGTCTATTTAAATAGAAGATTCCTCTGCCACTGCCGTCTTGTGTGATGCCTGTCTGAAGGAGGGATCCACCGTGGCCTCAGCGCTGTCCGCTTAGCGCCACACAGCCCAGCCGTAAGCCCGGCTCTCCATTCTACAGAGGAGTGTGCCTGCACCTGTATAAATTGCTCTGTCTGTTTAAAATAGATGATTCTTCTGCTGCTGTCTTGTGCGCTGCCTGATTGAAGGAAGGATCCACCCCAGCCTCAGCGCTGTCTGCTTAGAGCCACACAACCCAGCCATAAGCCTGATTCTCCATCCTACGGAGGAGTGTGCCGGCACCTGTGTAAACTGCTTTGTCTGCTTAAATAGATGATTCTTCTGCTGCTGTTTCCTTGTGGGAGGCCTGCCTGAAGGAGGGACCCACCCTAGCCACATCGTGTCAGTACAGCCATCCGCTCCAGCCGTAAGTCCTTGCCCGATAACGAGAAGTGAGCTTGTAAAATTGTCTCTGTCTTTGGAATAGAAGATACCTCTGTTAACGACTGAACCCCGCGGAAGGAGAAAGCTACACGAGGGACCCCGTACCTGCTGTCCAGTGACGACACGGGAGTGCGCCCTGCTCTGAGGAGATATACGTACCCGGCTATCCAATCTGACTGGCGGAGAGCTCCCTCCTGGCCCACAGCCCCCGTGCTGAGCACGTCCGGAACGATTAACGGCCCAGGAACATCCGACCCACCTACCCGCCTGTCCTCCAGTGAGGCTCCTCCGTCCTGCTTGTCCTTCGGAGAGGTCCGCCTGCAATACGCCCAAGAAGTTTTACTTACTCAGATACTTACCTGGTTGCTGGAACGGCGGTCGAACCCCTCTTCCTCAGCGGTTGCTGGTGGCACGGATCGGTGGGGTGAACCCCTCGCAGCCCAGGGTCCAGAAGTGGGTTCCCCGTCCTGGGAAGAGGCACAAATTCCACGTCAAGACTTTTAATCCCCTTTTTATTGTTTAAATAAAGATTGTTCATTTTAATTCCCCTTGTCTGTCTGGTCTCTGGTACGCTCCTCAAAGTGGTCCTGGGTTTTGAGGGGTGGGTGCAGTCTGGCTTGGCCCCCCCCCCGACCTGTGACACATGTATACAAATAACCTGCATACTTAGGGTGCGAGGAATCCCAGTCACGGCAGTCCAAAGTGAAAGATCGACGCGCACACTGTAACAGAACAGAAAGCATTTTGATTTTACCCACTGCCATAAAAGGACAGACACTACCACCAACCATGCTCCTACCTGAAGAGGCTACAAACACATCAGCCGTCGGAAACAATACCCGGTTCTCCTACATGCCATTAGAGGGACCAAACAACCAATCTTCCCGCATGCCACTCAGCATGTGGAACCGGAAAAGCAGGACGAAACTTCTTGACACACTTCGATACAAGACAGGTATATATACACACCCTCTTTAGCTGTGATAGTCTTAACAAATAGACCCAAAGCAACCAATAGCGGCCCAAAGCCAACATCTATACTGCCACAATTCAATATGATGAAAACCAATACAATACAAGGACAGACAAAAGCTACCTGACGTGTCAGAGCCAACAGATGCTGAGATCTCTACTTTTCTGGGAGAGCTACATGCTACAGGTGATAAACCAGTCTTGCTGTCTGTCATGAAAGACTATGTAGAGTTCTATGCTCCAGTGTCAAATACCGATACTGGCCAGCGCCTGAGTGAGCTATTTGATGAACAGTGCATTTCTATGACAAGCGAACAGTTACTCTTGCACTGTAGTACCATTTCAGTTGACATTTCTCAAAGGAAAGCTGACACAATAGAACAGCAGACAAGAGAACAGTCTAAAATTAAAGGTATAGATTTAGAGCTGGCAGAATTACAGCCTTATGCATGAAAGCTACTTGTTCCACACCACCTGAGAATCCATCACAAAGCCTCATCAAAAATATCTGTTATCCTCTAAGCACAGTAGAGTAACCACTTACAAGTAGAGCAACCACTTGGGGGTGTGATCATGAACAACAGGCACTAACTTGTAATCGTTAGCAAATGCATTCACACACCAATTTCAGATGTGAGACCAGTGGTTTTGTAATAAATCCAGAACTGCCTCACATAGGTGCTACACCAGATGGGATAGTACATTGCGACTGCTGTGGTGATGGTGTAGTGGAGGTTAAATGTCCGTTTTGTGCACATGATAGCATAAGCCTCAAAGAATGTGTTGATGGCAGATTCTGTTTGGATGACTCTAATGGCAAATTACAGCTCAAACATTCACATGCCTACTATTTTCAGGTCCAGACACAGATGCTTGTATGCAATAAGGAGTTTGCTGATTTTGTTGTATGGTCAGAAAATGATGTACACATAGAGAGGAGTCAAAATCTAGGGATCTTTTTTTCCAAAACCCCTTCTCTCAAAGATTGTGGGGAAACTTTTCTCAAGGCCATGTCCATCAGCAATGCCGACTGACACAGCTGATGTGACTGAAGTGGATCCCTCTGAAAGCAGAGAAAAAACAATCCCATCAGACATCATCTGCGTGTGCAAGCAACCATACAAAGTTCGTGACCGTGTGTTGTCACAGTGAGGACTGCCTTCATATATGGTTCCATCTCTCATGTATGAACACGAAATGTATGCCTAGTATGGGGAGCAAATAGTACTGTTTGGTGTGCAGAGCTGAAGTGTGATGGTACAGTATAACACATGAAATGAGGATGCTGATGTAACAGGTTTTTATTAGAATTTGTATGTGTATTTACAGTTCATTGTATTTTTGTCATTCTATACAAAAAATATGAAATTCAGTACCATTTCTAATGACTGCCTTAAATGCTAAAATGTAAGATGACTATTAAAATAACTTATTCTAAACTGAACCTGACTTTTGTGATTGAGATGTTAAGGTAACACTATACATGTATTAACAACCCGTTTTACAACCACACACATCTAATCAAAAGGTACAACTGTACTGTAGTAAAGTCTACAACACACTGTAGTTATCTTATCGATAACCGCTATCTCAGATCCTGGTTTCACCAGGTGGGAGATGGGTATCTTCTCTGACAGTATCCCATATTTATTGCGCACCAATCCTATCACTCTTTCTACATGTATGCGGACATGTACGATTTTGTGGGTGGTCTCAACTTCAAGAGCTTGATGCCTGTGTTCTTCGCTGCTGCACCCTGTTGTACCTGGCCATTACACATCTTTTTCTTGATATGAAGTCTGTTGCTCTCTCAGCCTTTCCTGCCTGACCTGTCTCTCCTGACAGCTTTAATGAGGGGCCCCAATCAGGATGAGTGCTGTCATGTAGATATGATGGATGACCTAAAATAAATCCACACAAAAGGCCTCAACCTAATACAAGTCAGGGCTCCAGACTAACTTTTACTATTACTAGGAGCGCTGTAACAAATTAACACAGTATCATACAAGCACTAATTCTTTACCTAGTATCAATGCCAGACCTATATGTTCATAGGCAGGGCTCGACATTAAGCCTTTTTATGTGCTTGTCCTTCGGACAGGTAAATCTGTCATTCGCTTGTCCGAGTAAAAAAGTTGCTTGTCCAGATTTTTATTTTTGTGTGTGTTAATTTATTCTGAAGCATATTCTCATCAGTGTTCAATCAGCTTTGATATTTAAATCGGCATATTGTAATATCTGCACATTTAAAGGGCCTCCCCTCCCCACACTGTAAAAACTGGGAATGTCGTCAATTAATATTTAATAATCAAACATTAGTAACATATACATAATAAAAAAGACTATTTGTAGTTTGGAATCACACTGAGCTGACTTCAACAAATTCTAGTTATTTATTAATAACATTTTACTCAGTTTTGTTTGAATAAAATCAGCTGTGAATCGTTGAGTAGAATTTAATTATATTTTTTCAGGAAAGTCAACGATGCAGAAAATTAGTAAATGTTACTCATTGGGAGGTCGTTGGATTTAATCACCTTACACTTCCGCTCCAGCTATTTTCAGCCACATGGATCGTCAACATTTCAGAGACTGCCATTTTCCCAAAGGTAAGACTTGTATAAGTTAATAATCATTTTACAAGGAGTTGCTGTAACAGTTAGCAGTTGAACATTGTTTTGCATTGCTGCAAGTTATCCAACATTCCAACTTTATTGGTTGAAAGTAAAAATAAATGTAACTTAACAGTGATTCTGCCAACTGTTTCAACTAAAAGCGTGGTAATTAATGACTGAAAAAGTAACTTAGTCGTTTAAATATCACTTTTTTTTTTTTCAAAGTATAATGTTATAGATATGGCCTTTAAGATACCAGCTAACTTAATCAACTTTTGCCAAATTTCCTGGCATCGGCCTGCACCTCCACCCCTCCCCCACCCCAAGCTAGCTAACGTTAGTCTGTTTTGCGCACGCCTGGATGGTGTCCTAATCCCAAGTTCACAGAGGCTCCATGTTAAGCAATGTTAGCCACACAGTTTCAAGTCACAATTCACGGTAACATACAATGAGGCACAACGGGAGATGGCAAAAAGTTTTTCTCTGTCGGAGTATGCATTGAAGCCGGTTTCAGCACGTGCTGACAGATTACACCGGCGAGCTACGTCTGAGGTCAGTAAATTAGAGCATGATGTGGACTTGCGCTGCCAGAGAGAGAGAGAGGCATCGTCCGTCTGTTTGCAACAACAGATTTAACACTATTATGTTAGCATTTCATGCTCAGTATATCCTCATTCTGTCATGAACGTGTCTCCACAAAACAGAGTAAATAACTAATTTAGGCGATGGACCTTGTAGAATATATAACACCCTTGTAGGTTTAAAAGACAAATTATTAAAACGTCACATCACTCTATATTAGGAATTTTCTTTGTCAGGTTCACTCTTCATTCTTATTTGCATAGTACATGTTTCAGTGTTCTTAAGCTTTAATAATTACTCTTGCAAACCATTTTGGTTTTTGGTTTGACATATTTTATGTAAGTAAATGTCCTGTTAGTTCTTCTGTAATAGTGACTATGTTTGAATAAGAATAAAAAATAAGATTTTATTCATATGTAGATAAACTTTTGGTGTTTGTTTAGTTACTCCTTATGTTTCCTCTTATGTATGTGTAAAATACAATTTCAAATTAAATCTAAGCTCATTTATCATTTATTTTCAGATGCATGAAGAAACTTTGACTGAAATGTATCAACAGGTATGTATTTGACTTGTATGAAAAACACAAAAAGCTGTGATACCACATTTCACATGTTGATTATTACTATTTCTTGTATCAACATTTCCTGGTTAAAAGCAGATTTCCTGCAGTTTTTTTTTAAAATTATTCAATTTAAATGTTTGTCATTTCAGGCTCCAAGCAACCCTAGCATCAGCATGACCAGAGATGTTGTCATTCGGTGTTTGATGGTGTATCTTGGGGAATCCACAGATCATGATGTAAGTTGACAAACATGTTAAAATATAAAGAAGGTGATCTGTCTCATCTCTAGGGCTGGGTGTCGACAGCCAAATTGCTTCGACAAGTATTAAAAAGTGCCTGGTCATTCTGTACCAAATTTGATAAGGAGTAAATCTCATCAGCCAAGCCAATATGCATGCAGCATGCTTGTACTACCAAGATCTACCAAAATGCTGCTCATTGGCTGGCTAAGGTTAACTTAACATCATAGATGTGCACCAGGAAAAAGACTACAGTATAATACTCCCAGAGGCTCACTACGTGACCAGCCTGTGTCCGTGAATGTAGAATAATATGTGTGCAATAGATCACAAAGTGCACAGACAAGTGCTGGGAAGAAATTCATTTATGTAGCAACGAATGGATTTAATTTAGCCGATTTAACTGTGACTAAATTAAGACCATCATCTCTGGTGTCATTGAATTGTTTTCATGTGGTGGTCAGCTGATTAGATCCTTTTTAACTTACCTGGCATGAAAATATGTTTATGGAAGTACATTATCTCTGATTTTTTTCTGTAACTGAAGTAAATCATGTGCAACAGCCATGATAGCCACAGGTTTTCTTGTCCAAAGGGTTGAAAACAATTTGGGAGTTGTTGAATTAGAATCTTCTCCTTTGGTGGTGCAGTCTGAAATACCCAATGTTGTTGCTTTTTCAGGACGCTGATAAAGACAGTGTGTCACAGGACCTTGCTGTACAAAGGATTAAAATCTACAACATCAAGCCTACTACGCCAGAGGATCCTGATGACATCGGTATTGTAGTAGAGGGCGTGAAAGTTCTGACTGCTCTTGGTAACTTTCCAAGGGCTTGCTCCATGGTCATTGGCTTGGCATATGCAGTGAATCTTGCCTATCCCAAGGAGCTCAGGTACACGCTTGAAGTCTTCCAGAAACTCCTCCTTGAGCTGGATTGTTCAAAGCTGTCCCCAAAAGTGAACAGCCTCAAGAATAAGCTACTAGCTTAAGAAAAGGGACCCTCACAGAATGAAAGGGGACAATTAAGTCAATGTCAAAACTGTCACACGGTTACCCACTCACTGTGAAGGAACTGCAGACTGTTACTGAAGGAGACCTTTGGACTTTCTGATGAGTTCAGTGTTCGGACTTGGAATTTGAAGATTACTTTACTCTTCATAAAAGTGACCAATGCACTAACAGGACTAGACTAAAGGACTACACTAGACTAAACCTTAAATCACATCACAAATCACTGGAAAATTTAAGCCAATGATGTAGCAGAAATTAAACACCATTAAATGAACAAACATTTATTAACATCCCAATCCCCAATGCCATTATAATGTCCCTATTGTACCCATACATGGTTTCTGCCTTTGTTTTCTTATAGCCTCTTTCTGTGTTTTATTGTTGTATTTTGACATTTTGCACTAAACAACTTGAAAAATGTCAATTTGTCAAATCAAATGTCAAATTGACAAATAAATGTTTACCTGCTGTTATGCATGATGATTTATTTACCCAATTTAAGTTGGCACCAAGAAGGCATGATATTGAGTGTATTATACATAGAAAAATTATGGCAACAAAGTGACATCCAATATAATTGAATAGATTTAAAGCAATGTGATACCAATTAAAACTTCAATTTAAACAATTCATTTAGGTACGGATAAATATGAAACGCAGAATAAATGTGTTGAATTAGGCAAAAATGTGCTAAAATATTAGTTAATATAGCTTATTTTTATCCAGATATTTAGTAAATCTAAATTCACTTCTAGATATTTTAGTAAATCTAAACCAATTTCTCCTAGATATTTAGTAAATCTAAATTACATTTGCTCAGATATTTATTAAACATAAATTACTTTTCCTTGTGAAACTGATTTGGATTTACTAATAATATTTTGGCTTAAAATTTTGCATTCTATTACTAAATTCAACACATTTTAATTGTTGCTTTTATGAACATGTACTCTTTTTTTTTGCTCTAAATTTAGTTAATTTATTCAATACTTTTTAATCAAAGATGTAGAACTTAAAATCTATTCAATTATATTACGTGTCACTTTGTTGCCATAATTTTTTTAAGTAACCATTGGTCACATTTTTTACAGTGCAGTCTTATTAAATGTATGCTTCATCTTTCATTTTAAATTCCTAAATTTGATCAATAAATTCAATTATTTAGAATAACAAGACACTATAGGGCTGTTACCCTAAGTAGGGCTGATTAAATTAAATCATAACTTGCCCACAAAGGACAATATCGTATAAATACTAATTTCATAATTGTCTCAATTTATGGCAGCTTCCTCTATTTGAAAGAGCAGTTTCAGCTACTGCTTACAGCTAACCATATGTTATAAAATTATGGGGACAGACTTTGCTGTAGGGAGTTGGCTGAAAGTTTAGTCTGTTTCTCCTAGCTAGCCACAAGTCTCTCCTGCGCTGGCTCAACTCCTCTGTCTCAATCCCTTCACGTTTTCTGACAGTCGGTATCGCATAAAAACTAACTAGCCGTGTATTACACAACACACCATCGCGCTGTTTTTAGGAAAAATACCGCGATAATACCATGGATAATACCGACGCTGTTTCTCTTGTCAATTGACAGACTGACAGTTGCCGTGGTTTTTTATGTCAACAACATGGCCGCCGCGAACATTGATGACGCGGATCGAACAACAGCTATACTTTGTAATCTAAATGTAAAAATTTTAACTACAAACATTTATTATCTGCTTTAACAAAACAATACAAGTTAGCTTGCCCTTTAACTTAATATAATGTAAATAAAAATAGGACATCTATCCCATGAAATTCCTTTGCCAGGGTAGCAAAAAAATCTTAAATAGAAGTTAAACAAATGGATCACAAAAGCCCTGGCACATTTTGTATTCAACAGTAGCCCATTTTTTTTTTCTGCTGCATTTTTATACACTTAGGGGGCTTTCACACCTACCAAACAGACTAAATTTGGTCAGACAAAAAGAGGTAGTCTCTGTCTATATATATAAGCTTTTAATTTCTTTATTCAAATGCCAGAGGGATTTGGATCTTTATAACTAGGGGTGGGACAAAAAGCTCACGAGTCGAGACACAAAATTGGGTTCACAAGATAGAGACGAGATTTTGACAGTGCATAACTGAAGAAGCCTCTTGGATGAGAAGTGAACTGTCTTCAAGAAACCTTAACCAGTTGCCCTTGATTTCAACCTTTCTTGGATAACCATGACCTTGATGACTTCACAAACAAATTAGTAAAGAAATAAAAAATTATCAAACGTATTGTTGTTGACATTTCACTTTACTATTGTAAACAATAACAATATATTTTCATTTAAAACTATAAGCCTGTTAAATTCTGACATTTTATTCAATAAATGTATGTACTGCACAGATGTGGCTAGAAAAAAATGGCACTGAGTTTCCAAAATTAAAAGTTTACCATAATGTGCCATGGGGATGTCAAGATTTATTAACACGTTGTAAGAAATATATTAACACGTTGACTAGTAAAATGTGCCCAGTACTGGACAGTAATCAAAACTGTAAAACGTGGTGGTACTAAAACCAGGCCTCAACACTGTGTACTGCATACTGTAGCTAAGAGCCCAAAAAAAAGTATAACAACAGTCATGGGCTAATCAAACTAAGAATAATGCGCTTCTTTCCAGATGTAGCTTAGTTTGGCTAAAACATGCCAGAGCTTTTTCAAAAGGCATCCGCATCTATTTGTATGGTACTACATGTTTAATGCATTAAAGAGTCCAAACAACATTGCAGACACAAGGGCTACATTCTCAAGATCTCGAAGTGCCACCACACCCTCGATGACTATTTCGACGTCAGAGGTGTCGCTGTTGGCAGTGTCTTTCACAACATAGATCCCCACTGTCGTCATCTCTATGTCACTGAAGAAATGGGTCTCAGCCATTTCCTGGTGAAAAGAAAGGACACAATTATTTGAACTCAGACCTTATTAGGACATAGAGCCTCTTTTAAACTACACCAAAGTTACTTCCAACATTACTTTTGTGCTTAAAAATACAGAATTTTGTTTTACTATTTACATAAATAAAAAATGTTTTACAGTCAATTGCAGGAAATAAATTACTGCTCAAGATCTTCATATAATTCAGCATCGAAGATCTCTTTCGCGTTGCGTTTCGTTATATAGACAGACCTCATTTAAAATGTAAAAATTCACCTTAATTGTACCAGTACCATTTGTACCAGTCACACTGAGACATTTAAAATGATACCAGACATGTGTGATACTGTATGATAATCATTCACATTAAACTCTCTTGGGTGTATTTCATATGATCTCAGTATGAGGGATTATAAGTGTGTGTGTGTGTGTGTGTGTATGTGTGTGTGTGTGTGAGTTCAAATGGTAATTTGTTTTGTTCTCTCAGAGAGTGGCGCTGTCTTCCAGTTCTTCCAGTTCTTCCAGTTTTTCCAGTCTTACACCATCGACAAATGCCTTGATCGCGGTTCTCTGTTCCTCTTTTAAAATGAATGTGGGTAACACTTTACTTGAAGGGGTGTGAATAAGACTGACATGACACCTTCATAACCATGACATGTCATGAATATGAAGAAGTTTTTATGCATGTTTATGGCAACTGTCATTAAGTGTCTTTCGCTCAATTATGACATTTTGAATGCAAATATGACATTGTTTAAGATGTCTTTGTTATGACATCTTGACATAAACCATAACATCATAACCTGTCAGTGTTTTTGTCATGACAACTTGACATTAAATTAAGTTAAAATGTCATGTTAAGGTTTTGACATTGGCTGTCATGAGGTCATTATAACTGTGTGTGTCATTAATATTTTTCGTGACCTCAACTACAGTGGTACAAATTGAATTTGTCATTAAAAAGTTATAATGTCTTCATGACAGCCAAGGTCTAACCCAACCACCTGACAGTTTAATGTAATGTTAACCCATAAAGCTAAGTGGTTTCTTAAATTTGATAAATAATCTGCTACACTGTAAAAAAAAAAAAATCCGTAAAAAAACAGACAATGTACTGGCAGAAAATTACCAGGACATTTTCTGTTAAATTACGGACAGTTCCTTCAACTCTAAAACGGAAAATTCTGTATTTTAACAGTACATTTTCTATTAAATTACGGAGTTCCTTCAACTCTAAAACGGAAAATTCTTTATATTAACAGTACATTTTCTGTACTATTCACGGATAATCCTTAAACTGAAATTTAAATTTTTATGGCATATCTTTTGGTAGCAAATAATTCAAGAACGATATTTATAAATTGAACATGGTTTATTTTTGTAAACATTTTCATGTAAACATTCTTAAATGCATTCAATAGGTGGGTAAATACATATATATATTGAATTGTGTGAGCTAATTAGAGCAACACCAATATTGTGCAAGTATTTATATATATATTATATATATATAACAACATCAAACAATGTGCAAAACACCATTAAAAAGTGTTTGTATTGTGGAATACGTTTTTAGACATCAAACAAACAAGGGACAGAATTAAAAAAAGAAAACATGAACAGGTACTTGCACAATATTGGTGTTGCTCTAATTAGCTCACACAATTCTGAAGACAGGCTGCTGCTTTTATCATTAAAAATTGCTTTAGACAATAGTCAATAGTATAGTGAAATATTACAGTGTTGATTACATTTTACTGTAAGAGAACATAATATTCCTTAAAAGGAAAAGGGTTCACCCAAAAAAGACAAATGTAATCCATGTGACTCCAGTGGTTTAACCTCAAATTTATGAAGTGGCACAAATGTTTTGTGTGAAGAAAAAAAAACATCTTTTCTCACAAAATATAGATAGATAGATCAAGCCAGTCTTAAATGGCCTTTACTTTTCTTGACGATTCTTCTGGTAGCTTTAGTTTGAGGGCATTAAATTGCTCCAAAAACACTCACGTTAGTAACGTTAACGTCACTGCACTTTATCACAACTGGTTAACGGACGCGCTCGGAAAGAAATAAACCGCATCACCGACGAATAAAAGTAAATAAACCAATTACAACGAGGACACGCTATAACACATATACAATCAGGGAACCTCCACGAGTGTATACTAAATCTTTTAATGTGTGACGATATGCATAAAATAATAAACGCGACGGCTCCGACATTCATTTGCCTAACATGCCAGATGGCAACTAAATAACGTTACGCTAACAGCTTATTTGACTTTTAGCAAAACATCATTTTCGGGTTTTACCACAGAAGTGTCAGAATGGCATCCACACACCCGAAATCCGACTTTAAAAAGCAGCTTTGCCCGCGGTCATCTGCGTGTGTAATGGCGGTTGCGTCTTAAACTTTTCGTGCCGCCAGGTTCTTGTTCCCACAATGCAACGCGTGATTTAAAATACGGGTAAAAGACCTGTAAAAGACAAATACGGAAAAATTCTTTAAATTTATAAGGTACATTGTACCGTATTTTTACGGAAATTTTTTACAGTGTATATCATGTTTATGACAGGTTGTGTTGTCTTAGTAATGTCAAGTTGTCATGACAAAGACACTGACAGGTTATGATGTATTGGTTTATGTCAAGTTGTTATAACAAAGACATCTCAAACAATGTCATATTTGCATTAAAATGCCATAATTGAGCGAATGACACTTAATGACAGTTGTCATAAGCATGCATAAAACTTCCTTCATATTCATAACATGTGTCATTAGTCTTATCCACACCCTTTCCAGTAAAGGGTTACCCTTTGTTGTAGGCTAAACAAGTTCAACCCAAGCGCTTTTTGGTGACGTGGATGATTCCGTTACTGTTGATCATCTGTCCATCATCGTATAAAGCCAGCCCTGACAATTTGATTGATCCGAACAGCTTTGATTCGGGCACACTTGCTTCACAACAGATCAAGTCCAGATCGAACTCCTCAAAAGTCGTAGGGCGGGCTAAGTTCGGCTGGCATCCAGGCTAAAGTTGTTAAAGAGCGGTCTCTGTAATTGATAAAGTCAAATCGAGTGAAGGTTTGTGTTCTCAGACTGCTGGCATTTAAAGACAGATTGCTTTACTGAAACAGTAGACACGTGAGTACATTTTTCATAGATTTATTCACCGTTAATAACGTTCAATGTATAACAGTTTTAAAAGTGAAAGAAAAGCAACAAAACCTCAGTTTGCGATTGTTTGTCAGGGAAGTCTGCCCTGATATATCTGCTCTGCCAACCCAGTCTCACGGCAGTTCGTGACATAGTCACGAAATTTAATGTATTGATTCGTGTTCATGGACACGAATTTCCCTTTTTTTTCGTGTCACTCAGCACGACTTTCAATCCAATGTATTTCAATGGGACCAATTTTTCGTGCCTGCACCACGTTTTTCTTTCGAGGGCACGTATTGTTTTTTCTCAATTCGTAATCATTTTGCAAACTTTAGGGTACACTACCAACATTTAATCAGGAGATTTTAATCCTTGTTTTTATTGCTTTATATTCGGTAGGCTAAGTTACGCAACATGAATGATGATTCGTGTCCATGAGCGCGAATTTTCTTCTTTTTGATCGTGTCACTCAGCACGACTTTCAATCCAATGTATTTCAATGAATATGGGACATGTTTTTCTTTCGAGAGCACAGTATTGTTTTTTCTCAATTTTGTGAACTTTATGGGTTGGCCTACACTACCAACATTTAATCAGGAGATTTGAATCCTTGTTTTTTGCTTTATATTCGGTAGGCTACGCAACATCAAATGATGATTCGTGTCCATGGGCACGAATTTCCTTCTTTTTTTCGTGTCACTCAACACGACTTTCAAGCCAACGTATTTCAATGGGACATATTTTTCGTGCCTGCACCACGTTTTTTTCGAGAGCACAGTATTTTCCCCCCTACAATTTTTATTAGGGGAGACCGGGGATGGTTGTAACAATTTTGACCTTTCTGTCTATATCTTGTAGTACTTTGAAGCCAGTGTGTTCAAAATGTGATCCAAACTAGTTACAAGTGTCTGCTATTAAATGAGATAGCTATTATCTTTGCAACACAAACAGAAAATGCATGGTTTAGTTTCAAACACGAGGAGTGAAATGTTACAATTCACCCCATAGACTGGGTTAGTTGTAACATACCCTGGGGTGAGATGTAACATTATGATATCCACCGGGGTGATATGTAACATAATGAAATAAGGATTTTGACCAAAAAAATATTTTGAAAGGTTTTTATTCAACACTGACTTTCAATATAACTGATGTGTGTGTGTCACTCTTAGTCTCAGAGTGTTTGTCACTCTCAGTTATGATTGACCATTATAAATTGAACTTGAACACAAACATTGTTTGTTTGTAAGCATGTTTTGTACTGCCAGTGTTAGTATTGGCCATAATAAAATATTTTGTGTGTGTGTGTGTGTGTGGTGTGTGTGTGTGTGTGTGTGTGTGTGTGTGTGTGTGTGTGTGTGTGTGTGTGTGTGTGTGTGTGTGTGTGTGTGTGTGTGTGTGTGTGTGTGTGTGTGTGTGTGTGTGTGTGTGTGTGTGTGTGTGTTTTGTTACTCTGGCATTGTTGTTACAACTAACCCAGAGTCTTGTTGTTACAACTAACCCAGAGTCATGTAGCCATGAACTAGCTCACCTTACAGCTAACAGGCAAAACATTAGCACATAACAACTTGCATGGAAAATATCTACACAGACACACAATAAACATAATAAAAGTTTGATGAGTTTAACTACAAAGCAGAAATTCCCATAACAAAAACAAAAAACTTAAAAAAAGTAACTTTCTTACCTCAAAATTGTTTTTTCTACTCTAGCATGTGCTGTGTCTGCCACAGGGATCTACTTTATCACATGTGTAATAAGAACTAAACTTAGCATGTGTGAAGTGAATCAGGTGATTTGTAACTAGTTCCTGATTGGACAAATTGGAATTGTTACAACTGACCCGTGTTACAACCATCCCCGGTCTCCCCTAATTTTGCAAACTTCAAGGGTAGCCTACACTAGGCCCTAGCAACAATTAATCAGACGATTTGAATCCTTGTTTTTATTGCTTTATATTCGGTAGGCTACGCAACATGAATCAAATGATGATTCGTGTCCATGGGCACGAATTTCCTTCTTTTTTTCGTGTCACTCAACACGACTTTCAATCCCATGTATTTCAATGGGACATATTTTTCGTGCCTGCACCACGTTTTTTTTTTGAGAGAGCACAGTATTGTTTTTTCCCCCTCAATTTTTATTAATTTTACAAACTTAAAGGGTAACCTACACTATAGGCCCTAGCAACAATTAATCAGAAGATTTGAATCCTTGTTTTTATTGCTTTATATTCGGTAGGCTACGCAACATGAATCAAATGATGATTCGTGTCCATGGGCACGAATTTCCTTCTTTTTTTCGTGTCACTCAACACGACTTTCAATCCCATGTATTTCAATGGGACATATTTTTCGTGCCTGCACCACGTTTTTTTTTTTTTTGAGAGAGCACAGTATTGTTTTTTCCCCCTCAATTTTTATTAATTTTACAAACTTAAAGGGGAACCTACACTATAGGCCCTAGCAACAATTAATCAGAAGATTTGAATCCTTGTTTTTATTGCTTTATATTCGGTACGCAACATGAATCAAATGATGATTCGTGTCCATGGGCACGAATTTCCTTCTTTTTTTCGTGTCACTCAACACGACTTTCAATCCCATGTATTTCAATGGGACATATTTTTCGTATTTTTCATATTTTTCCAAACAATTTAGGCTATTGTTTTTTCCTCACTTGTTAATTATTTTGCGGTATAATCGGTAGGATACTCAAATATTGTAAACAATCGTCCGTGCTATAAGTACCCTAAATATATAATAAATAGCCTATAGTAAATATATTCTTCCTGAACGGGAATGTGCAGAGTTGAGTTACGGCTAAATGTTGCCCTTTCTTTTTGGAGAAATACCGGTTTTCCATCGGTTTGGTGTGTCAAATCCTATGGTCAAATCTAACAGTAACTACATTTCCCACGAGCCTTATCGACCGTTACTATGGTGATGAAGACGACAGATAAAACTGAGGACCCTCCGCCGATTGTCTTTTAATTATACCCTCATCTTTTTTCAACACAAACGCGAAAGTGTGCTTGATAATTCAACAATATTATGTTATGGCCATCAGTTTTATTTGTTTCCAGCATTACCCATTATCATCAACTTCCGTTGCTATGGAGACGGAGCCAGTCCGCGCTCAAACCACTTTCCAGGTAAGTTGCGAGGCTCATAACAGTCATACGTAACGATCACGTTTTGCTTAAATGCTATAAAAATTGATGACTTCTTTTGATGAAAATGTATGATTCACATGGTGTACAGGGTAGGGCAACGAATTAAAGCCAGACGAAGTAAAGGTTTCCTCAATATCCGAGAAAAAAAAGTGAAATTAGGCTTGCTAAATGGCTAGCCAACTTCAACATAAGCTAACTCTAGTTATCTAGATGATGTAATTTTCTCTCGATCATCGTGGTTCACCCATAACGTCACTGTAATGTGTCAGTAATAACAATATTATCACTTTATCTGCACATAATAACGCTGCCTTTAAATCTGGGATGACGAACCCCAGGCACACGTTACACGCCTTTTAACAGTCGCACAGGAAATAGGAACAACGTGAATATGTATTTATAAGAAAATGGGAATCACTCACTATTATTGTACACTTTTTAAATCGTATATCAACATAACACTAAGTTACATAATTAACATTTTCTGTTCTTCCTGCAGATCCTGTTAAACACACCACCTGTCCGAACCTAGCCACTCCTGATTCTAAAAACACAAAGGCACTTTTAAGAGCCAACATCTATCTCTTTTATTTTCTATATCTCACATCCTCTCTGTTCTCAATATCTATATTTATGTCCATCTCTCTAATCTATATCCAGTGTTTCCCCTAGGTTTACAGCTTTGGGGGGGGGGGGGGGGTAATTGGAAAATTATTTGGGATTATTGTAAACATGCAAACACAGACAGAAAAGACATGCCATCGTGGAAATAAGATAAATAACGTATTACCTAAGGGCTATTTAGTTTGTTTAATAAAATAACAAATTGTAATCTGGCGCTATAGAGAAAATCAAATCAAATTTACTTGACCTTCAACGGAGGCGAGCCGTTGGGAGGGGGGGCGCCCCCCTTATATAATGGTAGGGGAAACACTGATATCTATCTATCTCAGTCTTTATCTGTTGCTTGTTCTTTTCTCTCTGTCTGTCTTTGTCTACTTGTCTGTCTTATTCATCTTTGTCTGTCTGTCTGTCTGTCTATATCTGACTGCATTGCAATGGCCACCAAGCATAAACTTGATTCACAGGATCCCCACTACCAAGAGGGGAGACGCATGGCTCTGGAGCTGTAACATGAACACATTCTAGCTGAAGCCAGGGTTAGACTTTTTATACACCTCATTAATTCTATACTTGAACATAACAAATTAAAGTAAAACGTGATGAGGAATGTGTAAGAAGGATGAGTGTAGAAGATTTTATACAGGTATATTGCATGATGCATCCTGCATGCTCTGTGTTAATGAGGGAATATAATATAATACTATTAATAATAATAATAATAATACTATATGCATTTGGCAGACACTTTTATCCAAAGCGACTTGCAGTGCATTTAAAGGGACAATCACCCCAATCACCATCTCCATTATATTTTAGAAGAATGGACTTCCTCCGAGTTACAGAGACTTGGATAATCTATTCCAAGGCTTATTTAAGCTGTTCAACAGCTTACTAACACACTTTGTTGTGTTTTCCTTTCACTAATTACCTGCCTTTTGGTTACAGTACTTTTAACAACATCAGTCTTACAAGACATATTCACTTCAATACACAGAGAGCAGCTGATGAGAGAAAACGTGTACGAGACCCTCCACACACCTTTAAAAGGGACTCTGTAGGACGTGGTAAGCCGAGGGGGAGGCGAGGAGGGCGACGCCAAGCCTCCGCTACAGGTTATATCTGACTTATTTGACATGTGTTCTAGGAATTTACTATGACAATGTTGGACCAACTCAAATTAGAACACTTAATTGTTTATTGAGAGTTTAAAATATTCAAATATCTAAAAAGACATTAAAAAGTAGATAAAACTTTCAGTGACACTATTTTAGGGACATTACCAAGTACTTAACAGAAATATGTCTGATTTCATAAATTGTTCAGTATTGAAATGAAGAACATGAATGCAGTGTGATAGCCTAACTTGTTCTTATTCTTCTATGTGCTGTTTTACAGCCACATACCCCATGGTTGAGTGCTCCCTGTCATCCAGTGTGGAGGTTCCACTTACTGCAACCTCAACAGAACTAAATCCTCAAGAGGAATTTGGTAATTCACAGTGATGAATTTATGCATGCATAATTAAAAAAAAAATTGTTCATTCTAATACTGATCAGTTGACTTTTAATTGTTCCTTATCTAAATTATACCTTACCGTTTTATTTCGTGTTTTCTTTACAGAAAAAAATATGGAGAGGCTCTCTGATATTTTGGCATCATCTCCTTCTGCTCCTGAGCCTCAAAGAAGCTCTGCATCATCATGGTCTTTTTGGCAGCAGAAAGCCTCAGAGCGCTGGAAAGAAGCAAGACCATACCACCTAAAATGCCGTATTTCAAAAGAGGCTGTTGGTCATTCCCTGTGTTGCCTTTGCAACGAGCCTGCTGTTATTAGGTTGGTTTTCATTAATATCAAACTTCAATTACCCAGGGTAGGTTTGCTGAGTGCCCTGCTTTATAGGATAAGATACATGTCTTTTGGGATGGGAGAAGACTTGGATGATGAAAATTCTTGCTGTGAAGTGACAGTGCTAAACACTGAGCCACACTGTGCACATAAATCTTAAATTGAGTGTACTGTACTTTATGAGTTATTCACCTGAAATTAATGTATTATATTATAATATTGTTTTCTTTTCTCCCTAGGTGCAGAGAGTGTCTTCCTGAGGAGTGGTTCTGTGGGGACTGTGATGTATTGCATCACAAAAAACAGCCACTCCACAACAGGGAATGCGTGATTCGTGTTTTTTTTCAACCCATTCCTCCTACCTCATGCATCAGTAAAGGGGAAGATGGATATTGCACCCATAAGCAAGGTACGTTCTCATGAAAGCCCTAATTTTGCGTTTCAACGTGTGTCTGCCGATAGTTACAGATAATCTAAATGATTGGTTTTCCTTCTTTTTGCCAGCTTGCATTTTGCCAACTGTGAAGGTGCCAGACTGCTCCTGTGGAGCCACAAACTTCACTGTGTTACTAGGCAAACCAGTGATTTTAATTACCATCAATGGTAAAAAAATAATCATTAATATTTAAATTTCACACTAGTGTAATGTGGCATTGTGTTTACAATTGCAGAAGTGTCAAAACCTATGGAATAGCACATGGTATTGTTTTACCTGAAACAGACAGATATCTTTTTTATTTTTGTCCTCCGCAAGGCAAAACAATAGTTAGCATCTCTCCAGCATGAAGTCCAATCAACACAGCAGTGTGGAATTTGGTGAATTAGACAAATATAAATGTGGGATTATAGGAACTTGCGCAATGTCTCTCAACCATTCAAAATGTGCATAATGAACTAAGTGTTGTAAAATTAAGTATGTGGTAATTAAATGTATATTATGTTTTTTATTGAATTTTTTGTTCCAAGGGCGTTTTGACTTGCATCAGCCACTATATGTATGTCAAACGTGCCAGCAGCAGTGGACCCCTGACTTGAAGGACCTCCTAAGAAGTGGATATTGGCCAGCCTCTGTCAACAATTCCACACTTTACACTGGACCTCCTGAGCTCCCTTCAAGAACTCAAGATCATTTCTCCGGGATTCTCTAGACAAGCCTTCGCAAAGCTGCTGGAGCATCGCACTAAGTGTGGAGGAAGAGTAAGTGTAAATGTTATTACCATATTATAACATTTCTTTTCATAAGCAGACAATATCACAAAAACTATTTAATTCTATATATTTTCTAGTCTGGACCTATCAACGGCGATGCACTGCAGCGCAGCTTCTTAGAGCTTTCATATGCATCATTTGAGGAAGACCAGCTCTGCTGTAGTGCTCCTTTCACCTGCCCAGCCTGCACGCCGAAAATGTTGGCTGTTTCAGCAGATGGAAACAGAAAGCTATATCGCTTTCACCGAAACGGAAGGTGATCTTTACTTCAGTCTTTTTACTGATTCATTTTCTTACTTTATATATTTCATGGATGGATTTTCTATTTTTCTTTCTTCCTCAGCTCTGATGATCCTGGCTTTTTTGAGGGGCTCTTTGTGGCTGAAGACAGTGCAGTGTCTAGATTTGTCGACACCATACAGAAAGCAGTGAGAAATGCAAGTTGACAAAATAGTTGTTACAATATTAACCATAACCCCCACTTCAACTACTTCTGCCTACCAACTACAAAATCAAATTGAGAGAATAAATGCCATATATTGAATGACACCATTGCTTTTATTTGATTTGTCGTGTTTGTTTTGTGTGTCATAGACACAGGGAAGAGGCACATGTGGGGACTCCCAGTGGACAGCAGCGAGGGAAACGTCAAGGAGGGCTTCAAAATTGGATGAAGAGGGGATGGAGGTTGCTGTGTGCCGTCATGGATTCCTTCTGAAAGCCCTTAATATGTACAGGGGGGAAATATTTGCCTACCCTATGTATCTTCAGAATGACCTCATGCCAGCCAAGGCACAATTCTTTGCAATGGACGTGGCTTGCAAATACTGGCCATACTTGGAGAAAGCTGCTAGTGTTCTTCCTGCTCTTCAGGAGCTGACCACTATGAAACCCTTTCTCAGTGTGATGCATGCTCGAGCCCATGCTACTAAGTGTGAGGTGTGTATAATATTTTGCCATCATATGTACATTTGTAGTTTTTACAAGCACATTAATAATATGAAATTGAAGTTAAGCTAAAATATAGCTGTAACGAAGGCTCAGAGTCGTGCGGATCCATGTGCAGTAACGTTATTGTGAATAACAGACAAAGGGAGTCAAACTGGGTATCAGGGAAAGTCCAGGCTCGGTGTCGATATCAGGCAGGGGTTGAGGCAGGCAGACAGGTTCAACGAAAGATTCCAGGCTGGGAAACCAGGAAAGCAGGCAGGGATCAAGAAACCAGGAGAACTATGGAGTGTCACGCTCAGAAATGTAGGCCGTAGCAAGTACAAGACTTCGCAGAGAAGTGGTGTGTGGAAGTGGCTTTTATGTGTGTGTAAATGAAGTGCAGGTGTGTGTGTGTGTAATCAGTGCAGTGCAGGTGTTTGGTGTAATCAGTCCAGGGAGGTGTATGATGGGAAATATGGTCCAAGTAAACCCAGGAAGTGCGTGGCTAATCGTGACAATAGCTTGTCTTTTTGCATAACCAATTCTTGCACAGATTGTAATGCCCTTTGATGCAAATTGTTGTTTGTGATATTGGGCTATATACATAAAATTGAATTGAATTTCTTCCACCCTTTACTAACAGATTAAATGGAGTGGGAGGAACCAGGAAGGAGCAGGGACAACCGCTGGTGAGGAGGTGGAGCAAGTGAACAGCTACCTCTCACGTTGTGCCCTGACGACCAAATATATGTCCAAAGCAGGTGATCAGAGTGTTTGCAGTATTCTTGTATACTTTTTTTAGATTGATCATCATAACCTCATTATTTGCTTTCAACAGCACGGGTGGACATGCTTACATTGCATGCAATGGGGTGGAATGAGAAAAAAAATCTCTCTTTACATCAGGCACTTTCCACAAGATATGTGAAGGTAAGTCTCCTATTAATTGTTTTGTGTGTCCTTTTGTTGTGTTCACTTGGCCTGTTGTTAATCATACAAAGTTTTAATCCTGATTATTGTATAACACTGTTTATCAGACTTGTCAGAGACTCCAGGATGAGACTGCAAGGCTAGCTGACCTAAAAACAGAGCTACATTGCACAGATGAAGTGGTGTCCCAGTGGCTATCTGATGTGAAGGAATGGGCAGCTGGTGGTAAGCATGACCAGATAAAAGAAACAACACACATCATTTCCACTATCTAAATTAAGTTTGATATTAAAGAGCAGCAAAAAATATTAGGCTGATCATCTATGGATTACAACAGTTGTTGACATCACCTGCCACCGAAGACCAGCCAACTATGTGTCAACATCTAATGTGATGCCACATTTATGTCAGGTTTATTAGTATATTCCAGTTTCCCTGCAGGAAGTGCACATACCAAGTTTAATTAAGTTGGATTAAAAGGTTTTACATACAAATTCAAACAGAGATACGGTTCTGTGTTTTAACAGTGAATTTGCTTTCACTATTTCTTCTACAGAGACACCTGATACAACTCATGCCAGTCAAGGCACCACACACAGAGGACTAACAGCAATCAATTGAGGGGCGCTACCTTAGTGTGAGGCAGCGAAAGCGAATCCTCTACCGTCAGAATGGTATAACTATATAATAGAATAGGTTGATAAATTCAAGCTGGAATTAGGAAATAATGTAGTAGCACAGTTCAGCTCAATAATTGAATTCTGTTCTTTAAATGACCAGTCTGTAGGGTTTAGTGGTATCTATCAATGATGTTTGACGATTGCAACCAGCTCCCCTCACCTCTATCTTTTATATATTTATGCACAATTATTATTTTCAGGCAATCATGAAAAGTGTGTGCGTGCGTGCATGTGTGCGTGTTATTCCTGCCAATAGATTCCACCCAAAATGTTAAACACTGGACCTTTGTTACCCATGTCAGTCTACATTATTATTTTCACATACTTCAATAACTGCAGCTTTGCTTTTCACATTTTTGGTCTTTTCCTTGCCTCACACCTCTGCCCCTATACTTCATTTCTTTCTAGAAAGCAGCAAGTTTTGCCATCGCCTTCGAAGGAAGCTGGCAGAAGACAAAAAGCTCCTTCTTCAGGAGATAAAGAAATACAATGATCTTGTACTAGACACTGCAACAAACATTGATGTAGCTGTGGTGGAGCATTCCCTTACTGGAGAGAGCACTGTGTCTCAAATATGGCCATGGGAGGTTCATGGCAGTGGTATGTCTGTTTTCAGATGCTTCACAGGAATTTATTTACAGTTCTGCTTTATAGAGTATACTGAACTAAGGCATGCATGTTACATATTGAGTGTTGTAATATTCATTTAGTTTAATGGTGTATTTTCAGTCATCAGTCTCAGTCAACTTAAAATCAGCTATCAGACATGGGCACAAAACGCTTACATGCTGCTTTGGGCCTCCCTCCATTAAGTCACCTCAGTGAGCCGTCATGTTGCCTCAAGTCGTTTTATACAGAAGCTAGCCTGGTCCCATGTCAGCGATACACATAAAAATGGGTATCCATCCTGCTATCTAGATTTGAATAGGTGAACTGATATCGTTTTACTCCATTTAAGTTCTTAGGCCTTATGAAACAATCTTAATATAGTTTGTCTTTAATGTAATTTCTTTTGTATTTTGAGACGTAGACAAGGGGAATGAGGGACTTTGCTGTCTCTTAAGAAGAAGACTGTCAGAGGTGTCAGAAAGGTTCCAAGTGGTCCTCCAACAGTACAAGACTGCTTTAGGTCCTGAGGCCTTTGTCCTTCTATCTACATGTTGAAGAGGAATGTCCAAGTGGCCTCAGTAGTCCAGACACCAGTGAGGATGAAGAGGAAAACACAATTTAGGTAATTTATTTATTAATATGTACTTTTTTCTGTTTTTGGAATAACCACATTACTGTTTTTCATCATTTATTTGTGTATTTTATTAATGCTTTACACACCTTATTTGTTCTTAAACAGCTGAAATTCACCCTCTTATCCTAATTCTTGCTTTTTTGTTTTTCTATATTTCCCCAGGTGGAAGCTGCACGAAGGACTGTGTTGAAGGAAATGGACTTGCCCTATATCTGTGTATTATTTGTATGCTGATTGATTAACCACATTAAAATCTGTGTGCATTCTATCTAAAATTCAAACTGTGTCTTTAGATTACCAAGCAATTTATTAAGCACATTGCACATTTCATTGAAGATGCACAAACCTCTCAGTATAGGTGCACCAATCTTAGCCAAAAATGTCAACTTTGCATGTATGATATTACCAGATGTAATTACTGGGCTCACATGATATTTGGGTAGTGTATTCATACTCTTTTAAGAGAAACTCCCCTTGATTGTGGTGACCCTGTGACCTTTCCTCTTGCACCGATGTCAGGCCAAACTTTTGACTTGCATACAACAAATGTTATGAACCGATTTCTGTAATTTGCTGAGCAATGAATCATGTCATTTTTGTTTACCTCATGACGTTCCCTGTAGCACAACCATTAGACCAGAATGTAAAATTTGATATTGTCTAATTGGGCAGATCTTAAAATCTTGTAAGCACATGAGGACTTTGGTGACCTCATGACCATTCCTCTATCATCACATTTAGGCCATAATGTAAAAACTTGTTCTTGATTACTTGCATTTCTCCACATTCACTTATTCTGCAGTGTAGCAGCAGTGTCTGTGTCAGTATATGTCATTTTGTTTTTACCCAGTGGAGGCTGCCTTTGGATCACTACTTGATTGAGTGTATTATAGGATATAACTGTTGTGTAACTATATTACTGCACAGATGCATATAAAGTATGTAACAGAAAAATACACAGTTTTATGTTATGATTATACTTTATATTGTATATTATTACAGTTGACAGATGACTTGCTTCTCTGTTCTGCTGGAGCTTTTCAAGTGAACATAACCTAACTGTCCAGTGTTTTTAAATACAGCCTTATAGCTTGTTTGACAAATATGCATTTGGTGTATTTTCACTGGTATTGTTGAGAAAGACAAGAAATAAAGTATAAGAAATAAAGACAATTTCCAAAGATGAGCATTTTATGTTTTTACTTTTTCATACATTGTTTTTGAAAAACAATATTTGACATTTTTATGGTTGATAAAAGCCAATAGCTGGATATAACTTAAATAGCTTATTTATGTGTCATCGTTTTTAATTTAAGATTACACTGCATTATTAATTCATTACTTTAATGCATGTGTTTTTTCTATTTTCAAACAACCAACCTTGCTTGTAATTAAACAAGTAAGATCTAGTATAATGTGTAATGTGTATCTAAGGCACAGTATATGCATGTTACAGTTTTCCTCGATTGCTGAAACACTATGGTTTTGAACTAAAATTTCACAACTGTAACAGTTTGTCAAAAACCACACCCTTTTCCCCAAACTAAACACTATTCCCCAGTTTTGACAAGAGTCAGATTTGTTGAACTTTCACTGCAAAACTTTACACACATATCACTTCATTTATCATTGCCTACACAATAAAAAGTGAAAGCACTTTAGAAAGCACTTGCATTCAGCACAGCTTCAGCTCAATTAGCACACAATCACCCAGGAGAGTTAGGGTTAGGGTTTGGGTTAACCCTAACCCAGGAGGAAACACAAAGAGTCAAAACTGTTCACACAGCAATCAGAACCTTCAATAGATTGATGAAAGGGATAAGATGAGAGGGGGAGGAGAAAGAGGAAGGGCAAAGAGACAAGCAGTTTCAGATGAGATTTGTGCCACTCTAGTTGACCATGTTCTTGTCCATGGTATGACTATGAGGGAGGCTGGGCGACAAGTACAGCCAAACTGGAGTTGCTTCCCCGTCGCCTCCATCATCAGAACCTTCAGGGAGGAACATAGACAGTAGGTGTACTTCAGACTGGTGCTCTCTACTGTAACTTTTGAGTGCTGCTGTACTCAGTGCTTTGACAACACATACAGTTGCACTATACTACTGTAATGAAAAGAAATGCATCATATTGCCTCACATACAGATAGAGTTTCTGCATGCTTCCATGTTATAAAAAAGGATGCATTATAGTTACAGTAATCAGTGCTTTTACTTTTGTAGGACACGATGGATTGGAAGAAGCCAGCTTGGACATTGCATTTCATGCATCCCAGGAGTGGATCAGGCATGCAAGAGGATTTTACCCCCAATGCCTGGCTAGGGCCAATATAGACTGTGATGTGACAAGATTCTCTGGCCTGTCCCATACCAGACCAAAGATGGGATGCTGGAGCAGAATCATCTTTATTGGTGTTATTTTGTGTATTGTAGGCTACTGTACAGTAGCCTACATTAAGGAATAAAAAATGCAAATGTATACATTTGTTGTATCTAATGTTGTGTTCATCATGTGAAAAGGTTTGAAGGGAAGAACCACAAGCATCGCTTTATTACCGTATTAGTTTTTGTACTATTGGTTTGAATTTATCTCACCAGTAGGCCTACAGTATATGTAGTGTGTGTGTTTTTGAGATTCTATATGGCTCCTAAAAAACTTCAGTTCCCTGTAGAGACGTGCCATTGAACTTGTTACTAAGTGTACAAATCAGCGTCCAATGTCCATAACTTGAAGTTCTTCAAATTTACAGAGTAGGGTTAGCCTAGTTTTTAGGGTTTATAAAATGTAGCTTTACTATATAAACAACCTCGACCTACAGTCGAAACATACATTATACTGTATTTAGATGATCAAGATGAAAAATAAAACGCGAGGATATCAGGTCATTATATTTAACTGTTATTGTAGTTGTAGAACAACCATCAGGGCCGTCTCCAATGCACACTATTTATAAACTACAGTTCCCACAAAAGACGCGCCATAGAACTTCTTACAAAGTGTACAAATCAGCCACCATAGTTGTAGTTCTTCTGGTTGTTTTTCCCGACCAGGAATATGGTTATAAAAATGTCTTTACTATTATATATCAAGAAACATACATTATACAGTCGAAACATACATTATGCTGCATTATAGATGATCAAGGTGAAAAAAATCGACAGGATGTTCATCTGAGGTTCACATCTGAGGTTTTAGCTGGTAGGCTTACAGTAGACATGAATTCGAGTTTGTCTGCGGGAGTTATGATAACGTTACCCTTCAAAGCGCGACTTTTTTTAAAAAATTTAAATTATGGCCTCCACATGTTTGTTTTTTGCCCCCTGATTAATGTAATACACTGCCGCTTATAAGTATGCTCCTCCCCTAACAAATGTAACCTCACTCCAATTTTTTTTTTATAAAACTTAAGAGCCCTGATTAAATTATATATTCAACCCCAAATGTTCATTTAAAAAGAATCCACTTGTAAAGTTAAACAAATTCCACATATAAATATGCTCAATGTTGGTTTTCTTTTGTCCACATCATCATCATATTGTTTTGAATTAAATTGATGTATGGAAAAGTAAAAACAAAAATCATATTTTGAAAAATGTCATCGTAGTGTGTTTTTGGTCTTTCACAAAAATATAAGTGAAAATACGCCAAATGCTTATGTATTGCTTAATTACTCACTAGAGGCGTAAAGAGTGATCAAACAAATTTATTGAAGGTGCATAACAAGTTGAAACTATATAGTCTTTGGCAATTGGACCACATCGAGACATTGTTCTTTTAAAGGTGTACTGTAGAGAAATGCATGATATGAAAAGGGATATCCCCTACATGGAGTGACACTGGTGGTGGTGAAGGGGTGAGTAGCTGAGATCTGGATGAATGTGGAGCTCTGTTCCTGATGAGCACAGTGGAGGGACCTATGACACGATTGGCTCAAGAGGGTTGAGACGAAAATACATTTGGTTTAAGACGTAAAACGCCCAGTCAGCTGATGAGTTTGGAGTAGAAGAGAGTAAGAGAGACAATGTAAAAGATATGATGTAATGAGTGAGTATAAAGAAGGTCAGTCTTATTTGTTGAACTTCATATTTAGGCTTCATGCCAAACAAGCCATAAGGCTGTATTTCTTAACAGTGGACTGTGAGGTTAAATGAACTTGAAAAGCACAGACAACAGAACATGAAATCAAGTTACGCGTCAACTGTAATAAAATAACAGTGCAATGTATAATCATGAAATATGAAAACATGCTTTTGAATAACATCTGAAGAAGAAAATTGATTTGGAATAAGTACATTTTTAGTATAGCGCTCTCGAGATTAAACTCCAGGTCAAATTCTTGGAGATTTTCACCTTTTCACTACAACAGAAAGATGAGATATGACTTCAAATGCAGCACAGAAACAATTTAATAAATAGGCTGAAACCAAAATGGAGTTCAAAACATACATTTTATTTATTTTCATTATTTCGGAGAGAATCCTTTGGCTGCCAGGAATTGGCCCACTGCTCACCACTAAAAACAGAAGGGAATTTTTTTTCTGTTACTGGTCACATTTTCCAATAAAAAGCACACATCATTACCAAACATGTCTTTTATAAGTATAACAGTTTAATTTTCCATCTATGGAAATGGATGGAATTTCCATCCATTCCATAGATGGAAAATGAAACTGTTATACTTATAAAAGACATGTTCAGTAATGATGTGTGCTTTATACTTGTTAAAAGAACAGATAAATAAAAAAAATATTGTAGCCAAAAAAAACAAAAACAAAGTTAAAGTAATGAATGCATTAACTCATAAAGTAGAAGAACAGAAGAATACATACCATACTGGACAGGGCTCCCGGTCAACCAACATTTCTGCTTTGCCCTATCAAGAAAAAAAATGTTATTCCATTCTTAGCATAAGGCTATTATGTCTGGTTATAGGCATTGAGTTTCATTGATATCACATAATGGGTCATTATTTTCAGAAGACACTCCTTCATAAACTGTAATTCAAAAAGACTAAACACATAAAAAGTATCTACCTAACAATTATGGTATGTATTATATGTATTTGCCAACACACAAGGAAGTTTCTAAATCCTATATTACACTCTGCATACTGCCTACACTCTGCAGTTCCTTTATGGCTGTCTAACCTTTCTCACTCTTTCTCTTACTACACTCCTGATGGGGAAAACCTCTAGGCGAGTGTGGTAGGAGCAATCTGTGAACATCAAAAACACGTTTCAAATATTTCTTAGATAGTTAGATTAGAAACTAAATAAACACAACTATGAAGACTTAAGTAGTGACCAGACTTGCAAGGAAGACAAGTGATGTTTATCACTAATCAAAACATGTATCATGGAATCTCAGTTCCAATGTGGTATGCTTGCTTGAATAACCATACTACTGCTAAGGCACAGCTCACAACTGAGAATACTCCACTGCTGCTGCTTCTACTACTTGGCAATGCATTTTGGTCAAATTAGACTAATTAAGCCAGTTGGATTTTATAGGTTGTCAATTGTACTAATCTCAATAATACTAATCACTTCCTATTCTATATCTATTATGAATAATCATGGTCATTTGTGCTACACTGGACTAGCTGGACTGGTCACGACATTTACATATTGTTGCCCTTTTGTTGATTTGACTGCTTGTATTGTAAATATTGTATTTATTTGTAAGTCGCTTGGGATAAAAGCGTTTGCTAAATTATTAAATAAATAAAATTGTGCCTAATTGTCTGTTGTAAATAGTTAAAAAAATAAACAATTGAACTATAGCAAATAAACAGGGGTAAAAGTTGCAATGTATAGCAAAGTATCAATCATTGCATTTACATGCACTTACTCTTTTGTGGCCTTTTCCTTTCAGGCATATGCAGTCCCCCTGTGGGATATAAGAAAAAAACTCACTCAGAAAAAAAAACACATTTACAATAATTAGACAAAATGCACTTTGTAATGTCTTTTCAACATAAATATATGTCCCTGGTGTGTCTAGAGACCCCTTAAATATGAAAAAAGACCATCCTCTCTTTCAGGTAATGTGTGTGCAAACACGCTGTTTATATTTGGCTCCACATTTTACATCACGTGCAGGCTCATTAGAATAGCAATCATAGTAGGCTTATAGAATACTCCATCTAAAACGACTCGTTTCAGACAGGGTCTGCATAAAGGACCAGTTTAAGATAAATAAGGATTTTTTTAAGGATCATGCAAAGCTACTCTAGTGGAGTATCAGAATACAAATATAGAACTGGAAATTAGCATAATAGGTCCCCTTTAAATTCTATTTAATTTATTTATTTACTTAAAAGAATCTGCTTAACTAATGAGCTATGGTAACAGTTGTCAGAACCACCAATAATTACCCTACAAACATTATTTACATACCTGACTTTTTCTTTTTGCGACTTGCAACTGTGCCCCTGGTTGACCCTGTGAAGACAGCTGTGGGTTTAGAGAAAGAAAATTACTCGTATACCAAATAAATCTTTAACTTATTATCTTATTATTTAAAATACTGGAAGATTACAACATCGCACAAGTGTGGCAGTACATGTATTAATAGGTGTAAAGTACATGCATTCTTATTGCGATTGAATTAAGGTTGCTCCTTTAACTCCATGTGTTTTATTTTCTTGCTTATGTTCATCCTGTTTGTGATAGCTCTGTGCTTATGTAATCCTAATTTGTTTCAACAAGCGCTGATCCTTCGCTGACTTGTTCAGGGAACACAAGGGGTGGGAAAATGGTGGTGTGGTTGTGAGCATGAAATGTGCTCATCAAATTTCATAGCAATCCAATAGATTTTGAGATATGGGGCCCTATCTTGCACCCGGGGCAAATGGACTTTGTGTACTGACGCATGTATCATTCGTATTTTGCACCCGCGCAAAGCGGACTTTTCCCTCCACAGACGCACGCCGGTAAACTAAAGAATGAACTTGCGCTCCCTGGGCGGTTCAGCGCAAAAAAGGAGACGTGTTCCGGCACAAACATTCCCTGGTGCTATTTTTCAGTTCCAGAAAACAATTGCGCCACTGACCAGAAAAAAAACTAGTCTAAAGTCAGTGGCGCGTTGAGCGTACATTCAGATGCTATTTTAAGTGCGCATGCTTGGTCATAATACAGAGTGTGAACAACGCGCATACACTGTAGATGATTCTCTCATCTACACAGATGTTAAATGTTAAATGTTCATGAGACACTGACATTCCCAATTATTTTGAATAGTCAAATTATCCTAATATCTTTAATCATTAAATTTGGCCTAGTAATTTCAGCATTCATGTCGGTGCTGAAAAGAGCCTTAACCTGCATCAAGCTCGATGGGGGAAAAACACTGGAAGTCGTGTAAAGTTAAGGTAACCCATGGATCAAACACTTTAGGTCTTCACAAATATAAATTGTAAATCTTGAAATTTGTTCTAATTACCTTGCCCCTCCGTGGGGCTCGCCAGCTCCACCTGCCCCTCCGCGGGGCTCGCCAGCTCCACCTGCCCCTCCGCGGGGCTCGCCAGCTCCACCTGCCCCTCCGTGGGGCTCGCCAGCTCCACCTGCCCCTCCGCGGGGCTCGCCAGCTCCACCTGCCCCTCCGCGGGGCTCGCCGCTCCACCTGCCCCTCCGCGGGGCTCGCCAGCTCCACCTGCCCCTCCGCGGGGCTCGCCAGCTCCACCTGCCCCTCCGGGGGCTCGCCAGCTCCACCTGCCCCTCCGCGGGGCTCGCCAGCTCCACCTGCCCCTCCGGGGGCTCGCCAGCTCCACCTGCCCCTCCGCGGGGCTCGCCAGCTCCACCTGCCCCTCCGCGGGGCTCGCCAGCTCCACCTGCCCCTCCGCGGGGCTCGCCGCTCCACCTGCCCCTCCGCGGGGCTCGCCTGCTCCACCTGCCTCTCTGTGGGGCTCGCCTGCTCCACCTGCCCCTCCGCGGGGCTCACCTGCTCCAATGGGTCACAGGGTGTGAGCTGCAGCGTAATCAGCTGATCATTGCCAATGGAATCCTGGGTCCAACCTGTGCAAGTTAAACAAGTGTTGTATTTAGCTTATTTCACACAGAGGTTAACCATAAGCTTGATCTGTACCTGTTTTAAGTGTTAATCTGTTTGAATTAAATAGTCCAAATTTTCCCCAACCAGATTTGAAGGCACCTTTGATTGCAGGAGAACTATTGAGAGTCTACTGGATGTATTAGATATCTGCAATATATTTGATTGATTTTCTATGACTATAACCTATGACTATAACCAATACAATATATCTTTAAAGGTGCAGTGTGTAGCTTTTGGCGACATCTAACGGTTCGGTTGCGAGTTTGCACTAAGGGCTCAGCCTACCACTCACACCTCCCTTTCGAAGAAGCTACGGTGGCTAAAACGGGACAAACATCGTCATCTGAGACAGCAGAGAATAGCCAGAGTAAACCAAGTTTCTGTACCACAGTCCATTATAAACCACATCATGGATAAAGTTTACAAAGCCATAGTCAGGTGAGGATCAAGGGTATTAATACATAATATAATAATAGTAATCAGCTGATTGTCTCACGAACGTAACCAGCGCATTCTCCCCACATAGCAAACCCATAATACAGCGATGGAGAAGAACCACATGAAACTATGCAACTATAGATTTTTTCTAACAGGGTAGTAAACGTTTAGCTGGCTAATATGAGCTGTTACTGTGGCTGAGCTGGTTAAAGCGTTAAGCCTTGTTTATACTCGACGCGTCCGCATGAGCCCAAAGGTGCGTGCGGCAAAAATGACGTGATTGTAACAGCACGCGTGCCTCCGCATCCCATAGACACCACTTACTACACACAATAGACTTTTTTTTTCTCTGATTTTGGAAACTCGATCGACTTAAAAAGCTTTCAAGATCGACGGGTTGGTGATTCCTGTAACTGTTTTACGGTCAATGACAAGAGTAGCCTACTAATCATCTGTCTCACGAACGTAACCAGCACATTTATCCCCACATAGCAAAGCCATAACACAGCGAGGGAGAAGAACTAAATTACATGAACTACATATTTGACACCACTGACAAGGGAAAAGTCACTACTTACGGTGTTTATGACTAGCTTCTTCTAGCTTTCTGCCGCTTCTCTTTCAAGGTAGTGACGAAACGCGCTCTGTAACGCTGTTTGTTCGCTGTCGGCTACTGTAGAAATATGACGTCATAATATGGCGACCTTCATAGAAGGGGATTCCCGCGCCTATGTAGATATAAATGCCTAATTCTAAGGTAATAAAAAAATTACGGTTTATTAAGTAAGTTCTTTATACACCACTGAACACATAGTTATGGATGTCATATTGCATTTTTGTTAATAGATACTCAAAATCTTTACACACTGCACCTTTAAGTCAGGAAAATAAAACTGAGTGCTCATAATATCTATTAAAAAAATGACAAGTATAATGTTTGTTTACAGTCTGTGTCAAACTATTTAGTTCAGACTGGACTGTGTGCGCTAAAAAACTTTGGGCTTTATGCCTCAAAGTTAGTAGCAGTGTAAATTTGTAGGTGTAAGGTAGCCTGGATTCCATGGACCAGATTTTCGCCTTAGCGAGGGGACCAATCACAGAACGGGGAAACTAGAAACTACTGTTTTGAAACAGTTTACTTCAATTCCCACAATCAATTGCCAGGTGTGAATTTTTTATGTTTTTCTACCTATTTGCGTCTAGATTACATGTGTTGGTAGACGTCACATAGAGTAGCCTATGATCATACAAGCATTCAGCAGGAGAAAAAAAGAATCACTGAATTTAAGTTTTAGGAGTGAGCCATCCCTTTAAAATTTAAACATTAATAAAATATTTTGCGTACTCAACACAAGATGTGAACTGTGAAGTGCACTTTAAGATACAGTGTATGCATATCACCTTCACAAAGGTATTCATAAAATGAACCTATCTTCTGAAGGTAGTCCTTGGCATAGGCGGAGAGTGTGCAGCGAGGGGTTAAAATTTCACACTTCATTTCTTTTTTTTTGGTCTCCTTTCCAAGAAGGAGAACTGGCTTGTATCCAATGGCATGGAGTTTCTCAAGCTGCAATGACAACATTGTATGTTTGCTGTTTAAAGTAATAGAAAAACAACAGATTATTAATTATTAAGAGAATATAACATTATTGATGACAGCATCCAGGTTATTTTTAACCTAATGGTGAGTTTAGCTTTTGTATAACAAAGTATGTGCAAACAGGAAAGGCTCGTACAGTAGCAGCAAAAACCAACTCTAAAACAGCATAAAGATGAATCTGACACCATGAGGGTACAATATAACTTTTTGTAACATTAGTAGTTCGGGTTTTGCACCTACGTTGATAAGATTATGTAACCATGGACAATGACAATATAAAGATTTATTAAAAATAAAAGCAAAACCTTAGTGATTACATGACCAAATGGGTGAATGCTGCACATATTTACAGTTGACGCATGCACATTGTAAAGTGCTGTGAGTAGTACAGTATGAATGCAGTTCATTTGTTATTTCTCATCCACTCAATAATAAAATGTTTGATTATTATATTGCACCTGTAATTCTATCATAATGCATGCCTGTATTTGTTATGAACTCAAGAATTCCTGAGTATCAATTATATTTACTGTGTTCAAATTTTGCTCTGGTAGATAATTTAGGTCTGTGATGTGTTACGGTGAAGATGGGATTATTTAAGGGTATTACCACAACAACAAAAAAAACTACAAATCACAATTACATCTGCCTTCAAAGTTGATAGTTAAATTTTACTTTTAAATTAGTTCTGATGACACAGGGAGGACAAAAGTATCATTGAAAAAAATTATTCAACTTTATCTATATTGGCAAAAAATAATGCCTTTCTGACCTTGCGCTAGCATGCTCACTTAATAACAAATGGTACCACTGAATGTACTTCCTAAATGATCTGGACAGTTTAATGTCATGTATGAAATTGTACATACCATGATATTGGCTTCATCCTTGATGGATGCGATGTTGTGGTTTTTCTTGTGCCCAACCACCCATTCCTCTCGCTTCTCATTTAACCTCTGAAGCTTCTTCTTGAGGTGCTGCTTCAATGGCTGCTCCTTTTTAAATGTGTACAGATTTTTTTTGAACAAAATAAAATGCCCTGACAAAAGGGGCAGATCTTTTTTGTAGAGCCCCCTGGCATTATACAGTCAGATACAGACAGACAGACAGACAGACAGACAGACAAAGATGAATAAGACAGACAAGTGACAAAGACAGACAGAGAGAAAAGAACAAGCAACAGATAAAGACTGAGATAGATAGATATAGATTAGAGAGATGGACATAAATATAGATATTGAGAACAGAGAGGATGTGAGATATAGAAAATAAAAGAGATAGATGTTGGCTCTTAAAAGTGCCTTTGTGTTTTTAGAATCAGGAGTGGCTAGGTTCGGACAGGTGGTGTGTTTAACAGGATCTGCAGGAAGAACAGAAAATGTTAATTATGTAACTTAGTGTTATGTTGATATACGATTTAAAAAGTGTACAATAATAGTGAGTGATTCCCATTTTCTTATAAATACATATTCACGTTGTTCCTATTTCCTGTGCGACTGTTAAAAGGCGTGTAACGTGTGCCTGGGGTTCGTCATCCCAGATTTAAAGGCAGCGTTATTATGTGCAGATAAAGTGATAATATTGTTATTACTGACACATTACAGTGACGTTATGGGTGAACCACGATGATCGAGAGAAAATTACATCATCTAGATAACTAGAGTTAGCTTATGTTGAAGTTGGCTAGCCATTTAGCAAGCCTAATTTCACTTTTTTTTCTCGGATATTGAGGAAACCTTTACTTCGTCTGGCTTTAATTCGTTGCCCTACCCTGTACACCATGTGAATCATACATTTTCATCAAAAGAAGTCATCAATTTTTATAGCATTTAAGCAAAACGTGATCGTTACGTATGACTGTTATGAGCCTCGCAACTTACCTGGAAAGTGGTTTGAGCGCGGACTGGCTCCGTCTCCATAGCAACGGAAGTTGATGATAATGGGTAATGCTGGAAACAAATAAAACTGATGGCCATAACATAATATTGTTGAATTATCAAGCACACTTTCGCGTTTGTGTTGAAAAAAGATGAGGGTATAATTAAAAGACAATCGGCGGAGGGTCCTCAGTTTTATCTGTCGTCTTCATCACCATAGTAACGGTCGATAAGGCTCGTGGGAAATGTAGTTACTGTTAGATTTGACCATAGGATTTGACACACCAAACCGATGGAAAACCGGTATTTCTCCAAAAAGAAAGGGCAACATTTAGCCGTAACTCAACTCTGCACATTCCCGTTCAGGAAGAATATATTTACTATAGGCTATTTATTATATATTTAGGGTACTTATAGCACGGACGATTGTTTACAATATTTGAGTATCCTACCGATTATACCGCAAAATAATTAACAAGTGAGGAAAAAACAATAGCCTAAATTGTTTGGAAAAATATGAAAAATACGAAAAATATGTCCCATTGAAATACATGGGATTGAAAGTCGTGTTGAGTGACACGAAAAAAAAGAAGGAAATTCGTGCCCATGGACACGAATCATCATTTGATTCATGTTGCGTACCGAATATAAAGCAATAAAAACAAGGATTCAAATCTTCTGATTAATTGTTGCTAGGGCCTATAGTGTAGGTTCCCCTTTAAGTTTGTAAAATTAATAAAAATTGAGGGGGAAAAAACAATACTGTGCTCTCTCAAAAAAAAAAAAAACGTGGTGCAGGCACGAAAAATATGTCCCATTGAAATACATGGGATTGAAAGTCGTGTTGAGTGACACGAAAAAAAGAAGGAAATTCGTGCCCATGGACACGAATCATCATTTGATTCATGTTGCGTAGCCTACCGAATATAAAGCAATAAAAACAAGGATTCAAATCTTCTGATTAATTGTTGCTAGGGCCTATAGTGTAGGTTACCCTTTAAGTTTGTAAAATTAATAAAAATTGAGGGGAAAAAACAATACTGTGCTCTCTCAAAAAAAAAACGTGGTGCAGGCACGAAAAATATGTCCCATTGAAATACATGGGATTGAAAGTCGTGTTGAGTGACACGAAAAAAAGAAGGAAATTCGTGCCCATGGACACGAATCATCATTTGATTCATGTTGCGTAGCCTACCGAATATAAAGCAATAAAAACAAGGATTCAAATCGTCTGATTAATTGTTGCTAGGGCCTAGTGTAGGCTACCCTTGAAGTTTGCAAAATTAATAAAAATTGTAGGGGGGAAAATACTGTGCTCTCGAAAAAAACGTGGTGCAGGCACGAAAAATATGTCCCATTGAAATACGTTGGCTTGAAAGTCGTGTTGAGTGACACGAAAAAAAGAAGGAAATTCGTGCCCATGGACACGAATCATCATTTGATGTTGCGTAGCCTACCGAATATAAAGCAAAAAACAAGGATTCAAATCTCCTGATTAAATGTTGGTAGTGTAGGCCAACCCATAAAGTTCACAAAATTGAGAAAAAACAATACTGTGCTCTCGAAAGAAAAACATGTCCCATATTCATTGAAATACATTGGATTGAAAGTCGTGCTGAGTGACACGATCAAAAGAAGAAAATTCGCGCTCATGGACACGAATCATCATTCATGTTGCGTAACTTAGCCTACCGAATATAAAGCAATAAAAACAAGGATTAAAATCTCCTGATTAAATGTTGGTAGTGTACCCTAAAGTTTGCAAAATGATTACGAATTGAGAAAAAACAATACGTGCCCTCGAAAGAAAAACGTGGTGCAGGCACGAAAAATAGGTCCCATTGAAATACATTGGATTGAAAGTCGTGCTGAGTGACACGAAAAAAAAGGGAAATTCGTGTCCATGAACACGAATCAATACATTAAATTTCGTGACTATGTCACGAACTGCCGTGAGACTGGGTTGGCTCTGCCGACACTGTCGGGGTTTTTTTTTTTTTAGGACTACTCGTTTATTCTCATACTTTAACTCTTTATCGTGTTTCAAATTATTATCTGTGTTTCTGACTAGTTTACATTTCCTAATTAGATTCCTAATTTCCTAAATAGACTTTGCTAATTGTTGTTTGAGTGCAGTAATCTGGTTGTACCATTATGCAGCGCAGTCTCATCCCAAGAAGTCATATATTGACGTCTTGGGACGTCTTTTGACCATACGTCAATATCCGCCTTTTTAGGGTACACTTAAACGTCGGTTAGATGACGTTATCGGATCCTACTCTACCCCAGACCTAAACCTACCCCGTCACCTAACTGACGTTAAAGGTAAAGCGTCAGTTGTATGACGTCCCAGAACCGACGTTTAAGGGTACCCTAAAAAGGCCAACATTATGAAGCTGCAGACTCTGAGCCTGCATCTACAGTCCCGCACCCAGAGTCCCGCATTCTCAGACCCCTCGTTTTTCGAGACAGCGCCTCCTGCTGTTCGAAAGATCGTATAACACCCGCACACAGAGTCTCGCGTTCTCAGACCCCTCGTATTATGGTCTTGTTTTATTTAAAGTTATCCAAATAAATATTTGCGTTCCCTGCTTAATGCATGTGCCAAAAAACTCATTGTGTTCTCTGAATAACAAATTACCCAGTAGTTATTTTTTGAACGTGTAATTGAAAGAAAATTACTGATGGAAGGGATACAATTACAGATTGAACTATCTTCTGAAAAATAGTATGTGATATTATATTGCTACAATGTTTTTTTTTTAATTCAAATTCCAAATTTTCTTTCAGTTCAACCTATAATGGTCTAATTAACATCATACCATCCTAACATTACAAAACCTGTTTTTTTATATTTTGAATGCGAAGCAAAACTCAAATAAGAATAGACAAAACACAAATAATAAACAATTATGTACTTTATTTAACAATCACCTAAACATCATCTTGCTATAAACAGGACAAAGCAAAGAAAAACGAAGAAAGAATTGTGTTAGTGACTTTGCTTTTCGTCTTCAATTGCATTAAAAAATAAACTCCTCATTTATAAGTCGCTTTGGATAAAAGCGTCTGCTAAATGAATAAATGTAAAATGTAATGTAAATGCATAAGGTAAAATAATTACTTTCTGGTAGGCGAATGTTCCTTCTTTTTTACTTCTTTTTGCAATCGCTCTGTCAAATTCCTCGACTTCACTAAAATCAAAGATGAATGCCATTGTCAAAAATATTGTGTAATAATAAATAATTTTTTTTTTTTTGCAAATGCAAATTAACACCTCCTCAGCCCCCTGCCAGGATAATGCCAGCATCTCACATAGGCCATGAATGATGGCCTGTCCATATAAATAAATTAATATAGCCTATAAAACATATATTGCAATAATATATATATTTTTTTTTTACAATGGCTTGTCTACAAAAAGTAGGTTACAAGGTTAAAGGCTAACGTTAGCTATCAAAATATTTTCGGGGAAAAAAGGGCGAAAAAACATACATTAACGGCTCAAATTTTATTACAAACTATCTTTACAAATATTAAATGGACTATATGTTGGTGTATCGATGAGCTATAAAGTTTGTTTAAAAAAGAAATCGAATGAGTATGATTCGCTAAATAAAATTGACGATAGGCTACTCACGTTTCGGCTTAAGTTCTTCACATGTTTATCCGATCCAATTTGATAGGGGCTGTCTCGAAAAACGAGGGGTCTGAGAATGCGGGACTCTGGGTGCGGGACTGTAGATGCAGCGGCTCCGAGTCTGCAGCTTCATACTAGGCCTACTCAAAAAGGCGGATATTGACGTATGGTCAAAAGACGTCCCAAGACGTCAATATATGACTTCTTGGGATGAGACTGTGTTACATTATGCGAATCGTAAATGATTTTGGGTCTATATGGCTCAGAGCAAAATTTACAATCTGTAGAATTAAATAACATCAGGCATGCATTACTGTAATTTTTAGATGATATACTGTGCCATATTGGGCCATTTAAATAAATATACGCCATTGTTTCAAAGCAGCTTTACAGAAAATGCATGTGTCTATATCATAGTTTAGCCGAATGTATTTCAGAAATATACATATACAAATTTTGGCTTTCCAATAAAAACAGTCTCTGAGAAACTCAGGGAAATCGTCCCCCACTCTTCATATTGTAATGTCTTCATAAAGACAAACAAAGGAGATTTTCATTGAAAGCTTAAATGCAGAACCACAGTAACATCAGGAACAGCTCTTATATTTTCTCATACACACTTCCGAAACTCTCATTAACCCTGTAAATGCTGATGCTGCAGAAAACAGCAAATCACAACTATTACAAACAGACTTCTGCACTACAGTATAGTGCTGTAAGACTGGAAGAACTGGTTGAGGAACTACCACTCCTCGAGTGGACAAAAGACTAGTAGATTATTAATTATGCTGGACACAGGTGAAACCCATAACTTTTACCCAGAAAGCAAATGATACAAATAACAAGCTTTTTATGACTTCATCAAACACTAGTAGAACTCAATGATAAATGACATGCGGCAGATCCAGATCTTTTTTTAAATTACTAAAACAAGTAATAGCCATTTATGCTTTTTTTCAGTTGCTTATAAACATTTTATAGCACTGTAAGCTCACGCTCGATCGGCCCAAAGTCCGGCATCTGATCAGCACGGAAGGTCTCTATGTGTTACTGTCTTTTCTCGCGGCAAAGTATTTTTGGTTAAATTCAATACATTTTCTATTAACTCGTTCTTTCATCTGACTCCATAAATGAAAAGGTTTTAATGATATCCGTGTATCATTAAATGTGAGCGAACGTTTGACTATTCGTTTTTAACTCTAATGAAAATAATGTCAAAGTCAGTTAGAATAATCAAATGTAACAATTTATTATGTCAGGTAAATGTATCATGCGAATTTTGTAATCAATGCAAAGATAATCAATACTTCAAATGCTCTGGAATAAAGAACCTGACATTAAGAAATACATGAAGCTAAGAGACTCGGCCGCTCTCAGCCTCACGGGCTGATCTGAGATACAGAAAATGCCCCGAGCTCATTGCTGCATTTCATTATATAGACAGACAATGGATATTTGCATTCGAGGTTACACCTTTTGAGAACAGGAGGGTTTAACCATCCCGCCCTCCTTTGTGTGCATGTTATCTCTAAAAACCTTATTACCTTTTGTTTTACTTATTTGGAAATTAAACATTTGTACCAGTCACACTGAGACATTTCAAATAATACCAAACATGTATTAAACTTGATGATAAATCATTTAGATTCTTTTGTGACTTTGGGTGATATCTGCAAGAGTGGAGAATGAGGGGGAGAAATGTAGATGAGGATGAGGGAGGTGAGACCTTTGTCTCGAAAGTCCACAGGGGGGAGTTAAATGTTCATTTTTAGCAAGGCATATTTTTTATCCATTAAATTGTGTCTTACACCCTTCAGTGGTAACACTTAACACAGTGGTAACACATACAATAATAAAGTGATTATAACGTAAAATAAAACTAAATAAAACTTTCATCTCCAATCAGTTCATCATAGTCCAACAAATCTAAATCAAGGCGTATATTGTTATCAATATGCCTCTTTGGGATGAAACCTGACTGAGTTTCATCTATTATTGTACCCAGAACCCGTTTAAGTCTTTTGGCCAGTAACAAAGCTAATATCTTATAACCACAGTTTAACAAACAGATTGGATGCCAGTTATCAATCAAAAGAATGTCTTTCTAATGTTTAGGTGTTAAAGTAAGTAATCCCTGTGATAAAGTAGATAAATGTCTCGGAAACAATACTCTCCAAGTCAAGTCAAGTCAAGTCCCCTTCATTTATAAAGCGCTTTTAACAATATGGACTGTTTCAAAGCAGCTTTACAGTGAAATTAGATTACAGTAACAGAGAGTGTTTTGGCTTTACAGCAGCTCTAGCGTAAAGTTATTGTCCAGATAAAGTTATGATTGATTCACTTTCGTCGCAACGATCATTAGTTATTAACTTAGGGGCCACTAACACAACACCGCTCTAACAGAAAACCTTTAATGCGAATTTTGTATCGCTTCCGATAAATGAATCGGAATTATCCCGACAACGTTTAATCATAAGAAAGGGAAGGTAAAGGGAAGGAGGCCTTCACAGGGAGAGACTAGACACTTCAGGACTGCTTTGTCGTCGTGTCCAGATGCAGGTCCTGCATCAGATCCGGATACGGCCTGGATCCGCGGTTTTGCGGTAAACCTAGGGATAAACAGAGAGACTAATATTAGCGTAGACGCCATCCTTCTTATGATGTACAAAGTACATCAGGATTTATGGGAAGTGTTCCCGGTTCCGGCTGATCTAAACTATGCAGCCTAACATTGAATTATAGAAATCTATAATGTGTTATGTGTATGCTAAGCCAAAGAGATGTGTTTTTAGTTTTTAAACTGACAGACTGTATCTGCTTCCCGGACCATGGTTAGGAAGATTGTTCCAAAGTTTTGGTGCTAAATAGGAAAAGGATCTACCGCCAGCAGTCGATTTTGATATTCTAGGTATTATCAACTGGCTGGAACTTTGAGATCGCAATAGACGTGAAGGACTATAATGCGTTAAGAGCTCGCTCAAGTACTGGGGAGCTAAACCATTTAGTGCTTTGTAAGTAATCAGCAATATTTTAAAATTTATACGATGTTTAATAGGCAGCCAATGCAGTGTTGACAGAACCGGGCTAATATGGTCATACTTCCTGGTTCTGGTAAGAACTCTAGCGGCTGCGTTTTGAACTAGCTGTAGTTTGTTTATTAAGCACCAACACTTCAAAAGAATCATATTTGAAACTAGACTTCTTAGTAATTTTTAAAATATTACTATAAATTACAGCAACACCTCCCCCTTTGCCTTTCGGACGAGGCTCATGTTTATAACAGTAATCTTGCGGAGTGGACTCATTTAAAGTAATGTAATCGTTTGGTTTTAGCCAGGTTTCTGTCAAACACAGCACATCTATGTTATAATCTGTAATCATATCATTAACGATAAGTGATTTTGAAGTAAGGGATCGAATATTCAGCAATCCGAGCCTTATCATTTGTTCATTTGTATTAAATCTGTTTTTTATTTGTTGAACATCAATTACATTTTTAACCTTGGATGGGTTTGGAAGTTTTTGGTATTTCTTATTTCGGGGAACAGACACAGTCTCTATGTGATGATATGTAGGTGAAAGAGTCTCTATGTGATGGGATTTATCTGACCTGACGCGAGACCGCTAGCAGACGGTCGGTTTAGCCAGTTTGTCTGCTTCCTGACCTGAGCCCCAGATTGTCATGTTTGAGCTCTAAGACTATGAGCCAAATTACTAGAGAGAAGAGCAGCACCATCCCAGGAGGGATGAAACTCCACATAAGTTTTAAGCAGGAAAGGTGATAACTCTAAAGCAAAACTTTTGTACAATTCGGCTGTCAGCCCATCTGTGCCCGGAGATTTATTGTTCTTAAAGAGCTTCAATAGACTCAATTATTTCATCAATGTATAAATCACGATCGCAGATGCTCTTATCTGCATCAGATAATGTCCTAACATCTTTCAAAGACTGGAAAAAAAGACAAAGCTGAGTCTTTCCAATACTTAGAGTTGTAAAGATTTGAGTAGAAGTTTGCACAAGATGTGCCGATTTCCTTAGGAACAGAAATAACCGTACCGTTTAAATTTAAAGAGTTAATAGTTAAATTTCTAAAATTATTCTTTTCCATCCTAAAGAAATATGCTGTACTTTGTTCTCCTTGCTCTAAGCACCTTCTTCTAGAGCGAATTAAAGCTCCCTCTGCCTTATTCATATACACTGAGTCTGAGTTTGCAGATCAATAAATTCTGCTGTTCAGCTTCTGACAAACCATCCTGCATTTTCCCAGAGAGAGTAATTATTTTGGAAATGACAGTCTCTTCTTCAAGTCTTTTACGTTTAGCTAGAAGGCTGCCAAAATGCCTAGCACACTTGCTAATTTCATGTTTAAGAAGTTCCCAATTGAGGGCATATTTATTTTCCTTTTGTGCTTTGATCCAGTAATATTCAATCAAAAATAAAATGTTTTTCCTTAATTGATCATGCTTAAGCAAAGAAGAGTTAAGCTTCCAATAAGAGGCTCTAGGTCTTGAAGAAGAGATAACTGAAGATAGAGGGGATTGGATAATAATTGCTTTATGATCAGTCATGGGTGAAAGGAGAATGCTAACAGAAACATTAAAATCCCTAACAGATTGTGAAACGTAGTCTCAAAGTAGTCTATTTGGGACTATCTAAAACAATTTCTGTTACTTCAAGTATAGGATTTAGTATTCGGAAATGTTTCCCTCCAAATATCAAATTTATCCATTAATTAATCTCTTTAATTTAGGATTAGCAGAGGCAGACTGTTTAGGTGGAAGTCTATCGAGATTATTATCAGGTACAATATTAAAGTCCCCACCAATGAAGGCATTTGGGTATGCATTAAGCCACAGCGGAATTCAATCAGTAGATCACTCTCATGAGAACTATTATACCCATATATATTAATTAGTATTACCACAGTATTGTTTAAACTTTAAACAAATGATCATAAGCAGATAATTTCCACTCGGGTCGCTAAAGTAGTGCAAAATGTCCCCAGCAAAAAGGTTTTTCAAAGTCAAAACTCCAGCTGAACGCTCCGAACCGTGAGCCATCCAATCATCATTGTTCAGAATCAGAAAGAGCTTTATTGCCAAGTGTGCTTGCACACACAAGGAATTTTCTTTGGTACTGAAGCTTCCAGTGCAGATATACAGATACAAATACAACAAGAAACAGTAATACAAATTATAAAATAAAATTATAAAAAATATGAAAATACTATAAAATATAAAATATAAGGCCACAGTTGGGTTTAGTCGGATTAAACATTTACAGATTATGAACATATTTACAGTATTTTGAATAGTATGAATAAATAAAAATATAAATATCACCTGAGTTTAGAAGATATTGCACTAAACAGTGGGAGTATTGCACTTACAGGCATATGCCTTGGGAGATATGTTAACTGTTCAGAAGGGAAATGGCCTGTGGGAAAAAACCGAGATGTTCTTGTGGCCAGTGATCTGAGTCTCCGTCTTGACGGTAACAGTTCAAACAGGTGGTGTCCAGGGTGAGTGGAGTCTGTGATGATTTTACCTGCTCTCTTCTTCACTCTTGAAGAGTACAGGTCCTGGAGGGTTGGCAGGGGGGAACCAATGATCCTCTCTGCAGTCCGGACTGTCCGCTGTAGTCTCCTGATGTCTGATTTGGTAGCTGAACCAAACCAGACAGTGATGGAAGTGCATAGGACAGACTCAATGATGGCTGAGTAGAACTGGATCAGCAGCTCCTGTGGCAGGTTGAACTTCCTCAGCTGGCGAAGAAAGTACAGTCTCTGCTGGGCCTTTTTCACAATGGAGTCAATGTGATTGTCCCACTTCAGGTCCTGAGAGATGATAGTGCCCAGGAACCTGAATGACTCCACTGCTTCCACAGTGCTGTTCATGATAGTGAGTGGAGGGAGTGCTGGGCTGTTCCTCCTGAAGTCCACGGTCATCTCCACTGTTTTGAGCGTTATAGGTTGTTATAACTGCACCAGACAGCCAGCTGTTCAACCTCCAGTCTGTATGCAGACTCGTCACCGTTTTGGATGAGACCGATGACAGTGGTGTCGTCGGCAAATTTCAGGAGCTTGACAGTGGGGTCTTTAGAAGTGCAGTCGTTAGTGTACAGGGAGAAGAGCAGTGGGGAGAGAACGCACCCTTGAGGGGCACCAGTGCTGGTGGTGAGAGTCCTGGATGTGTGTTTCCCCAGTCTCACAAGCTGCTGTCGATCCGTCAGGAAGCTGGAGATCCACTGACAGATCGAGGATGGCATGGAGAGCTGGGTCAGTTTGGCTGTGAGAAGATCAGGCATGATGGTATTGAAGGCCGAACTGAAGTCCACAAAGAGGATCCTTGCATAAGTCCCAGGTCTGTCGAGATGTTTCAGGATATAATGCAGTCCAATGTTGACTGCATCATCCACAGACCTGTTTGCTCTGTAAGCAAACTGAAAGGGATCCAGCAGGGGTCCAGTGATGTCCTTCAGGTGGGCCAACACCAGTCTTTCAAATGACTTCATGACCACGGACGTGAGAGCGACAGGTCTGTAGTCATTAAGTCCAGTGATTTTGTTTTTTTTGGGGACAGGAATGATAGTGGAGCGTTTGAAGCAGCAGGGAACTTCACATTGCTCCAATGATCTGTTGAAGATCTGCGTGAAGACCGGGGCCAGTTGGTCAGCGCAGGCTTTTAGACAAGCAGATGAGATGCCGTCTGGGCCTGAGGCTTTCCTAGTCTTCTGTTTTTTGAAGACTCGGCTCACGTCCTCCACACAGACCTTAAGCTCAGGTTGGATGGCAGGAGGAGGGAGAGGAGGGGGTGCAGAAGGTGATGGTGGATGTGTGAACTGCAGGTCAGAGCCGGTGAGTGGTGTGAGACTGGGCTTTTCAAACCTGCAGTAGAAGGAATTTAAATCATCAGCCAGGTGTGGATTGTCCGCAGATCGGGGGGATGGTGACTTGTAGTTGGTGATGTTCTTCAGGCCAGTCCAGACTGATGATGGGTCGTTGGCTGAAAACTGGTTTTTCAGCTTTTCAGAGTAGGCTCTTTTAGCAACTCTGATCTCTTTTGTCAGTCTGTTTCTGGCCTGGTTATACAAGATCGTATCCCCACTTCTGTAAGCATCCTCTTTGGCATGACGAAGGTGTTTGAGTTTCCCAGTAAACCATGGTTTATCATTAGTAAATGATAAGAATGTCCTGGTGGGAATGCATGTATCCTCACAGAAACTGATATATGATGTTACAGTATCTGTGAGCTCATCCAGATCGGTGGTAGCAGCTTCAAAAACAGTCCAATCAGTGCAATCGAAGCAGGCCTGTAGATCCTGCTCTGCTTCATTAGTCCATCTTTTTACAGTCCTTATTACAGGTTTAGCTGATTTCAGTTTCTGCCTGTAGGTCGGTATAAGATGAACCAAACAGTAATCAGATAGCCCCAAAGCTGCTCGTGGAACGGAGTGATACGCATTCTTTATTGTGGTGTAACAGTGGTCAAGTATATTACTGTCTCTGGTGGGACATGTAACGTGCTGTCTGTATTTTGGCTGTTCACAAGAGAGATTTGCTTTGTTAAAATCCCCAAGAATGATTAAAAGAGAGTCTGGGTACCTTTGTTCCGTTTCAGCTATTTGTTCAGCCAGCTGTTGTAGCACCGCGCTCACGCACGCGTCTGGAGGGATGTACACATTCACGAGAATGAAAGAGGATGTGTAAAAGAGGATGTTCCAATGTGTAAAAGCTCAGTCTCATACTGATGGCTACTGAGGTGGTTAAGCCCAGGAGCGCCCTGGCTGACATGCTGTACCATTGTTATTCTATTACCATACTGTATCGTTCTTAAGAGTCTCCAGACTTTGTTGTGTTGCTGATTATTCAGTTTATTTGATTGACCGTGCAGAGATAAATGTCCATTTATCCAGTTTCAACGGTAAACCATATCCCTATATACATACAATAGAATGTCAACAATACGTTTTCAGTGCCAATGCGCCACAGCGGTCAAAAACCCTTTGCCCTTCCAGGTAAAAACCCCTCCCTGTTGGCAGTTTGGATCCTTCCTTTATACCTTTGACCCCAGGTAATATTAGAGTGACACCCACTGTACAAACAAGGAACAACACCCAATATCAAAATGCACAAACACCATATTTGGCTCCTACACAAAAAGCAGTATCGCTGGCAATGGAGTGGGACTCCGATTTGGCATACAGAAACAAAGCCTTCCGTTTAGTAATGTCTCTTAGACCCCATGGCATTAAGAGAAATAGACAAAAATAACTATTTTAACAAAGAACAGCAAATAACAAAGCTTACTGATGTTGACAACCCAAGCTGCTGACGACAAGGCCAAGTCAGGTGCGCTTACAGCCATCAATCGTCCTGCTCCACAATGAATAGGTAGAGCTCAAAAAAGCTCACTAGGAATGAGATTAACAGTTTGAACAGGCTTACATAGGCCTTGTCCCAAATGGCACACTTCATATGCATTTTCGGTCTTGTGGACTTACAATGGCTGTCGCGTGCCTGTGTCCGTTAAGTCCGTGAGACCGTAGAGCAGGGGTCGGCAAATAACTTTGGCTGCTGGCCAATGTTTTTTTTTTAGCCAGTAGATGGTGGGCAAGCTACACGGAGTAGGCCTATGGATACAAATTAAACACTCTGAACTCTGTCTCAACTCCCATTTCAATGTTGTGAATAATACATTTCAGATCAAAAATAGACAAAATTAATTACTGGATTAGACAAATTTTAATTTTGATTTTTAATTTAACACCTTAGTAGGCATATATCAATGAAATCATTTTAAACAGATCAAGTACTATTGTGGTAACAGATTACAGCCATTTTAATAAAGGTATGAATAGCAATCATGCCTCATTCGTTTACAGTCTGACTTTTGAACTTTATTCATTTTTTTTATTATTATTATTTATTCGGGACACACACACACCTAAGGTTTAAAGAGGTCTGTGCGGGACCTTTTTTTCCCCGTCCCTCTCACAGTAAAAATTAATGAAATATAAATAACATAAATTAAAGGTGCTCAAAGCGATGTCGGGTGACGTCACTTCTTGTTGACGTTTAAAGTATTGTCAAACAAAACGGAGGCTAGCTAGACCCTCCTCCTCCTCATCCACACACTAACCCCCCAAACCCCACCCCCAAATTCTTCCTGTCCTTATTGGCTGGAACAGTTTGTTATGTTTCGTAGAGCGGGTTGCTAGAGTTTGTTTTTGTAGCCGTTTGTGGAGCCTGGGGTGTCTGCAGAGACCGCATCTTTTTACAGTGTGTTCAGGGGACAGGCAGCCAGCGGATAGTGAGTAGATGTTTGCTGTATGTGACAAAAAATGTTTTGGCCTAAAAAACGTGTGACATCGCTTAGAGCACCTTTAAATAGGACAAAGTCTATCACTCAAATATCTAAGTAACATAAACGAAAACCATATTACCCTACTAACAAATGAAGTAGGCTATTTTCTGCCAAACTATTTCAATCATCCTTGCAAAAAAAGAATGTTGTTGACTGACAATGGTTTCAGTACCAAACAGCTCCTTAGAGCTATAGGTGTACAGGTGGTCAGAATGAAGTGCGGATACACTGTCAAAAGGTGTCGGGAGTGGGCTATTGTCAGTCAGACCGCCCGCTCCGTCCAAAGTATAGGTACACCAGAGTTCCGACCGCTACCGTCTTTATACTTTAAAATTTAATTTAACGGGTCAGAAAATATTGCCGCCTGTTGCCGACCCCTGCTGTAGGGTCTCCCATTTGTCCTTTTAGGTCTCAGAAGGGTGCTCGCGAGCAATTCCCAATGCGGTGGACAGAGTCGATCTTATCTGGAAGAGTTTTGTTCTCCTCTATAAAGATGGCCGCACAAATGCGGATAGATTTGCTTTAGGCGAGAGTAGGCTACCTCTCCAAGTCAGCAATTCTTATTTCGCAGTGCGCCATCTTTTCTTTAGTATTTATTCTAGCTTCGACGTGGCCGACTTTCCCCTTAAAGTCATCATGAAACGGAAGTTGAGATTGTCCTTTTTTCCTTATTGTGACATATATCCGAGTGAAACGGCTTCTGAAATTAGAAACAAATGTAGGGCAGGGCTTGATTTTGTCCTTCGGGAATTGATTGGATCGTTGGAGGTTGGGCGTTGCTAACAAAATCGAGGCAGATTTGAATGCCAGTTTACAGTCAGTTGTGGAGGATTTCTCTCCACCGGACTCACCACCGTTACCCTCACATGAAGCATTTTTTAATTGAGGAACCCGACGATGAGAATAAGGACGAGCAGACAAGTTTTCCGGAAGGAATCACTCCATATTTATATGAACCTGCCGCGAACCAAGATGAGGCCGCTGATAGTCACGCCCTCTAGTAATAGATTTTGACCGGAAGAGAAGAGAAGTCGTTTCGAGGGGGAGGGATGGGTAATGTATTTGATTAAAGATTATAAGGGTATATGAATAAAAAAAATAATAATGAAGTGCACAAATAAATCATTTATAATAAACACTACAATATTACATATACAAAAACAAATGGTAAAATTTGATTTCATGACGACTTTAATATCATTCAACTCGCCACATACAAAGTCCACCGTCTTTTTTAGCCCTTCAATTTTAAAGCTACACTGTGTGATTTTTACCCCCATCTAGCGGTGAAAAGGTATATGACCATCCAGTGAATATTTGTTTCTGTTCTTCTTTATTTCGATTTTGTTTTAACTCCTACGGTGGCCAATGTAGTCCCAGATTAACATGGCTTCCAGTTCGACCTCGTCCACATTCGACACGGTGCCATCGAGTGTTAAAACGTGAAAGGCGGAGCTTGAATTAACGGCCTATGTCCCTCTTTGGCTAATGTACTTTCAAGATGGAGGGGCAGCGCGTATTAATGCGTACTCTAGCACACACACGCAAGGTCTCTCGCGCTCTCCTGTCGTTCGCGCGTGTAATTAATGCGTACTCTAGCACACACACACGCAAGGTCTCTCGCTCTCTCTCTCTCTCTGTCATGCGTGTATTCAACGAAACCTATCATATATAAAAATATATATAGATTAACGATGAAATACGGGACAAAACATGATTTTTTCATAATAAGTCGGGACACTACAATTAGAGTTGAAATACGGGACTGTCCCGGGAAAAACGGGACGTCTGGTCACCCTAAAGATATATCATCGTGCTCATCATGATCCGGCTAATTGGGTTCTTCGAACACTCCTGCCGGTTATGATTAGTATAGCTGGATTGAGTTATCTGAGATAGTTGCGCGTTCATGTGCTGGGTTAAAAGGGGATATGTATCGATAGTAGAAACATTGATCAGCAACGCTGCTGTAGGCTGTTCACCGTGGACAAAGAGCGCGCTCAGTTTTTCACCGCAGAAGAGCAAGAGTCATTGCAGGAAGGATATGCTGAATTTGAAAACTTAATTAAAACGCCAGGGAACACCTTAAAGTGTGCAAAAGCCAGGAGAGAGGGCTGGCAAAAATTAGCAGACAAATTAAGTTTGTAGTTAGATGTTTTTATCACTTATTACAGTATATATTTTTATATTTTATTAATTTCTAAATAATTAATAACTTTGTTCATTGTAATGTCAGAGTCACCACCCACTACTAGAACATGGGAACAAGTAAAAGTCAAGTACTAGAATATTCTACATGATGGTAATTTGTACTACTTGTTTACTGCCTGTTTATAAAAGCAACCAAGAAAAAGGCTGAGAAATAAAAAGAAAAGAAAAACAAACAGGTGGTGGTCCTGCACCCCCACATTATACCCAGGCAGAAGAGCTGGCCCTTGGGTTAAATGTGAACCCTGTAGAGGGCATCCCTGGGTTCAGCTCTTCCTCAGACACACAGCCAGAGGCCAGGAGCAGCAACACCTTCACTGCTGGTAAATGAGCTTTAAATGATCCTAGTACACTGTACAACAATTTGTTGCTGCATTAAATTAAGTAAGCCTATAATCCAAATGGCTGTCCAGTCATATCAGCTGTTAAACCTATAATGAATTGCTTTGACTTGTGAAAGTCTACATGTGTGACTGTGAAACTACATAGGCCTAGTTAATGTAAAAAAAAAAAAATGTAGCCATGAGTTATTGATCACATTTCCCCCAGTGTACTTCATTGTAATGCAATTGTGTTTTCCTCTTTTGTGCAGTTTTAAACAATACACCAACACTTTTATCTGTTCCCAAGCAAGTGTCTGAAGCATGTGCAGTAAATGGACTTTTTCTAACGTTACATCAAAAGGGAAGAAAGTACAACACTTTGTAATGCCCATTTCCCCCCAATGCACAGGACAGTGAATAAACCCTCTCAGGTATCTTTAAGTGCATAAATAACTTTACTTAATTTACACTTGAGTAGGTCCTACCTATTATTTCTGAATGCAATATGAGTTGCAGGAGTCCACATCTACAGAAGAGTCTGCACAAAGCAGTGATGCAGAGGTGGGCAGTGTTGTACTTTTCCTTTTATTTTTGATGCATAAGCCATGTGTTTGACAGGTTTACCCCTACCCCTAGAAAACAGAGTATTTTGAAAATACTTGACAAAAAGAAAAAAAAACTGGCACTAGAGATAGAGTTGCTTCATAGGAACTTCAGAGTAAGTGCTAATATATTATTTCACACAGAGTAGCCTACAATATATATTATTTGCAGGCAAAAGATGACTTGATCACTGGCTTTTCTTCACAAAGAACAATTAAAATAAAACTCAAAGAACTAAGCATATTTGTCTTGTCTTTTATTAAACATTAAAGAAATGTTTTATATTTTTTCTGATGGTGCAGTGTTGTGTAATATGGCCCATGCCATGTCACAGGCCCCTGCAGGTGCAACCCTCAGGCTTTTCAGATAGGCCTACTTTAGTTGGCCAAAGTTCACTTCATTGTGTGCCCTTGTCCTGGCTAGAGCTTGTAACTGGTCTGGGGTTTGGGTCAGGGAATGGGGTCATAAAACACCTGTCTCCAAGCAGGATCCTGCTGTAATCACCCGTTTAATGGAAAAATGCAGTTACGTTAGGATAAGCATAAGTGTAGCCTATGTATACAGTGAGCTTGATATTTATATTTTTTCCTTACCATTCAAATAATGTGCATAAATCTCTGAAAATGCTTGAGTCATGCACAGATCCTGGCCATATTTGTGATATGGAACATCACACACCATCTAAGAGATTTTAGTCAGTCAACTGCCTTTTTAAAATTTGATATAATATTACTAATCAGGATAAGAATCGCAATAGTAACTGCCTGTTATTAAAGCCCGACTCCGACGAGTCGAGCATTTATGCGTTTCTAACAAATTAATGATGTAAACCACATCCTCACGAGTCATGAGAAAAATGATATCTCTCAAAAAGTACACCATCGCGCTGCACTAAAAGACTTCCCGTATCAGCTCCGCTTATGAAGCCGTGATCTAATCCTGCTAACATGAAATAAGCGGCTCGCGAGCGAGCAGGTTCAAGCTAGCGCACTTGTTGCTCTAGCGACAGCAAGTCCAGGATGAGTAGTGATGTGACATTTGAACCGAGGCGTCGAAGCTTGTGTCGAGAAAAAATGGGCGTGCCAGATGAAGCCGCGATTCGAGGCTTGTGTTGTTAACGTGAAAATCACGTGACTAATGACAAACGAGGCCTCGGTTTGTGTGGATACGTCATCGGTTCGGTCTGGGGGTTCAAAAACTGTTCGAAACTCGCGCCACCTTGTGGGTGTTGTCAGGAGTAGTAGACGCAGTTGTAGTGTCAGAGAGTTAGAGAACTCTCATTGTCATTATTGTGTCATATGTGTTAAGGCTGTACATTATATCAGGTTAAAATAGTTATAGTAGCCTATATTGTTATTATTAATTATAGTAGCTATATTATAGTCTTGTTATATTAATTAGATAAGATTATTTGGATTGCTTTGGATTTTTGGATCTGGACTGGACTGCTTTTTGTTTTGGATTGCCCTTTTGGATTTGTTTGCTTTTTGCAACTCTTCCTTGTTCCTGGTAATGGAGCCAGCATGAGAGAAATTAAGATAATGAACTATTGGGAATAATTTAAAACTCATTCATGGAAAAAATATATTAAAGTGCAAGTCAGTAATTCTGATAGTGTTTAGGCCAGCAGAGAAGGCCTTGCTGGCCCTGACGGCCCACCACTGATATATATATATATAAATGTTTTATAAACAAAGTTCGGGAGGAGCACGTTCAAACAATCATTCCAATCAGCTTGTCATCAAACAATTACCATGTCTACCCCATCAGCACGAGAGGAAGCACATATATATTCACTCTGTCAACTCACCATCACTCAGCATCCCTCCACCACCCCGACTCCTCACTCTTGGCTTATTCTTTCACAGCCAGAAATACGGGGGGAGTACTCTGGGTTCGGGCCGAATACCTAACTCGGAGCCCTCTCCTCGGACAGCACGCCAAATACGCATTTATTCTATCTGACTTATTTGTAAGTGCGAACTCGTGAAATGTATATAAGTATCCAACCCCCAGGTGTGTTGACAACATTAAATCTGGCTTGGACACCCCTGATATATTGTGCCATTTGAAGAAATATGTAATTTTCTCTTTTCACAGTTCCTGCTCTAATCATGAAGGCAGCAGAACTTTTATGTGAATCGCTCTTCCGCTGGCTGGAGAACCGAGAGGAATGTGCAGATACGCTGTTGAAACTGAAGCAAGAGCTGAAAGATGTACCTCAGGGCAGCAACATCACTCAGGTGCTTAGAGCTTCAATATCTGTCTGCCCCACTTCCACATTGGTAAAGGCAGGTGTCTCCAGCATTGCCTTTAATAAAGCTACTGAATTAATGAAAGAAGATGAGAAGGTTGGGACGAGCATTCAGAAGCAACTGCGAGATCTGAAGGTGAGGTGTGGAGAAACACTGAAGGACAGGTGTGGAGAAACACTGAAGGACAGGTGTGGAGAAACACTGAAGGACAGGTGTGGAGAAACACAGAAGGACAGGTGTGGAGAAACACAGAAGGACGAGTGTGGAGAAACACAGAAGGACGAGTGTGGAGAAACACAGAAGGACAGGTGTGGAGAAACTCATGCTGATGAGCTGGACTGTGAGGTCGTCACTCGACTCATGTGGGCTCTGGCCGAAAAGAAAAAGACTCCCGTACCCCTAGACTTTCTCAGAGGATTCAACAGGGCCACGTTCTTTCGTCACATGACACCAGGTGGACTGGCTCCAGCCAAGGCCTCGATCTTTATTTGCAAAGCTCTGAGACTCGATCGTTCCTCTGGGATCACGGGTAGCCTGAAGGTATTGGCCAAAGAAATTATGAAGAACATCGGACATATTGGCACTAAACCTGCTGGTAAACGAAGATCAAAGGTAACGGCTTTGTTTTCTCAAGCATCCCATTTTAAGAGAATTGCAAAAAATTAACATTATGAAATATTCACTGCATTGCCCTGATATGTTAGACAGTGATTTTGTGATTGTGACTTTCTTTCTTTGTACAGGTTGCGATTGGTTTAGGAATCTCTATGCGCGACCTGATTGTGAACAGTGAAGAACTAATAAAGGGTAATCGGGTCACGAAGGACAGTCAGTCCTTACAGGATTCAGCCAGGAAAATACTGGACGGCCAACAAAAGCTAAAGCAACAGCTGGATGCAATGCAGTATGATATTGAACTTTATACAAATTTTGGTTTCTTCTTCAGAACCGGTGCCCAGTGAACCAATTCCTTGGAACCGTTAGTATGCCTGCTTAACGATTCCGCTCATTGCAAATGTGTCATGGCGTCACACACGCGCTGCGTTGTTTTGGTTCAGAACGCAGCAAACATGGCATCGAGACAGAAGCGCTCTAAAGTTTGGTTATATTTCACGCGAAAAGACGACAATATAGCCTATGAGGCGCCGTCTATGGCTTAAATCAAACTTCATTCACGCACACATATATGAAACACTTGTATAGGCTACACGTATACTAAGCAGACTGCTGAATGCTCAAACAAATACATATGAAATGCACAACGACACACCTAAAGTCGCTTACGCACATACACGCAAACTCTACACACACAAGATGCACGCAACCTTCCAGGCACATACTCATATATGAGTATGTATATATATGGGGCAGTCATGGCCTGATGGTTGGTGAGTTGGACTGGTGACCCAAAGGTTGCTGGTTCGATTCCAGTACAGGCAGGAAATGACTGAGGTGCCCTTGAGCAAGGCACCTAACCCCCAAGTGCTCCCCGGGCGCCTCACAGGCTGCCCGCTGCTCTGGGTGTGTGTTTCAACGTTTGCAGTGTGTGTGAACACTACTCACTAACAATTGGTTGTATTTTGTGAATAAAATATTAAATGTGTCCTGTATCGTAGCTACATGTATGACCTTTGCAGAAAAAAAAACCCGCGTGAAAATCGGTTCGGTCAGTGAGATATGATTAATTAAATGTGCTGACAGCTCATTACACCAGCTAAACAGATTACACTAAGCGGAGCGGGTGACCGGTTTAAGATGGCGGCCCCACGGCTCGTCCGCGCCAATAGGCAGTAACGGTCGATAGGGCGTCTATCTATATGATGTCTATGCATACTCATATGAGACGCGCGTGCGCACACACAAACTCTCCACGCACATACTCGTATGTGACGCGAGCACACACACACTCAAACTCGCGCACATACTCAATGAGAGTATGACGGCACCTCATAACAATACGGTCTCTTGCAACAGTTGTAAAATTTCCATTTCGTCAAAGGGGGGAACTACCTCCAATATGCAGAAACATTTGGCCACACCGCATGAACAGATTTTAGTCTCATGAAACTTAAACTGGAATGTCACTGTTTCTGTCACTGCGACTTCATGAACAGGTGAACACGCGCATGCACCCACAGATCACTTTTGAAGTAAAATTGAAAATTGAGGATGCAGTGCATGTAATGCATCAAGATATCGAATTGAACTGAATCGATGACATGATAATCGTAATCGAACCGAACCGTGAGACCAGTTCACACCCTACTCTGTGCTGTGTCAGCGAGTTAATAATTAACAAACAAATAAGTTAAGTTATAAGTTCAATAAGTTAATACAAACAAACAAATCCCTCACCCAATGAGAATCGATAAGGAATCGAATCGGTAAGCAATATCAATAATGGAATCGGAATCGTTAAATTCTTATCAATTTCCATCCCTATTGGTAACACTTTACGGTAACACTTTATTTTACAGTGCCCTTTGTTGTGAACTATTTTCTTCTAAAGTGTAGAAAAGTCAGAAGCGCAGACCAGGAGACGTTGAGGTATCTTTCAAGCAGAAGTTCTTTATTGCGTCTGTAGTCATCTCAATCTCGTCTGACTAAGGGAACTTTACATTGCAATTTTATACACATTTAGGGGGAGGGGTTACATCGAGGGGGGAGACACTCTGAAACAAAGCATGTAAATGAGGTATACAGGTTTAGAAGCTTTACTGGAAATTCCCCAGCCCTGATCTCATCAGCATAACAGTGTCCTGTATAGATGGTAATCCACTCAGCCTGATTGTATACCCATACCTTCACATTATCACAGTGACAAAGACAGAGCTGTTATCTTGAGCTTAATGGCCAGGCAGTGAATACAGACAAAAGTTAATGTCAGACACCTGAATTGCTTGACTTAAGTATCTCATCATTTATGCCTCAAATTGGAAAAACAGTGTGCAGAACTTTCTCAATATAAAATACTATTGTATTGGAATCTAAATTAAACATTTTAATAAATTTGTAACACTACACCTTGTTACATAAGTTGCATGTACTAACAGTAAATTATGCATCATTTCATGCAACTAACCCTCAATCCTACCCTAACTCTATATTAAGTACATGTAGTTGTTTAATATTACTCAATACTATAATATTGCACTGTAAAATGACACCTTAAAATAAAGTGTTACCAACTTTTACAATAATGTTTATTAGTTAATGTATTAATTAACATGAACTAACCATGAGCAATACATTTGTTACAGTAATTAATAATCTTTGTTAATGTTAGTTAATAAAAATCGTTCATTGTTTGTTCAAGTTAGTTCACGGTGCATTAACTAATGGCAACAAATGGCAACAAATTATTAGATCATGCTAACCAATGTAGTAAACTGATGATAACTAATGAACCTTATTGTAAAGTGTTACCCACATTTTTTATCTGTCTTGGCCAAAGCCACTATACCTTGTATTTGTCTGAGATTATAAATATTTGAAAAAAACTAATGAATTATGAAACAAGTCTGAGGTAATTGACTGACTGACTGAACAACTTTTCTCATTACAGGGAAATCATCCAAAAATTGTTCCAAATTAAGAACCTCATCATGAACTTGGGGGGATATTCTCTCAGCATGACTGAAAATGAACAGAGAATAATGGATTATATCATTGGAACATGTACAGACGACACAGTTCGCTCCTGGCTTCAGACAGAAACTCATCAGAATGAATTTGTGAATCATCTACGATTTTTTCAGGAGAGGTTGAGTCCCATTCCTGAGGATTTGAAAAAGCCTAGAGGAGATCACATAGACATTGTGTTTGTGGCTCATGGCGGTATTGTTGACCAGTTTATGCCAGCAGGAGGACTGGTGCCCACACCTAACATCACAGACACCATTCTCTACTCTCCGTGGAACTGTGCCATTGACTCCAACACTGCATTTGCAATTGCTCAGGGGAGCATTCAAGTGACAAACAGACAGTTTGTCAATATTGCTCACCGTGAGCCTGACCCTTTGCCAGATCGCTGGAACAGCATGCGAAGATCTCTCCACAACATCCCAGTGATCCTTCTATCCCCGCTAACCCGTGAAGAAAGAGCATGGAAGCTTTTTCAACAGTTATGGAAGAATAGAAGCTTGGAAAGAAAAGACCGTGTTATTATTCCATATGTTCTCCCAGAAGATGAGGTAAATGCATTCGGAGATATCCCCCTGTACATGTTCATATTAGCGACATCATATATACTCATGCTGTCTAATACAAAAGCTACTGTGCACCTGGCCGCTTGTTTGAGCCTTAAAGCAAGGCCAGTAGAGTGGCTAAGACAGTACGCCTACACAAGAGATGCAATGTATATGTCTGTGAATATAGATGATGGGGACATGAACACTGAGTTATTCACAGCCTTAAGCTCATTATTTGACTCAAACCGTAGATAAATCTCCTGAACGGCCTCTGGGTCAGTCCTGGTGTGTAGTGAACTCAGGGCTGGAGAGCGACCCGCAGCAGTTTAATGACCGAGACCAGCCCATTCTTGTATAAAAGAAGTGACAGTTCAGGTCTTTCTATCCCATCATATTAACTACTGACATGTTTCAAACGCAACATTAAGATAAATAAAAAATTGCATAACAAGTATTGTGCTATGCTAATTACAACTGTAACATTATGGGTCGGTTTGCATTTCAACAAACATGAAATATTTCAGCAAAAAAAAAAAAAACTTTTACTTTTCTTTATCCAATTCAATTAAACTCATGTTTATTTTTCATTTGCTTTCTGTGTAAACCGTATGGGTTTCACCTGTATCTGGCATACTTACTAATCTACTATTAATAATATGCACTAACTATATAATTATATTAATCATTTTAATTATCATACGTTTTTTAATCCATTAATTGTGTCTTAAGGCCCGTTCACAAAAATCGTTCTCAATATTAAAGAATATGAGAGTTCACACCACAACTGTATTAACGATATAGAAAAACAATATCATTGGAATCAGTTTCAGAACGATTTTATGGAGCTAATGAACGATAAAAACATTGGCAGCCAATCAGAATCATATATATTATACAATATATTTATATGAATCGTTCTTGGTGTGAACGGGCTCTTACACCCTTTGACCCTTACATGGCAACATTTAAACATTTATACACTTATTATAAATCATTTACAAATGTTAGTTAATTCATAGTTTATTAGTATCGTAAACACATTAACAGACTATATACAAATAGTGAGTTCTTCAATCGTTGTTACTGTAATTAACAAATTAATTTAATTAGCTCATATGTAAAGACTTAGGTCATGGTTTTTCATCCTTTGTTAAGAGCTTGTATCTGATGTATTTTAAACCATGTATTAAACGAGTTGTTAATATTTATCTGAACATTAACATTGAGTCATTAATTTATGGTAAATAAATGATCCTGTTTAAAGGGAATTGATGCAAATTTAAGGCTTGCTTATTGTCTATATGGAACACTTTTCATGGAATAATGTATAATAATGGATTAAAGCACATAATTATGTCCTCTTTTTATTCTTTTAATTACATTTGAAATCAATTTTAATCAATGTATTATTCTTTGTTTTTCTTATTTCTTATTACATTACATCCTTTTTATGTAAAGCATGCTGAATTACCATTGTGTATGAAGTGTGCTATATTAATAAACTTGTCTTGGCTTGACTTTTGTGTCACTTAAAGCAGAACTTGGTAACTTTTTTAACTTAATAAAGCTGTCTAGAAATCATTTGGATGGTTAAACAACCTGTTCTGGTGATATTGGTGACTTTCCCAGCTCCCCCCAGTGTTTCCAGGCGGAAAACCAACCTTGCAACATGGGGACTACTGTCCCGGCAAAATGAAAATGAAGCGAGATGAGAACGAGAACGAGCGAGAAACACGAACTGCTTTACTGGTTGATAACAGAATACAAAATGTACATGTCAATGTTCTATGATAATGTGTATGATGTATTACCCACCTCGGCAGACAGCTCCGCAAGTAAAGTTGGCCGGCTCCGATAATAACAAATGCACATGAGCAGCGGGAGAAAGGGGGGAAAAGGGGCCGCAAGTGAGTTTTTTTTTTTTACGATAGTGTTGTGAAATACACTGCCCACAGCTGTAGGGGGAGCTCGTGGGGAAAACATGCGACAACAAAAGTGAAAATCAGCAAAGAAGACTAGAAGTTGTCGAGTTCTGCTTTAATCTAAAGTGAGAAATATTTAGCCCTAATAAAACATTTATTATGGATCCATTACTTTAGATCATTTGACCTTTTGTGAGGATCAAAATACACACAAGTGATGCAGGTAAACATAACACACACACACACACACACACACACACACACACTCACTCACTCACTCACTCACTCACTCACTCACTCACTCACTCACTCACTCACTCACTCACTCACTCACTCACTCACTCACTCACTCACTCACTCACTCTCTCTCGCTCTCTCTCTCTCTCGCACGCACACGCGCACACACACACACACACACACACAGCATGCCTTCTCTTCATCATCTACACGCTTTCATCAGGTCACATTATCCGTCATCATGGCTTTAAGTTCCAACTTTATACACATTCTAGCTCTCCATGATCCTATTCCTGAACACACTCTCGACCTTCCATCATTACATGATTTCAAAACGTCTCGGTTACGTATGTAACCCTCGTTCCCTGAGTGAGGGAACGGAGACGTTCCGTCGGATGACGACGAATGGGGTTTCGCATAGAAAGCCTATCAACTTCGAGTATACAAAACGAGCCAATGGCAAGCAAATGCCATGGGTCTGCGGAATTTGCATGACGTAACTCCGCCCCACCTCGTGGGTATAAAAGGAGGAAGTCCTGCAGCAAGCAGATATGTTTCTTCGCTGAGGAGCCGAGACTGAACTCAGGCGATCCCCGCGGTATACAGCGGAAGTGGCAAGAAGACGGAACGTCTCCGTTCCCTCACTCAGGGAACGAGGGTTACATACGTAACCGAGATGTTCCCTTTCGTTCGTCACTCCGAGTTCCGTCGGATGACGACGAATGGGGTTACCAGTCTAATCACGCCACCTTCACAGCTGTCTTCCAGTGCCCTGCGTAAATCTGAGATCCCTGTCATACTGGACAAGTGGGACTCCTATTTAACACAGGAATACCAAGGTACACTGGGGAGCATATCCCAAGGTATAGAGGAGTATGCAGGATATACCCAGCCCAACGGGGGGGGGGGAATTTAGAATACACATATGACCCGAAGGATGCATATGGGGAATACACTGGGGTATCCAGCCGCAGGTGGAAAAGTTTTAAACCCCAGGGGGTGGCAAGGTGGCTTGCCAAGGGAAGACACATGCTCAGAGAGGCTTACAGTGGGAATACACATGTGGGGGTAGCTCCGTAGAGGGACCATGCACACGGGAGGCACCTAGCCGACGCACAGGTACAAAGACACTGGGTCGACGTCAGGAGTGCAGGAGGAACTCAGGGCTTTCGGAGAAGCTCACCTGAGGAAAATATCGCACGTATCCAGTCCGTGGAGTGGAATGGCAGGCAAGCGAAGACACCTGAGCGGGTCCTAATGCCGGCTGTTTGAAGCGAGCACACGAGAGGACACAGGCTCCACTCGGAGATTATAGAATCTGGCGAATGTGTTGGGTGTCGCCCAGCCTGCAGCTCTGCAGATGTCTGTTAGCGAGGCGCCATGCGCTAACGCCCAAAAGGATGCCACACTCCGGGTGGAGTGGGCCGTCACACCAAGGGGGCACGGTCGGCCTTGCTGCTGGTATGCCAAGCAATGGTGTCCACTATCCAGTGAGACAACCTCTGCTTGGAGAGAGCTCTTCCCTTCAGCTTCCCACCATAACAGACAAAGAGCTGGTCTGAGGTCCTGAAACACTGCGTCCTATCTACATAGGTGCGGAGAGCACGTACTGGACAGAGCAGTGCCAAGGCTGGGTCTGCCTCCTCCGGGGGCAGCGCTTGCAGGTTCACCACCTGGTCCCGAAAGGGAGTGGTGGGAACCTTGGGCACATATCCAGGCCGGGGTCTCAGGATCACGTGAGAGTAAGCCGGCCCGAATTCCAGGCACGCTTCGTCAACGGAGAATGCGTGCAGGTCCCCTACCCTCTTAATAGAGGCCAAAGCAACCAGGAGCACTGTCTTCATTGACAGGAGCTTGAGCTCCACTGTTTGCAAAGGCTCAAAGGGAGCATGTTGCAGGGCAGTTAGAACCACTGCGAGGTCCCAAGAGGGAACGAGAGGGCGGCGAGGAGGATGTAATCTCCTGGCTCCTCTCAGGAACCTGATGACCAGGTCGTGCTTTCCCACAGACTTACCTTCTATGAAATCATGGTGTGCGGCAATAGCGGCAACATAGACTTTCAGGGTGGAGGGAGACAGCCTTCGCTCCAACCCAACTTGAAGGAAGGAAAGCACGATGCTGATCGGGCATTTCCGGGGGTCTTCTCGGTGAGAAGAGCACCAGCTGACGAAGAGGTTCCACTTCAACGCATAGAGGTGTCTCGTGGACGACGCTCTAGCGGAAGTGATGGTAGCCACCACCGGAGGTGGTAGGGTACTCAAACCTACCTGGTCCCGTCCAGGAGCCAGACGTGGAGGCTCCAAAGATCGGGACGAGGGTGCCACAGGGTGCCCCGTCCCTGAGAAAGAAGGTCTTTCCTCAGAGGTATGGGTCAAGGAGGTGCTGTCGCGAGGAGTATGAGTTCGGAGAACCAGGTCCTGGTGGGCCAATAGGGCGCAACCAGAAGGACCTGCTCCTCGTCCTCCTTGACCTTGCGCAAGAAATGCGCAAGAAGGCTCACTGGGGGAAACGCATACTTGCGGCCCCGCGGCCAGCTGTGCGCCAGTGCATCCGTGCCGACCTCGGTCAGGGAATAATACAGGGCGCAGTGGGTCGAGTCGTGGGAGGCAAACAGATTTATCTGTGCGTCGCCGAACTGGTCCCAATCAGCTGAACCGTCTGGGGATGGAGTCGCCATTCGCCAGGGAGGGCTGAAACCGTGAGAGCTCGTAGGCTGCACAGTTCAGGGCTCCGGGAATGTAAATAGCATGAAGGGACCTCAGATGCTTCTGACTCCATAAGAGGAGGTGGCGAGCGAGTTGCGACATACGGCGCGAGCGTAGACCACCTTGATGGTTGATGTACGCTACTGTGGCGGTAATGTCTGATCAGACTAGTACGTGTTGACCCCTGAGCAGCGCTCGAAAGCGGTGCAGGGCAAGGCGTACGGTCAGCAACTCGAGGCAATGACATGCCATACTGCAACATTACATGCGAGTATCTCCGGGCTTCAGGAGCAAGCTTGCTCAACACCTAAGTGTGAAGAAATTCACTGAACCTTCAGGGGCATTTCTGCTCAACACCTGAGTGTGATAAATCTCACTGAATTTTTCAGGAGCATTTCTGCTCAACATGAGAGTGTGACAGCATGTCCATTGCACATGGCGCCCCAGCCCGTGGTGGCATCTGTTGAGACAACAATATGCCGGGAAGCTCGTTCTAGGGGCACTTGGGCCCGTAGAAGCTGAGGTTCGCCCACGGGTGAGTAGTGACGGCAGCCGGAGTAACTGGTACTCGAAGGTGCCGTGAGCCATGTCCACCTCGGGACTCGGTCGCGAAGCCAAAGCTGAAGCGGTCTCATATGAAGCAATCCGAGCGGCGTTGCCGCGGCTGCAGATGCCATATGCCCCAGGAGCCTCTGAAAAAGTTTCAGTGGAACCGCACTCTTGTCCTGGAACTGTCTCAGACAAGTCAGCAGTGACTGCACGCGCTCGCTCGTAAGCTGCGCGGACATGGCGACCGAGTCGATGTCCATACCGAGAAAAGAGATCCTCTGCACGGGGCAAAGTTTGCTCTTTCCCCAGTTGACCTGAAGGCCCAAGCGAGCTAGGTGCCGGAGCACAAGGTCCCTGTGTTCGCAAACCTGGTCTCGAGAGTGAGCTAGGATCAGCCAGTCGTCGAGATGGTTCAGGATGCGAACCCCGTGAACCCGAAGGGGAACAAGGGCTGCCTCGACGACCTTCGTGAAGACGCGAGGAGACAGGGCTAGCCCGAAAGGGAGAACCGCGTACTGGTATGCCCGCCCCTCGAAAGCAAACCGGAGGAACGGTCTGTGTCGAGGAAGAATGGAGACATGAAAGTAGGCGTCCTTCAGGTCGATCGCTGCAGACCAATCCTGGGGCCGCACGCATTCGAAAATGCGTTTGGCAGTGAGCATCTTGAACGGCATCCTGTGTAAGGAGCGATTCAGCACGTGCAAGTCCAGGATCGGTCGTAACCCACCGGTTTTCTTGGGGACAATGAAGTAAGGGCTATAGAAGCCGGACCTCATCTCGGCTGGAGGGACAGTCTCGATTGCACCCTTCGCCAGCAGGGCGGCAATCTCGGCTCTCATGATAGGGGCATAGCCACCGACCAGAGTGGAGCGGACTCCCCTGAAGTGGGGAGGAGACCGTGCGAACTGAATCGCATAGCCGAACCTGATGGTGCAGGCGACCCGGCGGACAGACGGGGAAGCTCTACCACAGGCGTCCCCCCGGAGGGGCAGCGAAGCGGAGTAACTGGCCCGGACGTGGGTGGCATAGCGGCCCGGTGTGGGGGCACAGTTAGGCTCCGCGCCCGGACAGAGGAGGCCAGGGAAGGACCAGCGTTCCACGGGGGCGTGCTCTGTCGGGGGTCTGGCGACAGAGGGGGACAGGGCTGAGGCGGTCCGTGGACGACCCGCCGTGTCAACCGCCTCTGGGACAGAGGGGGACGAGGAGAGCGTGGCTTGTGGGCGGCACTCTGTGTCGTCCGAGAACTCTGTATGCTCAGAGATGAGAAATCAGTTCTTGAGTGAGGATTCTTCCCCAGCCCTCCACCGGGGAAAGGAGTGGCCCTGCTACCAACTCCTGGAAGAACTGAGACTTATCTCTGAGCAGCCCATCTCAAAAGCGCCGCTTAACCTGGCATTTAGCGGGGGGGGCGGGGCTGGAGAGGGCTGTGGCACCTTCCCTACGGTCTTCCAGAGCCAGCCCATTTCTGGTGAACGGGGGGGTTGGAACCAAGGGAGGGCGCCTTTCGGCGGTGGGCAAACTGAGGGATCTGAGCGGACGGCGGGGCCGTCGGGCAGAATAACGTCAGTCTGCTCATGGGCGGTTGAAAGCTGTTGGGCAAAAGCAATCAACCGCACCGCCGAGGAGGCCGACCTGGGATATAGAGGTGTCGAGGCAGACGGATCTGCCGACATCCTGTACATCAGACCGGTCAGCCCCCAAAGGTAAGCATCACCCGACACCGAGAGCGTACGGCCACTTCGTCGCTCGGAGAGCAAGGTCAGTGGCGGCGCGCGGCTCATTGAAGAGCCTCGGGTCAGTCCCGCCCTCGTGCATGTCCGTGAGCATCTGGGTCACGTAGACCAGCAGAATGGTGACGGACGCAGTGAGGCGGCTGCCTGTCCTATGGCGCTATAGCATTTCGCCACAGATTAGTGTAGACGAAAAAACTACAGGCTTCGGACGGGTGCTTAGGATTGCGCCGGGAAGCACTCTGAGGACACAGTAGCATCGCAACAGAGCGTTCAACCGGGGGGACCCCAGTGTACCCATGGGCAGCTGCCAGAGAGGGGAGGAAAGGCGGGTGAGACCAACGAGCGGTCCCGAGAAGACCAGGGGGTCTACCAGGACTTCGAGATCTCATCATGCACGTCCGGGAGGAAAGATATTGGGGTTTGCCGTGGACGCGGGTCGGCGGCCTCACCCAAAATCAATCGTCCCAGGAAAGCATGGCCGCCTAGTGATGCTGCTGCAGACACAGCATCATCCTCTGTAGCTTCAAATGAGAACGCACGGGCCACCCGAGGGTAGACTCGTGGAATCATCAGTTCACTAGCGGGCACGTCATTGAAGAGGGGGGCTGGGGTCGTGGACTCTTTTACAGAGTCGGCGTCCTTGTTCCAGACCAACACCCTCAGGTCACCCTGGCCACCAGCCGAAAAGACGGGGGGTGGAAGAGGGGACTCTCCACTCTTGCGAGTTCACCGAGTCTCGACCTATATGACGCGATGATCACGTTCCCAGAGAGAACATGAGTCATCCACGAGCGCTGTTCAAGCATGATCAATAGCCCAACACACTAGACAGCGCTCGTGCCCATCAGAGTCCGATACCAGTCCGCTGCAACCTATTTTTAGAAATGCACGGGCGAACCGTCTTTAAAAAGACGTGCCGCGTGCGAGCTCTTTTGTGAGAGGAGAGAAAACTCTGCGATGTTGAAGCGGGCGGGGAGACACACACACACTGGCAGATCACTGCACAGAACAGCAGGCACTGTGAACTCGCCGCAGATCGCCGTCACACCAACACCGGAGAGAAAGGCTCGTCTCGTAGAGTGAAGTCAGAGATGACTGTGGAGTGAAGAAATACTCTTGGCTCCGAAGCGAAAACATATCTGCTTGCTGCAGGACTTCCTCCTTTTATACCCACGAGGTGGGGCGGAGTTACGTCATGCAAATTCCGCAGACCCATGGCATTTGCTTGCCATTGGCTCGTTTTGTATACTCGAAGTTGATAGGCTTTCTATGCGAAACCCCATTCGTCGTCATCCGACGGAACTCGGAGTGACGAACGAAAGGGAACCCACTTTAAACCATATCCTGTTTCTCTGATCCCTGACTTTATGATCAGATTCTTGTCATGTTTGTCTTTTCAGTTTAATCATGTTACCTATTCAGTTTATCTGTATCGTTACTTCGTCTATCGTCATGTTTATTGGTATCATATTTGTAAAGTGACCTTGAGTTTGTAGAAAGGCATTATGATGGGGTGTGTTACCGTAGTGGCGGCGCATGGCCAGACCAGCCGAATAGTAGTGGGAAGTTCGAATCATTTTACTGACTTGGATCTTTGAGTCTCGTTCAGCAAAATGAACAAATCTTTTTTCGAGTCATTTCGTTCATTTCAGCATAATATAATTTAAATGACATGTTAAATATCCCAGCACATCTAGTACTTACGAAAATGTTGATTACATTTGTAAAAAGAATAAAAATAAACTATAGGGTAATGCAGCCAAAGTGAAATTAAAAGAAACCGAAATGTTTTATTAATTGATTAGTTGTTGGGTCTTAAGTTCAGGCTTTTGCAGTCTGATTCTGTTAGTTAACCTCACCTCCTGATCCGAAACGTTCTTTCCTTTGCAACTACATATTTATCAGGTTAGTTCTCCTCTCGTGTCTCGAGACGTTGTCGACTCGTCAGTGTCTGACTCTGATCTGTGCCGTGTGTGAAACAGCAGGGCCGGAAAGAGAAATGATAAGTTCATCTTTCGAGTCTCGAGTTCGGGTTCGGCCAGGTCCAAGTCTTTCGTTCTTCCTGTCAGTCCCATAGAGGCTATGCTGTCAGTACCGGAAAGAGTAATGATTAGTTCATCTTTCGAGTCTTCGGGTTTGAGTCCTGTCTCGAACTCGAGACTCGAGAGAGATGAACTAATAATTTCTGTTTCCAGTACAGATTCAGAACCCATATGTTACGCAATGCATATGCGCGGTCAACACAAAATGAACGAATCACTCTCTGAGACAACTCGGGAGTCCCGAGTCATCGCGCTTCCAGTTTTGACACGATTCTCTCACTCACTAGTCCCAATGTGAAGGCTGCATCCTCCAAAGGCCGTATTCGAAGGCTGGTTGCATCATCGCAGGGCGACGAAGGCTACCCAGATTCAAAAGCGACGCCAAATGCACCCTTCGTTTCCCTGTGAAAGGAAGGATACATAAATGGATCCTTAGCAGCCACTGTAAAAAAAAATTTCGTAAAATAACGGTAAAAAGTCTGGAAGCAAAGTTGCCAACCACTTACCGTCAAATTACAGTAAAAAAACTTAAATAATTTTAAAGAGAAATGTTTACGGATATTTACCGTAAACATTTTCTGTATTTTTACAGTCAAACTGCTGTAGAAAGAAAAATAAATAATAATAATAATAATAATAATTCATTACATTTATATAAATCTCATAAAAAAAAGATTTGTCTGTTGAATGTTAAACGAATGCATAAATACTTAAAAATATTGCATAAATACCTTAAAATTACACAATTAAAACAAAGACTTCTGTTTTAATACAGTATTATTTGGTATATTTTTAGGATAATCCAATCCATCTACAAGAACTCCTTGTCAAAGTAAAGACCTTTCTATGTAAAACACACAGAAAATGTTGTATAATTACCTTCAGATACCGTAATATAAAGCCCAATACCAGTATATTGATTGATTTAAACTTTTATTTTATGTAATTATTCAATCTATTTACAGTAAATTCCTGTTAAATATTAATATTTATTGCTAATATTTATTGTATAATAACAGTTATTGCTTAATAAAAATATTATTTGACAGTTATTACAGACACATCTCCAATAAATTTACAAGCTTTTACCATTAATGTATGCAGGTTTACTTTATATAAACATTATTTGACAGTAATTACAAGCAACTTTCCAATATTTCTACATATTTGTACCATTTAAATAAGGGGTGTTTACTTTATATAAACATTATTTGACAATAATTACAGGCAACTCTCCAATATTTCTACATATTTGTACCTTTAATGTATGGGGCTTTACCTTATAAAAACATTTTTATTATGAACAACATACATCTACATACGTTTACCATTCATATATGGGGATTTACCTTATATAACCAATACTTGACAGTAATTACAAACACATCTCCAATAACTTTACATGCTTTTATCATTAATGTATAAGGGTTTACTTTATATAAACAATATATTATATTGGTTAAAGGCAACTATCCAATAAATCTATATAGTTTTACCATCAATGTATGAGGTATACTTTATATAAACATTGCTTTATACTAATTAAAATCAACTTTCCAATATATCAACATGACATTTACTCAATGTATGGGTTCACTTTATATAAACATTAATAGACAGTAATTACAAGCAACTGTCCAATATATGTACATACTTTTTCCATTAATGCATGGGGTTTACTTTAAAATGCACATAGGCTTGAAACACGGTCCAAGTCCTTCAGTCAAAAACAATAGAAGCCAAGTTCTCTTTCCAGTAGCAAACAAACTCATATAAAATCAGTAATATACAGATGTGAATGTGCATGCTAAAAAAGTTCATTTGGCAGATTAAAATTCACCCACGTCCTTTCAAAACTCCAACGATGGCTATGATCCTCTGTAGTGGCTCCCACCAGGCCTTGTCCTGAAAAATAGATAAGATGTATCATGCTTGTAAAAATCGCCAGAGCAGAGCCATTAGGTTGCCCCTTAACAATAATTGACCCTTCGCATGGGGCTTGATTGACAGGTAATCTGACCAATCATGCTTCGCCATCCGCCATTTTGTCCGACAAAGCAGTCAGGAGAGATAGTAGATTAAAGGGGGGGTGAAACACTCAGTTTCACTCAATCTTATGTTAATCTTGAGTACCTATAGAGTAGTATTGCATCCTTCATATCTCCAAAAAGTCTTTAGTTTTATTATATTTATAAAAGAAAGATAGGCTGTACCGAGTCTTTCCGGAAAAACCCGAGCGGGTGGAGGCGTGCCGTGTGGGCGGGAGCGCGCGAAGCTTTTGCGTGTGTTGTAAACAGACAGACTCGTGGTTTATGAGGACATGAATTATTTTTACAATAAACAAACTGACACCTACAGTGGCCAGCTAAACAAATGTATTTAAACACACACACACACACACACACACACACACACACACACACACACACACACACACACACACACACACACACACACACACACACACACACACACACACACACACACACACACACACACACACACACACACACAAAAAACACACTTTTTTGGTGCCATTTTTTTTATTGCAGCGCAGCCGAGCCCAGCGCTCTGATGGACATGTACTCTCGCACGCTCTAGGCTACAGCTGCGCGCGCGCGCGCGCCCTTCCGGTAGTGCCCTTAAGACCCGTATAAGGAAATTCCGGCCAGTCTGACGTCACGTAGGCCCGTATTCGAAAAAAACCTTTCCGAAACTTGTGACAAACCGGAAGGAGTATTTTTGGAACAGAAATACTCCATCAAACTTGCAACTTCATTTTTGAAACTTTGTCCATGTTTAGCATGGGAATCCAACTCTTTAACAGTGTAAAAAACTCACTATGCATGAAACAGCATTTCACCCCCCCTTTAACATGGGAGGATTTGAACTTGAAAAACGGAGTGTACTGAAGCCTTTCAGCGGTTAAAACAACATTCCTCATGTTCATTCATGTTTATTTGATGCTATAAGTGAACTAGAAGGAAGAGATGATCGGATCACGAGCAGCTTTAACTGATGCTCTACAGCGATCTGTCACGAGTCACGACACATTAAAGAGCCAAAAAACGGTATTTATTGTTTAAATTTCTTTAAAAAAATGACCAAATTTGAAAGTTGAGACTTTGTTTAATATGTTTAATATCAAAAGTAACCGAAAAGTAACCTGGTCTGTCCTGTCTGTCAGCGTGTTGTCAGTCTCCTCTCTGCTCCGTGATGTATTTTTCACTGCGTGAGAACATGAGAGCGGCGTAGCTTGTCGGACATAGCGACAGTAACTAAGGGGGGCGGGTCTTTGCGAAGGGTCAATTGCAGTTTGGAGCTTGAATGAAAATTGAACTGTATGCGTTGCGACGTTCGTCTGTTATAGGACAACTTAGTTTGAATAAACGAGCAGACACCGATTAGCTACTTGCTCTACGTTTATTTAAAATTAACAGCAACTCGACTTGAAGTGAATGTGCTTTCCATTAAATGAATCACACACAGTAAAAAAATCCTTAAAGGTGCAGTGTGTGACCTTTAGCGACATCTAGCGGTTCGGTTGCGAGTTTGCACTAAGGGCTCAGCCCACCGCTCACCCCTCCCTTTCGAAGAAGCTACGGTGGCTAAAACGGGAAAAACATCGTCGTCTGAGACAGTAGAGAATAGCCAGAGTAAACCAAGTTTCTGTACCACAGTCCATTATAAACAACATCATGGATAAAGTCTGCAAAGCCATAGTCAGGTGAGGATCAAGGGTCTTAATACATAATATAATAATAGTAATCAGCTGATTGTCTCACGTAAGCAGCACATTTCTCCCCACATAGCAAACCCATAATACAGCGAGGGAGAAGAACCACATGAAACTATGCAACTATATGTTTTTTCTAACAGGGTAGTAAAAGTTTAGCTGGCTAATATGAGCTGTTACTGTGGCTGAGCTGGTTAAGGGATACCTATTATGGCATTTAAAATGTTCCTAATGTTGTTCTGGGAGTCCCCAACAACAGTTTTACAAGCATGAAATGACAAAAAACACGTTTGTTGTCTTATAATATGCATTTATTTTTACCTGATTTGCTCACCGACTCCCATGTGAATCGTTTAGCGAGTCATTTTTCCAAACCCCGCCCTTGCGTGACGGTAATCTGCGGTGATATGTTAGCTACCATAGCCCAAAGGAGTGACACCGAGCCGACGGGGTCATTGGTTGTTGCGTTAAATCTTACCCAGATACAATAGTGCTATTTTCTGATTGGCTAACAACACCAGACGAACAACACCAGAGGAGACGCGCTTGATTCCTGCCGGTTCCACAGTGAGAGCGGCGCGGCCAGAGTTTTGGGCGCTGCGGCATATTAAATATAATTACAAATAGTTTTTCAGCGTGAGAAATACAATGTGTGGCGGGAGAGCGTGACAAAAGACCGAAATGAGTGACTGTCACGCTCAATGCGTGACACTTGAGAGCCCTGCACTTCACATATTTCAATACAGTTGACATTGAAGACCTAGAAGCTGCTGTGCGTACACAACACACAAAATAATTATTGAGCATGATACATAAAACATAAAAGCAACAATTAATATTAATAATACTTACAGGTTGTGATTCGGAGAAGGAAGCTGATCCAAATAAACTCGGTACTGAACTTTCCTTCAGTATCAGCCGGCTCGCAAATCCATACTTTATAGCATTTAGGTTTGTGAAGCAATCATCTTCAAAATGACGCGAACACAGAACAAGGTTCGGCTATACTTCTGTGGTATAGTTGTATATATGAACACAGAACAAGGTTGGGCTATACTTCTGTGGTATAGTTGTATATATGAACACAGCACAAGGTTCGGGCTATACTTCTGTGGTATAGTTGTATATATGAACACAGAACAAGGTTCGGGCTATAATACTTCTGTGGTATAGTTGTATATATGAACTGTAGCCACTTAGTCTTCAAATGCTCCTCACTGGGCAGATGAAAAAAGTTTGCTTTTGGGACGCACTTTAAAACACAGCGTCTCGTCGACATGATGTTAGTTTTCCCTGGCTCCGAACGCAATGAGTGGGCGTATCTTATTCAAATAACTTGACAAGTGACATCATAAATCTAGAGGAAAAGCATCGTTCGTCGAACGATTCATATCAGCGACTCAGAGTCGACTCTTACTTTTGAGAGACAATAACTTTGTATACGGTGAACTTTCATGTTTAAAACTTTGCAGGATGTTTTCGTTCACTTAGATCTATGTTACACACTACATGAAGGGCAATTTTCAAAAATCCATAATAGGTACCCTTTAATATGTTCCTAATATTGTTCTGGGAGTCCCCAACAACAGTTTTACGTGCATGCAATGACAAAAAAACACTTTTGTTGTCTTATAAAATGCATTTATTTTTACCTGATTTGCTCACCGACTCACTAATGATTCGTTTACCGACTCATTTTTCAAACCCCGCCTTTGCGTGACGCTAATCTGTGGTGATTGGTCAGATGACCCAGTCAGTTATTGTTTGCGTTAGCCCAAAGCTTAAACATATTGATGAAGCACTGCAGTACTACAATACGCTCTATTCTTTATGACAACTCCAATAACAACGACAAACATTTCACATATTTAAAAAAAATTACACTGGAGACCTAGAAGCTGTGCTGAGCGTAACTTACTCAACACACACACACACACACACACACACACACACACACACACACACACACACACACACACACACACACACACACACACACACACACACACACTTATTGAGCATGCTACAAAACCCATAAAAGCAACAATTATTAACAGTACTTACAGGTTGTGATTCGGAGGAGGAAGCTGATCCAAATAAACTCGGTACTGAACCTTCCTTCAGTATCAGCCGGCTCGCGAATCCACACTTGAAAGCATTTATGTTTGTAAAGCGATCGTCATTAAAATGACGCGAACACAGCACAAAGTTCGGGTACAGTTGTAAATATAAACTCTAGCAACTGATTCTTCACATGCTCGTCCCTGGGCAGTGAAAGAAAAGTTCGTTTTTGATTCGCACTTCAGAACAGCGTCTCGTCGACATGATGTTTTGAAGTTTCACTGGTGTCTGCGGCGAGCGCAATAAGTGGGCGTATCTTATTCAAATAACTTGTCAAGTTGACGTCATCTAGAGAAAAAGCATAGTTCGTCTATCGATTCATATCAGCGACTCAGAGTCGACTCTTACTTTTGAGAGACAATAACTTTGTATACGGTGAACTTTCATATTTAAAATTTTGCAGGATGTTTTCGTTCACTTAGATCTATGTTACACACTACATGAAAGGTAACTTTCAAAATTCCATAATAGGTGCACTTTAAAGTGTAAATTGCAGGTTATTTTTTTTATGAGATAATGCAATGTGCTTAAAGATAATAACCGCCCACCATTGTTTTGTATGTTTTTTATACCAAAATGCTGAATATAATATGAAAATTTGGTACTTTTTGCAGTGATTTTTAGCACTTCCGCTCCCTTCTGCTAAGCTGGGCGTGACGTCATAACAGGTACTCCAAGCGGCAAGCGTCTAACGCAAGCTTTCTTTTTAGATTCAGCAGCAGTAATGAATGAAATAACTCAATTGTAAACATACTCGTGTGTGCTGGCTTCATGAGGACCGTGATCCTGCCTGAAATGAGGGCGTTTTAGGACCGTCTTTGCTCCAGACTGAGCTCCAGGGGTGGCGGGCGAATCTGACTTTGGCCGAGGACGGGCAGCCCTCCCTGGGAGGTCTGAGAGCATGGAGCTTCGAACCCACCGCAACTTTTTGAACTTTGTCATTTGTGAAAGCTTGACTCCAGAGTAAAGCCCACCATGGGCATTTGAGCTTGATTCGTGCCCAGGAAGGCTGCTTCTCCACCTCCTCCACAGAAGCCCGAAGGGTAAGCTTTTCGCAAAACAAACGGGCATGCGTCATAACCATAGACAGTAAAAAAATACTAGGATGCTGCGTGAGGCACGTCAGATTTGCCGGTCGCGGGTCGAGCTGCTCCACTAAACTCCAAAACGCGTTCACCTCACGGCAGCACACCTCCACTGCTGATTCCATTGGGTGGCATAGTCCACACAAACACCTGTTTCTGTTTCTTTCTGACAATGAGCATCGCAAATTAGTAGCGTTTTAGCACAGGCAATATATCTCGTTCTGTCAGCAGATGCCAGCAAAAGCGCCATTGTGTCTGTGCATCTCTACAGCTCTGATTAGGACTAACGTTACTAACACCATGTAAGTAAATAATGTCTTCAGTCGTGGTCCTCCTTGCTATTCATGACGGCAAGATTTTGAAAAGACTTTGGCTTGTTCCCTAATGTTATCCGGGTAAGCTCCAGGCTAACCTAGGCTAGCTCTAGCTACTCACCAGGACACCTGACCAACCCTCTACTCATTTTCCACACACCAAGCATTAATTACTCTTTGAGGGCCACGATTTCTGGCAATTTCCTCCCCTCTCTCACGCCTGACTAGTTCAAAATTATAAGGCAGTGGTCCATCAAAGATTTGATGGTTTTCCACCTCCCCGTTCTCCATAGTCAAGACACAAACTAGTGGTAATCTAGCAGAGTATGGGTTGCGACTCCCTGGTATGACGTCATCACAGTTACTGTAAAAAACACGCTACCTTTGAAAAAACCCCAATAAATGTTATTTTAACGCATTTTAAGACAGAAATGTTTAAATATATACATATTGAGCACTTTATTTACACATTAATTGATTGTGGTGGTTAACCTGCAATTTACACTTTAAGTTCAGTAATTTCACTTAAATGACAATTCATAGGTGATTTTCATTGCCATTTAAGTGAAATTTATGAACATAAATATACAAGCTTGATAAAAATGATCATTCTAGAAGAAAATTTCAGATTATTCAAAAATCATTCTCGGTATTAAAGAATATGAGAGATCACACCGTAACGATATAGAGAAACAATATTGTTGGAATCACTTTCTGAACGATTTTATCATCTGATGAACGATAAAAACATTGGCAGCCAATCAGAATCCATCGTCCTGTGACGAGCTTGAGCATTTAAAGAGACAGGCACGCTTATAATAAACAGAACGATATCGCCTGCTGGTGTAGACGCTGATATAGTTAGGGGCCAAGCACCGAAGGTGCGGAGGCACCTATCTGTTCCCGTTCTTATTATTATTCCTCTTCTTCCGCTCTTGGAGTCTATGGCAGCCCATAGAACCGATTGCGGGAAAGCTGTTTTGGTTTGACATTCTAATAGAGGATAGTCCCAACTTTAAGTACACAAATTTTGGTGTCTCTAACTCATTCCCTCTAGCGCCACCACCTGTCCAAAGTTTCACTCATATTTATGCTAATAACTTTTGAACCGTAAGGCCTATCAACAAAATTCTTTTTTCCTCTGATTCCTGAGCTCATGACAATTCGATTGCACAATATGACGTCATTTTCCGTCATAAAAATATGTCCGCCATTTTGAATTTTACAAAAAACATACTTTTGCGAACTCGTCCTAGACGGTTTGTCCGATTTTCACCAAAATTGCACCAGATCATCTCCAGGCGGTCATTTCACCTAGTGGTAAAATGTATTTTTCAAATGCTTATAACTCTGGCTGTGGTTGATGTATTTTCACGGGAGTCATCTCGTTGGGATCCTGAATCCTTGCCGAGTCCAAAGATACCAAATATGCTTATGCTTAGGTTTTCCTTACGGTTAGTGTAGCGTTGTGATTTAGCGCTTAAAAAACATTAGCCGATATTTTCGAAACCGCTAGTCCGATCGGGACGAAACCACCGTCAGAAATTTGGAAACATAGGTCGATAGCTGTATGCTAATGCCCAAATGCCCAAATATTGATAGTAAGGGGTCGTACAATTCAATCAAAGTCACGTGTCAGTCATTGTTTACGTGTTTTTTTAACATAAATGTCTATAACTCCGAAGTGAATTGAGATTTTTTCACCAAAATTGACAGGCATATGTATGGGCTCAGTTTGAGGACACGTAAAAAAAATTGTGGGATTTTGCGTTTTGGTGGCGCTATAATAGAACAAAATATGAAATTCCCATTGACTTTAATACAATTTTGTGATGTAAAATGCTATACTTAATGAATGCATTGCTGTAACATTACGAAACTCAAAATGTGCCATCGGCACCATGCCCTGAAGGTACTCAAAAAGATTTCTAGACAGCGCCACCTTTTGGTCAAATGTTTTAATAAAATTTCCAAAAATGCTAATAACATTTAAATAAGTTTGCCTATTGTAATGACACTAGCCTTAATAGATTCCTTGGTTCACTACGAGAACATAGATACCAATTTTGCCGTATTTGGCTGAACTTCCTGTCCGCCATCTTGATTTTCATTCAATACCTACTTTTTCGAACTCCTCCTAGACCGTTTGTCCGATTTTCACCAAAATCGAACCGTATCATCTCCAGACAGTGCCGACCAAAAGTTATGGATTTCGTGTCTATAGATGAAACCGTTTTCGTATAGCGCAGCAGCAAAGTTGAGGCATGATGCTAAAAGCACTATTCAGGCTTTATCTCTGCAATGCCTTGACATATTGACACCAAACTTTATATGTGTCATTGTCCCTTCACTCTGATCACATCAGTTTTGTAACTGCGCCACCTATTGCTCGAAAGTGATAAACCATTAAATCATCTCAAAAGTTACTGTATATATGATTTTTTAGCCGTTTATCCAAAGTTCTCTTAAAATGTCTTTAATTGCTCCTTGCTGCAGTTGGTCTCACACTCCCACCCATGATGGCATCTGTTGCCGCTTCTTGCGCTTGGCCCCGGTAATGGCTGCTTGCAGCTATATTTATTATTCTTTATTCTTCCGACTGGGCGTCTATGGCAGCCCATAGAACCGTTTGCGGGAAAGTTGTTTTGGTTAGACATTCTGATAGAGGACAGTCCCAACATTAAGTACACCAATTTTGGTGTCTCTAACTCATTCCCTCTAGCGCCACCACCTGTCCAAAGTTTCACTCACATTTATGCTAATAACTTTTGAACCGTAAGGCCTATCAACAAAATTCCTTTTTCATCTGATTCCTGAGCTCATGATGATTCGATTGCATTCGATTCGACGTCATTTGGAGTTTTAAGGGATGAAATGGCCAGTTGGTGGGTCATGTGACTGAGAGTACGCTGTGCGCGAAATGGCTGCCGCTTCTCATCGCAAACCGTTGTTTTGTTTTGTTCTGTTTTGTTATTGTTAATCTTTTGTATATTTAAATCTTTGTTTGTCACGTTTTCTCTATTAACATCATATTGCCTCTGGGTGACACTGGCAAGCGGACACTGGAACGGAGAATCTGGACTTGTTTGCTTCGTTTCATCCTCAACTCCTCAACTCTGCTGAACGGAGAATCTGGATTTTTACTTTTTTCTCCGGGTCACGAAATTTGGATATTCACTAGGGATATACTTGGGATCCTGCTGTTGGCTTCGGATGTGCTTTCTTGCGACATAAAATCTTATTGGAACAGTGTTGGATGTTCGAAGCACCTTTTTGCATGGATGTTACATTTTCCGAAGTCCCTGACAATCTCTGGACAATTTGGACGATCTCTGCTAATCTCTGCTCAGCCTCTCACTTTATGAAATCCCCGCGAGCCCTCTGTCCACTGTTTCGGCTTTACCATTCTGCACTCTTGGTGGGTAAGTTTCCCCTTATTCATTGCGTAGTGTTTTATTGTGGTTCTGCCCTCTTTGGTCTGGCTAACGTGTTGGCCTCGCATCACTCTCCCTGCGAGCCCTCTGCCGCTGCATATCTGTGAATCCCATAACATTTAATGCAGCAGGTAGGCAGGTTTTAACTTGTTTGGCGAGCTGCTTGGTTTAGTTTTGTGGATTCACTCAATATCAGTCTGGTTCTGGCTAACGTAGTGTTGTAGTAACGTGGGTGGCCATTTGGTTTTCTGTGAGTGCTGTCTTAAATTGCAAAGAGATGTACTTTTCCATTTATAAAACTCCGGCACTGAGACTGCTGGCCCTGGGCTTTGCTGGCCTTGTTCTGCTTCTCATTCACGGAATGGAGTTAAACTATACTTCATTGCAACTGCACAGCCTCAATAGTCTAAACCGTCTGGAATCCTCCACGTTTGACTTATGCACTACTCTCGGAATTGCACGTCGTACACGTTATATCCATCGGTCTGCTAAACGTAGATGGCTTTATAACCATGACCCCTCTCTCTCAATACCTGTGATATTGTCGCCGAGATCGGGGCGTTACCATGGTAACGATGTGACTCTTCGCCGTGCGAGGACTCTCATACCCCTAACCAAGGATGTGACCTACTCGTCGCATGTTCCCCATCGATACAACTGTGCACTTTTTAACACTCGTTCTCTGACTGGCAAGGGTACACTGCTGAATGAAGTTACATCCGAGAGAGACCTGGATTTACTCTTTCTGACTGAAACCTGGCAAACACCTGACGATTTCATTGAACTGAACCTTTTAACCCCTGCTGGATATAGTTATTTCACAAAACCTCGACTTAGTGGTAGAGGTGGTGGTCTGGCAGTGATATTTAAGAACAACTACAAAGTGACTAAATATGACATTCTCGATGTTGCAAGTTTTGAATGTCTCTCACTTCAACTTGCTGGACCCGCTCCGCTTCTGATTCTATTGATTTACAGACCCCCTAGAAACAACCCAAACTTCTGTTCTGATCTGACTGAACTTCTCACTCTCGCTTTTGCCCGGCATGATAGAATAATGATGCTTGGTGATTTTAACATACATGTTGATTCTGATTGTACTGCTGCAAAAGACTTTTTGTCTGTTCTGGATTATTTTGAAGTATCTCAGCATATCAATTTCCCAACACATTCCCACTCTCATACTCTCGATCTGCTCTGTACGGTTGGTGTTGACAATGTGCATGCCCAGGGTCACAATCTGGGTATCTCTGATCACAAACTAATACTTTTTGACTTCTCACTACCCATTGTAAAACCTATAACTAACACTATTATTTCCTACCGAAATCTGAAAACCATAACTGTCGAAAATTTCTCCACTGCCATTGCTGATTCTGCTCTTCTTTCCTCACTCAATCTGCTGTGTCCTGATGAGATAGTTTCTACCTACGATAAGTCACTTGGTGATGTATTGGATAAGCTTGCTCCTTTAATAACTAGAGCTGTTCCGTCTACTCACTCCTCTCCTTGGTTCACCCCTGAGCTCAGAGTTCTGAAAACTCAATGTAGGCGTCTTGAAAGACTCCACAACAAAACCTCCCTTCTCGTTCATGCCATAGCCTTTTCTGAATCGGTAGTGAAATACAAAGAAGCGCTTAACATCGCACGCTCCAACTATCTCTCTACTGTTATTAACAAAGCTAAATCCAAACCCAAAACTCTTTTTACAGAAATAAATAAACTGGTCAAACCGTCCACTGTAGCTCTCACTGGTTCTGCTGATCTTTGTGAAGACTTTCAGTCTTTCTTCCTTCAAAAAATTGACAACATCTATCAGTCTTTTTCCTCTACTGCCACTACCCCTTCAACTCCATATTTGATTGGTTCTCCGCTAGACACTTTTTCACTCACAAATACATCTGTGGTTGCAAATATGATTAACAAATCAAACTCAAGTTCCTGTACACTTGATCCTATTCCAACATACCTGTTAAAAACTCATTCCTCCTTACTCATTCAACCTATTACCCACCTTATTAACAGGTCTCTTGCCACTGCCACTGTTCTGCTTAATCTGAAAGTAGCAGCCATTATCCCAATCCTCAAGAAGCCTGGTCTCGACAACGCCACTCACAGTAATTATAGACCAATATCAAATCTCGCTTTCGTTGGCAAGCTACTTGAGAAGGTAGTTGTGGCGCAGCTGCAGTCACACTTAGAGAGACATAATCTCTTTGAACCCCTTCAATCCGGTTTCCGTACACATCACAGTACAGAAACAGCACTCCTAAAAGTATTAAATGATCTCCTTCTGGCTTCCGATTCGGGCGCACATAGTATCCTGGTTCTCCTTGACCTCAGTGCAGCATTTGACACTGTGTGCCACTCTACACTTATCTCACGACTGTCTGAAATAGGCATCACGGGTGCGGCACTTCAGTGGTTGACCTCATATCTATGCGATAGACAACAATTTGTTAAGATAGGCAACAATCGCTCACGGTCAGTTTGTGTTTCCCATGGTGTGCCCCAAGGCTCTGTACTTGGCCCGCTTCTATTTCTAATATACTTACTACCGTTAGGCCAGATCATCAGACAGCATGGTCTCAATTTTCACAGCTACGCTGATGAATATTCAAATCTACTTCACGATTGACCAGAACTCATCTTTTCCACCCCCTTCAGTTATCTCCTGCCTTCACGACCTTAAAACATGGATGTCTTCTAACTTTTTGAAGCTTAATGCTGGTAAAACAGAAATCCTGTTGATTAACCCTAGATCACAAAACTCACCCAGACATGACATTTTTATTGACATTGATGGTGTTGAGATTAGGCCTTCAAAAACTGTACGGAATCTGGGAGTTTTGTTCGACCCCACGCTCTGCTTTCACTCTCACATTAGTCAGACTGTCAAATCGTGCTTCTTCCACCTGCGGAATATTGCTCGTATTCGCCCCTCTCTTACCTTTACAGATGCGGAAACTGTTATTCATGCTTTTATCACTTCCAGATTGGATTTCTGTAATTCATTATATAGCGGACTACCCACCAAAGCAATACACCGCCTCCAAATGGTTCAAAACTCTGCTGCACGCACCCTTACATATAATAAAAAATCTGCTCACATCACTCCTATCCTTCACCATCTGCACTGGCTTCCTGTCATACACCGCATCCAATTTAAACTGTTAATCTTAATCTTTAAAGCCCTACATGGCCCGGCACCCAAATACCTTGTTGACTTGATACAGCCATATGTTCCAACTCGGGCCCTCAGATCTAGCACGGAAAACCTTCTCGTGGTACCCCGGGTCAGACTCTCCACAGTGGGCGGTAGGGCTTTTAATGTTGCTGGCCCGACGCTCTGGAATAAGCTGCCCCCGAATCTTCGTGCGCACGACAACATCCGGTCCTTCAAAAAACATCTGAAAACTCATTTCTTCAAGCTTGCCCAATAAATCATCTTCCTCATCACTGTTTTTTTCTGTTCTACACGTTTTCAACTTCATCTGCTACATACTTTGTCATAATAGCATATTTTGATAAATAATGCAATATCTCCTTGCAAACCAGTGTATGCTTGTTTCCATCTGTTTTGTCTCTTGTAAGCTGATGGCCTTCGTATTTGTTCACTTGTTGTTTGTTTGCTATTTGTTGTTTGTATTACAATGTGAAGCGACCTTGGGTTCTTGAAAGGCGCTATAGAAAATAAACATATTATTATTATTATTATTATTTTCCGTCATGCAAATTTTTCCGCCATTTTGAATTTTCAGAAAAAACTACTTTTTCGAACTCCTCCTAGGCCGATGCTCCGATTTTCACCAAAATTGCACCAGATCATCTTCAGGCAGTGTGGACAAAAAGTTATGGAATTCGAGTTGATTCGCTTAACAGTTTTTGAATACCGTGCAAAATAATTTTACGTAGCTCTTGCGAAAATAAATGTAAGGCTGTATCTCCGCAACGCTTTATCGTATTCAGACCAAACTTGGTACATGTCATCACAAGCATGACCTGAGGCTACATGCAGCATTTCGGCGCAGTGCCACCTACTGGTCCAGAGATATGAAAAATAGCTATTTTTGCTCATAACTTCTGAATGGTTTGTCCAAAAATCATAAAAGTGGTCTCGATAGATTCAGGGCGTCATGTCGAGTCGACTGATATCCAATTTTCCCAGATTGGCCATTTTGGCTGTCGGCCATTTTTAATTATGTGCCAAAATACTGTATTTTTTGAACGCATGAACGAATTATTACGAAACTTGGTATGGGTCATCTGTACGATGCCCTGAAAGACCCTGAGAAGTTTCAAAACAGCGCCACCTAGTGGAATTTTTTTTTTTCAAATGCTTATAACTCTGGCTGTGGTTGACGTATTTTCACGGGAGTAATCTCGTTGAGGTCCTGAATCCTTGCCGAGTCCACAGATACCAAACATGCTAGGTTTCGCCTTACGGTTTGTGTAGCGTTGTGATTTAGTGCTTAAAAAACATTTGCCGATATCTTCGAAACCGCTAGTTCGATCGAGACGAAACCACCGTCAGAAGTTTGGAAACATAGGTCGATAGCTAAGCACCAATGCCCAAATGCCAAAATATTGATAGTAAGGGGTCGTAAAATTCAATCAAAGTCAAGTGTCAGTCATTTTTTATGTGTTTTTTCACATAAATGTCTATAACTCTGAAGCGAATTGAGATATTTTCACCAAAATTGACACACATATGTATGGGCTCACTTTGAGGACACATTCAATTCAATTCAATTCAATTCAAGTTTATTTGTATAGCGCTTTTCACAATACACATTGTCTCAAAGCAGCTTTACAGAAAGTGCATTTCAGAAATGTACAAAGAAAAATACAGTTAGTTAATCATGTATAAATAAAAAAATGGTGGGATTTTGCCTCTTGGTGGCGCTATAATAGAACAAAACATAAAAATCCCCATTGACTTTAATACAGTTTTGTGATGTAAAATGCTTTACTTAATGAATGCATTGCTGTAACATTACGAAACTCAGTATGTGCAATCGGCACCATGCCCTGAAGGTACTCAAAAAGATTTCCAGACAGCGCCACCTTTTGGTCAAAAGTTAAAATCAAATTTTCAAAAATCCTAATAACTTTTGAACATATTTGCCTATGGTAATGACACTGGCCTTAATAGATTCCTTGGTTCACTATGAGAACATAGATACCAAGCTTGCCGAATTTGGCTGAACTTCCTGTCCGCCAACTTGAATTTCATTCAATACCTACTTTTTCGAACTCCTCCTAGACCGTTTGTCCGATTTTCACCAAAATCGAATCGTATCATCTCCAGTACGTGCCGACCAAAAGTTATGGATTTCGTGTCGATAGACAAAACCGTTTTTGTATACCGCAGCAGCAAAGTTGAGACATGATGCAAAAATGACTATTCAGGCTTTATATCTGCAATGCCTCGACATATTGACACCAAACTTTGTATGTGTCATTGTCACTTCACTCTGACCACATCACATCGAGTTCGTAACTGCGCCACCTATTGGTCGAAAGTGATAAACGATTAAATCATCTTATAAGTTACAGCATGTATGATTTTTCAACCATTTGCCGAAAATCCTCTTAAAATGTCTTTAATTGCTCATTGTTGCAGTTGGTCTGACACTCCCAGCCATATTGGCATGTCTTATCGTCTTCAACTGCTTGGCCCCGTATAATGGCTGCTTGCAGCTATATTTATTATTCTGCTTCTTCCGACTGGGTGTCTATGGCAGCCCATAGAACCGTACTTTGTGCTGCGAGACGAAGTATCAACTTGTCAGATGCCATTCTGGATTTTGTCGTTCGCTTGTAGGCCTACGGTGGATCTGAATTGTCAAAAAACCTCTCAAAATGCTGGCTGTGGATGCGAAAAACGCAGAAAATCGAACCTGATCCGAATTTTTTTATGACGGACGAAAGTTTCGGAGGCAGTGTGCAAGCATGACTGACATAACGTGAGGTCGATTTTTTTTTTAACGTGCGAAAATTTCGGATGCGAATTTCGGACTCAGTGTGCAATGGCCTTAAGGCCTATCAACAAAATTCTTTTTTCCTCTGATTCCTGAGCTCATGACGATTCGATTGCACCATATGACGTCATTTTCCGTCATGCAAATTTTTCCGCCATTTTGAATTTTCAGAAAAACCTACTTTTTCGAACTCCTCCTAGGCCGTTGCTCCATTTTCCACGAAAGTTGAATACGTTCATCTTCAGACCATGCCGACAAAAAGTTATGGAATTCGTGTTGATTTGTCAAACCGTTCTCGAATACAGCGCAAACAAATTTTACATTGTGCTTGCGAAAATAGACACAAGCCTGTATCTCCGTAACGCTTTATCGTATTCAGACCAAACTTGGTACATGTCCTCACAAGCATGACCTGAGGCTACATGCTGCGTTTCGGCACAGTGCCACCTACTGATCCGGAGATATGAAAAATGGCTATTTTTGCTTATAACTTCTGAACGGTTTGTTCAAAAATCATAAAAGTGGTCTCGTTAGATTCAGGGCGTCATGTTGAGTCGACTGATTTCCAATTTTCCCAGATCAGCCATTTTGGCTGTCGGCCATTTTGAATTATGTGCTAAAATGCTGTATTTTTTGAACGCATGAACGAATTGTTACGAAACTCGGTATGGGTAATCAGAACGATGCCCTGAAGGAGCCTGAGAAGTTTCGAAACAGCGCCACCTAGTGGTCAAAAGTTATATGAAAAATTCCAAAAAGGCTAATAACTTTTGAATAAATCTGCCTATTGAAATGCCACTTGTCTTACTAGATTCCTTGGGTCAAGCCGAAAACATAGATACTATTTTTCTTATTTGGCCGAACCTATTTTTCTTCCTGTCCACCATCTTGATTTTTAGTAAAAAGCTACTTTTTCTAACTCCTAGACCATTTGTCCGAAAGAGCTTTGAGGCACTTAAATTACATTTTTAAGTTCCTTGAGTATCCGACAAGATATTTGAGGCACCTTTAGTTTTTACAGTGTACTTTATCTCTGTTACACTGCATTGCCTAATTATTATTTCCTCTTTTCCCCCATAGCAATATCAGCCCATTAGCAGCTTTTCCTACACTTTTTGAAGTTCCTAAGTTCAGGCTAAGTTGGACCAAAAACAAAGCAAACTTTCAGCATCAGAAAGGATCAAAATTATAAGAACATTGTATGAAAGGATGGTTCAGTACAGTATGAAAGTATTCACCCTTAAATGTGCTAAGTTCTTAATGGGTTACATTTTTTAATAAAATTTTAAATCTTTAAAATGTATCGCTAAACTCGCGTTTAAATAATTAATTAATCAAGTATGTTCAAGTGGCTAAGGCCCTGACTCTGAGGTACCCATTTTTAAAGGACAAAGAGGGCAATGGATATGTAAGACGAGTAAATATCCTACTCTTGGTTCTGTTCATACAGGTTTTTGTTTTGTAAATATAAACAAAAAATTAACCAAAATTTATTTTAAATAGCACACATGGCACATGTCTCTGAAAAGCAAGTTTAAATTTGAATGGACACCTTGGGCTGATGTTGAAGAAGTGAAAAGTTTTGACATCTCTTTTAGCAAAGCCCCACAAAGAAGCTAGAGAAGAATCTCTCATTGAAGACCATCTTGGTAATTAACTTTTTTTAAACTTTATCCTATTTAATAAAGGGATAGTTCACCCTAAAATGAAAATTTCTGTCGTTGATTATTCACCCTCATGTTGTTCCAAACTTGTACAACTTTTGTTCATCTTTGTAACACAAATGAAGGTTATTTTTTAATGAGGTATGAGAGCTTTCTGTCCCTCCATTGACCGCTACTTAATGACTGTTAGAGAATGTTTTCAAAGTACAAGTCCTTTAGATGTCATGTTTACCGAAACCATAAAAACAATGTTACAACGGACTACGACTGATGTTCATCTTCCTCTGTTTATAACTCTGATTATATTTGCTGACTAATGTCTGATGAGCTTTTATGTGCGATTAACAATTAATTGTCTTGACTCACACCTGATGCTGTGAGATGATGTAATAATTATTTTTTGTAAAAGAAAGTTTATAAATAAAATCTGTTAAATCTGCATATCTGTAAGCCAGTTTATTTAAGATATTTTTTTGCACCCATAGGATCAAAGCTTCTTTGTCATTGGGGCGTACGCTTGGAATTATTTTAATAAGTTACAATTTTGTGCTTTTATTGCAGTATGCACAATCGTTCCTTGGGGTACAAAATTGTTCCTTAAATGGTACAAAGTTATAAGGTACAATGTTGTACCTCGAATTTAAGGTACAAAAGGGTACCCTTCAGGGTACCACAGCAGTGACGGCCACTTGTACCCTAAAAGGTACTGTTTTGAACTTTTTTTTCTGACAGAAACAATCAATCACAAACTGAGGTTTTGTTGCTGTTCTTTCATTTATAAAACTGTTATACATTAAATGTTATTAACGGTGAATAAATCTATGAAAAATGTACTTACGTGTCTACTGTTTCAGTGAAGTATTCTGTCTTTAAATGCCAGCAGTCTGAGAACACGAAACTTCACTTGATTTGACTTTATGAATTGCAGAAACCACTCCTTAACTTACAAGTACAAAGCACAAGTTTGTGTCACAATTTCCTCTGAATATTTTTGAAAGTAGGGTTATTTTGAGGAAATTGTTTGAAATATAGACTGGATTTGTAGAGGGTGTGGAATTTCATTTGAAACTTGACACCGCCTGCTGAGTTTGTTAATGTGTTATGCGAGTTTGTTAAATCATTAAAAAAGTGTGATGGGTAACTCATATACTGCTGATAAATGATTTTTTTACATTAAGAGAGCTTACTAAACTGCTGAGCCACAAATGCGTTTCGGTAAAAGAGTATATGAAGCAACCGAGACAAATAAAACTTCTGATTTGCTATGAGAAATATGTATGTTAAAGGCACAATATGTAATTTTTCGGCTTTCAAAATAGCAAAAATAACTATCTATGTTATATATTTCTTTTAGTTGTGTACTAACATTATCCTGAAAGTTTCCACCAACTTTCAAATTTATATTTTAATTTGAAGACACGGGCCGTTTCTTTATTTCCGTTTCGTCGCCCGTCTATGACGTCATATAACCTTTGACTCCTCTAGTTTCTCTAACTTCCTGCGGATCCCGGCGAAACCGCCAAACACAAATGTGAACACCGGACGCCCGTCACTAAAATAAAAGACGATGATAAAGAATCAATAGTTGGATATCAATAATGGACCATGATTATGCTTTGCCTGCACGTTCTGCTGCTGGAGGAAGATCCGTGAAGCGGAAGCGCACGGGTGAAAGAAATGACCCGAGAAGGGTTTGGGACAGGAGAAGAGACATGACTCGCGTGGTAACGCTTTATTTTACGACCCGCAAACAACTACGTAAGTAAACCGAAATTACGGGTAATTTGGGGTAATAAAGGGGTAACAAGCAGATAGTATACAACCTGCAGATAACTTCGTAAGTAAACTGAAATTACGGTGTACGTTTCTGTAATTATAGTGTACCTCCGTGTAGGTATAAGGTAATAAAGGGGTAACAAGCTATGCAAGCAAATTATTTATAATGTAATTATTTTAACAGGTACCAAAAATTGTACGTCTGTTGTATATAAAAGTTATCATCACATTTCTGGCAAAATATGTTCTTGTGCAATTTTACAATTAATTTTGGCATCTGTGGGTTGCTTTAACATTAATTAATCTAGTAAGAAAAGCCAATAAATTCATTTTTTATCATACTGTGCTTACATACAGCCATACACGTTTCATTTTCAACCCACAGATGTCAAAATTACCCTGTAAAATTGCACAAGAACATATTTTGCCAGAAATGTGATGATAAATTTTATATACAACAGACGTACAATTTTTGCCTGGAATATATTAACATAATAGTTACCTGTTAGTTTTAAAATAATTACATTATAAATAATTTGCTTGTATATCTGCTTGTTACCCCTTTATTAGCCTACCGGAGGTACACTATAATTACAGAAACGTACACCGTAATTTCGATTTACTTACGAAGTTATTTACAGGTTGTATATCTGCTTGTTACCCTTTATTACCCAAAACTTAACATATTGTTCCCTTATACCTACACGGAAGTACGCTATAATTACAGAAACGTACACCGTAATTTCGATTTACTTACGAAGTTATTTACAGGTTGTATATCTGCTTGTTACCCCTTTATTACCCAAAACTTAACATATTGTTCCCTCATACCTACACGGAAGTACGCTATAATTACAGAAAAGTACACCATAATTTCGGTGTACTTACGCAGTTGTTTGCGGGTCGTAAAATAAAGTGTTACCATATATTTGTTTCCTTAAAATGTTAATTAACTTTATTCTCATCTGAATTATAAATCATTTATTTCTGTATAAAATTATACTACCAGTAAAAACACATTTGTTTTTCTTTTTTAATCAATGTAGAATGTATCATTTAAAAATAAACAAATTATTGCTCTTTTTTACTTAGTCGGGTGACAGAGGTTACAGTTTGACAAAAGCACAGTGTCGTTTTCCACAAATATAAGTAGTACTACTACTAATACTAGTACTAATACTAAACACTTTGCAGTTTGAATTGTGTCTTGTATGAACAAAATCACGGAGTATGCCTCTCTCTCTCTCTGACACAGACACACACACATTCCAGCAATGATAGATACAATTTTCTGTACCTGTTCTTTGGTCACAGTTATCTCTTCAAATAGTGCTTCTGCTCGATCTTGTAACTCTGCCAGGTTGAGGTCTCTTGTCTGCTTGTCATACAGGTTGGTGAGGGGTTCTGGTAGATCCATCATGACAGCCTTTGGCACATAGGATGCTGCATACTCTTTGACAACAGACAGGACTACTGGTTTGATGATCTGCTCCTCTTGTGTGCGGCATTGCGAGAGGTTGTTGTAGAGTTGGGCTTGCTCAGCAGCGGTTAGAGGTGGGAAAGCTGGGGCGGCAGAATGACCTTCCGAAGATTTTTCTTTTTTTATACTGTTGAGAGTTGTTAAAAATGATGTCCTTGCCCTGCTGATACTCCACTTTCTTTAAAGAGTCCTCACTTGGGGTGGCCCACTTGCACTTTTTGGATGTTACAGCTATCTCTTCTTTTCTTCCATTGTTATGCTGCCATATGCTGAACAACACAGCTGACACATGGGAGCAGCTCTCACCAAGTCCAGCTGTGCAATTGTAGTGGGCTCCCAAGACAACCCCATCATTCCTCACCACCATCCATGGCTTTAACTGAGGGTCATTAAGCCTTTGGGAATGATTAACCTATACATGAAATTAAAAAATGTCAGCTAACTTGGTTGAGTACATCAAAAGATACAAACTAACTACAGTCCTACAGATAGCCAGACGCACCGCGGTTGCTAGCCAAGCTAACATAAACAAACAACCCGGACCCCTACTAGCCATGCTAACGTTACACTACCTATTAACCCTCTGGGGTCTGAGCTGTTTTCGGGCTCTTTCTGTGTTTTGGTATGCCCTGACATTTGTGCTTATTTCAGCTACTTAAAACATACCATTTGCCAACATATAAATTTGCTGTATTCAGCACAAACTCTGCTACAATAATATGTGAGCAAAATGGATGTACATGTTTGCATTTTATAGAAAAAAAATAATATGCGTGGTTAGTACGTTTTGGGAAAAAAAATGTCACCGCAATAAGGCCATTTAACACATACTGAATAGTTGAAAACAATACTTTTGAGTTACTATTCTTGTAGGCTATAACGTTTACTTCAAAATGAAGTGAAAATCATTCTGACCACTCTTTCAGAAAGATCAATATAACGATTTGAATTTCTTACATCAGTTTTTGGGTCATTACTGCTGTATGCGTGGGAGTGTTAATGCCCATGAATATTAATGTGATTTACACCTGGGGAGACTAAAGACACTCCCCCAATGTGCTAATGCCCCATCAAGGTGCTGTGAGGCAGCCTGAACTAAGAATGATTCGATGTATAAAAAGTTCAAAAGAACAGCATTTATTCAAAATAGAAATCTTTCCTAAGAACATAAAGACTTAAAGTCATTCATATCACTTAACACTTCCTTTCAAAAAAAAAAAAAACATAAAAAGACCAAACTTGTTTTTTTTTATATAAAAAAATATATAAAATATTGCTTATATAGTGCTTATATAAATAAAAAAAGTGCATTCAAAGAATCCTAAAAAAACTATCACAGGTTAAAAAAATTTAAGCAGCATAACTGTTTACAACATTGATTTTAAAAAAAAATTATATCAGAATGATTTCTGAAGGCTGATGGTGACGATGTAAACACAACAAAACAAAAGCAAAAAACTGTTAGCACATTATCCAAAGTAAACTGATGGACTATTATGATTATAGATGCACAATGTATATGTTGATGGACAGAGAAACATCTATTGATTGGTAGACTGCGTAACCGCGAGTATCTGTTTATGGCTCATCGACCGCACGCATTTACTGATACACTCAATGAACGGCTGTACCTAATACAAATAAAACATCCCCAGTTAACTAGTAGAGCATTCATTTAGTCCGCTCTTAAATAAGAGATCTAGAGCTAAAATGTTTTGTTTTTGAACTCAAGCTGAGCGCTCGTGTCCTGCTATCAGTGTCATGGATACAGTGAGTCTCTTGTGGCGGCGCGCGCACAGAACGTGCTTTTCAATCTATTGCCATTGCGGACACTATTCATTCCGGTGAAATCACAAAATAAAATGCACACAAACGGGTGTCCTATATACGTGTGTGTTTGATATAGACTGTAACCACTGATGAACATATTCGGTTTTGATGAGAGAAAAAAAATATGCTAGTGGTGGATTCGAACCTGTAACCTCTAACACGCTTGGCAATTGATCTAACCACTAGACCACCGGAGAACTCAAACAAAACTTGCAGATCAATATATTTCACTAAATCATTACAAACTAAGCAGTTATTTAAAAAGTTTACACGAGCGTATAGGCCTACACGAACGTTGTGAGTTAATATTTACTATAGTCTGAAAATGCATTTGAGCTCTATGATCAGAAAAGGAATTATAAAACACTAAACTTACTCCGAACTTGTATCCTCGGGGTCAATCCGTTCTTCAAAATGCAACCGCTCGTCTGAGTTTCAAATTCCACTGAGGAAAAGGTTAATTATTCCCAGCTGTCCATAATCCTCTGAAGGAGTAACGTTAGCGTGCTTCCATCCCTAAAACGCGATGAACTATCAGTGAATCTCTGATGAAGAATCTTCATGTTGTTATGCAGTGATCGGGGGCGTGCCGCGTGTGGGATGCATATCGCCTATTTACCATGTCAAAAGCGCTGGGGGTGTGGCGGGCTCACCTAATTATCTATAATGAAGGGAGAGCGAAAAAACTGTAACTCTCCTTGGTTTCAAACGGATTACATAAACTGGAAATATTTAAAAAAAAAAAAAAAAATTACTTCATTTGAAAGAAGAGAATCTCAGCTTCATAAAGAGACATCTCTCGTATCTCTGTGACAAGTATTGACAGAGTTAAAGTGAATGTTTCGGACGCGTTTCAGAACGGACCTCAAAGACAGAGAGAAGGGAAAATGCGCATCATGTTTATTTTTCTTTGTTTGACGAAAAGCACAACACTTTGTTTTTATTGTGAGTATCCACAAAAAAAATAGAAACTTAACAGGATCTAATGATGTACAACACTTATATTTAAGATCAAAATCAACAGAGTAATTTGATTCTCTTTTGCACTGATAAGGAAAAAATCCAGCAAAACGCGGGCACGCGGTTTTCGACCCCAGAGGGTTAAACTGGGACACTTACCCTTCCAGTGATGATGCAGCATTTTTTTTGCTTGAAGATTCCACAGCTGGATGTTTGTTACGAAGCCAGACTGAGTCCATTTGTAACCCTCCAGGCTTTTGTAGGCTTTTAGAGAGTCACCCGAGTATGAAGATGGGAAGTTTATCAGGTAGTTATATATATCCGGATACTGCAGATCTGGGACGTCTTCTTCACCGGAGATACTTGTGAAAAGCACCCCGGGAGCATTGTATGGGTCGGTAATATTTAACCTATTTAATTTTCTAATATAAAGCTCAATGTCATGCGAATTAAAGTGAGATGAGTACTCCGATGGCTTGAATGCGTCGGCGCTGCTGGAGCTGGCCATTTTACTGCCAAAATGGCGGCCCGAACATCGGTAGTCACGTGGGGTCCGGAGCTCTATAAATGTTAGATCATGTTTATGCGCCAAAAGCGGAACGAAACTCATTTGAACCGCGCGCGCCTCACGGACTGTTTATCCGCCCGGCTCAAAGTCCAAACGGCAGCGCAGCGCAGCTCGAGCTCACTAGAGCAGAAGCGTTATTTTACTGTCTATGGTTAACTCTGATCAGTCTCGATCACGAGATCCAGTGAGAAGCACTTGAATTCAGTGAAGAACACAAATGTCTCAGTGATTTAAACCAGTTTAAAGGCAGATGAAACAGCGCTGAGGAACAGGAGAAACACTGTGCGCAACTATACAGTCAGAAAGATTTTCCATCTACAAATTCCCATCATTTACCATGGTTTTACTGTAACGTTAGCCTAGTAATATGAACTGCACCATGAAATGTGGGATATACATATTGAATTGTATTATATTATTAATGTAGACAATGTATTAAAGGACTAATGGAATAATTACAGTATTTATGTATTTAGGCTACTGTTTTTCATACATTTCATAAAGATACGTGCCATCAAAGTCAGGCAACACAAACCTCTTTCAAGACTTGAAACAATATCCCCCATTAGCACATGCAGAAACTAAGAAATTAATTTTGAAATAAAGATATTATTTTTGTTAAGGAAAAATTACAAATGTTTGAATGTTCTACCTCAGATTTGTGAAATGTTCTGTTCTCCTGTTTGGCAAGTGTTTGTCATGATATGTTCTGACAGTAAAGAGTAGTTTAAAACCACAATTAACGCTCTGGTTTCTACAACTTTCAGTTAGAAAGTAACAAAAATCAGCCTTTAAAGTTGAAAGAAAAAAAGATTTGACATTTATGGTCATAATTATCGATATTGACTGATATATTATCGTGATAATTGTTAAGTGTTGTTCCTGTGTTATTGATACTTAGGAAAAGGGAGCCTTCAGTTTGTTACTCTTAAGAAAATGGAACCTTTAAATAATGAAACTTATTACTTTTAATGAAAGTCAATAAAAAAAAGACTTTTGAAAGGAAGTTATTTTTCGTAATTCGAGTAGGTCATAAATTTAAATCATATTGGTCATAAAAAGGTCTTAAAAGGTCTTAAATTTGACTGACTAAACCCTGCAGAAACCCTGTATGAAAGTAGAAATTAACTAAAAAACGTTCGCTCTGTTCTGCTCACTCCTCGCGTTGGACGTGCACTGTTATGAAGGCCTTATTAAGCTTTTTTAGTTTAATTTTAAAATTAGTGCCATTTCGGTGGGGGGGGGGGGGGGGGGGGGGGGGGGGGGGGGGGGGTATTGCTTGAATTTATTTTACAAAAACATGTGCTATAATTCAGATCAATATATTTGTTTTCATTAAAATTATTCTCGTCTGAATTACAAATAATTTATTTCTGTATAAAATAATACTATATTACTAAAAACGCATTTGATGTTTCTTTTCTTTTTTAATCAATAACTTAAAAATAAACAGATTAGTGCTCTGTTTGAGGTCAAGAAATTAAAACCAATGCAATATGATGAATGTTTAAACGATGGCACCGACAGACTGTTTTAAACAGGTTAGATAAATATTTCTTGCTTTTAAACAGTGTGTGTGTGTGTGTGTGTGTGTGTGTGTGTGTGTGTGTGTGTGTGTGTGTGTGTGTGTGTGTGTGTGTGTGTGTGTGTGTGTGTGTGTGTGTGTGTGTGTGAGAGAGAGAGAGAGATTGTGTCTGTTACAAGAGTTTAACCCTTTAAGGCCTTGTCTTTTTGGATATATATCTTTTTTTTTATTAAAAAGAAAATGTGCATATTACAACCCATATATTTTAAATGCATTGTTTGCTTTATCTTAAATTAAGATTGTATGTTTGGTAATTGAACCTAAATAAATGTAAAATTAATGTGCTATATTTCAGATCAATATATTTGTTTTCCTTCATTTTAATCAACACTAACTTTATTCTCATCTGAATTATAAATAAATTATTTCTGTATAAAATAAAAAATCCCGAATAATCCAGACCAACCAGAGCACACTATTTCTACAACATCATCAGTGCTGAAGCGGAACTACCAGAGCCGTTCGGCAGATAGCGAGCAGATATTTTGATATTTTGTGTCACGTCGTGCACAATAACCCTAAAGGCACCAGGGTGGCGGTGCCACCGGCTTTTATGTATATATATATATATATACTTTAATATTCTTTTGTATGCTTTTGAGACTCTCAGCGCACTTTTGGGGCCCTTAACATGCTCAAAAACTCTTGAAACTTTGCACACGGGTCAGAACACGTGGCCATCAGGGCCGGGCTGAAGCTGGTATCCGGGCGTGGCAGGGGGGCTCGACAGCGCCCCCTGGAACGGGGTCCAAAATATTGGTCCATAAATCAAACACGCTTGCATGTAATAATATGAAACTCGGTACACATATAGATCTCATCAGTTCATATATCCTTTGTACTTTTACTTTTTACCCCAGCCCAACAGGAAGTCGGCTATTATCGTTTGTTTGGAAGCGTATGCCCCTGGAATTCGATATTCTAATCCTAGAGAATTCAACCAATCGCCACGAAACTCGGTGTGCATGAAGTCAAGACATTGAGGATGAAAAATTGCCAGGGGATTTTTGATATCTCGAACGGTTTGGCCGTGGCGAGGAAACGAATATATGGCGAATAATAGAAACAGGAAGTGTGTTATAACTTCTGCATACATTAACTGATCTTGATGAAACTTCAGCAGTGTGTTCGCTGTAAGAGTCCGATCACATGGATGCGACTATTGTGAGTCAAAGTTATAGCGCCACCAACTGGCAGCAGGAAGTGTGTCACTTCCTAAATGCTTTGAAATCACCCTCTTATTTTTACCCAATTTGCTTCAAACTTTATGTTTATAATGTAAACACACGGCAGATGTAGACCTGTGAAAGGATTATTGATATCTTAGATACTGTTGCCGTGGCAACACATCAAACTTTAATATTCTTGTTTGATGCTTTTGAGACTCTTAGCATGCTTGAAATTGCATGAAACTCGACAGACACAGGTATGCATATAGTTCAGATCAAGCCGGACAACTTTCTAATTAACTGTCATTAGCTCAGACCAAGAGGAAGTTAGATATTTTGGTTTGAATATGGTCATTTTCTCTCCCTCACTCTCTGAGCCAATATGGCAAGCCGTTTTAACATTTAATCATTTTAGTCTACTAGTCTCTATTTTCATGCTACTAGTTCTTATTTTTTAGATACTAGTATCTATTCCATTAAGTACTAGTACTTATTCATTAGCGACTAGTGCTTATTCTGTTTAGAATATTCAAAGTGCTTATTCAATTTTTATGCTTATTTATATTTTCAGAGCAGAAAGTGACCTGACGTGTGTGTGTGCGTGTGCGTGTGCGCGTGGTGTGTGTGTGTGTGTGTGTGTGAGTGAGAGAGAGAGAGAGAGAGAGAGAGAGAGAGAGGAGAGAGAGAGAGAGAGAGAGAGAGAGAGAGGAGAGAGAGAGAGAGAAGAGAGAGAGAATGACATTTTAGATACTAGTAGCTAGTAGCAACGGTTTGTCGATGGCGAGGAAACGAAATTATGGCGAGAAACGTTAAACAGGAAGTGTGTTTATAACTTCTGCATACATTAACTGATCTTGTTGAAACTTCAGCAATGTGTTCGTTGTAAGAGTCCGATCACATGGATGTGACAATTGTGAGTCAAAGTTATAGCGCCACCAACTGGCAGCAGGAAGTGTGTCACTTTCAAAATGCTTTGAAATCACCCTCTTATTTTTACCCGATTTGCTTCAAACTTGATGTGTATAATGTAAACACACGCCAGATATAGACCTGTAAAAAGGATTGTTGATATCTTAGATACTGTTGCCATGGCAACGCATCAAACTTTAATATTCTTTTTGGATGCTTTTGAGACTCTCAGCGCACTTTTGGGCCCCTTAACGTGCTCAAAAACTCTTGAAACTTTGCACACGGGTCAGAACCGGCGGCCATCAGGGCCGGGCTGAAGCTGGTTTTCGGGCATGGCAGAGGGGCTCGACAGCGCCCCCTGGAACGGGGTCCAAAATATTGGTCCATAAATCAAACACCCTTGCATGTAATAATATGAAACTCGGTACACATATAGATCTCATCGGTTCATATATCCTTTGTACTTTTACTTTTTACCCCAGCCCAACAGGAAGTCGGCTATTATCGTTTGTTTGGAAGCGTATACCCCTGGAATTCGATATACTAATCCTAGAGAATTCAACCAATCGCCACGAAACTCGGTGTGCATGAAGTCAAGACATTGAGGATGAAAAATTGCCAGGGGATTTTTGATATCTCGAACGGTTTGGCCGTGGCGAGGAAACGAATATATGGCGAATAATGTAAAACAGGAAGTGTGTTATAACTTCTGCATTCATTAACTGATCTTGATGAAACTTCAGCAGTGTGTTCGCTGTAAGAGTCCGATCACATGGATGCGACTATTGTGAGTCAAAGTTATAGCGCCACCAACTGGCAGCAGGAAGTGTGTCACTTCCTAAATGCTTTGAAATCACCCTCTTATTTTTACCCGATTTGCTTCAAACTTTGTGTATAATGTAAACACACGCCAGATGTAGACCTGTGAAAGGATTATTGATATCTTAGATACTGTTGCCGTGGCAACACATCAAACTTTAATATTCTTGTTCGATGATTTTGAGACTCTTAGCATGCTTGAAATTGCATGAAACTCGACAGACACAGGTATGCATATGGCTCAGATCAAGCCGGACAACTTTCTAATTAACTGTCATTAGCTCAGACCAAGAGGAAGTTAGATATTTTGGTTTGAATATGGTCATTTTTTCTCCCTCTCTCTCTGAGCCAATATGGCAAGCCGTTTTAACATTTAATCATTTTAGTCTACTAGTCTCTATTTTCATGCTACTAGTTCTTATTTTTTAGATACTAGTATCTATTCCATTAAGTACTAGTACTTATTCATTAGCGACTAGTGCTTATTCTTTAGATACTAGTGCGTATTCTTTAGATATTCTTTTAAATACGTATTAGTAGCTAATGAATAAGTACTGGTATCTATTTAATAGGTACTAGTATCTAATGACTTAATACTAGTATTTATTGAATAAATACTAGTATCTATTAATAGCTACTAGTATCTAAAATGTCATTTTCTCTCTCTCTCTCTCTGAGCCAATATGGCAAGCCGTTTTAACATTTAATCATTTTAACCTACTAGTCTCTATTTTCATTATTTTTATTTTCATACAACCCATGTACTTTAAATGTATTGTTTGCTTTAAATTAAGTTTGTATGTTTGGTAATTGAACCTAAATAAATGTAAAATTAATGTGCTATATTTCAGATCAATATATTTGTTTTCCTTCATTTTAATCAACACTAACTTATTTCTGTATAAAATAAAAAATCCCGAATAATCCAGACCAAGCGGAGCACACTATTTCTACAACATCATCAGTGCTGAAGCGGAACTACCAGAGCTGTTCGGCAGATAGCGAGCAGATATTTTGTTTCACGTCGTGCCCAATAACCCTAATGGCACCACCAGGGTGGCGAGCCACCGGCTTTATATTAAATATATATAAATAAAGAAATATAATTACTATCATATTCTGAGAATCATTTACACACTGGCATGATAGTTAAACAAATGAAAATATAGCTGCGAGCAGCGATGAAGGGCCAAAGCCGGCGGTACCGCCACCCTGGTGCACCAGGGTTGCGGTGCCACCGGCTTGGGCCCGTAATCGCTGCTCGCAGCTATATTTTCATTTGTTTAACTATCATGCCAGTGTGTAAATGATTCTCAGAATATGATAGTAATTATATTTCTTTATTGTTCATTTAGACCATTAATACAGACATCATTGCCAAAGAGTAACTGGTTCAGATGAAATACAGAAAAGGCTATAAATACATCTTTGTGAAGAATCTATTCTTCAACCACTGATTCTCTGACCGGAATCCCGTCCATATTTGGCCACCTCAATCAATCAGCGTATTATAAAGTTGTAGCACGCCTTCGCTACACACATTAAAAGAGCACCTGAACACTGCAGACTTTATCTGGTCTGGCAATGTGTGCTGTGGCCATTCCCCTTCAGCACACACAGAGCTCGTTTCCCTACACTGCAAAACATGAATTTTTTTGTATTTTTGTCTTGTTTCCAGTCCAAATATCTAAATATTGTAAAATCAAGAAGTTTCCTGAAAAAAATAATAATAACTGAGTTTTTGCTTAAAACAATTTACATTTTGTTTTTGTTTTAAGCAGTCAGATATCTCTCTCAGACTGAAGCTGCTCATCAGATCCAGTGCTGATACACACATCTGGTGAGTATGTTTCTAATAGACCCCTTTTCAGTTGGTAAACATGGTGACGTTTTTCTGTGGGTGGAGCTTAGGTGGAGGCAGAACGATCCCTCTGGTCGCTTCCCTAATGTTAGTTTGCAAGTTTTGTTAGCTTTTTTTTTTTAACAATGACTGGAGAAAATCCGATTTTATCTTAATGTGCAAGGTCCCCTTTGCAATTATGGATGTGCAGCACACACACACACAGACACACACAAACTGTGATAATGTTGGCGCAATTTTTTCAAACTACAAACACAAATACTGTGATAACGTTTGCTACGTACAAACGAAATTACATTTATGCGAGGGACCTGTTGCATCATGTTTACATTACTTGTCGTACAGGTGCTTATGTGGCAAATGTGAGAAGATGGCTACAGAACATACACAGTTTTTAATATACAATATCTTTAAAAATATATATTTATAAATGTGTGGTTACACACTATACAAACCAGGTTTAAATTATATACACAGACATCCTATGACTACGACAACAACTTTAGACGCATTTTTTGTTGAATTGGCTGACATCGACTGAAATGACTGTTTGCTCAAAAATCATAAAACACACTTACTTCTTCTGGAGGTGACGTTGGATCGCGAACAGTAGACAAAAATCCACACTTGAGGATTAACTTTGAAGCAAGACCTGCTTTGAATTGACCCTCGTTCACAAAACAGTCAGTCAGAAAATGATTTGCTCAAACATAAACGTATTTTGGAAGTTTAAGTAGCGCCTTTCCTTCGTAAATAAAATCCATCCACTGCATTTTCAGTGGCTCTGATGTCGGAAGTAAGTGAAAACTACTATGTACATTATTACATCCCACAACAGAACACTTATGTTTCTTAGGAGACTACCGGCTGTCGTTGAAACAATTGAGGATGTGTACAGATCACCGAGGGCGGGGTCTATGTCAAAACCACAGTGTCAATCAAACCACGTCGGTGGGGCTTGCGCAATTCTACGTCACAAAACGCCGAATCTGAGATCAGCTCGTTCTTAGACAGTGCTTATGATTTATTGAGATTGTAAAAAAAACACTGGGTGGTTTCCTTTCAAAAGGGAACTCCCGTTGCGTCGAAATTGACGCCATGGGGAACGCTAAGCGTTACGATGTCTTGAAGCACATGTAAAATCAGTCCAATGGTGTGTCGGAACGCCAGATGCGGGTGACGTCACGTACCAGGAAGCTATAAAGCCTGCTTGAAAACAGAGAGCAACAGCTTCTGTGTCTTCAGGAAGCGCTTTGTGTGAATCTGTCTCTGTCTATTTATTGTTGTTTGTCCACAAGCATATTATATATCTAGACAGGAATATAATGGTGAGCAAACTGCATTTTGTATCGTGCGTTCCTCCCTGCCCTCGCTTCATTACGAGTGGGGATACACGCGATTCATGTGTTGTTTGTTTGGGAGTAGAGCATGCTCGGTCAGAAGGAGGGCTGACAGTGCTCATTCATAAATTCACGACGTGTTACATATGCACTATCGAGAGTTTGAGCTCTACTCCTGTTGGCTTTCTTCTCGAGGGAAGAAAGTCAATAAAGATTCTGTGACTCGATCGATCTCGGATCGTGTGCTGAGGCCGCGCGTTGGTTACGGGGCTGAATAAGAGTGTAGTGGCTTGGATCTCGCGTTTGCTGAGGCAGTGCGTGGGTCTGCACCTCTGCAATAAGAATCTAATTCAATTCAATTCAATTCAAATTTATTTGTATAGCGCTTTTCACAATACACGAGTCTCGAACAATATCAGGAAGGCTATTCCAGAGTTTAGGAGCTAAATGTGAGAACGCCCTCACTCCTTTAGTGGACTTAGATATCCTAGGAATGACCAGAAGCCTCGAATTTAGTGATCTTAAAGAACACGATGGATTGTAGGGCGATAGAAGGTCTGTTAAATACACAGGAGCTAAACCATTTAGGGCTTTATAGGTCAATAGTAATACTTTGTAATTGATACGTAACTTAATAGGTAACCAGTGTAGAGATGATAAAATTGGTGTTATATCATCATATTTTCTTGATCTAGTAAGAACTCTAGCGGCTGCATTTTGCACTAACTGTAGCTTGTTTATTGAAGATGCAGGACAACCAGCTAATAAAGCATTACAGTAATCTAGTCTCGATGTCATGAATGCATGAACTAACTTTTCTGCATCGGAAACAGATAGCATGTTACGTAGCTTAGCAATGTTTCTAAGGTGGAAAAAGGCTGTTCTTGTATCATATGAAATATGATTTTCGAAAGTCAAGTTGCGGTCTAGTATGACACCCAGGTCTTTTACTGTAGTGGATAAAGTAACAGGACATCCTTCTAAATTAAAGTTGTATTGTAAGGGATTTTGGCTCAGATCGCGCGTTTGCCGAGGCAGCGCGTAGATTATGCTTCTGCAATAAGAATCTATGGATCAGATCGCGCGTTTGCCGAGGCAGCGCGTTGATTATTTATCTACATCTCTCCAATAAGAATCTATTGGCCCAGTTCTCGCGTTTGCCGAGGCAACGTGTATATAGTGGGTCCGCAATATGCGCAGGGAACTGAGCAGACGGGAATTTCTCTTTCTCTCTTTCTCTCACTGTATTGTGTGTGAACTGGTGTTTTGCACACTACTATTATATGGTTCTTTTTGTGTTTGAGATTATAATATGTATTTAATTTTGAGAATTAAATTAAATATTTGTCTGGATTTGGAAGTAGATGGATAAAGTAATATATTCATTCTTCCATCCAGACCAAGTTCTATCTAGCTCATTTGCTGCATTTTGTGATTAATTGTGATGAAATTAAATGTTAATTAGGCCTACTCATCTGAGTTGATTGTCTGTATTAATACACTATACTTAGCCTTTCACCTAGACGTTTTACTTGTCTGGTTTATATTTGGTGATTTAATTTTTGAGAAATTAAATATGTATTTATCTGATTCTGAGGAGTTAGATGTTTGTATTAATATAGTGTTCAGTCTTTCATCCAGACCGTGTTTACTGGTTGATCTTTTGGCTGCATTTAATTTCTGAGGAAATAAATGGTGAAATTCCTGAGGGGAAATGGATAACACCTCAATAATACGGTGCCCATCTCCCTTCGGTGCTCTCAGGGGCCGTTCTGCCAACCCCATCATCTCGTATGAGCGTTTCCTCTCGTGCTCCCCCGCAGACAGCTCGAGGACGCGGAGGGCGCTCTCAAACCCAGCAGCCTTCGAGGGGGTAGAGCGGATCTGCGGACCGTTATTATCGCCAAGAAGGCTGCGGGGGGAAAAAGTCCTGACGCTCGAGGGCTCAGGACAATGAGGGTAGTTCCCCCCGAAGTAGTGCGGTCAACACCTCTTTTTACGGTGCCCGTCTCTCTTCGGTGCCCTCAGGGGACCGTTCTGCCAACCCTGCCACCTCTGGTGTTTCAGGGCGCAGCGGTCTCCGGCGAGCACTTATCTCAAGGACCACCCGGAAACGTAGTGGCCTTGGGATGCCCGCCCCCTCTCAGGAGGGAATCAGAGCAGTCTGTTCAGTCGTTCCCTGCCGGTCCTCCGTTATACGGCGATGGACTGATTGCTCAACAACAACATAATCCAGAAGCCAGTCTCGAGAGGCTGGTACCTCTAGTAGAATCTTTGGCAGCGTGGAAGCTACTGCCAAATGTTTCTCGTTGGGTCCTGCAGACCATATAAAAAGGGTTTATGGGGGTCCTACCCATAGTGGTGGGCCCCGAGCAGGTTCTGGTTATGGAACAGGAAGTAAAAACTCTGTTAGAGAAAGGGGCCATAGAACATGTACCTCCCTCCAACAGGGAAACCGGGTTTTACAGTCGGTATTTCATAGTTCCAAAAAAAGGACGGAGGATTGCGTCCTATTCTAGATCTTCGAGTGCTGAACGACTCAGTCATGCAGCTCAAGTTCAAGATGTTAACATTGAGACAGATAGTGCCACAGATCAGATCCGAGGACTGGTTTGTCACGATAGGTCTCAACGACGCATATTTTCATATCTCCATCCATCCTTATCACAGGAAGTTTCTGAGGTTCGCTTTCGGGGGCGGAGCTTCCCAATATCGATTACTCCATTTGGTCTAGCTTTATCACCCCGCACTTTCACCAAATGCGTGGATGCAGCTCTGGCGCCTCTGCGTCTGCAGGGCATCCGCATCATGAACTATATCGACGATTGGTTGATTTTAGCTCAAACGCAGCAGTTGGCGATTCGGCATCGAGATGTCGTCCTCGCCCATATGAAAGAGTTGGTGTTACGGTTGAACGCCAAAAAGAGTGTGCTTTCTCCACTTCAGAGGACCACTTTTCTAGGCGTGGTTTGGGATTCAATATCGATGCGGGCACGCCTGTGCTCCTCCTCGTATAGAATCCATTCTTGTAACCGTGAAGAATATAAAGCTAGGCCAGTCACTTACTGTAAAACAGTTTCAGAGACTGTTGGGTCTTATGGCAGCAGCTTCCAACGGGACACCTTTTGGACTGCTGCACATGAGGCCCCTACAGTGGTGGCTCAGGACCAGGGGGATTTTCCCCGAGGGGCAATCCTTTTCGCAAAATCAGGGCACGCGGCGTTGCTTACGAGCCCTGGTTATGTGGAAAAAACCTTGGTTCCTGTCCCAGGGCCCTGTGTTGGGAGCTCCTTGTCGTCGCAAGTTGCTAACGACGGATGCGTCCCTCACAGGCTGGGGGCGATCCTAGAGGGTCGCGTAGGAGCAGACATTCTGTCGAGACAGGGGCTGAGGCCCGGGGAATGGAGGCTCTACCCCGAGGTGGTGGAGCAGATATGGCAAGTGGATCTGTTTGCGTCTCGAGAGATGTCTCACTGTCCACTATGGTTCTCCCTCACGCATCCAGCTCCTCTCGGACTGGACGCTATGGTACAGACGTGGCCGAGGCTGCGCCTGTATGCTTTTTCCCCAATCGCTCTGCTCCCGGGAGTTCTGGAGAAAGTTCGCAGGGACCGGGTTCACCTACTTCTTAGCCCCGCGCTGGCCGGGCTGAGTATGGTTCCCCGACCTGGTGTCTCTTCTCGACGGGCCTCCAATGGAGTTACCCGTCAGGAGGGACCTTCTGTCCCAAGCAGAGGGCTCACCCTCGCCCAGAACTGTGGAGTCAGGTCTCTCAACTGAGGTTGTTGAGACCATTCTACAATCCAGAGCTCCCTCCACGAGGAAACTTTATGCCCTGAAGTTGAGAGTGTTTACTTCTTGGTGTAGTGACCGTCGGCTGGACCCAGTTAACTGCCCAAGTGGTACAGTACTGAGTTCCTGCAAGAACGGTTCACTGCGGGTCTAACCCCATCCACTCTAAAGGTTTATGTGGCGGCCTACGTGCTTACCACATTCCTTTGGGTGGAATGTCTATAGGGAAAGACCCTTTGGTATCTCGTTTCCTCCGTGGGACGTTGTATTCGGACCAGGAAAGAAATAATTTGCTTTGCCCTGTTCGGGCATTAGATGCTTTTGCCCGCAGAGCTGCCCTGTGGCGTAAAACTAATCAATTATTTGTGTGTTTTTTGGGTCCCCTGGGAAAGGGTCCCCTGCATCTAAGCAAAGAATGAGCAAGTGGGTGGTTGAGGCCATTTCACTTGCTTAAGAGGCGGCCGGACAGCCCTCTCCTTTGGCTGTCCGGTCTCACTCTACTAGGAGTATGGCGGCCTCCAAGGCCCTTATATCAGGAGTTTCCATTCAAGACGTTTGTGTTGCGGCAGGCTGGTCCTCACCGCACACCTTCGTCAGGTTTTACTCTCTGGACCTGGACTCTACACCAGGGTCTCAGGTTTTGTCTTCTTAGTGCTGCTCACTCGATTTCACACAAGACAGACATCTCGTAGCTATGGTGGCGTTGGTATAGACGTTCCCCATGGCGTCAATTTCGACGCAACGGGAGTTCCCTTTTGAAAGGGAACGCCTTGGTTACAAATGTTACCTCGGTTCCCTGAAGAAGGGAACGAGCATTGCGTCGCCTTGCCATACCTCCTTCATGCCTGTCAGCGATTGCTTCAGACTTTACGAAGCTGTCGCTCTCTGTTTTCAAGCAGGCTTTATAGCTTCCTGGTACGTGACGTCACCCGCATCTGGCGTTCCGCCACACCATTGGACTGATTTTACATGTGCTTCAAGACATCGTAACGCTTAGCGTTCCCCATGGCGTCAATTTCGACGCAACGCTCGTTCCCTTCTTCAGGGAACCGAGGTTACATTTGTAACCAAGGCGATTTTTATCATTCTAGGGTGGTTTTGCTCACACACTGCCAACACACATTTATGTTCAAACACCATGTAAAAGTGAGTTTTGCATAATAGGTGCCCTTTAAAGCTGCATAGCGCAGGTCTCTGAGTTTTTGCAGAACTACGCCCCCTCTGGCAACAAGCGAAACAGCAACCAGAGATGTGCACGCTCATGGAGCACATGCACATGCACGCTTGCACGAGCACGAGCTGTTCATAACCAAAGGAGCATCAGCCGCACAAATCTTTTGTTTACAGTCATAATGTCTTCAGAGGTAATAAAGTTATAAATCTGCAAGTCATTTTAAATATATGAAAGGAAAGGCATTTGAGTAAATTACACACTTATGTGTGAGGGGAAAACGGGGGTAGAAGAAAACTTCGGTTTTTGTTTCCATCTTTCTCCATGTTGAACTGTTTTCTGTGTTTACTGTATCCACTTATGATTGTATTATTATGGAAACACGTTCATGAACAATATAAGTTATTACTTTGTAAAAGCTCAAAATAATGATCATGCCATATACAGTTGGTCAACAAAGTAGCCTACACTCAAATGTCTCCAGGTAATAAACAATCAAATGACACTATAGCCGCTTTCCGACCAAGTAGTTACAGGAAATTAGTTATAGGAACTGTCCACTTCTAAACAGTTCTAAGAACTACTCTCCCCCAAACTCGGTTTTGCTGTTTGTGGTCGCACTGGCCAAGTGGCCATAGGAACTGGCAGGAGGGGTAAGGGAGTGACGCAAGCATGGCGGCGGCGCCACATACAACAACAAACCAGCATGGAGGAGGCTATCGCAATGTCCCTGTTCTGCCTTGCTGGGACCTTAATAACTGAGTATGAACGGCGGCGTTTAAAGACTATGCTTGAGTTCTGTTCAGAGAAACACAGAAGACGAAGGCTCCAGCGTAATATAATCTTAAGTAATATGATGGAAGAAGAAGAGCAGAGCGCAGCCAAAAGGACACAAGGCTAACGTTACCGGTAGGCCATACACAAAAACATAGTTATATCTTTTATGGGACATGTTTTATGTTTCATGTTGTACGATTCCTCCGAAGACAATTCCTAGTTTATGAACCTGTTCACTGACAATGGTAGTAAAATCAATTCTGATTGTACATGTATCTAGCTTATGCTAAAGCATTACAATAAAGCATTTACGCATCGTCATTTGTTGTCATAGATTTGCCGTATCAGACATTAGAGACTGGGATATATCTTACCGTTCTATCAAGAAAAAAGCCAACTGGACAGTTTGAGCCCTAGAGCAGACCTGAGATCGACTCTCGTCTTATTCCGACGCCTGTCTGACTCCAATTTGGCCAATAACTAGACAAAAGTTTTATTTTATTTGTCTTACGTGGAGTTTGCGTTGGGGTTTGGAATGAACTACAAGGCGGTCTCTTTAAATCCATCTTCTACTTTTGAAGTAGTTTAAAGTTGACTAAAGTTTTGTCGCTCGAGTTGTCTTCGCTGATACGTGAATGGCGGCTAACAATAACAAACCTGAGACATAGCCTGGTGAGCATGAACGCGCATGACGTCACGCCCAGTCTCAAATTCGAGCCCGAATCCCTCTTATATATTTTACTGTACAGGATTATAGAGGCAATCTCAGTGAGCAGAGAAGGGCTCATTCAGCCCATCAGGCAGTTCTTTAAGCATGTATAGGATAGAAAACAGGTATTTTTAACATGAAAAGTTGCGCAATGCACCTTTAATTTTAACGGACGGAACCAGACGTAAAAAACGTTTTACGGCTGACCCGTACACGCTCACTCAATGCATGGACGATCTGACAGGATTAATGCCCTTTAACGCTACCTCCGGTTGAGTGGCCTGACTTCTACACCTATCCGATAGAGAAACCGAGCGTAAAGAGAAACAGAGGGCATATATATCTTTAGATGCCTATAACTATGTGCTGAATGGTCATGTACAAGACTTGTGTGTACGATCCGCAGTTCTGCCGAGCCAGTGGCGAGAAGACGACAATGTAAAGAGTGACATTACGGTGCAATGTTAATGATGTGAATATTTTCTAGAAATAAAAATTCCAGATACAGCATATTCATTTTTTATTGATTCTTGCACCCAACAACACACCAAGATGACATTTAATAATAATAATGATAATTTAAGCTCCTTATTATGTAGCCGAATCTGTGCTGGTTTGTATTAGCCGCCTCCAGTTGTCCGATTGTTTTGCCTCCAGCTAGTCCAAGACCAAAAAAAAGGCCCATTCCGTCCTGGGCCAATTGGTCAACTGGCCTTTCAGGCTTTTAAAAGATTTTATGGGGGAGGGGCGATTTTTTTAAAAGGCCCTAGAGATCCGCGTTTCGAGAGTCAGAATCTGTAATCTCAAGAAACCACGACCCTCCGTCTGCGTACGGGGGCCGTCCAACGGGCCATCGAAAAGGCATAGCGGTTGTGCGGACGGCGGTGTCTTTTTCGGCCTTTCGACCCCTGAACGAGGTCCTGGGGCCACCAAACTTTTCCGCCCGCACCAGGGGGGCGTGGCGAGAAGGAAAACGGCGCCCCCTAGTCGATAGGCCATTGCGAAGCGGTGTCCACGAAACCACTTTGGCAAAATACATTCATTTAATGGGAGAGTGTGATTTTTAAAAAAATGTCCCAGGGGCCCCAAATTCGGCAAGCTTACCCCTTGGCCCTCCCTGACCGACATACCCAAAGCAGGGGGCGCTAGAGCAAAGTCAAATTTTTCTAAAGGCACTAGAGATCAGGGGCCCCTGGAGAGTCAGAATCTGTAATCTCAAGAAACCAGGGGTGGTCCCGGGACGTTTGACCAATATAGTGGGTAATTGGACAAATAGTGGGTTCGTGGGACGGGGGCGTGGCCTGGGAGTGGGGGGGGGGGTCCCGGGACGTTTGACCAATATAGTGGGTAATTGGACAATTGGGTTCGTGGGATGGGGGGGTGGTGGGGTTTCGCTCTACGGCGCCAACTAGAGGTGTCCGAATAACCCCTATCCCGTGCGAATTAAGTCCCGATCCGTTAAAAGGAGGGTAGTCCTAAAAGGCCCACTCCCCACCAAGTATATAGGAGAGTGGGCATCCCACGAACTCCTACGATCCCTCGGGGCCATTATGCGACCAATGGCAGCTTATTAATATGGGCTTTTGTCCACGAACCACCGGTTTGGACTAACTCCAGTTATGCCTTTAGTACAACCAGCGAAAAGAGTAGTATTGTCAAATGTTCCACCGTTCATTAAAAACGAAGTGATTGAAAGGGAATTGTCCAGACACGGAAAGTTTGTGTCAAAAATTAAGAAAATCTCTGTCACGGTATACAGATCCAATGCCTTCTTCTCGTCTCGTGTTTGTGTTGTGGTATGAAAGCACGTGTGCTGTGGGCGTGAGTGTTGTCATTCCTTGATCCACTCCAGCTGATCATCATTAATCATCACCAGCTGCAGCTCATCTCCACACTGCTTAAATGCTCACCTCATTTTCTATTCTTTGCCAGATCGTTGTTTGATGTCGAGGTGTCGGTGTTGTGTCTCGTTCCTGGTCTCCGTGTTCCTGTGGATTGTCGTGTCGGTGTTGGATTGTTTCGTGTCGTCTTCACTCTGCACATCACAAGGATTCACCGCACTTTGGCCATCCAGTCCCTGCGTTATCTGTCCACACCCGTGTCATTATCCTGAGCTTGTTCCTTTGTTCATTAAACTGAGTTACTTGCAATTGCTTCCTGTTCTCCTTTACGATCGCGACAGAACGATCTGGCCTTCTCATGGAAGCAGCAGGAGAGACACCGTCTTCACTGGAGGATTTCGTCCACCATAGCGTGATGAGAATGGACTCTCACGAAAAGAACATTAATGACACGGGTCGTGCGGTTCAAGCTTTGGTAACGCAGGTGTCCGAGCTCACCCAGCAGATCCAATTTCTTCGTGCTCCCACTGCGCCGCCCACACCAGCCGTTCCCCCCACACCACCGGACTTCGGCCCGTCAGTTGAGCCACGCCTACCCGTTCCGGAGCCCTATGCGGGTGAGTCAGGATATTGTAGAGCGTTTTTGACGAGGTGTTCCATGCATTTCACCCTACAGCCCAGAACGTTCCAGAGCGAGCAATCCAAGGTGCCTTTCGTCATCACCCTTCTGACTGGAAGAGCGGCGCTATGGGGGACGGCGGTGTGGGAGAATCAAGACCCATGCTGCGCCTCGTTCCAAGACCTCTCCGCAGAGATGAAACGTGTGTTCGACAGAGCCGTTGCGGGGAGAGAGGCCGCCAGGGTGCTGGCCGACCTTCGTCAGGGGGAGAGGTCGGTCTCGGACTTTTCCATCGAGTTCCGAACCCTGGCGGCCGAATGTCATTGGAACGAGGAGGCGCAGTGGGACATGTTCCTGCATGGGTTGGCTGACCGCGTCCAACGTGAGATCTACGCCCTGGACCTACCCACGTCACTGAATGGACTTATTGAGTTGGCTTTACGAGTGGATGCACGACTTTCCCGAGTCGGAGGCAGAGCGGCATCTAACCGTCCCCCTGGAGGGTTTGAGGGACAACGGTCCAGCGGCAGGGACGTGGTCAGCCACGTCTTCGATCACGAACCCATGCAGGTGGGTCGAGCTCGGCTTTCCCGGGAGGAGAGGGAGAGGCGGAGGTCCCAGGGCCTTTGCCTATATTGTGGAGGTTCGGGACATTTTGCTTACAACTGCCCGGTAAAAGGCCAAGACCGATAGTAAGTATGAGGCTACTATCGGGTGGGATCTCCGCCGAGAAGACCTCATCCACATCTACACTCCTCCCGGTAAGACTGAGATGGTCAACTCACCAGCACGACTGTAAAGCACTTCTGGACTCTGGGGCTGAAGGTAACTTCATGGACAATATGTTTGCACACAAGTTTCAAATTCCACTCAGACCACTCACTCAGAAGATCGCTGTTCATGCACTTAATGGCCAAGAGCTTCCCACCATCTCATTCACCACTGAAGATATCACCCTCACAACTTCTGGCAATCACACTGAGACTATTTCTTTTTATATCCTGGATTCACCGTTGGCACCTGTCGTCCTTGGTCACCCCTGGCTCATCCGTCACAACCCCCGAGTGGATTGGCAGCACAAGGCTATACTGGAGTGGAGCAAGGAATGTCATAAGTCTTGTCTTGTGTCTGCTTGTCCGTCTGTGCCTGTTTTTGTGTTACAGGAGGAAGCAGGGGATCTGTCTAACGTGCCCGAGGAGTACCATGACCTGAAAGAAGTGTTCAGTAAGTCTAGGGCTGCTTCTCTCCCTCCTCATCGTCCCTATGACTGTGCCATAGACTTAATGCCAGGTAAGTCTCCGCCTAAAGGCAAGTTATATTCACTTTCTGTTCCAGAAAGGGAGGCTATGGAGAAATATATTTCTGATTCTCTGGCAACCAAATTCATCCGTCCTTTCTCTTCACCAGCGGGGGCGGGGTTCTTTTTTGTGGGGAAGAAGGATGGATCTCTGCGACCTTGTATTGATTACCGAGGGTTGAATAACATCACGGTAAAGAATACTTATCCTTTGCCGTTGATGTCTTCAGCCTTCGAGAGGTTGCAGGGAGCATCCATCTTCACGAAATTGGACTTCCGTAACGCTTATCATTTGGTCCGCATCAGGGAGGGGGATGAATGGAAGACTGCATTTAATACCCCCAGGGGGCACTTTGAATATTTGGTCATGCCGTTCGGGCTGTCCAACTCCCCAGCAGTCTTCCAGGCACTTGTCAATGACGTGTTGCGAGACATGATAGATCAATTCATATATGTTTACCTGGATGACATATTGATATTTTCCTCGTCTCTCCAGGAACATGTGCAACACGTACGGCAAGTGCTTCAGAGGTTGTTAGAGAATGGGCTTTTTGTCAAGGCGGAGAAATGTGATTTTCATGCACAGTCTGTTCCTTTTCTAGGACACATCATCTCGTCTGAGGGAATGCGTGTGGACCCTGACAAGGTTAAGGCTGTGGTAGAGTGGCCAAGTCCAGATTCCCGTAAGGCCCTACAGAGGTTTCTGGGATTTGCCAATTTCTATCGGCGCTTCATTCGCAACTTCAGCCAGCTAGCCGCGCCTCTGACTGCCTTGACCTCCCCCGGAACTCCGTTCAGGTGGTCAGATACAGCCGAGGCTGTGTTTGCCAACCTCAAGAGCCGCTTTGTTTCAGCTCCCATCCTCGTTGCCCCTGACTATTCACGGCAGTTCGTGGTGGAGGTCGATGCGTCAGAGGTGGGGGTAGGAGCAGTTCTGTCCCAGCGCTCTCCCACAAACGACAAGATGCATTCTTGCGCGTTTTTTTCTCATCGTTTATCCCCAGCCGAACGTAATTACGACATTGGTAACAGGGAGTTGTTGGCAGTCAAGTTAGCGTTGGAAGAATGGCGACATTGGTTTGAGGGGTCGGGGGTACCTTTTATCGTCTGGACCGACCACAAGAATTTGGAGTACATCAGAACCGCCAAAAGACTGAACTCTAGGCAGGCTCGGTGGGCACTTTTTTTCGGCCGTTTTGATTTTTCTCTCTCGTACCGCCCGGGTTCTAAAAACATCAAACCCGATTCTTTATCTCGTATTTTTGATCGCTCCGAACGCCCGTCTACTCCCGAGTGCATTTTACCGGAAAGTCTATTTGTTTCCACACTCGTATGGGAGATCGAATCGAAGGTCAAGAAGGCCTTAGAAGGGGTAACGCCTCCGCCCGCATGCCCACCGAGTCATTTATTTGTGCCAGAGGGATTTAGATCAGACGTCATCCGATGGGGTCATTGTTCCAACATAGCTTGTCATCCAGGAGTTAATCGTACTAAGTTTCTAGTCAAGCAACGATTCTGGTGGCCACGTATGGCTCGTGACATTCACAGTTTTGTTTTGGCTTGCTCGGTCTGTGCCACGGGTAAGACTTCCAATCGACCCCCAGATGGGCTCCTCCAACCGCTGCCAGTCCCTTCGAGACCCTGGTCCCATATCGCTCTAGATTTTATCACCGCCCTCCCACCCTCTCAGGGTAACACTGTCGTTTTGACAGTGGTGGACCGGTTCTCGAAGGCGGCTCACTTTATTCCCTTACCTAAATTACCCTCAGCTAAGGAGACAGCGTTGACAGTCGTTGACCACGTCTTTCGCTTACATGGCCTCCCGATGGACGTGGTCTCTGACAGAGGACCTCAGTTTGTGTCCAAATTTTGGCAAGAATTTTGTAAATTACTGGGGGCGACGGTTAGTCTGTCTTCAGGGTTTCACCCTCAGAGCAATGGCCAGACCGAGAGAGCCAACCAAGATCTGGAAAGAGTGTTACGATGTTTGGTATCCAAGAATCCTTCCTCCTGGAGCCAGCATCTCTCCATGGTGGAGTACGCCCACAATACCTTACCAGTGTCGGCCACGGGCCTCTCTCCGTTTGAGTGTAGTGTAGGTTACCAGCCACCAATTTTTCCCAGCCTGGAATCCGAGGTCGCGGTCCCCTCTGCTCACGCCTTTATCCAGAGGTGTCACCGGACTTGGACTAGAGCCCGTGAGACTTTACTCCAAGTGGGGGCGCGCACCAAGGCTAAAGCCGATCGCCACCGGTCGAAGCCTCCCGTATACATCGTCGGTCAAAAAGTGTGGCTTTCTACTAAGAATATTCCTCTCCGCTCCATCTCGAATAAGCTTGCTATACCACCTATTCGGTAAATCGGATTATGGATTCTAGGCGGAGGGGGCGCGGATTCCAGTACTTGGTGGACTGGGAAGGTTACGGTCCGGAGGAGAGAAGTTGGGTACCTGTCAGAGACATTCTGGATCACTCCTTGATCGATGACTACAAGCGACAGGTAAGGAGTTCTGAGAACGCCAGGAGGCGTTCTTAGGAGAGGGGTACTGTCACGGTATACAGATCCAATGCCTTCTTCTCGTCTCGTGTTTGTGTTGTGGTATGAAAGCACGTGTGCTGTGGGCGTGAGTGTTGTCATTCCTTGATCCACTCCAGCTGATCATCATTAATCATCACCAGCTGCAGCTCATCTCCACACTGCTTAAATGCTCACCTCATTTTCTATTCTTTGCCAGATCGTTGTTTGATGTCGAGGTGTCGGTGTTGTGTCTCGTTCCTGGTCTCCTGGTCTCCGTGTTCCTGTGGATTGTCGTGTCGGTGTTGGATTGTTTCGTGTCGTCTTCACTCTGCACATCACAAGGATTCACCGCACTTTGGCCATCCAGTCCCTGCGTTATCTGTCCACACCCGTGTCATTATCCTGAGCTTGTTCCTTTGTTCATTAAACTGAGTTACTTGCAATTGCTTCCTGTTCTCCTTTACGATCGCGACAATCTCACTCGGTTGCAAATCGCCACAGTTGAAGCACGTTATATCGTTTAGGAGGCAGGTGCACATGATCCTAAATAACCAGAATGAGGAGCTTAATTTAGCCATGAAGTTTAAGATTGATGATTTTCAGTATGTTATTTTTGCTACCTCAGATTCGATGAAGTGTTTTGGTTGTGGACAAGAGGGTCACGTGATACGCGTGTGCCCTGAGAAGAACACAGATCAGAATCCCAATGCAGCCGAAACGCTTAACACAGATCATGCGCAAACGAGTGATACAGTATCTTGTGTTGACAAAAATGGAATTGACGATCGTGAAAGTAATAAAAATGAGAGTGTGGCCACAAATGAAAATGTGCATGAAGGTGGTGTTTCTGAGGTCAGTGAGCAGGCCATATTAGAGGATGATGTGGATGTTGACATGACAGATGATCAGAGTTTTTTTAAAACACCGACATTAAAAAGAAAAACTAAGACCAAAGGAAAAGAAATAAGGGCTAAAAAAGCTACTGGAACGGCTGGTGCTGATGCGAGGGAGCTGGACTCAGAGTCCAGTAATGTTGGGGAGTCTGCTGTGGATAGTGATTGTGAATCTTCAGACTCTGTGAGCTCAGCTTCACAGAAGCGATCTGTCCGCAGCGCTTACACATTGGACAAAATTAAAACGTTTCTTCAGACAACGAAGGGCATGAAAGGTGTAAATGTAGAGGATTACTTCCCAGATCGTGAGATGTTTATAGATTCAACCAGGGCTTTAAAGAGGGAGGGTGGAGCTTTCACTGAGCAAGAAGTCTTTAGGCTGAAGAAAATTGTCCAGAAGTTAAAACTAAATTTATTGAACGATGAATTCGAATCAATCTAGCTTCTTTTCTTTTTTTGTGAAGTGCTTGTTATTGATGTGCTCATATTACCTTTTTATGAGTAGAATAAGATTGGGCACACTTAATTTAAATGGTGCACGAGACAGCAAGAAAAGAGCAATGCTTTATGAACTGACAAGACAAAAGAAAATTGATGTAATGCTGGTCCAGGAAACTCATAGTGATGTTTTTAATGAGAATGAATGGCTAATGGAATGGGATGGGTCGATTATTTTAAGCCATAAAAATCACTGTAGTGGAGGCTTAGCTGTACTTTTTAAGAAAAACTTTAAACCAATTTCATATGAGGTAGAACATGTTGTTGAGGGACATCTATTGAAAATAACAGCAAAATTTGAAAAAATGTTTTTAGTTTTTATAAATGTGTATGCTCCTGTTGTTGGTCCTGAAAGGGTTGTTCTTTTTGATAAATTAAGTAATATTTTGTCAAACTGTAAAGAGGAGGAGTTCGTATTTGTTGGAGGGGATTTTAATTGTACAGCAAATGATGGAATGGATAGGAACCATAGAGAGCCACATCTACCTTCTCAACATGCTATAAGAAAGCTTATAGAAGAACATGATTTGTGTGATATATGGAGAACTCTATATAAAGATCAAAGGCAGTACACATGGGCGCAAACAAGAGAAAATTATATTTCTATGGCTAGATTGGATAGGTTCTATTGTTTTAAGAACCAGTTTAATGTTATTAAGAAATGTGAGATTTTGCCTTGTGGGTTTTCTGATCACGGTATGGTAATCTGTAGTGTTTTCATCACTAATATAAAGCCTAAGAGTGCCTATTGGCACTTTAATACCTCTTTGCTACAAGACAATTCTTTTAAGGATGTCTTTATTTATTTTTGGAAACAGTTCAGTTCCAGGAAAAAAGATTTTTCTTCCCTACAACAATGGTGGGATCATGGGAAAAAAGAAATACAGCAACTGTGTTGTCAGTACACTCTCAATGTATCCAAGGACATTTCCCAATCAATGAAAACCTTAGAGATTGAAATAGTGGAACTTCAGAATTTGGTAGAGTCCACAGGAAATCGAGGATATTTTGAGCTCCTCAAAGTTAAAAAAAGGACTCTGGATAACCTGTTAGGCATCAGAGCACAGGGAGCTTTGATCCGCTCACGTTTTCAGAGTGCAGTAGAGATGGATGGCCCAACTAAATTCTTCTTCGGTTTGGAGAAAAAGAATGGTCAAAGCAGAATTATACATTCTTTATACTCATTGGACGGTATGGAGGTGGTGGAGCCTAAGGAAATCAGAAAAAGAGCTGTATTATTTTATTCTGAGCTTTACAAGAGTGAACATACAGAGGAAGATGAGCTGGCCAGCTCTTTTTATATGGGCTTGCCTAAAGTTCCAAAAGAGACCAATTCTTGGCTTGAGAGGCCGCTTTCAGCATCTGAACTGCATGTTGCTCTGCGGAGCATGGATTGCGGTAAGGCCCCGGGAATTGATGGTCTACCAGTCGAGTTCTATAAAGCGTTTTGGCCAGTGTTGGGGGGTGATTTGCTGGCTGTGCTCAATGATAGTCTGACTCGAGGTTTGCTACCTTTGAGCTGCAGGAGGGCAGTCATTACCCTGTTACCCAAAAAAGGTGATTTAAAAGAAATAAAGAACTGGCGCCCTGTTTCACTTTTGTGCTCTGATTTAAAGCTCTTTTCTAAAGCTTTGGCCATTAGGTTGAGGGAGGTAGTTGGGCAGGTTATTCATCGTGATCAAACTTACTGTGTGCCTAGCAGGTCTATTTTTGATAATGTTTATTTAATTCGGGATATTTTGGACGTCTCTAGGCTATTGGACATAGACACTGGTCTCATTTCTCTAGATCAGGAAAAGGCATTTGACCGGGTTGAGCACAGCTATCTCTGGCGCACGCTAGAGGAGTTCGGGTTCAGCTCTGGTTTTATCGCCATGATTAGGGTTTTGTACCGGGATGTTGAGAGTGTACTGAAAGTGAATGGTGGTCTTAGTGCTCCTTTTAAAATTAACAGAGGTATTAGACAAGGATGTGCACTTTCGGGAATGTTGTATGCTCTTGCCATTGAACCTTTATTGGTTAAGATCAGAGAAAGCATTGAAGGTTGGACTATACCTTGCTCTGGAGCAAATTTTAAGCTGTCTGCATATGCAGATGATATTATTGTTTTGGTTAACCCTTAGGGGTCGAAAACCGCGTCCACGCGTTTTGCTGGATTTTTTCCTTATAAGTGCAAAAGAGAATCAAATTACTCTGTTGATTTTGATCTTAAATATAAGTGTTGTACATCATTAGATCCTGTTAAGTGTCTATTTTTTTTTGTGGATACTCACAATAAAAACAAAGTGTTGTGCTTTTCGTCAAATAAAGAAAAATAAACATGATGCGCGTTTTAACTTGTCTCTGTCTGTGAGGTCCGTTCTGAAACGCGTCCGAAATATTAACTGTAACTCTCTCAATACTTGTCACAGAGATACGAGATATGTCTCTTTATGAAGCTGAGATTCTCTTCTTTTAAATGAAGTAATTTATTTAAAAAATATATATTTACAGTTTATGTAATCCGTTTGAAACAAAGGAGAGTTACCGTTTTTTCGCTCTCCCTTCATTATAGATAATTAGGTGAGCCCGCCACACCCCCAGCGCTTTTGACATGGTAAATCTATGCATCACACGCGGCACGCCCCCCGATCAATGCCAAACACAGATTCTTCATCAGAGATTCACAGATAGTTCATCGCGTTTTAGGGATGGAAGCACGCTAACGTTACTCCTTCAGAGGATTATGGACAAATGGGAATAATTCACCTTTTTCTCAGTGGAATTTGAAACTCAGACGACGAACGTTCCATTTTGAAGAACGAATTGACCCCGAGGATTCAAGTTCGGAGTAAGTTGTTTAGTGTTTTATAATTCCTTTTCTGATCATAGAGCTCAAATGCATTTTCAGACTATATTTTGCCTAGTAATTACCTCAACACAACATTCGTGTAGCACGCCTATACGCTCGTGTAAACTTTTTAAATAACTGCTTAGGTTATAATGATTTAGTGAAATATATTGATCTGCGAGTTTTGTTTGAGTTCTTCTGTGGTCTAGTGGTTAGATCGTATGCCAAGCGTGTCAGAGGTTACGGGTTCGAATCTGCCCCCGGCATATTTTTTTCTCTCATCAAAACCGAATATGTTCATCAGGCCCGGCTGCAGGATGAAATGACTGAGGGGGCATGTGAAATTGTTAAGGGGGCTTAACTTTATACCATCAATGAACAATCAATAAACACCTCGCTTTGGAACGACAGATTTTTAAAGATAATAAAAAGATAAGCAAGCATAATTTATTAATCATATATTGACTCTTTTACGCTTAAATTTAAAATGACTCCTCAGAGTGAGTTTTTATTTTAGAACGTTCCACCTTAACGTTTCCATGGCAACGCGTCATATTTGTCACGTGACACACCTCAAAATAATGCATGACAGATATCGCTTTTATTTCCTTTTTTATTCAAAATATTCACAAACTTGCTTGCCATGTCATCAACTATCTGATATTCCGATTCTCAAAAAAGTGGTAGTGAGTGTGTTTGGTCGTTTAAAACCTTTATAAATAATCTTGATCTTGATCTATTACGTGAGATGGGCGCCACCATGTTTCTTTGCGCCGCAGTTCAGAGTCCTGTCAGTCATCAGTTTCTCGCGAAATACATGTAAGAAAGTGGCCGGTGAACTGTGAGAAGAATATAGTAAACTTTAAAGTTACTTCCACTATGTTTGTCTGAAATGAACAACACACGTTGGCAAATTTGAATAGATTGTTATTGCTGCTTCCACATCTGTGTGTATTTGACAAACTCCAAATGTATTGTTTTACTAGTGCTTATGTGTATTTAAATGTCTGAAACCTAAAATAAACAATTTATGAGGTTGAAAACACTGCATAGTTGTGATATATGACAGCACTGAGCTCGTCCGTCTCTGGCTCAGCGCCAACCAACGCGCGAATCTGGCAGTGATGTCACGTTACTGAACAATATAAATCCCATTATGTGGACCGTACCGCTCAAAAGTTTAAACATTTAATTTGTAACCATGAATACAAAAATTAAACTGAGGGGGCACAAATCAGATCTGAGGGGGCAATGCCCCCTTTTGCCCCCTCGTGGCGCCGGGCCTGATGTTCATCAGTGGTTACAGTCTATATCAAGCACACACGTATATAGGACACCCGTTTGTGTGCATTTTATTTTGTGATTTCACCGGAATGAATAGTGTCCGCAATGGCAATAGATTGAAGAGCACGTTCTGCGCGCGTGCCGCCACAAGAGACTGTATCCATGACACTGATAGCAGGACACGAGCGCTCAGCTTGAGTTAAAAAACAAAACATTTTAGCTCTAGATCTCTTATTTAAGAGCGGACTAAATGAATGCTCTACTAGTTAACTAGAGATGTTTTATTTGTATTAGGTACAGTGTTGTGGGTAACGCGTTATAAAGTAACGCGTTAGAGTACTCTAATTACCTTTTTCGTGATATGTGTAACTTAACGCGTTAGTTTTGTGCGTTAAGTAATCAGTAACTTCGTTATTTTTTTTTAAAAGTAATCCGTTATTTTAAGGAAAGGAAAATCCCGACTGCAGCCTGTTTTTTGTCCGACAGTAGTATGCCTAGGTCTACTGTGCCACCTGAGGATGTATCAGCGGAGCCGAAGCGCTGTAATCATAAAGTCAATGGCTGTGATACATCTGTAGAGACACTGTGTCTTACTTCTCTGCGTCTTCTTCCTGCCGCCGTGCAGGCCCAGATGGTAGCCTATATGATTGTGATTAGCATGCCTATTATAAAGAAACGAACATTTTACTATCATGTCGATTGATTTTTATTAATATGCGCGAGGAAGAGAGCAAGACACCGCTTGTGTTGTTTGAAGACGTGAGAGTGCGCGCGCGCCGCGGCCGGGGCGCTCTCTCTCTCTCTCTCTCTCTCTCTCTCTCTCTCTCTCTCTCTCTCTCTCGTTTGCGCCGTGTCAAAGCATCACTCACCGATCAAAAAAGGCTTTGGCGGGACAAAAATTTGCTTTGGCGGCCGCCAAAAAGCGGACGATCCGACGGGTTTTAGAAGATTAAATACAAACCGAAACTAAAAAAAACAGACCCGGCCTCTATTTGAAACCGGCCTTTATTTACCCAAACCTGTTGCCACACCAGCGTGTAAAAGAGACAGGCGTCTATTTGGGACTCGATCGGGACTCGGCTATTTATATTTATATATAAAGATCGTTGCCGTGCTTGCATCACTCCTCCTATAGTCCCTATGGCCACTTGGCCAGCGTGAATGCAAATGGAAAAAAAAGGTTTTGAGGGAGAGTAATAATTCGTTGCATTTATATAGCGCTTTTCTAGGTACTAGTAATTAATAGATCTGTTTAGAAGTGGACTTTTTCTATAACCACGTTTTGCTTGGTCGACCCCCCCGCACGCACGTACGCACGCAGTGCGTTTATTTTTGGTAACGCATGAGTACTCTAACGCGTTACTTTTATGAATAGATAACGCTGTAACGTAACTGATTACTTTTAATTGATGGTAACGTTGTAACCTAATTAACTACTTTCCAAAGTAACTATACCCAACACTGATTAGGTACAGCCGTTCATTGAGTGTATCAGTAAATGCGTGCGGTCTATATGGGCCATAAACAGATACTCGCGGTTACGCGGTCTACCCATCAATAGGTGTTTCTCTGTCCATCAACAAATACATTGTGCATCTATAATCATAATTGTCCATCAGTTTACTTTGGATAATGTGCTAAGAGTTTTTTGCTTTTGTTTTGTTGTGTTTACATCGTCACCATCAGTCTTCAGAAATCATTCTGATATAATTTTTTTTTTTTAAATCAATGTTGTAAACAGTTATGCTGCTTAATTTTTTTTAACCTGTGATAGTTTTTTAGGATTCTTTGAATGCACTTTTTTATTTATATAAGCACTATATAAGCAACATTTTATATATATATTTTTTATATAAAAAAACAAGTTTGGTCTTTTTATGTTTTTTTTTTGTTGTTTTTTTGAAAGGATGTGTTAAGTGATATGAATGACTTTAAGTCTTTATGTTCTTAGGAAAGATTTCTATTTTGAATAAATGCTGTTCTTTTTAACTTTTTATTCATCAGTGAATCATTCTTAGTTCAGGCTGCCTCACAGCACCTTGATGGGCCATTAGCCATTGGGGGAGTGTCTTTAGTCTTCCCAGGTGTAAATCACATTAATATTCATGGCAATTAACACTCCCACGCATACAGCAGTAATGACCCAAAAACTGATGTAAGAAATTCAAATCGTTATATTGATCTTTCTGAAAGAGTGGTCAGAATGATTTTCACTTCATTTTGAAGTAAAAATTCTAGCCTACAAGAATAGTAACTCAAAAGTATTGTGGACAACTATTCAGTATGTGTTAAATGGCCTTATTGCGGTGACATTTTTTTTCCCAAAACGTACTAACCACGCATATTATTATTTTTCTATGAAATGCAAACATGTACATAAATTTTGCTCACATATTATTGTAGCAGAGTTTGTGCTGAATACAGCAAATTTATATGTTGGCAAATGGTATGTTTTAAGTAGCTGAAATAAGCACAAATGTCAGGGCATATCAAAACACCTAAAGAGCCCCAAAACAGCTCAGACCCCTGAGGGTTAAGGGCAAAATGATGTTGATCATCTTAAAGACATTCTTGACAAATTTGGTTTGATTTCCTCTGCCAAAGTTAATTGGTCCAAAAGTGAAGCCGTAGTAAGTGGTAAATGGTCCCATGGTCTTCCTAAACTACAGTACCAGGTGGTTTGTACTGGAAAAGAGATGGGTTAAAATATTTAGGAGTGTATGTTGGCAACGATTCAATTTTAGGTAAAACTTGGGAAGGAGTTTTAGAAAAATTAAAGGGGCGATTGGAAAAATGGAAATGGCTTTTGCCAAAAATCTCTTTTAGAGGGAGGGTGATAATAATTAATAACCTGGTGGCTTCAGTTTTGTGGCATCGTTTGGCCTGCATTGATCCTCCAAATGGACTTTTGAGTAAAATTCAAGCCAGTATGGTTGATTTTTTTTGGAACACTTTTCATTGGATACCACAGAGCATACTTTTTTTACCCATTGATGAAGGAGGACAAGGACTTATCCATTTGCCCAGCAGGGGGGCAGCCTTTCGACTTCTGTTTATTCAAAGATACCTCACAGGACCTAAGGATCTAGTCTGGAGAAAAGTGGCTGATGCTATTTTTAATCAAGCTGGTGGACTGGGATTGAACTCTGTCTTGTTCTTGATGGACTCGAGTAAGCTGCAGTGCAACAGACTGACTCCTTTTTATAAAGGACTTTTTAAAGTTTGGGACTTATTTGAAAAACGGAGGTTGGAGGTGACTTCCTCGTTGTACTGGCTTTTGGAGGAACCTCTTGTGCATGGAGCTCGGTTTGATGTTATGTGTGAAGTTACACCTGGACTGCTTCATTGTTTAATTACCACGAGGACATTAAAACTGCATCATGTGTTGGATGTTGCTGGTTCTGGTTTAAATAATGCTCAGTCTATGGCCGCATATCTAGATGTGCGGTCGGTACGGTATGTAGGAAAAATTCTGGACTTGTTAAAACAGAAACTCACAAAGGAAGAAAATAATATGTTAATTGAATTTTATAATGGGAAACTGGTTCCTAATAATACAGATCCCTTTCCAAGTATTTTTCTTAGTCCCAATCTCAAAGGACTGTCTGGACCTTTTCTGAACCTGAGGGGGCTAGAAGGGTTAAGTTTGCAGGATGTTCAGAGTAAAGTTTTGTATAAATGCCTGGTAAAAGTTTTAAATAAAGCACATTTAAAAGAACGCAGTGATACAGTGTGGAGAGAGAAACTGGGAATAGATGATGAAAATAAACCTGTTTGGAGAGTTTTATACAAACCACCAATTGAAAAACGTACAGGTGATATTCAGTGGAGGGTTTTACACGGCGCAGTTGCTGTAAATGCTTTTGTGAGTTTAATTAATCCCAATGTGTCAAGTGATTGTCCTTTTTGTAAAATGAGGGAGACAATTTTTCATTGTTTTTTAGATTGTTCAAGACTGGATGATATGTTTTGTTTGCTTGATGTACTTTTCATGAATTTTGGGGAGATTTTTTCATCTAAGATTTTGATTCTTGGACCCAAATATAGTGTGGCGCAAAGAATAAAAAGTCAATTGTTGAATTTTTTAATTGGGCAAGCCAAACTTGCTGTATACATAACCAGGAGAAACAAAATAGAAGGTAGAGAAGGACAAAATGTGGTTTTTGTCTTTAAAAATATGGTAAAAGCAAGGGTTATGTTTGATTTCAAGTTCTATAAACTGATGAATGACTTAGAAAGTTTTTTGCACAAATGGTGTTTTAATAGAGCTATTTGTACAGTTAAAGAAGAAATGTTGATTTTTGCCATGGTGTTACAATAAGTCTTGTTTTTTGTACCTCCTTTTTGTTTTGTTTTTTGGATAATGTGACTGAGTGATTTGCTGACGTTGTAATGATATAAATAAAGTGTGTTGAAAACTCAAAACTCTCTCTCTCTCTCTCTCACACACACACACACACACACACACACGCACGCACGCACGCACGCACACACACACATATGGCGCGGGATGGATGGATATTTCCTTTTCAATTATCTCTTTCATTGAAAATAAGTCACAATACTGAAGTAATGCTGGTGAAAACTTCCAGTTCACACAGAATTAGCAACACATGTCATTAATACAGCTGGATGGTTTAATGCAACAAGTGTGATGCTGAAACTTGGATATATTTAGGCACAAATATCTATGTAGGTTTGAATAAATTCCGATCACTAGACAAGTTTTTTTCACCTGTCAATGACGTCATTAACTTGTTATACTTGATTGTAGTTTACTTATGTAGAAACCAAGAAAAAAAAAAAGTGTTATTTATTATTTTCACACACTACCCCCACCACAACAATTTGAAATATTCACTGCATTGCCCTGATATGTTAGATTTTGACTTTGGTAAATGGACTGCATTTATATAGCGCTTTCACAGACCGAATGGCCACCAAAGCGCTTTACATATTACCTCACATTCACCCATTCATACACACATTCATACACCGACGGCGGTGTCAGCCATGCAAGGCGCCATCCAGCTCGTCTTGCTCATGGACACCTCGACACTTGGTCAGGTGAAACCGGGGATTGAACCACCAACCTTTCGGTTTGTAGACAACCTACATGAACCACTGAGCCACTGCCGCCCCGTAAACTTTCTTTCTAGGTACTGGGTGCGACTGGTTTAGGCATCTCTCTGTACGACCTGGTTGTGGCGAGTGTGAAAAAATGGTAAAGGACAATCGGATCCTGGAGGACAGAAAGTTCTTACGGGATTCATCCAGGCAAATACTGGAAGGCCAACAAAAGCTAAAGGAACAGCTGGATGAAATGCAGTATGATATTTAATTTCTACAAATTTTGGTAACACTTTACAATAAGGTTCATTAGTTAACATTAGTTAATATATTAATTAACATGAACTAACCATGAGCAATACATTTGTTACAGTATTTAATAATCTTTGTTAATGTTAGTTAATAAAAATACAGTCGTTCATTGTTTGTTCATATTAGTTCACGGTGCATTAAAGGGGAATTCGGCGACTCTAGCCATTTCTTCGCTGATTTTCACTTTTGTTGTTGCATGGTTTCTCAACGAGCTCCCCCTACAGCTGTGGGCCGTGTATTTCACAACACTGTCGTTAAAAAACTCACTTGCTGCCCTTTCTACCGCTGCTCCATGTGCATTTTTTATTATCGGAGCTGGCCAACTTTATCATGCGGAGCTATGTCTTCTGGCTATGCCAGCAGCCATATCACCCTGTAGCCCAAGACTGGTCCCCCACTGAAGCTAAGCAGGGCTGAGCTGGTCAGTGTCTGGATGGGAGACCTCCTGAGAAGACCAGGGGCACGCTCAAGATCACAACGGTGCGCAACGTTTTGCTACGGTTTCCGGGTTGAAAGTCATGTTTCCTGGAAACGGCGTGCACCGGTGTGCAACGGGGTTTGAGATGCGTTTTCTCTTGTTTGGTGGGCGTGTCAGAACTGCAGTCCAATCAGCAGCAACATGTATATACAGCATGCGGTATTAAAGTGAACTCTCACAATGGAAGCAATTTACAAATGTGTTCGATACGCAACAACTGAGGATCTTAGAAGACATGTTTGTCGTAAGTTTTATTGTAAAAATATAGGATATCAACATAATGATGTAGTTGTTTATATTTTAAGTTTCATTGCAAGTGTATGACATTTGGTATAAAAATAAACAATGCATGTAAAGTGCTTTTTCTTAAAAATGAGAAAGAAAATACAGGTTATTAATAAAACAGTATGAACAATAAATAAAGTCAGTATGTGAAGCTAAATAGATGTGTTTTAGTCTTTATTAGGTAAGATGTGCTTCCATTTCAGTTTCCACAAATCCCTTCACTCGATTGGGATGTTCTCTTGTGTTCTGGGCAGTAGGCTAACTGTATACATCGGGCATTTTTGTAGTATTAAACACATATATTTATATACTGACTTCATCATGCTCCGAAAATGCTTCACAAAGAACACAAAAAGCCTTCTCAGCTGCCGTAGTTGCACCTCTTGCGTCATCACAACAGTGCGTTCAACGCGTCACCGTTTCTGTTTAAAAAACGTTCTGCAACGTTTTGTCGGCGCTGAACGCAGCCCAGGTTGCTGCTGGAAGAGGTGTTAGAGAGGCCAGCAGGAGGCGCTCACCCTGTGTCTGTGTGGGTCCTAACGCCCCAGTGTAGTGATGGGGACACTATCCTGTCAAAGAGCACCGTCCTTCGGATGAGACGTTAAACCGAGGTCCTGACTCTCCAGCAGTAAGCTGGTGTGTGGTGGGCGTTCTGGCGCAACATACATTTTTTTATTTCACCTTTATTTTACCAGGCGAAAAAAAATCACATTGAGATTACAATCTCTTTTACAAGTGAGATCATGACAAGAAGGCAGCACATAGACACTTTAACAGACAACAAGTAACAAACAAACAGCGATGCACAGGAAAATTAAAATAAGTACAGAAAATCACATTTTAAAACAATCGCAAACATGTTAATAAATTTGATTTAGGTGGGACTTGAATTCAGTATGTGAAATAAAAACCTGCAGTTCCCTTTCAGTCGCTCATGTTCGACGTAACGTTGACGTGACAATGTAATTGGGATCGCCTTGAGAGCCCAATCTACTTCGAGACTATTAAAATGAGCCAATGCATATTGGCATGCGATAGTTGCATCAGCTGCTCTGCTTACAGCGCGAGCATTTAACAAGCAGCAGGTGCGTCGCATATTGTCTTTCGCTTCAGAGCCGAGCTGTTCTATTGTTCCTGCTCTACAGTCTTCTGACAGTGTTCAACTTCAAAAGAAGAAAACGAGTCTACTCTTCAGGGGACGCCTCTTTAAAGCTGGTGTTGGTGTTACAGCGCAGAGAGAGCTGGCCGCGATCTCACGAGAGCCGTATTATTCACGTTTCTCTTCACTGTGAAACCTTTACTGATTTTTATAAAGTAATTGTAAGAATAACTTTTATATTGTTAGTAATATTTATTTGACTAGTTACTAGACTGAAACAGCTTGGGTTCACTTGATTAGAAAATCATGTTACATGTAAATATCAAAATGATCATCAGACTTTTCTCTTAATCATCATTGCATTGCATTTCATTTCATGTTTTGCCCCATAATTAAACGTTTTGGGCCTCTGAATAAAACTGTTTCTTTTTCTCCTCGATGATGAGCTCTAAATTCTCACACTATATGAGCTACTACAAAAGCCTATATGATACACAACATTCTATTTCATTTCCATTTGTTTATTGTTTTTATTTCAGGTGAGCTTATTGGAGTGCAGTATGTGTTCCAGCAGACTGGTCAGGCACTGCAGGACATCCGGATCCGGACTCTGAGCAGACAGCAGAGCTCATTAGCCGTGTTTCCACTGCCGGGCCGAGCCGTGCTAGTGCGTGCCAGGGCCAGTCGTGTTTCCACTGTCACTTCCGGGGCTTGATCGGGGCTTACTCTGGGCCAACGGCCAGGATTTCTGGCCCGTCGAATACCTTGGGCCAAAGCGGGCCAGCTCGGGCTAGAGGCGTGCTCAAGGTAAAAGGCGGAGTTTATCGGTGTTATGGAACGTTATGAAGCAAGATGCACATTTCACTTTTTTATATCACGCAAAATAATCTCTGCTGGAAATGGAGAATCGCCTGTACTGGTCTGTCGAAGATACCAACGCTCTTCTGAGCATTTGGGCAGAAGAAAGGGTACAACGTAAATTTGACGGCGTGTGAAGAAACGAGGACGTTATAAAATTCATCGATGCTGAACTTTCTAAGCTAAGCATTCAGCGAGCAACGCTTCAAGTTCAGGAAAAAATAAAAAAGTTGCGGCCGCAGTATTGTACAAGGCGATTAAAACGCACAACGAACAAAGCGGAGCTCAGAGAAGGAACTTTCCATGGTTTGACTTGATGGACGTGTGCTGGGTCACTATCCCTCTGTTAGTGGCGACTCGCAAGACAATCGGGACACTATTGCAGCCACGGCCGCTGAGTTAATATACATGCTAGCTTACTAACTTAAAAAATAAATTCATAATACCCGCTGAAATGGGTTGGGTTGTATGACGTTTGATCCAGAAAGGCGTGTTAGGGGCGGGGTTTAGGGCAGCGCTGCAGGGCTACTGGCCCGGCAGTGGAAACGCAAGCCTGGTGCTTGAGGCCCGAGGCCACTGGCTCGGCTCGGCTCGCTGTTAGCTCTGGCCCGGCCCTAGCCCGGCAGTGGAAACACGGCTAAAGAGGACCTCAGTGTGGAGGAGCAAGATGAAGATAAGGGCTTCTGTGACATCAGCAAGGATCACACAATAGCAGATCCGGAGGCTGTTCTGTCACCACCCTCTTCCACACTGACACTGGGTTCTTTCACCCTGGTCACCAGCAGTGCCACACCTGTACTGGGCTCCACATCCCCTTCACTGGTCCCTGACCCCAAACTTGTCCTCACACAGTCTCCTTCATCACCTGGACCCTCAGGGACTGCCGTCACACCTGTTCCCTCTCAAACATCTGTTTCAACTCTCCCCTCAGAGCCAGAGGATGCTGGTCAGGATGATGGTGAAGAAGAGACGGTAAATACCACTCCTTTGCATGTCTTTCAAATTAACTAAAATAATTATGATGAATTAACATCCAGTGCTTTAAATCCAGACTTTCCACATATTTTAAATTTAAAAGTACAGCCTAAATTCATTTGTAAGCTGCAAATACACATGAAGTCAAGTCATCTTTATTTATTTGGTGTAAAGAACATGTTAAGAAAATGTCAAGAATGGCGCTCTCTGCTTTGTACTAAACAGTGCTTTACGGTGATAAACAGGAAAAATAACACAATCAGTTATGGAATTATGCATTAGATGATGTAATAATTGTGTCTTTTAATAGGCTGTTGACTACCAAAATTTCCCAGGTTATCAACATGTGGACCAGCTGGCAGAATATCTGGTGGATCACCGGGCCCACACAGCCCTCAGCCTGACCAACCAGGAAGCCAACACCATTATTGCTCTTTGGCAGAACCTGGATGACCGGGACAAGGAACAGGTGGTGTATGACAGTCGATGCCGAAAGAGACTGCTGAGTGGACGCTTCAAAGTCCACAAGTCCAAAGTCCGCAAGCAGCGCTCCTGCTCAGTGGCCTGACTGTTGCCGTCTGGTGGAGACCATCTTCATCAGACTTTGCACTGTTCACCCAAGTCCCAAAAGAAAATGCAAGGGAGCCCTGTCTAGATGGTCTCTGATCCTGCAAGACTATCGCAGGATAAGGCAGCTTGTACTGGGCAACAGCTTGGTGATGGGAGGAACCTCAATGCAGCTGGTGGAGGTTAACCAGAACACCCTGATTCAGTGGTATAACAAAAGACAGAAAAAGCAGGACCTGTCTGTGCTGCTTCAGGGTATTCAGTTGCCCCAGCCCCTGCCTGAAGCTCATGAGCCTCTCCAGGTTGCCAAACATCTACGGACTGAGCCAGAACAACCAGGGGAGCAGCACCAGTACAAGCTACCAGAGAGCACAGCTGGTCAGGCAAAGCAGAGGCAGACTTCTGTTGGGCGACCCCCTCTCAGACCCAAGGCACCAGCGCAGAGTCAGATGCTGCTGACACCATCTGCACCTGGAGCATCACTGCAGATGGTACCAAATATTCTACCATCAGCACCAGGTTTCCAGGGCGTGCCAGTGTTCCAGGGAATGCAAATGATCTAGGGCATCCTAATGGTCCAGGGGATGCAAATGATACAGCCACTATTACAACCAACAGCTGTACAGGGCACTCGCTTACCCGCTGCACCAGCTGCCAATCCAGACGCCATGCCCAAGAAACCCTACAGGAGAACTGTTGCGGCCAACACTTGCAAAAAATGTGGGCAATTTAAAACAAGTGCAACAGGACATAGCCAGTACAGGGGCAGGGTGTACTGCCCACAGACTGAGACTGTTACAAAAGAGGTGTGGTTAGAGGAAATGCGGAGAACCATTCACAAATAATGTATATATTTTTATGTATATAGCATCATGTATATAGTGTGAACAGTTGTTTAAATGGTTAATACTGTGTTGAATATTATTTAATTTTGTTTTTTTAACATTTAACATTTTAACTTTTCATTTCTTGTTTTTGAAAACCTATTTCACTTGTCATTTTATTTATTTATTTTTAAAACATGTTATTTAACATTTTAATATTCATCATTACTGTTCTGTTGGCATGATTGGAAAATAAAAACAAATTGGCAAGTGATTTCTTTTTGACTTTGACTTTCATATAACAGTAGTTCATCCGAACACTGCAACAATATAACATTTGTATATAAAAAGAGAATTTGTACATTTTGTTATTCTTGAGACATTTGCAAATATAAATATTCTTTATTTTATTTTATTTATTATGGTGGTTTTTCAAAGCAAACCTTCAAATTAATGTGAGAGATGAAAATCACATCTGACTGCATTTACCTCAACATTCTGATATTAGATTGAGTATTTTCTAGCTTGGATCCATATTAATTTATAGATTTGAGTTCAGGGTCGTTAGTCACGCCCATGCTGGGAGGGTGTCCTCTCATTTGGATTCTCAGAATATGGTTACCCTAGGTATAAATCAATAAATAAGTAAGGTGCCTGAGTAGCCTATTGCAGTCACAGTCCCACATTTGAAATTTCCAGTAACATGTAGAGTATTATTGCTGTTGTATTTTTTATTATAGACCAACAGCAGTAATGATAATTGCACATCCTTTTATCTATTAGACTAGAGAGGTTACATTAGGTTTAATGATGTTTGTGTGTGTGTGTGTGTGCTTTCTCCCCAGAGACAATCATTGCAACCCATCGATGAGCTAGTTCTTTTCCTAATGTACTTGTCCGTTGGTTTAAAGGAGCATGACTTGGCAAACCGTTTCAACATTCACATCTCTACTGTAAGCCGCATTATCTGTTCGTGGACCAACTACCTGTAGACACTCTTGGGCTCGGTGGCTATCTGGATTGAGCCTGAAGACGTTAAAGCTCACCTTCCTGGGGCCTCATGTATCAACACTGCGTACGCACAAAAACACGGCGTACGCCAGCATTCACGTTCACGGCCAGATGTACTAACAGTGAAATTAACGTAAGAATGTGCGTTCCTCCAAGTAAACTTCATGTCTGGCGTACGTACATTTGTCGGGATTTTTGTCCGTTGGCGACTCATAGAGGCAATAAAGTGAAGTGGCAAACATTACACTACGAATTGTTCTATCGCACCACCAGCTGTCAGATATTGCATATAATTTGTAATTGAGAAATTATTTGACATATTATTGTCACACGAGTCTTATTAAAATATTCTAATTATGCAATTAAGTAAGAACATATATAAAGCATGTGCAAATTGATACAACCCGTCTAGAAATGGCAGCGTTGCGGCCGCAGTATTGTACAAGGCGATTAAAACGCACAACGAACAAAGCGGAGCTCAGAGAAGGAACTTTCCATGGTTTGACTTGATGGACGTGTGCTGGGTCACTATCCCTCTGTTAGTGGCGACTCGCAAGACAATCGGGACACTATTGCAGCCACGGCCGCTGAGTTAATATACATGCTAGCTTACTAACTTAAAAAATAAATTCATAATACCCGCTGAAATGGGTTGGGTTGTATGACGTTTGATCCAGAAAGGCGTGTTAGGGGCGGGGTTTAGGGCAGCGCTGCAGGGCTACTGGCCCGGCAGTGGAAACGCAAGCCTGGTGCTTGAGGCCCGAGGCCACTGGCTCGGCTCGGCTCGCTGTTAGCTCTGGCCCGGCCCTAGCCCGGCAGTGGAAACACGGCTAAAGAGGACCTCAGTGTGGAGGAGCAAGATGAAGATAAGGGCTTCTGTGACATCAGCAAGGATCACACAATAGCAGATCCGGAGGCTGTTCTGTCACCACCCTCTTCCACACTGACACTGGGTTCTTTCACCCTGGTCACCAGCAGTGCCACACCTGTACTGGGCTCCACATCCCCTTCACTGGTCCCTGACCCCAAACTTGTCCTCACACAGTCTCCTTCATCACCTGGACCCTCAGGGACTGCCGTCACACCTGTTCCCTCTCAAACATCTGTTTCAACTCTCCCCTCAGAGCCAGAGGATGCTGGTCAGGATGATGGTGAAGAAGAGACGGTAAATACCACTCCTTTGCATGTCTTTCAAATTAACTAAAATAATTATGATGAATTAACATCCAGTGCTTTAAATCCAGACTTTCCACATATTTTAAATTTAAAAGTACAGCCTAAATTCATTTGTAAGCTGCAAATACACATGAAGTCAAGTCATCTTTATTTATTTGGTGTAAAGAACATGTTAAGAAAATGTCAAGAATGGCGCTCTCTGCTTTGTACTAAACAGTGCTTTACGGTGATAAACAGGAAAAATAACACAATCAGTTATGGAATTATGCATTAGATGATGTAATAATTGTGTCTTTTAATAGGCTGTTGACTACCAAAATTTCCCAGGTTATCAACATGTGGACCAGCTGGCAGAATATCTGGTGGATCACCGGGCCCACACAGCCCTCAGCCTGACCAACCAGGAAGCCAACACCATTATTGCTCTTTGGCAGAACCTGGATGACCGGGACAAGGAACAGGTGGTGTATGACAGTCGATGCCGAAAGAGACTGCTGAGTGGACGCTTCAAAGTCCACAAGTCCAAAGTCCGCAAGCAGCGCTCCTGCTCAGTGGCCTGACTGTTGCCGTCTGGTGGAGACCATCTTCATCAGACTTTGCACTGTTCACCCAAGTCCCAAAAGAAAATGCAAGGGAGCCCTGTCTAGATGGTCTCTGATCCTGCAAGACTATCGCAGGATAAGGCAGCTTGTACTGGGCAACAGCTTGGTGATGGGAGGAACCTCAATGCAGCTGGTGGAGGTTAACCAGAACACCCTGATTCAGTGGTATAACAAAAGACAGAAAAAGCAGGACCTGTCTGTGCTGCTTCAGGGTATTCAGTTGCCCCAGCCCCTGCCTGAAGCTCATGAGCCTCTCCAGGTTGCCAAACATCTACGGACTGAGCCAGAACAACCAGGGGAGCAGCACCAGTACAAGCTACCAGAGAGCACAGCTGGTCAGGCAAAGCAGAGGCAGACTTCTGTTGGGCGACCCCCTCTCAGACCCAAGGCACCAGCGCAGAGTCAGATGCTGCTGACACCATCTGCACCTGGAGCATCACTGCAGATGGTACCAAATATTCTACCATCAGCACCAGGTTTCCAGGGCGTGCCAGTGTTCCAGGGAATGCAAATGATCTAGGGCATCCTAATGGTCCAGGGGATGCAAATGATACAGCCACTATTACAACCAACAGCTGTACAGGGCACTCGCTTACCCGCTGCACCAGCTGCCAATCCAGACGCCATGCCCAAGAAACCCTACAGGAGAACTGTTGCGGCCAACACTTGCAAAAAATGTGGGCAATTTAAAACAAGTGCAACAGGACATAGCCAGTACAGGGGCAGGGTGTACTGCCCACAGACTGAGACTGTTACAAAAGAGGTGTGGTTAGAGGAAATGCGGAGAACCATTCACAAATAATGTATATATTTTTATGTATATAGCATCATGTATATAGTGTGAACAGTTGTTTAAATGGTTAATACTGTGTTGAATATTATTTAATTTTGTTTTTTTAACATTTAACATTTTAACTTTTCATTTCTTGTTTTTGAAAACCTATTTCACTTGTCATTTTATTTATTTATTTTTAAAACATGTTATTTAACATTTTAATATTCATCATTACTGTTCTGTTGGCATGATTGGAAAATAAAAACAAATTGGCAAGTGATTTCTTTTTGACTTTGACTTTCATATAACAGTAGTTCATCCGAACACTGCAACAATATAACATTTGTATATAAAAAGAGAATTTGTACATTTTGTTATTCTTGAGACATTTGCAAATATAAATATTCTTTATTTTATTTTATTTATTATGGTGGTTTTTCAAAGCAAACCTTCAAATTAATGTGAGAGATGAAAATCACATCTGACTGCATTTACCTCAACATTCTGATATTAGATTGAGTATTTTCTAGCTTGGATCCATATTAATTTATAGATTTGAGTTCAGGGTCGTTAGTCACGCCCATGCTGGGAGGGTGTCCTCTCATTTGGATTCTCAGAATATGGTTACCCTAGGTATAAATCAATAAATAAGTAAGGTGCCTGAGTAGCCTATTGCAGTCACAGTCCCACATTTGAAATTTCCAGTAACATGTAGAGTATTATTGCTGTTGTATTTTTTATTATAGACCAACAGCAGTAATGATAATTGCACATCCTTTTATCTATTAGACTAGAGAGGTTACATTAGGTTTAATGATGTTTGTGTGTGTGTGTGTGTGCTTTCTCCCCAGAGACAATCATTGCAACCCATCGATGAGCTAGTTCTTTTCCTAATGTACTTGTCCGTTGGTTTAAAGGAGCATGACTTGGCAAACCGTTTCAACATTCACATCTCTACTGTAAGCCGCATTATCTGTTCGTGGACCAACTACCTGTAGACACTCTTGGGCTCGGTGGCTATCTGGATTGAGCCTGAAGACGTTAAAGCTCACCTTCCTGGGGCCTCATGTATCAACACTGCGTACGCACAAAAACACGGCGTACGCCAGCATTCACGTTCACGGCCAGATGTACTAACAGTGAAATTAACGTAAGAATGTGCGTTCCTCCAAGTAAACTTCATGTCTGGCGTACGTACATTTGTCGGGATTTTTGTCCGTTGGCGACTCATAGAGGCAATAAAGTGAAGTGGCAAACATTACACTACGAATTGTTCTATCGCACCACCAGCTGTCAGATATTGCATATAATTTGTAATTGAGAAATTATTTGACATATTATTGTCACACGAGTCTTATTAAAATATTCTAATTATGCAATTAAGTAAGAACATATATAAAGCATGTGCAAATTGATACAACCCGTCTAGAAATGGCAGCGTTGGCTTTATTAGAGGACATTTTCAATGGACGAATCCGGAGAGAACGAATTTTTAGGGACCACAATGATTTTCTGGCCCACGATGATGACTGGCTTATCAGCCGTTTCAGATTTCCAATGGCTATACTCTTGGAGCTCTGCGCTGAGTTGGGTCCGAATTTGGAAAGAGAGACAATGAGGAGCCACGTATTACTCGTTCCTTTACAGGTGCTTACTACATTTGGTTTCCTGGCAACTGGTTCTTTCCAAAGAGAACTGGCAGACCGCTCAGGAATAAGCCAGTCGTGTTTGAGCCGTGCAATGCCAGCTGTATGGGACGGGATCATCCGCTTGTCTACCAGGTATATAACGTTCCCATACAATGCAGGTGACCAGCCAAACATTAAATTTGTAATGTAATCGGAATGATCGACTGCACACATATTGCTATAAAGGCGCCATCTGAAGAAGAATTTGCATATGTGAATCGGAAACATTTTCATTCAATAAATGTGCAGATTATATGTGATGCACAAATACGCCTAACAAATATTGTGGCAAGGTGCCCTGGGGCAACCCATGATTCATATATCCTTACAAACAGCATGGTTGGGATGAGACTCCAAGCTGGCAGGGTGCGCGATTAAGTTCTACTTAATCGCTACTTGGTAAGTTCTGCATTTAAATATATGGTTCTTTTTAAAAGTTACATTTTTGTGTGTGTGATTATTCAACTGCCCATCAGGAGACAGTGGTTATCCACTAAAGACGTGGCTGTTAACCCCCCTCACCAACCCACAAACTGACCGAGAGCGCAGATACAATGATGCCCATTCTCGCACTCGTCCATTTGTGGAGCGGGCGATTGGGCAGCTGAAATGTCGGTGGCGCTGCCTTGACAGGACCGGGGGATGCTGTTATACCGCCCTGACAAGGTTTGCCACATCATACTGGCCTGTGGAGTGCTGCACAATGTCGCGCACAGGCATGGCATACCCCTTGGTGAGGTGGTGGCACCGCCAGATGACCCTGACCCAGGACCAGTATATGTGCAGCACAATCAACAAGCCATTCAGCCCTGTCAACGTGTAATTGCTACAATATAAATGGTACTCAGACACAAAGTTCATTTTTTGACCAATTCCTTTAATGAGTTGCTTATTTCTGTGAGTGCGTCAGTGATATTTTTCAGGTGACTGTTAATTTCTCCAATGGCCCTATCAATTTGCTGTTGTGACTCCAGAACAGCATGCGTCAAGACGCGGCCAGATGGACGGGCTTCAGCACTGGGGGGAGCATTAGAGACACCGGAGATGCAGGACTGCGTCTGGACTGCTCTGGCTGCTCGGGTGGTGCGGACTCTGAGTGCGTGCCAGTGGACGTTCCTGCTGTTGTTCCTGCGGTTCCTAAGTCCAAATAAACAAAGGCACACGTTAACAGTCATTTGAATCTGTTCCTTATTAATGGGTACACACATTTGCAATAAAAGCAGTGGATACATAAAATCTCTGGTGTACTTTTTGCTACATTGCATGCATTTTAAAATTAAATGGTGGCTGGTATGTATCAAAGTTAAGGAAATACATTTTAAATTAGTCACCTTGCTGGCAGTCCTGTAGTATATCCGAGTCTCCCACATCAACGGATACAATTCCAGAGATTAACGTGTCTCCTACAATAGAGGCAACTTTCTGATTAAAGGGTGTAAGTTCATCGACCCCTGTACCACCGCCTGTTCTGCCCACACTTTGTCGGTGCGCCGCAGTTCTCAGCTTAACTTCCACCTTTATGTCAGACCATTTCTTCTTTAGTTCATTTACGGTGCGACTCTCAGATCCCACCGCGTTGACAGCATCAGACAAACTCTCCCACTCTTTTTTCTTTCTTTTGTTATTCATTCCAGAGGACAAAGTTCCAAATAAAATAGTAGTAGCACTTCTAATTCATTTTCAGTGAAATTTCATTCTTGCTTGCTTTAGCCATGTTCTTGCAGGTTTCTTTTGCCAAATTGGACTAATTACCATATTTAAATTAATTTAATTGGGGGAGGAGACTGGGTGGGGCGTTGTGTAGTGTTGCTTTCATCAACGAAAATTATGACTAAATATCGTCGTCAACGAACCTTTATCACGTGACGAAAACGAGACGAGACGCAACGTAAATGCTGGTCATGTGACGATGAATATAATTAAATGTATAATGCAATATTGTTGACGAATAAAAACGAGACTTAATGTGGTTTACAAAATAAAAACTATGCTAAAATGTATCTTAATTTTCGTTGACCGAGACGAAATGTTATTTAACGTTATTTCGTCTCGTTTACTTGCGTTATTATTATTATGCAGCATTTCTGTGTCACTTCAGGGGCTGCACCAGATCGCACTGCGCAGACGCAGGCGACATCACATCCTCGAGCCCCACTCGCGGCATTATTTAGAAGATGCAGCTGCGTGAGTTACAACTTTTTTACGTTTCACACATACTCCGTGTGCGTATGCGGTGTGTATGCAGGAGCAGCACGCGCGATTGTGTTTTCACATGTGCTGCGTTTGCAGTGCGCAACTGATCTACGGCTGTACCACAATCACAACATTTATTCTCTATTTTTTATTTCAAATCAATATTTCTAGCCTACATCCATTATGTCGCGTTGTTGAGGTAGGCTACTGTGTAGATCTCTGCTCTGCTGTTATGCACGCACCGCTCCCGCGTGCGGTGTGAGCGCTCTAACCTATTAACATGGGTGCGGGAAAAATACACACCGCAAACGGAGTAGGCCTATGTGTGAAACAGGCGTTAGCATAAACGACAACAAACACAGTTAAGTCTGACACAGAGAAAGGGATTCGTCTTTGGGAGAAAAAGAAGAAAAGACATTTGGAAAAACTTTCATTTCATCATGTGTGTAGGCTAGGCTAGCCTACTTCTAACATGTTTGGTTGGTAAAATAAATATGTAGTAAATTCATATCAGAGCGTCTTCTGTGTCTGGAATAGATGTATTCTTGAGTCTATAAGGTAACAATAATATAAGATAGGCTATAATAAGATAAGATTTTTTTAAATGGACTGGATTAAATAGAATTGCATTACTAAAAAGAGACTAAAATACAATTTTCATTGACTAAAACTAGACTGTGTCTTTCGTCGACTAAAACTAGACTAAAATGTCATCTGTTTTCGTCGACTAAAACTAGACTAGACTAAAAAGAGTATGAACGTGACTAAAACTAATAAAAACTAAAATGACAGCTTGACACAAAGAGTAGACTAAAACTAAAATTAAAACAGGCCGCCAAAAACAACACTAGCGTTGTGCTCGTGCATGTGGGCTCAATTTTACGTTAATTGGGATGTACAAAGAGAACATGCGTGGGATCCTTCGTACGCAGATATTCATACATCTGTTTTTTTTTGTGCGTACGCACATTTACAGCTTTGTTCGTACGCAATGTTTAAGTATGAATTCAACGCAAGTCTTTGTACATGAGGCCCCTGATGATTTCAAAGACTTCTCCGATACTCAGATAATAGTTGACTGTACAGAGCTCAAGTGCCAGACGCCATCCTCGCCTCTCCTCCAAAGTTAGATGTTTTCTAAGTACAAATCTCACTGTACAATGAAAGGACTTATCAGGATCGCCCCTCATGGTCCAGTGACCTTCATCTCTTCACTCTATAAGGGGTCAATAAGTGATAAAGAACTCTTTAGGCGGTCAGGGTTGGCTGACCTTTTAACTGATGACATGGCCGTGATGGTTGATAAAGGTTTCCTGATCACTGACGGTGTGAAGTGTAAAGTGTACTGTCCACCTTTTCTCAACAAAAACAGCCAGATGCCAGTGCTAAGTGTAAGAGTGTACGTTGAGCGAGTCATCCCAAGGGTAAAGGAGAATAAACTTTTTGATTTTGTTATTCCTTTGTCAATAGCTGGAAGCATTAATGAAATTTTTGCCGTTGCTTGCCTGCTTAGCAATGATCAAAATAACATCTTGTCACAGCATGGGCCAAGTAGTGCTGACAAGTTTACATTACAGAAACCTACAACTTTTAAATGTAAGTATTAATCATTATTTATCTCTGAATAAATTCTCATACAGTGACAACAGATGTGATCTCACACAACATTATAAACAATGATTTTTATTGTAAAATGATGCCATATTGTATAAAGTCCATGAATAAATCTGACATTACTTATTCAACTGTTTTTTTTTTTTAAGCAACAAGCTTGAAGGCACATTTTAAATGGACTGCATTTATATAGCGCTTTCACAGACACAATGGCCACCAAAGCGCTTTACAATTTGCCTCACATTCACCCATTCACTCATTCATACACCGACGGCGGTGTCAGCCGTACAGCTTGTCGGGAGCAGCTGGGGTTAGGTATCTTGCTCATGGACACCTCGACACTTGGTCAGGTGGAACCGGGGATTGAACCACCAACCTTTCGGTTTGTAGACAACCTACATGAACCACTGAGCCACTGTCACTTATTGGGAGCACTTCGACTCGGCGCTGTAATATCTTCACTCGTGAAAAGTCCTCTCCCCCCTCTCTCCTCTCCCTGTCATTTCCGTCAATAGAACCAACGTGACTTTTACTTCTACCTGTGCTACTAGCAAACTGCAAGAGATCATTTACAATGGCGGACTCTGTAGATAATTATGACTTGTTTGTAGAAGACCCAGAGCCATATCTGTTTGAACCCAAGTACACAGAGGAGGAACTTATGGAAGCTTGTTTCCGCCACAGAATGAAAAATAAAAAAGGAAACGTTAATTGTCGCAGATATAAAGTCGCAATTGCCCGATATAAAGTCAGAATTGTGAGATATAAAGTCAGAATTGCGAGATATAAAGTCGCAATTGCATGCTATAAAGTCAGAATTGTGAGATATAAAGTCAGAATTGCGAGATATAAAGTCAGAATTGCGAGATATAGTCAGAATTGTGAGATATAAACTCGCAATTGCGAGTTATAAAGTCCAATTATATGGGGGAAAAAAGACTCTCAGAATAGTTTATATCACAATTCTGACTTTATAACACGCAATTGCGACTTTATATCACGCAATTCTGACTTTATATCACACAATTCTGACTTTATAACACACATTGCGACTTTATATCTCGCAATTCTGAGAAATAAAGTAAGAATTGCGAGATGAAAACTCGCAATTGTGAGAAAAAAAGTCGCAATTACCTTTTTTATTTTTCATTCTGTGGCTGAAACAAGCTTCCATTAGTTCCTCCTCTGTGTACTCGGGTTCAAACAGATATGGCTCTGGGTCTGCTACAAACAAGTCATAATTATCTAACGTTACATAGTCCGCCATTGTAAATGATCTCTTGCAGTTTGCTAGTAGCACAGGTAGAAGTAAAAGTCACGTTGGTTCTATTGACGGAAATGACAGGGAGAGGGAAAAGGGGGAGAGGACTTTTCACGAGTGAAGATATTACAGCGCCGAGTCGAAGTGCTCCCAATAAGTGCTATTCCGCCATACGTTATAGTTATCCATTTTACCCGCTTATAAAAAGTGCCACATTTTATTTAGAGTCACCATACTTGGTCGTGTAACTACTCGTGTAACTATATTTAAATAGAGAAAACGTGGATTTGTTTGGTCGCTTCTAACTTCATCTCTGTTTGGCCCATATACAATGAATGGGGCTAAGCTAACTGCTCTCAAAGTTCCCCGCCCGACAGAGCGATTAAGTGCACGCACTGAGACGAGAGAGGCATGTATCAAATCATCTTAGATAAGAGAATAACATTGTCTAATATGAAAAAACGGTGGAGTATCCCTTTAAAAACCATTACAACCATTACGAGTGAGTGAGTGAGTGAGTGAAACAAGCTTATAAATCATACAGAATTAGTTTTTGTAAAGTAAAAATTTTGTAAAGTTTTTGTAATGTAAAAATGCTGACAGTTGTGGGTAATGGGCAGGTTTAGGGGTTGTGTGTGTGTGTGTGTGTGTGTGTGTGTGTGTGTGTGTGTGTGTGTGTGTGTGTGTGTGTGTGTGTGTGTGTGTGTGTGTGTGTGTGTGTGTGGTGTGTGTGTGTGTGTGTGTGTGTGTGTGTGTGTGTGTGTGTGTGTGTGATGGGGAGGTTTAGGGGTAGGGTTAGTATAAGGGGGTAGAATATACAGTTTACAGTATAAAAACCATTAAGTCTATGCAGAGTCCCCACAAAGATTGTGTGTGTGTGTGTGTGTGTGTGTGTGTGTGTGTGTGTGTGTGTGTGTGTGTGTGTGTGTGTGTGTGTGTGTGTGTGTGCGTGTGTGCGTGTGCGTGTCGTGTCTTTGGTAGTCCATAGCCTACATTGCCTCCACAAGGATAATAATATTATTAGCAGTAAATGTTTTGTAAAATCAATCATATCAAATAATAACAGCACCTTTCAGCCTTTCAACCTTCATGAAAACATGACATCTCATACAGTAGCCTAGATAGAACATTAAAGTTTTTTTGTGCTTGACGAACTTGTTTTGGTGTTGCACCCGCGTCTCGCAAATGAAACAGCATTCTAAAAAAGCTGCGCTCAAGATAAAAGAAGTCCAACTTGCGTCTTATTACCTTGTGTTGTTTCCCATTCCACTGCAACAGATGCATCTTTCATGAATAGCCGCTTAGCACTACCGATGTGTTCTAACTTCTGCGTTATGGTCCTTCAGATTGAGCTCGTCACAGCGGTTAATCGCCTCAGCAACTTCACGCGTATGAAGCGCCAAATCAGGCATTTCCTTAAACAGCCACAGGTCAGATTTTTCCGCTGAAGTAAAGAGTTTATTAATCACGAAAACGATTATTTATTTTTGCTAATTATTATTTTATTTCAGTTAGTTTTTCAGTAACTGTTGTTAGTTTCGTTTCGTTTTAGTTTTTCATTTATTATGAATTTTTAATTTTATTTCAGTTTACGAAAATGTTTTTTGACCAATAGTTTTAGTCTTAGTTTCAGTTTTCGTTTACGAAAATAACCTTGGGCGGTACTGAGTACCGGCGCGTACCGGCCCACTTAAAGCACTGCCTGAAACCATTTACAAAATGCTCTTACGCTATTTCAGTGAGAGCCCAGAGTCTTGTCTTCCACTGGCAGACTTCTACTCTACAATGACATGTGCCAAAGAAAGCCCTGTCGACTATTGGGTCCGTCTCAATAATGCGGCCGAAATCGCTGATAATCACCTGCAGAAACAGGTTAGTCAAATGAAGAACATTTCACAGGAAATTGCAATGATGTTCATTAGAAACTGCCCTAATGTTGAACTTTCTAGTGTGTTCAGGTACAAGCCTATCACAAAGTGGTCATCGGCAGAGGTGCAAGAAGCAATTGATGAGCATCAAAGGGAGCTGAGAACGAAGAAATCACATCCTTACTCTCTCCCTGGAAATTCGTTCCAAGTAGCAACTGCCGCTGTCAGCCACACAGAGACCACTACTGTGGACAACACTGCAGTTAACTCAGCAGCGTGCATCCCCAGTACCCATACCACAAAGACTGAGATCGCCACAGTGCCTCCACACACGGCCTTGACTGACACAGTTACATTAGAGCGAGTGCTCAGCATGCTGGAAAGGGTGCTTGACCGCACTAATGCACAGGCTGCTCCTGATAGACCGCAAATCCTTTCTTGGTCTCGTCCATCTAGATGTCGTGTTTGTGGTGAGAGAACCCATTCCACAAGTTCACACTGCATTCAATTCAATTCAATTCAAATTTATTTGTATAGCGCTTTTCACAATACACATTGTCTCAAAGCAGCTTTACAGAAAGTGCATTTTGGAAATGTACATAGAAAAATACAGTTAGATAATCATGTATTAATTTAGAGCATAACATATCGCCTGCGTTGAGTCGTCTCTCCACAGGCGTTTAGTCGTCTCATTACAGGTGTTGGGGCATCTGAAGTCTCCGTGAGAGGCTGGATACAAACTGGAGCTGACGAACGCTATTTACCTCGGGACTAGCGTCCCGAGATAACAGCAGAAAGACAGATGGGAAATAATTAGCATAGCTGATGTTCATAATATTAATGCATTCGAACTGATTCAGAAGTATTATAAAAGGTCAGCATTAAGTTAATGCTTGGTTAGATGCGTCTTTAATCTAGTTTTAAACTGGGACAGCGAGTCTGAGTCTCGAACAATATCAGGAAGGCTATTCCAGAGTTTAGGAGCTAAATGTGAGAACGCCCTCCCTCCTTTAGTAGACTTAGATATCCTAGGAATGACCAAAAGCCTCGAATTTAGTGATCTTAAAGAGCGCAATGGATTGTATGGCGATAGAAGGTCTGTTAAATACACAGGAGCTAAACCATTTAGGGCTTTATAGGTCAGTAGTAATACTTTGTAATTGATACGGAACTTTATAGGTAACCAGTGTAGAGATGATAGAATTGGTGTTATATGATCATATTTTCTTGATCTAGTAAGAACTCTAGCGGCTGCATTTTGCACTAACTGTAGCTTGTTTATTGAGGATGCAGGACAACCAGCTAATAAAGCATTACAGTAATCTAGTCTCGAGGTCATGAATGCATGAACTAACTTTTCTGCATCAGAAACAGATAGCATGTTACGTAGCTTAGCAATGTTTCTAAGGTGGAAAAAGGCTGTTCTTGTAACATATGAAATATGATTTTCGAAAGTCAAGTTGCGGTCTAGTATAACACCCAGGTCTTTTACTGTAGTGGATAAAGTAACAGGACATCCTTCTAAATTAAAGTTGTATTGTAAGGGATTTTGTGGGTAGTTTTTTGGACCAATAAGTAATACCTCCGTTTTATTTGAATTTAATAGCAGGAAATTACACGTCATCCAGCATTTTATATCTTTTAGACACTCTGTCAAGTTAGATAAGTTAGTGTTTTCATCTGGTCGTGATGAGATATATAATTGTCACGTTTGATCAATTGACTTTCTCTCTCTCGTCTCGCGTGCTGTGTGTGTGTGTGTGTGTTTAGTGTGGGCGTGGTCACTGATCACTCTGATCAGCAGCGCCAGCTGGTTTCACTTTGTATGTGGCTTTATATGTTCAGTAACTGGTGTCTCATGTTGTCAGATCATTGTTCGTCTCCGGTGTGTTCCTGTTCCTCGTGCCCTTGTGTATGAGTGGATTCCTGTTCTTCGTGTCATCGTTGCTGAGTGGATTACCTGTTCGTCGGGCTGTCGTTCCCGGTGTGGATTGTGTATCGTTACGTGTCTCTGGATTTGTCTTCACTGGACTTCCACACGCTGTCACGGATACTCACCACAGGATCACCGAGCACCTACACGGAGGGTCATCACCAGCACCTACACCACCAGCTCACCTGGGTCCCTGCATCACTGTTCCATCTGTGTTGTGCCGTCTCGACCCTTGTGAAGTCATATCTGACCTGCCTGACTGTTCTATCAGAAATAAAGCGTTATTTGCAATTGCATCCTGTGTCGTGCTGATATGTCACAATAAATGAGTGTCAACAGTGGAAATTAATTCCATGTTTTCTTATAATATTACCAAGTGGCAGCATATATATTGAGAATAGCAGAGGGCCTAGGACAGATCCTTGCGGCACTCCATAGTCTACTGATGTTATCTTCGATTTTTCCCCATTTAAACAGACGAAATGGTAACGGTCTGATAAGTACGATCTAAACCAGCTTAATGCCTGTCCCTGAACACCAGTGTAGTTTTGTAGTCAATCCAAGAGTATTTTATGATCTATAGTGTCGAACGCAGTGCTAAGATCAAGTAGAACTAGTATTGAGATACAGCCTTGGTCAGAAGCTAAGAGTAAATCATTTGTAATTTTAACTAGCGCAGTTTCTATGCTATGATACGGTCTAAATCCCGACTGAAATTTTTCATAGATATCATTTTCTTGCAAGAAAGAGCACAGTTGAGCGGACACAATTTTTTCTAGCATTTTAGACATAAATGGAAGATTTGAGATGGGTCTGTAATTTGCTAAGTTATTTGGATCTAATTGCGGTTTCTTAATGAGAGGTTTTATTACTGCCAGCTTGAATATTTTTGGAACATGACCTAAAAATAAAGACGAGTTAATAATATTGAGAAGAGGCTCTTCCACTACAGGTAACACTTCTTTCAGTAGTTTAGTGGGTATTGGATCTAATAAACATGTTGTTGGTTTAGAAGCAATGATACGTTTATTTAGTTCTTCCTGTCCTATAGTTGTGAAGCGGTGTAGTTGTTCTAGAGGGGCCATAATTGAGGCTGAACCAGAAGACACCATAGAGGATTGTACATTTATAATTGTGTTTCGGATGCTTTCTATTTTCTCATTGAAGTAATTCATAAAATCATTACTACTATATTGTAACGGAATATTCTGCTATGGTGATGTGTGTTTATTTGTTAGTCTAGCCACGGTGTTAAATAAAAACCTTGGATTATTTTGGTTATTTTCTATTAGTTTGCTTGCGGAGATGCTCAGCCCTGGCTGATTTTAGAGCCCTTTTATAGCGTGACATACTGTCTTTCCACGCGATTCTGAAGACCTCTAAATTAGTTTGTTTCCATTTACGCTCTAAGTTACGAGTTTCTCTCTTGATAGCATGCGTAGCGCAGTTGTACCACTGTGCTTTAGTTTTCTCTTTAACCTTTTTTAATCTAATTGGTGCAACAATATCTAGAGTACTAGAGAAAACGGTGCTCAAACTGCTAGTCAGTTCCTCTAGTTCATCTGTTTGTTTGGGTTCACTGAGCAGCTGAGATAGATCAGGTAAGCTATTTGAGAATCTATCTATAGTGGTTGGAAGGATTGTTCTGCCTGGTCTATAACGTGGCGCAACATGACAAATTTCAGCAGTACGTATTATGCAAGTTACCATGTAATGATCAGTGAGATTGTCACTTTGCGGTATAATATCTATATCAGTTCTTACTCTTTGAGTCTTAATTTTATTTTCATCTGAAAATGTTAGCCTTTAACATTCATCTTTGTATTTGTTTTTTTCATTATAGTTATGTTCACATTTCCAATTTCCTACACATGTATAGCCTATCAAATTCATCTCTCCAGCTGTTCAAGTTTGATTTTTAACTTGATTAATGATTGTCTTAATATCTTACTACTACTACTACTACTACACATTATATGTGATTTCCAATTGTATCTCTTTTTCGCACTCATTAAGACTGTCATCTCGACATTCTTCCCAAAACTTATTTGTTTTAATGCTAACTTATTTTTTCTTTACTGAATACTTTTCACTTCCTAAAGTTACTTCAGCTTTTTATTGGATTCACTATACCATTTTTAACTAGGAATTGGATTTCTTCATTTCTGCAAAGTTTCATATAACGTATGCTTTTCTCTTATAGTTGAAGTGTCTATTTTCTATAAACCACTTTCTCAATAAATGATTTTACAGTGATTATTACAAGTGTCCTTCATTATACAACACTTTCTTAACAAATCGTTCAACAACAACCTCTGGTGTTTTGCTTCGTAAAAACACTTTCATTATATAAAGTTACCATTGTGGCTGACTACAACACATAAGTACTTTACACACAAAAAGGCATAATAATAATGATAATAATAATAATAGAATGATTGCATATTCCATCAAAGAAGACTTTTGGACCTTTGACCTTTGAATTCATTTGTATTGATAATATTGAATTTTATTAGTGTGAGGGTATTATGACCCTGAAATATTAGTATGTAATGAGGGGACAGTGCATGCAGTATAACGTAGAGATGATCCCAAAGACAGTGTGAAAAAGCTCACCGAAGCATTCGTTGTGGTTACAGTTGACTTTATTTCATAATGCATTACAACATAAACACAAAGGCCAAATTAAATGTGTGTGGTTGAGTGAAGTACAACAGCCACGATCACAATATGCTTTAAAGAGTGACATTGAAATCATACATTAGAAACAATTGTGCTTATAGTTGCCATATAGTGCTACCAATTAGATAACTGGAGAAGATCCTGTGATGGCTGCATGATTCCGTGTTTTTACTTGTAGGCTATGTACATTTCACAGCCGTCGTTGCCCTCGTTCAGGTTTTTCTCGATCAAGTTGGAACCAGCTTTCTGGTACTCAATCAAGGCCCCTTGGTTGATCAGCAGAACCATGGCTTGGATCTGAGATTCACATCCCTTTTTCTTGTGCCATGCGTAGACAGCTTTTCCATTGGTTCCTTTATTGAGATCAACACTGAGGATTGTATAGCCTTCCTTCTGAAGCTTTGCTTCCTCCTGGTGGGAGGTGGATATGTCAAGAGCAGTGAGAGCCTGTTTCTTATCGGTTGTGCGCCGATACCAGAGGAAGATGTAGTTTCCACCAGCGCCCCGATTGGTGTCTTCATCCACACGAGTGTAGCCCAGCTCAAACATGTGCTTGTCACCTGTGAAGTCAACAGTTGCTGCGATCTCACAGATGTAGCTGGGCTTCTCTCTCTGCACCCACAGGTAGATGAAGTTTCCTCGTGCATTACGGTTCAGATCACAGCCCAGTCTCTCCCAGCCATCTTGCAGAAGAGCATGTTCTTCTCCAGCGTGTTTGCTCACCGCGAGGTTCACAATAGACATGTCATATTCAGTGCTGCCGTAGAAGTACCACAGAAAGATGTGATTTCCATAAACTCCTGCATTCAGATCACGGTTGACCACCTCATACCCAGCATCAGCCAGACCAGATTTCATCTGCTCATTGAATGAAAACTCGATCCTGGTCACAGGACTTTTGCCACACTCTTTCTTGAACCAAAGAAGGACCTGCTTTCCTGGAGTACCTTCGTTGAGGTTAACATTGATGAACTGATAACCTTGAGCTGCGAGTATTTCCTCTTCTTCCTTAGAGCTGGAGACATTGAGCTTTGTTATTTGCTGTCCGTTTGCCATTTTGTTTTCTTGCGTGTTTTTGGCTCTGAAAAAAAATAAACAGAAAACAAACAAACAACAACTATAGTTAATTTTTGCTTTTGTTATATGATTAGGAAATTATATCAATTCTGTAGTTATCGTTTTATTTATAAAGTCTGACATGCATACTATTCCTACATTTTAGTACTAATTTTGTGACTTGCTCACCAATCTTTTTGTTAGGACAAATCTGACAAATCTGTTTGCATTTACTCATTTATTTTTACACGTTTTAATTTCTTATACTTTCCTACTTATATTTCAGAGTAGGAAAAGACTAAGTGTTAAATGGTTGTTGTCAAGTTGTCTAGATTTTCTCCAGATGAATAAGTCTTCAGCCTACCAGAAAATGTTGTAGAAGACAATGCTTTTTCACCGACGATAGCAGAACAGATTTTTAAAGAACCTTCTCAGGGCTCTCGCTTATATAGCTGACTCATAAAGTTTGGCTTATGAAGATAAACTGCCAGGGAAAATCAAAACCGCTCCGTTCAGTGGAAATCATGTATCACCCGTTAATCATTTGTCACTAGATAAAGTTTGTCACACCGACCCCTAACCCTACCCATCCCAGAAAACTTTCTGCATTTTTACATTTAATAAATACCTTTAATTACTTTATTGGGATTGGCATTTAGAGACGTTCTAAACTCTATTGGAGTTAGACAACACGTGTCAGGATCTACTCATTGTCGTAATCATACTCTAGATCTAATACTTTCACATGGAATAGATGTTGATGCCGTTGAAATTCTGCAGCAGAGCGACGACATCTCAGATCATTATCTAGTCTCGTGTAAACTTCATTTAGCCAAGGCTGCAAAGCCAAATTCGTGTTATAAATGTATTAGACCTATCACTTCTGCCACTAAAGATTGCTTTATTAATAATATTCCTGATCAGTTTCATCATCTCAGCATCCCAGATAGCTTAGAAGAACGCAGTGTTTCCATTCCTGTCTAGCGCCGATTGAGAAAGTCTGGAAAGAATCCTCCTTGGTTTCTTCATCTCCTGAGGGACGATCCAAGGTTTCCGTTTGTTCTACTTCCATAGAGAGTCCTGAGGTTCAACACCAGGTGGAAATTCCAGTTGAGTACAGGGCGTTCCAGGATGTCTTCAGCAAGCAGTTGGCGACCAAACTTCCACCCCATCGGCCATGGGACTGTGCTATCGACCTGCTACCTGGAGCTATTCTATCTAAAGGCCGTGTATACCCTCTGTCCATCACGGAACAGAAGGCCATGGAGGAGTATGTGGAGGAAGCCCTCAAACAAGAGTACATTCGTCCATCTACACCCCCTGCCGCTTCATGCTTCTTCTTCGTGGCTAAAAAGGACGGAGGCTTGCGGCCATGCATTGACTATTGTCATCTCAACTCTCAAACCGTAAAGTTCAGTTATCCCCTTCCTCTGGTCCCAGCAGCTTTGGAACAGCTGAGTGGAGCCCGCATCTTCTCGAAACTCGATCTCCGCAGTGCTTATAATCTGATCCGAATTCGTCGGGGTGATGAGTGGAAGACGGCATTCATCACACCCTCTGGCCACTATGAGTACAGAGTAATGCCTTTCGGACTGTCCAATGCCCCAGCAGTCTTCCAAGGGTACATGAATGAAGTCTTCCGAGAATACCTTAACAAGTTTGTGGTGGACTACATAGACGACATACTCATCTACTCCTCATCTCTTTCTGAACACCAACGCCACGTCTCTTTAGTCCTGGAGAAACTGCGAGCTCACAAGCTCTATCTCAAACTTGAGAAATGCGAGTTTCACACCACTTCTGTTCAGTTCCTGGGTTACATCATCGACCAACATGGAGTTCAGATGGACCAGAGGAAGGTGGAAACAATCCGGAACTGGCCTCAACCCTCTACGGTAAAGGATCGGAGTGGAGTGGAGGCACTGGCTGGAGGGAGCAAACCATCAGTTCGAGGTCATCACCGACCATCGCAATTTGGAGTACCTCAGAGAGGCGAAGAGGCTGAATCCTCGCCAAGCCCGAAGGGCGCTCTTCTTTACCTGTTTTGACTTCCTCGTGTCCTACCGGCCCTGTTCTAAGAACTGTAGGGCAGATGCTCTATCCCGTCTACATCATCCATTATGTGAAGACTCTCTCCCTGAACCTATTCTCCCTCCAGCCGTGTTTGTAAACCCGATCGTCTGGGACATCGACCAGCAGATATCCCAAGAGAACCGCCTTCATCCCGGTCCGCCGGGAGGTCCAGAGGGGTGTGCTTTCGTCCCATGTCACCTTCGTACGGCCCTTCTGGACTCTGCTCATACTACTCCGGGCTCTGGACATCCAGGTAGCAGGCGTACCCTCTCGCTCCTCAGTAACCGGTACTGGTGGCCGACCATCTCTCAGGATGTTTCCACCACCTTTATATACAACACTCCTTCTCACACTCATTGTCTGGTCTCGTCGATACATGACACACAGTCTCTCCTATGCTACAACTAGAGACTTACCTGCTACTTACCTGCTACTTACCTGAGTTCCATTGGACTGTCTTCATCACCGTATGCCGTCTTCAGTCTCCAGCCATCCTACTGCAACCCTTTCCAGAGACTACCCATCTGCATCTGAAATAGAGACTCTGATTATCCAGTGGCTAAGTTCTCATCTAATTATCATCTGTTTGAATACTCACCATAACTCCGTCTGCTTCTGCTATTCTGAAAATAAACACTTAATCACTTACCAGCTGTCTGACTCCTGTATCATCCGTGACAGATACATCATATGTGATCTATAGATAAGCAAGGAGAAACGTTTGGACAGGACAATGTCCTGTGCTCTTTCTTTGCGATCTTCTGTCCAGAGTGCATTTTCTTGCTTTATTGCAGGGTGAGTTTTATCTCAGTTTTTGTCTTAGCAGGAAAATTAATTCTTACACTTATATAGTTGACTCATAAAGTTTGGCTTATGAAGATAAACTGCCAGGGAAAATCAAAACAAAACAGATTTCATTTGATCAAGTCCGCTCCGTTCAGTGGAAATCATGTATCACCCGTTAATCATTTGTCACTAGATAAAGTTTGTCACATCGACCCCTAACCCTACCCATCCCAGAAAACTTTCTGCATTTTTACATTTAAGAAAAATCTTTAATTACTTTATTGAGATTGGCATTTAGAGACGTTCTGAACTATATTGGAATTAGACAACACGTGTCAGGATCTACTCATTGTCGTAATCATACTCTAGATCTAATATTATCACATGGAATCAATGTTGATGCTGTTATTCTGCAGCAGAGCGACGACATCTCAGATCATTATCTAGTCTCGTGTAAACTTCATTTAGCCAAGGCTGCAAAGCCAAATCCGTGTTATAAATGTATTAGACCTATCACTTCTGCCACTAAAGATTGCTTTATTAATAATATTCTTGATCAGTTTCATCATCTCAGCATCCCGTATAGCTTAGAAGAACTCGATATTGCGACAGAAACTTTTAACTCTCTCTTTTCCAGCACTTTAGACACAATTGCTCCGCTGCACTTGAGGAAGATTAAAGAAAATAGTCGCATTTCATGGAAGGAGAGCTCGATTGCTTACAGAGAGGCCTTAAAAACGGCTAGATCTGCTTATTTTACAGCCCTATTAGAAGAAAGTAAACACAACCCGAGGTATTTATTTGAAACTGGCTAAATTAATGAAAAATAAAGCTTCATTAAGTAGTCTCTGGCTGGACGTGGCTGACATGAGGCTCTGGCTGGACGTGGCTGACGTGAAGCTCTGGCTGGACGTGGCTGGTCGGGACCAGCGGCGAAGGCTCGGCTGGGATGGACGGGACCAGCGGCGAGGGCCCTGGACTGGAGGTCTTGGCGGGACAAGACTCGGAGACTATGGCCTTCCTGGCAGCACGTGCTGATATCAACGGGGGTTCGGCTACACAGGAAACCAGTCCATGACGTCCATATACCAATCCAGTGGCTGGTTTGATGGTAGGCGTGATGGAGATGGTGTTTGAGTGGCGATGTCAACAACCACACCTACGGTGAAGGTTGAGCCACTCAACCACAGCACATGGTCCAGGTACAATATATATATTTTTTTATTAATTCGCTTCTATTATGCACGCAGTTAAGTGAACAATACAGATTTACTGTGCGTGTGTCACATAAGGTGGACTTCTGCTGCTTGCAAATGGACTCTTTTGAAGAGACAGTGGATTTTCAAATTTGTTGTCCTGATTCCACGCGCAATGCACGAATACACTGCAGGCTCACTCTCGCTCGTATCCAAGGTAAATCATCAACACTATCATCCCTTACAAATGTTTTATTTAACTGAATACATCACAATAAGCTAAGACGCATGCGCAGGTTACTTTACTTCCTGAACAAGTGCACACCCGAGTCCGTGTTGCTTTCACATTCACGCGAACCGCAGCACGGTTCAGGAGCAACCGAACTCAGACCACCTCTTCCAGGCAGTCTCGGGTTCGGTACTCCAGTGCGCACCCGTGTCCCATGACAGCGTTCACATTAGCGATTTTTCATGCGAACCGTGCCCCGTTCCGAACTAAACTGCCAGTGTGAAAGCCCCCTAACTGAACAGAAGGAGACTAAATAGATACCAATGAACAATAACGAGGTGAGGACAGGTGACACAGAGGATGAGGACGATGAACAGGTGAGAGAGAGAGAGTGAGTGAGTGTGAGTGAGTGAGTGAGTGAGTGAGTGAGTGAGTGAGTGAGTGAGTGAGTGAGTGAGTGAGTGTGAGTGAGTGTGAGAGTGAGAGTGTCAAACGGGAGCAGCAGGCGCGTCAAACGGTGCCAGTATGAAAGCAAAGCGCGCGTGTACTGCTTCCGCTCACCATATGCACTGCTCCTGTGCTGCTAACGCGTGCAGTGTGAAGCCGGCGTGAGTGTGAGAGTGAGTGTGAGTGAGAGAGTGTGAGTGTGAGTGTAAGTGTGAGTGAGTGTGAGAGAGTGAGTGAGTGAGTGAGTGAGTGAGTGAGTGAGTGAGTGAGTGAGTGTGAGAGTGAGTGCAAGTGTGAGTGAGTGTGAGAGTGTGAGTGAGTGTGAGAGTGAAAGTGTGAGTGAGTGAATGAGTGTGAGAGTGAGTGAGTGTGAGTGTGAGATTGAGTGTGAGTGTGAGTGTTCGGTTCTTTCAGAATCTCCCCACCGAACGGGGCATCAGGAGAGGACACGTTGATATAACTCGTTGTGGTTTTTTATTTACTTTGATTAATTTTTCACATACAGTTGATTAATTCACACATAACAGGTTATAAACCTGTAGACATAAAAAGATAATGGTGTAAATGATATTGATAACCACATACATATACCATAAATTCTGAACAATACATAAATAAATATAAATTCCAATATTATAAACATTATGGAACAATATATTATGGAATTTAATCAACATTCAATACTATAAATATTATAATATACTTTGTGTGAAACTGTTGTATTTCTGTGTTTAAAGGTCCCGTTCTTCGCGATCCCATGTTTCAAACTTAAGTTAGTGTGTAATGTTGTTGTTAGAGTATAAATAATATCTGTAAAATTATAAAGCTCAAAGTTCAATGCCAAGCGAGATATTTTATTTAACAGAAGTCGCCTACAGCGAACGGCCGGTTTGGACTACATCCCTCTACTTCCTTCTTTAATGACGTCAGTAGAACAGTTCTCTGACTAACCTCCGCCCACAGGAATGCTCCCTCAACTCCCTCAACTCGCGCACTTCTTATAACTTACTGTTTACTCAGTTCTTACGGTGATTTTCTGAAGTAAAACTGACGCTTCATCTTTTGTGTGATGTACAATAAACTTTATTAAACTCATCAGTATGTTTTTGATCATCATTCGGACCTGGTCCGACACAGCAGACTTGTAGCTAGGCTATTAATAATGCTGGATACATTCAAGCAGATGACAAATATGTTATAATAACCGTAATTAAACTACTAAACTATACCTGTTCCATCTCTATACAGCCCTCTGACTCTGTAGGCATTATTGTCCGACTCGAAATGAACACAGTTACTGAGAGTTTCTGATGTTATCATTATTCCATGAGATGAAATTGTCCTAAGAGTCTGAGTGCGAGCTCTTGAAGCTCCGCCCCATGTGTCGTGCAGCAGCAGCTCATTTGCATTTAAAGGGCACACAATAAAACAGCCCGTTTTTCTGAGTCCTCAAAAAAGACAATTTAAACATGCTGTAAAAAATGATCTGTTGGGTATTTTGAGCTGAAACTTCACAGACACACTCTGGGGACATCAGAGACCTATTTTACATCTTGTAAAAAGGGGCATAGAACGGGACCTTTAAAATGTGTATGCTTTGTTTAGTTATTCAGTTAAAACACTCATCAAACATACAACAATGTCAATGTTATACATTAAACCAGTCACCCAAAACCACAAAAGACGTTCTCAGTGTGTTGGCCCAAAGTAAAACCAGTGAGTGTAGTTCTAAGTAGTAAGCTGAGCATAGTAATCCATTATCAATGTAAAGCGATTAACTACATTACCCATGTAGGCACCGCAAACAGGAAGTAACTCGTGTGAAAGTGAAACGCTCCAAATCTAAAACATTCACTTCAAATATAACCACGGATACTATAAAGCCGACAACGTTAAACATCAGGCCGCAAACAAGGTTTTATCAGCGCGACCAAACTAACGGTTATCAGGCATACAAGTCGCGCACATATACAGCGGCAGTAGAGCGGTAGCGTAAACAAACAAACTTAAACCCGCAGCTCAATGGATAGAAACAGCAGCTTACCGGTGGCGCATCTCTCCTGACGAGACAACATGCTAAAACTAGTACTCGCTCCTACTTATAGCCTGTACTCATTCATTACTGGATTCCAACACACCGTTTTGGGATTTTTTACTGGTCCACGTTTCAACTCCGGACTGGCCCATCCTTCAATCAGGAAAGTAAATCAATCAATAGGCTTGTTTGAGATGAGCAAAATCTGCGCAGAATCGATCACCGGTGATCAGCGCGTAATGCATGCCGGTTAGAAATGTGTCCGAGAGCGGTCCGCCTTGCTCTGATGTCATGCTGACGTATGTCAAAAAACTCTCGCGAGCGCAAGGCGCACGTGCCGGATTCTGCAGTCGCGCGCAGTTGCTCTCCACCGACTGCGCTGATCAAAAGCATGATGGGAAACGACTTGCTGACGACACAGCTTAATGCTCATTGGTTTAAACAACCGTGACGTATTGTTCTCTATTAAAATGTTTGATTTTAAAACTCGGATATCATGTTTTATGTGTATATGTTATGTGTGAATATTCCCAAACTCTCGGACAGTGCGATCTCTATGGGTTATGCAATGTCATTTTATTATATATATAAAAAAAACACATAGCCTATGTCTGTATTAAAGAAAAAATGATTGATAAACACTCATTTGGAATGGAATTAAATAACAAGTACTTTGGGTGTCTTGTTCATTATATTTATTTTCATATAAAAGCAACAGAACTTAAATTACATCCAGTTTATTAGCAACACTGTGCACGAGCGTGAATCCCGTGAATCCCGCGATATCCGCCTTTGATCTCACAGGTGTCTGATGACTCAGATCCACTGCGAGAAGCGAGATCTGTCCGTCTTGCCTGCGCTTTTTTCACTCCTCCCCTCACTGCAGCCGCCTACTCTCGCCTACATTTCAGGCGAGGCAAGGCGCATCTCAAACAAGCCTATTCATTCATTCAATTATTGCTGCTAAACACCCGTGACGTAGTTAACACGACACCTCCCACTTGACCGACTAATCATGTGATTCAAGGCGGTCACAGACAAACCGTTACATTCTGCACAACATAATTATTTTATTTTATTTATTTATTTTATCTTTTTTTTTTGTTTTGTTTTTTTGATGAAGAATAGAATGCCATTGTCACTGTTCAGATACCTCCACTAACAGATGCGTGGTATTGTGTCAGGTTTGGTCATATGGGGTATGTACTCTTCATTCTTCGTGAATGGTGCAAGTGGTAGCGAGGGCAGTATAGAGGTTTAGGAGTCACTGGTCTTCCACAGGGATGAGGACTACCAGTCTCCTCACGTCTCTTCGTAGGATAACTGACGTCAGCTGCTGAGGGTTCCTTTAAGTTGCCAACTATTAGGGAGGCAGGGGGGCCTGCACACGTCTTAAAGTGAGTGAGTGTGAGTGTGAGAGTGAGTGTGAGAGTGAGTGAGTGAGAGGAGTGGGTGAGTGTGAGTGTGAGTGTGAGTGTGAGTGTGAGTGTGAGTGTGAGTGTGAGTGTGAGTGTGAGTGTGAGTGTGAGTGTGAGTGTGAGTGTGAGAGTGAGAGTGAGAGTGGGTGAGGTGAGAGTGAGAGTGAGAGTGAGAGTGAGTGTGAGTGAGAGTGAGAGTGAGGTGAGTGAGTGAGTGGTGAGTGTGAGTGTGAGGTGTGAGTGTGAGTGTGAGTGTGTGAAGTGAGTGTGAGTGAAAGTGAGTGTGAGTGAGTGAGTGTGAGTGAGTGAGTGAGTGAGTGAGTGAGTGAGTGAGTGAGTGAGTGAGTGAGTGAGTGAGTGAGTGAGTGAGTGAGTGAGTGAGTGAGTGTGAGAGAGTGTGAGAGAGAGTGTGAGAGCGAGTGTGAGAGCGAGAGTGAGAGCGAGAGTGAGAGTGAGTGAGTGAGTGTGAGAGTGAGGTGAGTGTGTGAGTGAGTGTGAGAGTGAGAGTGAGAGTGAGTGAGTGTGAGTGTGAGTGAGTGTGGAGTGTGAGAGTGAGAGTGAGTGTGAGAGTGAGTGGTGAGTGTGAGTGTGTGTGTGTGTGTGGAGTGAGTGAGTGAGTAGTGAGTGTGAGTGTGAGTGTGAGTGTGAGTGAGTGAGTGTGAGAGTGAGAGTGAGTGTGAGTGTGGAGTGAGAGTGAGGTGAGGTGAGTGTGAGGTGAGTGAGAGTGAGTGTGAGTGAGTGTGTGAGAGTGAGAGTGTGAGAGTGAGTGAGTGTGAGTGTGTGTGGTGAGTGAGTGAGTGAGTGTGAGAGTGAGTGAGTGTGAGTGTGAGTGAGTGAGTAAATGAGTGTGAGAGTGTGAGTGAGTGTGTGGTGTGTGTGTGTGTGAGTGAGTGAGTGAGTGAGTGAGTGAGTGTGAGTGAGTGAGTGAGTGAGTGAGTGTGAGAGTGAGTGAGTGTGTGAGTGTGAGTGAGTGTGAGTGAGTGTGAGTGAGTGTGAGTGTGAGTCAGTGAGAGTGAGTGTGAGTGTGAGAGTGAGAGTGAGAGTGAGAGTGAGTGAGAGTGAGAGTGAGGGAGTGAGTAGAGTGAGAGTGAGAGTGAGTGTGAGTGTGAGAGTGTGAGTGAGTGAGTGAGTGAGTGAGTGAGTGAGTGAGTGAGTGAGTGAGTGAGTGAGTGAGTGAGTGAGTGTGAGAGTGAGTGAGTGGTGAGTGAGTGAGTAAATGAGTGTGAGAGTGTGTGTGTGTGTGAGTGAGTGAGAGTGAGAGTGTGAGTGAGTGAGAGTGGTAACACTTTATTTGAAGGGGTGTGCATAAGACTGACATGACACTGTCATAAACATGACATAACACCTGTCATGAATATGAAGGAGTCTTTATGAATGTTTATGACTGTTGTCATTAAGTGTCATTCGGTAAATTATGACACTTTTAATGCAAAGTTGACATTGTTTAAAATGTTTTTGTTATGACAACTTGACATTAACTAAGACAAAAATGTCTTGATTATGACAACTTGACATTAACAAAGGTAGAAATGTCTTTGCTATGACAACTTGACATTAACCAATAAATCATAACCTGTCAACCTGTCACAAGTATGTAATAACAGGTCTAATTATCAACCACTTCACTTTACTTGAGGTAAGGGGAAATATTAATGACACTGTTGTTAAAGCATTTGACAGTGTAATAACCCTTAATGACATCTTTATAACTAGTACAATGTGTTCCACTTTACTTGAGGACAAGTAAAATATTCATGACACAGTTATAATGGTGTCATGACGGCCAGTCAAAATCAACCACAAATGACAGGGTAATGTAATGTTAACGCAAAGCTAAATAACTTATTTAAGTTTGATAATTAGACCTGTTATGACATATTGCAACATATTTGCATTCGTCAAAAACTGACGCACATGGCACCCTTTAGCGTCAATATGAGACGCAGATCCCAAGGCGTCATAACCCTAACCCTACCCCAGACCTAAACCTACACGTCTCATATTGACGATAAAGGGTGGCCATGTGCGTTGGATTTAGACGAAATGTCAAAAGCGTCACCTATATGACGACTTGGGTTCTGCGTCTCATATTGATGATAAAGGGTGCCATGTGCGTCAGTTTTTGACGAATGTCACAAAAGCGTCACCTATATGACGCCTTGGGATGAGAATGCGTTGCATATTTGTGACAGGTTGACAGGTTATGATTTCTTGGTTAATATCAAGTTGTTATAACAAAGACATTTCTATCTTTGTTAATGTCAAGTTGTCATAATCAAGACATTTTTGTCTTTGATAATGTCAAGTTGTCATAACAAAGACATTTTAAACAATGTCAACTTTGCATTAAAAGTGTCATAATTTACCGAATGACACTTAATGACAACAGTCATACACATTCATAAAGACTCCTTCATGTTCATGACAGGTGTTATGTCATGTTTATGACAGTGTCATGTCAGTCTTATGCACACCCCTTCAAATAAAGTGTTACCGTGAGAGTGAGAGTGAGTGAGTGTGATTGTGAGAGTGAGTGTGAAAGTGAGTGAGTGAGTGTGAGTGTGAAAGTGAGTGAGTGTGAGTGTGAGTGAGTGAGTGAGTGAGTGAGTGTGAGTGTGAGAGTGAGTGTGAGAGTGAGTGAGTGTGAGTGTGAGTGAGTGAGTGTGAGTGTGAGTGTGAGAGTGGAGTGAGTGTGAGAGTGAGTGTGAGTGAGTGAAGGTGTGAGTGAGTGAGTGAGAGTGTGATGAGTGAGTGTGATGTGAGAGTGAGTGTGAAGTGAGTGAGTGAGTGTGAATGTGAATGTGAAAGTGAGTGAGTGTGAGTGTGAGTGAGTGAGTGTGAGTGTGATGTGTGAGAGTGAGTGTGAGAGTGAGTGTGAGTGAGTGAAGGTGTGTGATGTGAGGTGAGTGAGTGTGAGTGAGTGAGTGTGATTGTGAGAGTGAGTGTGAAAGTGAGTGAGTGAGTGTGAGTGTGAAAGTGAGAGTGAGTGTGAGTGAGTGAGTGTGAGGGGAGTGGAGTGAGTGAGTGAGTGAGTGAGTGAGTGAGTGAGTGAGTGAGTGAGTGAGTGAGTGAGTGAGTGAGTGAGTGAGTGAGTGAGTGAGTGAGTGAGAGTGAGTGAGTGAGAGTGAGTGAGTGAGAGTGTGGAGAGTGTGAGAGTGAGTGAGTGAGTGAGTGAGTGAGTGAGTGAGTGAGTGAGTGAGTGAGTGAGTGAGTGTGAGTAGGTGAGTGAGTGAGTGAGTGAGTGAGTGAGTGAGTGAGTGAGTGAGTGAGTGAGTGAGTGAGTGAGTGTGTGAGTAGGTGAGTGAATGTGTGAGTGTGAGAGTGAGTGAGTGAGTGAGTGAGTGAGTGAGTGAGTGAGTGAGTGAGTGAGTGAGTGAGTGAGTGAGTGAGTGAGTGTGACACCCGTTTCACACATACTCCGTGTGCAGTGCGTATGCGGTGCGTGTTGCGGTGCGTATACGGTACAGGAGCAGCACACGCTATAGTGCTTTCACATATGCTGCGTTTGCAGTGCGTAACTGATCCGCGTCTGTACCACAAACACATAGGCCTACTCACTATTTTTATTTCAAATCCAGAAGCTATGCAGCAACTTTTATTAAAAAAAAGTTTTGTCAGCATTGCGATTCTCTTTGTACACATACAAACTTGAATGGACGTATGCACGTTTAAACACAATTTAAACAACATAGGCCTATAATTCCATGCATTACTTCTATATACAGTATTAAGTTGCTTAAGAAAGTGATCAAATATGTGCATGTACTTATATTAAAATCGTAAACATTTTAAATTAAAACTTAAAATTGACAAAAAGCCGACTCTCATGCCTTTTCTTTTGGATTTAAATTTTAATACAATAAATCTTGCATGTCACATTGAACTTGTTTTTCCACCTCCATGTCGTTCATTATTATGTCCTTGTTGAGGTAAATTGTCGTTTTCCTTGCTTAAAACCCCGGTCTTAAAGTAAAAAGATGAAAAGTAGTATTTAATTAAATGCATTTATGGTGAAATTACTACATTTTCAGGTCAATCTGTGTTCATTTTGACCACGAACCGTGCGCTGTCACTTTAATTCTGCGTTTGCAGCACAGCAAAAATAGACTCGAACGGATCGAAAAATAAACTAGAACGGATCGACGGACTGCATCCGCGTGCAGTGTGAAAGCTCTAACCTGTTAACATGGGTACGGAAAAAAATACGCTCCGCATACGCACTGCAAACGGAGTATGTGTGAAACGGGAGTGAGAGTGTGAGTGAGAGAGTGAGTGAGTGTGTGAATGTGAGTGTGAAAGTGAGAGTGTGTGTGAGTGTGAGTGTGAGAGTGAGTGTGTTAGTGTGTGAGTGTGAGTGAGTGAGTGAGTGAGTGAGTGAGTGTGTGAATGTGAGTGTGAAAGTGAGAGTGTGTGTGAGTGTGAGTGTGAGTGTGAGAGTGAGTGTGTTATGTGTGGAGTGTGAGTGAGTGTGAGTGTGAGTGTTTCTGAGTGTGTCTGAGTGTTTGTTTGTGTTTTGGGGGGGGGGGGGGGGGGTTGTTTTGTTTGTTTGATTTACTATCTTTTTTGCCATTCATATTTAGGTGTTGGGTTAATTTCAGGCACTGACTTGTTCTAAAGTGTGTGGATAAAGTGACAAACACCTAGAGCCCTATTTTAACGATTTGAAACGCAAGTATCAAACGCAAAACGCAAGTAATTTTGTGAGCGGATCTCGGGCGCTGTTGCTATTATACCGGTGGGATAAATGACTCTCTCAAATCTAAAATGTGTTGTTCTGAAGTAGCTACATTACTCATATGTGTGGTTTAGGCATAACATGCAATAAATCAGAGTGTCATCTCATATTCCCTTTAAGGGCAGGCGCGCTTGTTCCATGGCGGATTGCTATTATAACGGCGGATTTGCCAGACGCACACCAGGAGCGTCTCACAGCCGAGGAGACCGGCTCTCATCAGGGCCGTAAAACACAGAGAAGTGACATTGTATGGGGATGGTGAACGTGATTTCACCAAGTACCACATGTTCCTGGATCAACATTCAGATCAACCAATCAGATTTGAGGGACAAGTTTACAGTTTATGTCAAGTTTAGGCTTAGAACCAGGGTAAGGTGCTTCAACATCAGTGTTATTCACCATCATTACCCTCTGATTTTAGGGGAAAGTTAGGGGTAGGGATATGGTAAGGACTACATTATGGCCAATCATGCGTACTTAAAACTGCATCTGAATAACGCACTGACTTCAGATGAGGTTTCTCCGGGTCTGTGGTGGGATTGTTTTCTGAAACTGTAAAATAGCAGCAGGGAATGTTTGCGCCGGAACACGCCTCTTCTTTTTTCCTGAACCGCCTCTGGGAGCGCAAGTTCATTCCCTCATTTACCTGTGCGTCTGTGGAGGGAAAAGTCCGCTGTGTGTCGACTGCAAAATAGGAATGATACATGCGTCGTGTGCGACGTTTGATACATGCGTCGTTTAAGCGCTTTTAACAGTAAGGTTACATACATATCCCAGAAAACATAATTCTGAGAATCCTTCCTAGACCAGACAACTCAAGAAGAATTAGAAGGAACAATATTGTGACTATAGTAAATATCTTTCTAAGATTATTTACAATCCACTTCAGGGTTTCATCTGTGCTTTTTCTTATTCCTCCAAATGACCACTTTCTTTTAATTTCTCCTTATATACTCCTAATTTTCTTTGGCTCACCATTTTCAATTCTTTCTTTAAAATATAGTTTTCTAGCTGCTAAATAGAATGGAAATGGTGGCATAGATCTACCTTTTTCCTGAATATGGTAATCTTCTGCTGAATCAGCATATATGAACATATCAGTCACAATAGGGTCAGATAATAATCTGCTTATCCCTTCTTAATTTATATCATTCCTTCTAATATTACTGTGTCTGATTCAAGCAAGCCCATCCTGCAAATATGCTTAGACTAATTCCTCCAAAATACTTTACAGTCCAAAATCCCTTCAAATTGAACAATTCCTTGTCGTCTGCCAAATTACCAATAAAATAATTACCAATGTCATTTTATATGCTGGTTATGGTACATCTTCCTTCTTATAATACTCTATTATTTCTCTAGGAATTGCCCAGGTGATTATTTCTTCATCATTTTTGTATCTCATCCAGACTATAGGTATGGGATAATATTTCCCTAACCTTTTATTGCTATACTGAATCCTAACTCTGTAATGACCAAACTCAGAGCCTTTTGTTGGACCTTTAATTTTGATTGGAAATATTTTGTGTTCATACTTGTACATTGCTACATCTTACAGTATTCAGACATTCATCAGTGGACCACTCCCAGCAAGAGGAACAAACAGGTTTTCACGGTTGCTTGGGCTTAACACATGGCTGCAAAAAACCTGCAATAAAAAAGGATTGAACTTCATTGACAACTTCAATCTTTTCTGGAGTCAGAGGCAACTGTTTTAACAGGATGGGCTCCACCCAAACAAACTTGGTTCAAGAGTGCTAAAGGACAATATCTACTTCTCCCTCCATCATCCTTCTGCGGTGTGTGCCAATCCACTCAACTTGAATGGCACACACACACACACACACCTGGACCCAGTATGAATGACCACAGGACTTCACTTCTGCACCTGAATGGACATGCGGCTGACACATCACACAAGGACAATGATAACACCACTCAGCCACAACATGTCACGATCCACACTCAAGGAAACAATGGAAAATCCAATGATGCAGTAAGTAATTTAATGGGGAAATCCGTAACTCATAAACAGTCCAGGCAGGGGTCAAAATCCTCAAAAGCGATCCAAAACAATAAGCACGCAAGAACAGAGTGGAAACAGACCTCAGACGTGGTGTGATGAATAACAAGGACTCCGTAACAAACACTAAACAAGCAGGGTACTTATACACACAGACTAACAATCATAATGGGTGACAGCTGGGTGCAATGAACAATGATGAGAACAGACAAGGATTGTGGGAAATGCAGTTTCTAATGTGACTGACACCGTGGGGAAAGAGCACCTCTAGTGGTGAACCAGGGAAACACAAACCCATACTGTGACACAACAACCTCTGCTCACGGACACAATCTCAGCTGAGTCCTGCCCACAGAGCTTACCACAGACAGACTGTGACATACTAGAACTGCTAGAAGATTCAGCACCCAAGGACAACTTTCTGGAAAACAGCCAGGAAATCCAGGACAGCATATTACAGCCTCCGATAACACCAGAGCAAAACCCGGGTTCACCAGACACGTTATCCCTCTCTCCAGCATCTCCACTTCTGTGCTTCTCAGAGAAAATGGAACAACTGGTGTATGCTGGAACCAAACTATCCAATTCTTTTGCTGCAAGCCCGCAGATGTCAACCAAAAAACGGCAGGCCCCACAACCACCAAAGCCTGCGGGCCCAGCTCGCCCTCCCCCTCCTCCTGTGAGAGCTCTTCGGCCTCTACCACAGCGCCAGGGCTCACACCCTCCTCCAGCGGCTCGCGGTGAACCAAAAACAACTGATACTTGAGATACAATGGATACAACTGGGGTTGCAAATTAGTCATGGCTAGAAACCTGTATGCATGGCATCTACTTTGTATTTATTATAAAGCAATGTTTTATGCATTTGTCCCTGTCAAATAAATCTTAAATAAAATAAATAAATAAATAAAAAATACCAGCTCTCAGTGATATGCATCAGGTCCCCGCTATGATAACAGTAACTCTCTTAAATGTTTACAAAACAAGCGGGAACCCAGTGTGCCTGAATCTTTCTCTATTGCTGTTCAATTACATGATAGAAAATCTAAGGCCTTCAAAAGTCGTACAGCAAACCCATCTAATCTGGTGCCTATCACACGCCAAACTAAGATCGCTTTGGGGACAAAAAGTAAGACTGTTAAGTTAGCACTTTTAAACATCCGCTCACTTAAAAATAAATCACTTCTGTGCAACGACTTAATAACCACATACAACCTGGACTTTATGTTTCTAAATGAAACTTGGCTAGAAGACAGCTGTCGACATTTGTCTAACATTATCAACAAAAAACTACTCTAGACCTAAGACTCTTTTTAATATTATTAACGCTAAATCCATCGACCGGTCTCTCTCCTGGGGTCTTGTCCCCATCTTGTAATGAGTTTTTAATATTTTTTGAAAACAAGATAAGGGATCTCAGACAGAGTATAACTCCCTCGTCGTCTACAACTACTTTTAAAGGGTACCTATCATGGAATTTTGAAAATTACCTTTCATGTAGTGTGTAACATAGATCTAAGTGAACAAAAACATCCTGCAAAGTTTTAAATATGAAAGTTCACCGTATACAAAGTTATTGTCTCTCAAAAGTAAGAGTCGACTCTGAGTCGCTGATATGAATCGATAGACAAACGATGCATTTTCTCTAACTTTCGTACGTCACTTGTACAAGTTATTTGAATTCGACACGCCCACTCAGTGCGCGCGAAACCAGAGAAACCTGACAACAACATGTCGACGAGACGCTGTTCTGAAGTGCGAATCAAAAGCAAATTTTTTTTTCACTGCCCAGGGACAAGCATGTGAAGACTCAGTGGCTAGAGTTTATATTTACAACTATACCACACAAGTATAGCCACCTTGAGCTGTGTTCGCGTTATTTTAATGACGATCGCTTCACAAACACAAATGCTTTCAAGTGTGGATTCGCGAGTCGGCTGATATAGGAAGGTTCAATACCAAGTTTATTTGGATCAGCTTCCTCCTCCGAATCACAACCTGTAAGTACTATTAATAATTGTTGCTTTTATGTGTGTGTGTGTGTGTGTGTGTGTGTGTGTGTGTGTGTGTGTGTGTGTGTGGTGTGCGTGTGTGCGTGCGTGCGTGTGTGTGTGTGCGTGCGTGCGTGTGTGTGTGAGAGAGTGAGAGTTAAGCTCAGCAGCTTCTAGGTCTCCAATGTCATTTTTTTTGTTTTTTGAAATATGTGAAATTATGTGAAGCGTATTGTAGTACTGCAGTGCTTTATCAATATGTTTAAGCTTTGGGCTAACGCAAAATATAACTTACTGGGTCATCTGACCAATCACCGCCGATTAGCGTCACGCAAAGGAGGGGTTTGGACAAATGAGTCGTCAAACGAATCATTAGGGAGTCGGTGAGCAAATCAGGTAAAAATAAATGCATATTATAAGACAACAAAAGTGTTTTTTGTCATTGCATGCATGTAAAACTGTTGTTGGGGACTCCCAGAACATTACTAGGAACATTTTAAATGCCATAATAGGTACCCTTTAATTTTTCAAACCATTTTTCAAATGTGTATCTTAGTGAGTTTAATTTAATTACTGAGTCCGAATTGCTAGAAACAGCTAAGCAGCTCAAGCCTTCTGGCTCCTCATTGGACAGTCTTCCCCCTTTTTAACTTAAACAAATCATTACGGATATGGCTCCTTATCTTCTGATCATCATAAATCGCAGTCTAGAATCTGGCATTATGCCGGACTGTTTAAAGCATGCAGTGTTTTATCCGTTGCTGAAAAAAATTAATTTTGACTCATCTGTTTTGATAAATTTTAGGCCTATCTCTAACCTGCCTTTTATTTCAAAATTTATTGAAAAAATAGTGTTTTCACAGCTACAGAGCTTCTTGGTTGAAAACTCGTTGTATGAAACATTTCAGTCTGGTTTTTGAAAATGTCATTCGACCGAGACAGCACTGGTTAAAGTTCTAAATGATATTTTAATTTCATGTGATTCTGGTGATTTTGCAGCTCTTGTGCTTCTTGATCTAACAGCTGCCTTTGACACTATTGATCATAATATTCTTGTTGATCGTCTAGACTAGAGCACTATGTTGGTGTAAGAGGTACAGCTCTAGACTGGTTAAGATCATATTTAACAAATAGGAGTTTTTCAGTCAAGATGGGCGAACACTATTCGAGTACAGCACATTTGTCTTGTGGAGTTCCTCAGGCCCCATCCACACTACTACGTTTTCGTTTAAAAACGGAGACCTTTTGCTACGTTTGCACCTCCCGTCCACACTAAAACGGCAAAAACGAAGACCTAAAACGGAGAAGTTTAGAAACGCTGCAGACCCGTTTTGCGTTTTGAATCTCCGGAGGGCGTTTTAGTGTAGACGGGTCAAAACGGAGGAGTTTAGAAACGATGACGCAGAGGCTCGCGCTCGGCTCTCTGATTGGGTGTCATCAGTCATAGCATATCCTTACCTGATGCTGTAACGTTAACTGCCAACATGCGCCGGAGGCAAGCTATTATTCCAGCGATCTGTGACAATTCCCGTGCCATGTGCAGCGGCGATATCGACCGTACATGGAGCGTCGGTTTTGGGTTAAGCCGGGAAGAACCAGCGCATGCGGGATAATTTTATCAATGAAGTTGTGGTTCCTGAGTAATGGTGTTTACACTGGCACGCGCATGCCCAGTGTAGGTGAATGGTCACGTGATGCGCGTTTTCAGTCGTTTTTATGTGGACGGAGATCGCAGCTAAAACGCTGGTGTGGACGGAGATCGTATTCGTTTTAATTCTCCGTTTCTAAACTAAAACGCAGTAGTGTGGATGGGGCCTCAGGGCTCTATTTTGGCTCCATTGTTATTTTCCTTATATCTGCTTCCTCTTGGGTCCATCTTTGAGAAACATGGTCTATCATTTCATTGTTATGCCGATGACACACAGGTCTATTTGCCTGTTAAACGTAATTCTACAGGGTTTGAGTCTCTTATAGCATGTCTAGAGGAGGTTGAGGCATGGCTTTCTTTGAATTATTTAATTTTCAATGAAAAGAAAACCGAAATTATTATTTTTAGCCCATCTGAGTTAGCCCAATCAACAAATTTGGATTTGGGTGAGATGTCCGTGTACCTGAGACCCTGGGTAAAAAATCTGGGTTTTATTCTGGATGATAATCTAAAGTTTGACCGCCAAATAAATTCTGTCGTTAAAACCTGCTTTTACCAACTGCGTCTACTTGCAAAAGCTAAGCCCTATCTCTGTTTTAAAGATCTTGAGAAATTAATTCACGTTTTTATTTCCTCTAGGATGGAATATTGCAATTCTCTGTATTTAGGCATTAGTCAGCATTCATTATCTCGCTTGCAATATGTCCAAAATGCTGCGGCACGGTTTTTGTGTGGTGTAAAAAAGAGGGAGCATATTACCCCTATTCTATGCTCACTACATTGGTTACCCGTGCGTTTCAGAGTAGAATTTAAAGCTCTATTATTGGTTTATAAATCTTTAAATGGCTTGGCACCAACTTATTTAACTGATCTATTAATTGAATATAAACCTGCAAGATCACTCCGCTCATCAAATCAGGCTCTATTGTGTACCCCAAAATCGAGACTTAAATGCAGGGGAGATCGAGCGTTTTCAATCGCTGCCCAAGGCTTTGGAATACCTTACCTATTAGCCTAAGACAAGCTCCATCTCTTCTGACTTTTAAATCCAGATTAAAAACATTTTTATTTTCGAAGGCCTTCGATTAACACTCTATATTGTGTTGTAAATGATGTGATCTTATGTGATTTTTTTAAGCTTCTCTTATTATATGTTTAAAGTTCTTGTGTGAACTTTAGGTCTTTCTTGTGTCTTTCTGTCTTGAATGTAGAACTTAGAACCTAGCTACATTGTGGAAAGCACATTGGTCAACAGCTGTTGTTTTAAATTGTGCTATACAAATAAATTGTCATTGTCATTGTCATAGCTACAGTGCAACAGTCCTCAATGAAACATCCCCTCCTAACTTTACTTTTATGAGTGTTTGCAGAACGGGTAAGAGAGGCGGGGGCTTAGCTGCTCTTTTTAAAGATGTCTATCAATGTAAGCAAATATCATTTGGGAATTACCCGTCTTTCGAAGGAGGACTTTATAGAACTGTTATCAACAATTTCCTCTGAGTTTGACTGTTTTGCCATTGCTGGAGATTTTAACATTCACATAGATAATGCAGAAACCAATATGGCAAAAGAAATCAAAACTGTTTTAAAAACTTTTGATCTGACACAGCATGTACATGGACCCACACATAATCGTGGACACACTCTAGATCTACTTATCAGTAAGGGTCTAAACATCTCATCGATTGTTTTTAAGGATGTAGCACTGTCTGATCATTTCTGTATTTTCTTTGATATATTGATCTCTCCTGCCATTGAAGCTAGATCTGTGTCTGTCAAGAAGAGATGCTTAAATGAGAACATTAGTGTGCTATTTATGAAGGCTATATCTTTAAATCCAAGCATATCTGCTGACTCTATTGATTTTCTCCTTGAATCTTTTAACTCAAAAATTAAAAGTATAATTGATGATATTGCTCCAGTGAAAGTCAGGAAGAATAGTGGTAGACAAAAAGCACCTTGGAGCAGTGGCGTGCACAGACCTCCTCAGGGGCAGGGGCGGAGGGACCAAAAAGGGCACTAAATTTTTTTTTTCATTTACTTTAACAGTACCTGCATTTTTATTCTCTTTTCAGCTAACTTGTGAGAGGGATGCTTCGTTTGGCTGCATCAGAGATTTCCCTGATTTTATTTTTATTTTATTCTTTCTTTCCTTGGCATTCTAAGAAAATATTTTGATACAATTATTAGAATGCATAAAACATCAAATGAAAATAGGGAAATTATGATAATATTACTAAATATTATTTACTTTACCAAACAAAACAGTGAGAATCAAGGTAAAGGTAATTATGGAAAATTAATGTTTAGTTTTGTTGATGTTGTAAATTTAATGTATGTATTATATGTATGAAATATATGTTATATATGTTAGCTATCATGAATCAGTAACACTTTACAATAAGGTTTCATTAGTTAACATTAGCTAACAATGAACTGCACTTCTACAGCATTTATTAATCTTAGTTAATATTAATTTCAGCATTTACTAAAACATTAAAATCAAAAGTTGTATTTGTTATCATTAGTTAATGCACTGACTGTGACATAACATGAATAAACAATTATCAGTTGTATTATTAACTAAGATATGTGTTGCTCATGGTTAGTTCATACATGAGTAATGAACAAATTAGCCTTATTGTAAAGCGTAGGCTACTATGAAATCAAAGATATAAGTTCCTTACAATTTAGAGATGGACATGGACTTAAGATTTCATTTAACTAACGTTAGATGTATTTCCCCTTGCACTTTTATTCCTTGGATAAAAACGAATGACATTGTCACTCAGAATGCGTCTGAAATCGAGTTACACTTTTATTATAGTTAAGAATAACTTGCATGCTGCCGCAACTTTTAGAGTAGCATGGTGATGGTAGGATAAATGTAATTTTCCGTATTAGCTTAAACGTTACCTGCTGCTCGTTTGAAGACTCGCGCGAACTGCTGCGTAGTGCGTACCAGAACCGTTAAATGCGCAGTCAGTGGAGACTCGCGCTCTTGCGGACACGTCGAGTATAAACAAGGCTTGAAGGCGCTGCAAAGGAAACTCCGCCTACCATTTCTCCACCAATTTTTTTTAAATATAATATTTGTTTGTATTATTATTGTTAGTGGCAAGGGTGTGTACATTATTTATTATAATATTTATAATAATTATTATTATTATTTACAATTATCAGAAAAGGGCACAATACGTTTTGAGACAAAAGGGGCAGGGGCTTGAGCCCCCCCGGCCCCCCCCCCCCTGTGCACGCCACTGCCTTGGAGAAACTCAACAGCTGTGCAAAACATGAAAAGACAATGCAGAAGAGCAGAGCGCATGTGGCGGAAGACAAAACTTGTAGTCCATTATAACATCTACAAAGACAGCATCCATGCTTTTAATATGGAACTAGGCAAAGCTAGACAGACTTTCTTCTCGAATATTATAAACAGCAACTTAAACAACACACGCACTCTTTTTGCTACTGTAGAGAGATTGACAAACCCACCAAGCCAGATTCCCAGTGAAATGCTCTCAGACAGCAAGTGCAGTGAGTTTGCTTCTTTCTTCTCTGAGAAAATCAATAATATCAGAAAGGTGATCAGCTCATCCTTGAGTTGTGCTGGGGTCAAACAGATCAGACCACTACCTGAGAAAGTAGTTACTATGTCTGTTTTCGAAGAAATTGATGGCAAAATTTTGGAAGAAACCGTACAGCACCTTAAAACATCAACCTGCGCCCTTGACGCACTTCCCACATCTTTTTTCAAAAGTGTGTTAAACTGCTTAGAAGCAGATCTTCTAGAAGTGGTAAATGCCTCACTTCTCTCTGGGAGTTTTCCAAACTCCCTGAAAACTGCAGTTGTCAAGCCCCTCCGGAAAAAGAGCAATCTAGATAAGACCATATTAAGCAATTATAGACCGATCTCAAATCTTCCTTTTATAGGCAAGATCATTGAAAAAGTTGCCTTCAATCAGCTGAAAAAATTCTTGAGCTTGAATGGATACTTTAGCAATTTTCAATCTGGTTTCCGGTCGCATCACAGCACAGAGACAGCTCTCATAAAGATAATAAACGATATTCGCTTAAATACTGATACAGGCAAGTTATCAGTGCTGGTACTACTCGACCTCAGTGCTGCATTTGACACTGTCGATCACAACATACTTCTTGACAGGCTGGAAAACTGGGTGGGGCTTTCTGGGATAGCCCTAAAATGGTTCAGGTCATACTTAGAAGGGAGAGGTTATTATGTGATTATAGGAGACCATAAGTCTGAGTGGACATCCATGACATGCGGAGTCCCCCAGGGCTCAATTCTTGCACCACTCCTATTCAACCTGTATATGCTCCCAATGAGCCAAATAATGAGAAAGAACCGAATCTCTTACCACAGCTATGCAGACGACACACAGCTCTACTTAGCCCTATCGCCTAACGACTACAGCCCCATTGACTCCCTGTGCCAATGCATTGATGAAGTAAACAACTGGATGTGCCAAAACTTTCTTCAGTTAAACAAAGACAAAACTGAAGTCATTGCGTTTGGAAACAAAGATGAAGTTCAACGAAGTTCAATCAAGGTGAATGCATACCTTCACTCTAGGGGTCTAACAACTAAAAATCAAGTCAGGAATCTTGGTGTGTCTCTAGAGTCAGACCTTAGTTTCAGTAGTCATGTCAAAGCAATCACTAAATCAGCATACTATCATCTGAAAAATATTGCAAGAATTAGATGCTTTGTTTCCAGTCAAGACTTAGAGAAACTTGTGCATGCTTTCATCACCAGCAGGGTGGATTACTGTAATGGACTCCTCACTGGCCTTCCTAAAAAGACCATAAGACAGTTGCAGCTCATACAGAACTGAACAAAACCCATAAATTCAATGGGCTAGGACCACAATATATTGCAGATATGCTCACTGAATATAAACCCAACAGATCACTCAGATCATTAGGATCACATTAGCTTGAAATACCAAGGGTTTACTCTAAGCATGGTGCATCTGCTTTAGCTACTTTAGCTACACGTAAAGTTGTTTGTGTCTCAAGCTCATATCTGGAGTCACTAATCATAGATTTTGACTACTTGCTCTTAGTAGTACTTAGTCAGAAATACATTTCCCATGCCCCGGAAATGTACATTTCTATTAATCAATTAATAACCAATATTGAGTGTTCACATGGGATGAACTCAGTAATTGGTTGTAATGTTAATTTAGCTACATCAAGTTAACCCGCTAATTTGCTACAATAGTTACTTTTTTTGTCCACACTTAACATTTCATGGGTTTTCAGTGAGTTTCAGCTGAGGAGGAGAAGGGGGGAGAAGGGAGAGATTGTCAGTGTGAGGTGTGTGTGAGGTGTGTGTGTGTTGCACTGTGTGCTGCGTTTCGGATGTTGCTGTTACATCATTATGCAAAGGAGGGTTCAATGTTGATTTTCAGGAGAGCCTTTTGCTTTCTCAAGGGGTAGCCCAGACTCTCTGGCTCCCACCTTACAATAGTTACATCCATGTGACCGGCCTCTTACAACGATCACACTGCTGAAGTTTAATCAAGATCAGTTAATGTAAGCAGAAGTTATAACACACTTCCTGTTTCTACATACATTTGTTTCAACGCCACGGCCAAATTGTTTCAGATATTAAAATCTTCTAGGAATTTATCATCCTCAATGTCTTGACTTCATGCAGACCGAGTGGCGATTAGATTAATTTCCTAGGAGGTGTATATCAAAGTCCAGGAACTGTGTGTTCTAAACAACCCAAACAATAGCCGACTGCCTGTTGAGCGAAGCTTATGACTGTGAGGAAGTTGTCCGGCCCGATGAGATCTATGTGTGCCGAGTTTCATACTAATATGTGCAAGTGTGTTTGATATATGGACCAAGTTTTGGGTCCAAGTCATCGCCCAGCACAAGGGGGCGCCGTATTCCCCCTGTCACGCTCGGTACAGCTTCAGCCCGACCGACGATTTCAGGGCTTAGGCCCTAATAATAATAATAATAAATAAAAACAATAGGACCTTCACCCTTTCAGGGTTTGGGCCCTAATTAGGGCACAACGAACACAGGCAAGACAGAACAGAAGTTTCGGTTTCTGTATTCGATCTAGCTGTAAAAAAAAGCCCCTACAAAGTTTTCCTGACCTTTCTCCGCCCAGCTCATACATCCTCATCCTGCTACTCTCAAACATATCCAGAGGACATTGAGACACAAACTTGAGTTTGTAAGTTGTTAAGGAGTGGTTTCTGTAATTCAGTCAAATCGAGTGAAGGATCGTGTTCTCAGACTGCTGGCGTTTAAAGAGATTACTTCACTGAAACAGTAGACACGTGAGTACATTTTTCATAGATTTATTCATCATTAATAACATTCAATGTCTAACAGTTTTGAAAATGAAAGAAAAGCAACAAAACCTCAGTTTGTGATTGTTTGTTTCATGATCTCAGTGAAAGTACTGAAGTCTGCCCTGATAAATCTGCTCTGCCGACACTGTCAGGGTTTTAGATGAACTTCTAGAATCTTTAGGACTTCATCTGGATTTTCTTAAATGTCCAACATCACATTATATTCTTTATATCCACACGGAGCTGATTTGAACTCCTTTTTTTTTTTTGACTACTCGTTTATATTCTCCTGTCTACTTTATCTCTTTAACTTCAAGTTCTTATCTGTATTTCTAACTAGTTCACGTTTCATAATTAGATAGTTAACCCTTTAAGCCCTGGCGAGAGTTCAGACGAGACCACTTTGGCAAGTTACTTGGGTTTTTATCTTTTTATCACAATTTATCTTTGGCGGTCTGGTTCCTTATGGGGTTCTTGCTCCATAATTACTGACATACAGAGCTTTAGCATTAACCCCCACAGAACCAGTGGCGTGCACAGACCTCCTCAGGGGCGGAAAGACCAGAGAAGAAGAGTTCCTTGTGTTTTCTTTTTATCCTTTATTTCCTTGGCATTTTATGAAAAGATTTTGTTACAAATCAGAACGCATAACACCTCAAACGAAAATAGGGAAATTATTATAACATTACTAAATATGATTTACTTTACCAAACAAAACAGTGAGAATCAAGAAGGTAATTATGAGGAATTATTTAGTTTTGTTGATGTTATAAATGTTATGTATGCATTATATGCATATAGTGTTAGCTATCATGAAATCAGTAACACTTTACAATAAGGTTTCATTAGTTAAATTTGTTAACATGAACTAATAATAAAATGCACTTTTACAACATTTATTAATCTTAGTTAATATTAATTTCAGCATTTACTAAAACATTATTAAAATCAAAAGTTGTATTTGTTAACATTAGTTAATGCACTGACTGTGACATAACATGAACAATTAACAGTTGAATTATTATTAACTAAGGCCCCGTCCACACGGACACGGGTATTTTTAAAACCGGGACTTTTTTAACGCGGTTCGGCTGTTCGTCCACACGAAAACGCACTGAAACCGAACATTTTTGAAAACCCCTGCTGAGGGTGAGGATTTTCAGAAACGCCGGTTACAGTGTTGTCGTGTAGACAGTGAAACCGGGGTTTCTGCCTTGCGACGTCAGAGCGTGCGCCGTTATCCGCTGTGTTTGACGTCAGATTTGCGCCTACCGGAACCGGTAATAACTTTTTGTTAGGCTTCTGATTGGCCAACGTGGCTTTACGGTTAGGGTTATTTCGCCACCTGCTGGCGTGGCATGCTCTTGACCGCGCTTGATAGCGTGTTTTTGCGTTTTCATGTGGACGGGATTTTTTTTTTAAAACGCTGGAGGAAAAACTCCGAAAAAATACCCGTGTCTGTGTGGACATGGCCTAAGATTAACAAAATATCACGGTGTGGGTTTTGTGTCTTGTCATGTTCAGTGGTTCCTTGTCTTGTCTATTAGTTATCCCAGGTGTTTCCCATTATCCACGCCCCCTTGTTATCTAGCTCGATTATTTAAGCCCTGTGTTGCAGCCTTGTCTTTGTGAGTTCTTGTTTAATGTTTACGTGAATGTTGGTTGTCCCTGCTGTTCCTGAGTCCGGTTTCCTGTCTAAGTTTGTAGTCTTTTGAATAAAGTGTGCTGCAGTTGGATTCTGCCTCATCTCTACTTCAACCGCACCATGTTACACAAATACTGTAACAAATGTGTTGCTCATGGGTCATGTTAGTTAATACATGAATAATAAACAAATGAAACTTATTGTGAAGTGTTACTATGAAATCAAAGATATAAATTCCTTACAATTTAGAGTTGGACATGGACTTAAGATTTCATTTCACTAGATGTATTTCCCCAAGCTAATAACACTTGCACAGATTAATAGAACAAAATATTCTGGGGGCCGTGAAACTCAAAATAAAAAATGCTTGTGGCGGCTGGTAACATTCTTTTTAAAAAATAAAGAGAAAGAGTTAATGGCAATGTTAATGTACATCAGTCTCATCTTCTCGTGACTGTGTGCTGATATTCCACAGACACTGAGACTGAAGCTGATGATGGGTTTCAGCGTGCTCTTCATCTTTGCTCTGATACACATCTTCATACTGTGTGCGGGGGGGAACTCAGAGGATCTCTCCAACATCACTGGTGTGTTCATCTTCTGTTCTTGTGTTCAACATTCTGCAGAACTCTTAAACTAAACTATAATCCATGTGTGAAGATATACTTATTTAAAATTATTGTAAATGACATAAGTTATCAGTCTTTGGTTTGTTCATTTCTATTCTTTTGGCTTTGTCTTGCAGACTCTTCTAATCATCGTCATCGCCTTCATCCTCGTGGCCGTCTCAGACGTGCTCTAGCTGTGAAAGAGAAGGACCAGGGCTTAGACACTTACTTGGAGTTTGTTGTATCAAGATATCCTCCTGAACATGCAGTTCTTGTTTCTCTTAACAACGATGATGATTATTACATTCTTCGATTTGGGAAATGTAATGAGGTTACGTTAAAAGCACTTAAAAGTTCAGAGATAAGCCCATGTGCTCATAAGGAAGGTGGATTTCTAGTGAATAAAGACAACTTTGAAATTTTAGAGTGGAAAAAATGGGCAGATATAAAGCAAGGCCAGATTCCATTTAACCCAGTAATGATTTGTAAAAGTCACTACATTACTAAAAATAACACTGGTATTCATTTTATGACCAGAGACAGTTTAAAAAAAAGTGATGAAGTTCTCACTGTAAACCATGACATAAAAGGTCAGGATTTTCAAACTGATAATTGTGAAGACAAAAAAAGGGTAAAGCCAGACAAGATAGAAGTGATAAAACGGGTCACAGCTGACAACAGCAACTGCAAGCCAGCCAAACATGCGGTGAAGTTTGACCAAGGCAAGGACAAATCAATATCTTTCCTAAAGAGCCGCACGCATGCAGTTGGAGGAGCGGTGGAGGTATCGGCCTCTTTTAGCTTTCTCAGTTTTTTTAAATCAAGTGGACAACTTACTGGTAAATATGATTACACTCACTTGAATTCTGAAACGACATCTAACGTTGATAAGGACCTGCACTCAGTGACTACAGAGGTAGAGATTCCACCCAACCATTCCTGCACCATAGAGATTTTAAGCAGAACCTCTACGGTTCAATCCCTGTGCTCTGGTCAGCTCTTCCGACAGTACAAGAACGGTCAAGAACACACGACCTTCATTACTGGCATCTATTATCAAGAGGAAAAAGCAGACCTCCTAACATCTATGAATCCCTGCACACCCGTGAGATATGGGGCGAAATGCTGAAATGCATGAAATCTGCGCAACGTCTGAAAAAATAAATGTTGCCATTGTTGTGTGTTCATAACAAAATATTTTTTAAAAAAAGTAACAAAATTTGCTTGCTTTCAAATTATTAAATTGAATTTTTACACACTAACAGTGTTTTGTTTTTGTTGTTTTTAAAGAAAAAAAAAAAGAATGAGGGGGAAGGTTGTGATTGATGTCCTGCGTCAATATTTAACATTTAAGAGTTAAAACAAACAGTCTATTCATTTATATTTAAATAATATAAAATGTATATAATATAAAATATATAAATGTATATCTAAATAAAATTTTAATAAAAACTTTAATAATACTTCATTACATTTATATAGCGCTTTTCTTGGCACTCAAAGCGCTTTACATATGGAAGGGGGGGGGGGGGTCTCCTCGTGCAGCTCCACCTGATGATGCGACGGCAGGCATATGTGACAGTCCTCTATGTACTAGTCTCGTTGTGTATGTGGAGCATCTGCACAAGGGGAAACCAAAACGAATCAGGAATGGCATGACATTGCAGACAGTGCCCATATCAGATGTTAAATATATCCAAAGTTCGTTAAGAGTTGCAGAAACTTGATGGCGTGTCTGATTAAAACACGGGACAAATACCAGTCCTTTGCTCTCTTTTATTTTAGTTCAGGATGATTAAGTCCTGGGTAATTCACATGACAGGAAATGCATATTCACATGGAGCTGATTCACACGATGTAAATGGACAGGTGTTAATGGATGGACAGAATGAACAGGATGTACAAGATGGTCTTTAGTCACTACAAACAATACAATAAAGAAAATCAAGCTCAGATAATTCAACAATATACATATCATAAATATACTCAATCCAAACAATTCAAATAAACAAATTCAAACAATACAATTGTCAAAGTAAACTTACTTAACGCATCCTAAGGAAAGGACTCAAAGGACATGGTTGGATGCCCATTCAAACACCCACACCTCACCAATGCAAAAGAAACAAAGGAAGGAAATGAGGCCTACTTATAGACCTTGACCAAGGGGTGTATGGGTAATGTAGTGCACTAAATTTAGTATTGTAGTTTGCTTGGAATTCTGGGATATGTAGTACGCATATATATGGAGAAACAAAAAAGGGAAAGAAATTAAAGGGCTAAATTCACAACAGCCGCCCCCAAATACAGTCATGTATTTACTATTACTCATTTATTTCTGGTAATGGAATCAACTTAGCAACTGGACGTACATACATCTTTCCATTAATGGCAATCTCAGCTACTCTGACCCGTCCATCCTGACTAGGTAAGAGACGTACTACCCTGCCAATGGGCCATGAAGCTCTTGTCATTTAGATTAGGTTGTTCTCGATTCCACTTATGACGGAGCTGCTGACCTGGTAAGTAATATCGGATGAAGGATGTCCAAAACTGGTCAACGAGGACCTGGCTGTGGCGCCAAGATCTGCGGGCAAGGAGCTTAGTATTGGCATAAATCACCTGAGGTAGAGAAGAATCTCGCCGCCCCATGAGGAGGAGATTTGGAGTGATAGGGTCGAGGTTGGAAATGTTTGAAGAGGCGTAACCAAGTGGCTTTGAATTTAACACTCCTTCAGCCTCTGTCAAAACTGTCCGTAGGACTTCCTCTGATACTGTTTGACTGCCAAGTACCACCCGTAAAGCGGTTTTAACTGAACGGACCTCTCTTTCCCATGACCCCCCAAAATGAGGAGCTTGTGGTGGATTAAACTTGAATTTAATCTGCTGATTTTCCAACTTGACTTGTAACTCAGTGGTAAGATTCTGGAAAGCTTCCTTTAACTCTCTTGCAGCTCCACGGAAATTACTTCCTTGATCACAAAGAATCTCATATGGCCTACCTCTCCTGGAAATGAAGCGCCGTAGGGCCATTAGAAAGCTGTCCACATCTAAACTGCTCAACAAATCAAGATGCAGACATCGAGTGGTCTGACACTTAAACAGAATCCCCCATCTTTTCTCCGTTCTACGGCCAATGTTGACATGGAAAGGGCCAAAACAGTCCATTCCAGTGGACCAAAAGGGAGGTTTAAACAACCGAAGCTTAGAGTGTGGAAGATCTGACATTTGAGGGATAGATGGGCTTAGCTCTCCACTTCCTACATTGCAAACAAGACCACTGATGTTTTTTTACGGCTTGTCTTCCTCTAATTATCCAGTAATTGCGCCGAAGTTCTGAGAAAACTCTCTCTGGACCAGGATGGAAAAGTTTGTCGTCACAGTCCTTGATAATTAAATGGGATAATGGATGTTTGGGTTGGAGGACGATTGGATGAACCATTCCAGGTTCCATATCCTCCACACGTCTGAGCTTACCGCCCACTACAATAAGTCCCGTCTCTTCATTGAACTCGGGAGAAAGTGTAAGGAGACAACTTTGAGGTTCAATGGGTGTCAAGCGGTTGTTTGACTGTGCGTTTCCCCACACTTGAAAGAGATAGGTTCTCACTATCTGAACTTGTCAACTGGATTCCACTCAATGATTAGGCCTTTTGACTTATTTCCATCCATTTATTAGAATTCATGTAGGTAAAAAACCTTTAAAGACATAAACATACAGCACACACAGTGTTAAATCAAAAGAAAACTCAAAATGCATAAGTTGGCAGGTTTAACATAACTTAATTTGACTTTTGCACAGCGCTACTAATACATTATCTTAAATTAATTAACTATTCAAACATGAATATTCCACCAAACATAAATATATTGCACATGGGTTGGAGTTTGATAAACATTAAACATTCAATTAAAAGGTGGCAAGGATCATACAGCTCAATCATAATATTACACCCGTAATTTATTCTACATTTAAAGTACAAAATAAATGCATTAATAGCTTTATTAATATCATGAAATAAATGCTTTTAACCATTCTCATAAATGAATTACTATTTTAATAATTAAACAATCTACACGTAACTATATAGTCAAATCACTTAAGTTATTTCTACTTATGTCAAAATGGGTTTAAGCAGTATTCCATATGATTTAATATTAAATGATCAAAGCCATTAAACATTTCAAACACTAAGCTACTAGATTAAACCAGGCAAAATTAGGAAACTAAGTAGATTCATTCAATATACACGAATAGGCATATTTTAAACACACTACACCAATAAACACCATATATTAAAAATACGCTACTCAAGAACAACAGAGCGATTCACAGAGCTTCACACGCTAATAACAGCAACTAGCAAGCATAAAGTTCAGTGTTTCTTGCTTCAGCAGAGCTTCAATCTTACCGGCTGTCACTTCAGATTTCTTTGGTGAGTACCCAATCCCGCACAGTACTCAAAACAGACATCAGGCTCCAATTCTCAAGCCAACGCTGCTGTCTGCTGTAGCGCCAGCTCCCGGTGCACACAAACAACATCAATGGTGCGTTGCCTTATCCAGCCTGAGCACGCGCAACTGATTTCAGATTAGCTTCACCTGGTACTAATTAATGGAATGCAGGGTGACGCGCGGTTTGCCGCAACACCTCCCACTCGATCTTTTGTAGTCCTCTCTGAAGATCGCACAGCTTGGCAACCGTGTCGTTTGTAGCATTTACTCTTCCTCCATCTGCTCTTCAACCGGGAGAAGAACAACAAGGCGTCTAACGTCCCTGTGCAGCACAGTACCTTGACAGACCCTCTTCCTATCAGAAGATGCAGATTCTTTGACCGTTGACTTCTGGACAGGGACACAATGGTTTGGAGAAACTCGAACATTCACATCCCTTACGATGCCCCTTGGATCAGAGTTTGTACTAATGACTCTTCCGAGCTTAAACTGTCCCCTTAGTGCATTTTGATCGCATAGCCAGACGATGTCCCCAACGGCGACGTTCCTCTCTGCTGTATGCCACTTGTTTCTAACAAACAAGTTTGGACCAGCAAGTTGGCTCCAGGATCTCCAAAAGTAATTTACTTGAGTTTGTATCTCTCGCAACCTTTTATATGGGTAGTTAGCAAAATCGAATGTCTTGTAGTCCCCTGTCTGTGTGGCTCGACCAAGAAGTAGTGTGTTTGGCGTGACATATTGTATGCAGCCCTCCCGGCTCTGAACTCTTGCATCAATGGGACGTTCATTTGCAAGATTGGCTGCTAGTTGAAGTGCTGTTAAAAACTCACTGAAAGTGAGGTCTGATCCTTTTCCAAGATTCTGGAGCGCTCTCTTTGTAATACGCACTGCAGCTTCCGCAGCTCCATTTCGATGTGGTGAATCGGCTGGATGCACTTTCCAGACAAACTGTGTTCCATTCTTAACTGCATACTCTTCCAAGGTTGCTTTATCTTGACTTTCCAGAAACCCATACAGATCCTTCAGTACAGGTTTTGCACCAATGAAATTGGTTCCTGGATCTGACCAGACCTTTCGGGGATGACCTCTGAGTGCTGTAAACCTCTGGTATGCCAATAGGAAGCTCTCTGTAGATAGTGTGTTAACCAGCTCTGCGTGAATAGCTCTACTTGCCATACAGCAGAAGACAGCTCCCCATACTTTCATTGACGCTCTTCTTTTGACATCGTCCTTTACTTGGTAAGGTCCAAAGAGATCGATGGCGGTGAACTCAAATGGTGCGGAAGGTCTCGTTCTCTCTTCAGGTAGTTTGCCCATTACTTGCTGACATGCTCTAGCTTTTGCCTTTTTGCAGGAGACGCATCGGTTAACGACTCTTTGAGCAACTCTTCTTCCTCTCAAAACCCATGCTTTCCTACTCATCCTCAGCAAGGTGCCCGCCACTCCATCATGGCCCTCATCATGAGCTTCACGAGCCAACAAGGTTGCAATCCAGGCATCAAAAGGCAAAAGAGGAACAGCTTTGAGGTCCTCATGAAAGACTTGAACTCTGCCACCACACACCAAAAGTCCAGTTGCCATGTCTCTGTAGACAACCAGTCGATCTATTGTGGTGTTTGAGAAGGTCACACCTTCTTGAACTGCTAGGCAGAGGTCCCTGAATGCATCTCCTCTCTCTTGGAGAGTGATAATACCAGCTGAAGATACCGCCTCCCACTTTAGTTTGTCCCTTGTCTTAACTTGAAGGAACTTCTTTCCAGCTCTCCAGACCAATGCCACCGTCTTGATCAGCCGTGTCAGGTTGCTGAATCTCTTCACATCAATTAACCTTTGAACTGTTATTCCACCAGGTGGTCTACTTGGCTCCATCCGGGTTGAACTCTGGTTTTTCTCCGGCTCTTGTTTCTTCAGCTGAGCTCTGGTAAGTGCAGCAACAAACACTTTCTTTTGGATCTTGGTGATGTTTTCTCTGGCTGCAGCAGCAACATCTTTAGCAGATCTAATTGGCCACTCATTTACTGGTAGACTGAGGAACTTTGGACCTGACTGCCACTCAGAGTCTTCATGCAAATCTTTAGGGCCAGCCCCTCTCGTGATGATGTCTGCAATATTCATTGGCCCAGGAACCCACCACCAATCCTGCACGTTAGTGCTGCCTTGAATTTCTCCAATTCGATTTGCAAAGAAGGTTTGGTAACCATAACTTTCACGCTGTATTGCTCCTAAGATGGTCTGGCTGTCAACAAGATGGTACCACTTCTCAATTTGAATCCTGCAATGCCTTTGGAAATATTTCTTTAACCGGGCAGCAAAGACAGCTCCGCACACCTCCGCTTTTACGGCATCGCCCTTATGGTCGAGGGGGGTTAGTTTGGCCTTGGATTCAACGAGTCTCACGGTAATGCCTTGACTGCAGCTCCAGCGCAAATACAACACTGCCCCATATGCATGCTCACTGCCATCAGAGAAGGTGACGCCAAAGGGTTCAGTGGCGGCATCTGGGGGTGTCAGAGATCTGACAAATCGTACCTGCCCTAGCTCGGAATACTCTTCCAGAAGCTTGATTGCATCCTCCCGGAGCCCTTCCGACAAAGCTGCATCCCAAGTATTCTCGGTTAGGCCATAGTTAACTTTTGCCTCTTGAAAGGCTCTTCGCACCAGAATTGCACCTTTTTGCTTAGCAGGAGCCACCAAGCCTAGTGGATCATACAGCCCTGAGACTTGACTTAGAAGTTCTCTTCGGGTGAGTGGATTTGGCGCTTGTGATCTCACCTCCTCCTTTGACAGATCTTGGCCAAGCCTCATCTTCCTCTTTTTCTTTGAGAAGTTTACAGCAATCATGACATGGAGCTTGTCATCTTGTACCGTGTATCCCAGGCCAAGGGCTTTATTGTCATCTTCTGTCAGCTGATTTGGTAAGATCATAGTCCGTGGCTCAGTCTCTTTATCTCTGAACTCTCTCCTCCCACTTTGATCAGAGTATACCCAGGGCTTTATATGGAATCCGCCACTTTTTAGGATCTGCTCGACATTAGACGTGATGAGTTTCAGTTGATCCATGCTGTTGTGGGAAGTCAGGATGTCATCAACATAAACATCTTCTTGCAACACACGTCGCTCTTCCTTGAGGTGACTGAATATGGGTAAGTTTGCGGTCTCTCGCATGGCCAGCTGAGCAATGCAGCCTGCTGGTTTGTCTCCAATATTTACCCTTGTTATAGCATATTCTTCAATTTCATCTTCTGCAGAATCACGCCAGAGGAATCGGTGCAGATGGACTTCACGTTCTTCCAGCCAGACAGAGTTATACATTTTCCGTATGTCGCCCAAGGCGGCAAAGACTCCAGCTCGGAACCTCAACAGGACAGCACGAATGGGGTTGAGCACGTCAGGACCTTTGAACAGCAGATCATTCAAACTCAAACCCCTAAACTTTTGGCTGCTATTCCAGACAAGCCTGACTGGGGTTGTGACTGAATGAGGATTTGGAGCGATTAGGTGACTGATGTACCACACTGGCCCGGTCCAGCTCTTTATCACCTCATTTGACAACTTTACTGCAGCTTTGCGACAGACCATTTCATGCACTTGAGCTGCGTAGGCAACTTTCCATTCTGGTTCCTTTGCCAGCTGTTTTTCTGTCCTGAGGAATGTTGCTTCAACAGCCCTTCTGTTGTTTGGCAGGGAAACCGGATCCTCTATCCATGGATATTTAACATGCCAGTGTGGCTCCTCGCAGTGCTCATCTCCATTCACATATGTTAAGCCATCTTTCACCATTTCTGCCTCTCTTTCTTCAGCGAGTGTCATCTCTTTGCCCCCTGGCTGGCAATTCCCGCAGCGACAACCACCGCACTTGGGCTCACAAGCGGCCCCAATGCTGTCCCACTTCCACCATTCTAGGAAGTCTCGCTTGAGGGCTGCAGTGCTAGATTGAGCGGCAGGATGCATGGGAGACTGATGAGCAGCTGGGCTTTTACAGGTGAATTCTTCGTACTTAACTGCTGCAGTCCTCATTGAGCGTGCAAAGTGAGTTTTTGACATATGTGCAGTTACAGCAAGCTCTTCAAAAAGGTCAGGGTGACTACCTCCAATAGTTTTCCCCAGTGGGCCCTCCCAGAGGACAAGGTCTCCAACTGCACGAATCTTCTGGGGCACCAGCTGTCCTTCCTTATGGCTTATCAGGAGTTGGATCTCTCTGGGTCTTACCAGCTCATGCAGTGGAACATCAGGGAATATTCTTTGCAGCTTCTTGGCTGTCACATGCCGATGGATCTCTGCAATACTGTCGAGTCCATAACACACTAACTGGTGTGACTTAAGAGTGCCTCGGGGGGTGCTAACTCTGATCTTCAACAGGTACCGCTTGGTTTCAACTGATACCTTCATCCCGCCGACTCCATGAACCACCAGAGTGACGTCTTCGCTTCGAAGGTTCAATTCATTTGCAGCTTTATGAGTTATGTAGTTCGTATCTGAGGCCAGATCAATCAAGGTTCCAACTTTTTGTCCAGCATTTGCCGTTACCTGTTGAAGCATCATGACAACTGGAAATTCTTGCAAACCACTTTCTGCTAGTAGCCCCTGCTCACTCGCCCCAGAGTTGAAGGTCCTGGATGCTGAATTGCAGAATGCATCTCGACACTGCTGAGCCAACTCCGGTAGCAGCTTGGAAAGGAACTCCTCCTGAGACTCTGTGCACTTTCCACCTCCCACCGAACTAGTTTTTGTTCTTCTCTGGGGTGTACTTCTGGTTTCAGCATATGAACACAGGTAATAATGATGCTCGGGGGTTCGTTGGTCTTTGCATTCCACATTCCTGCACAAGTAAGTGGTTTTGCAATATGCACCTCCTTCATGGATTTCCAGACATCTTTTACAAGCTCCGAGCCTCCTCACCGCATTCTCTCTCTCTGAAGGTTTCAGGGTCCTAAATTTCTTGCAGAAATACAGTTTCTTCTTGTGTTTGCTATCTCCACACAAAATACAACCTGCTGGGTCACTGCTCAAGTTAGTGGCTCTTGTCCTGGCATGCCTTGGGTCAGACCTGGTCTCCTTCCTGCTGGGCTCATCTTCTCTTAACTGTTCCAGCTGCTCATATATTGCCTCCTGGTTTTTGAGGAATTCAAGGAGCTTGTCGAAACGAGTTTGTGGTGAAACAGCATTTTTCTCATCAGCAATATAACCCAGCCATTCCTTCTTCAGTGACTCAGGGAGTTTGCTCTCAATGGATCTTGTCACCAAGGGATTCTTCATGGCGCCGGTATCTCCAAGCTCACTTAGGTCGTACAGGGCTTTTTCAATCATTTGAATCAATTCCACTATTCTCCTGGCTTGGTGACCTCTTACTGGTGGCGTTGCTTGCAACTCTTCCACAATTTCCAAGGCAATAGCAGCTTTATTCCCAAAGCGATTCTCCAGGACACGGAATATTTCTTCTGCTGTATTGTAAGCTGTAAGTCGAAACTCTCTGGCCACTTTATCATCAAGACTGTCCAGCAGCTGAAATTTCTTCACCTCTTTTGATCCGGTTGGTTCGCCTTGCTTTTGCAGCGCTTCCCACTCCTTCCTCCAGCGATGAAAATCACGTCTACTTCCGGCAAACCTGGGAAGGGAAGTAGGCTTCAACTTGATGCCTGGCCTTGGAGAACTATGGGCTGTAACAGCTCTCTCAGAATCCTGCTCGATTTTTGCCTGAATGAATTCAGCCTTTCTGGAAACCAGCTTTGGGAGACTAACCTCAAGCTCTCTCAGACGGCTTTTAAAGTCTTTTTGCTCATCAGAAGGTGCCCAACGATTCCACTGGACTTGCGCTTCTCTTGCAGATTTAACCAATTCTCCCAGGTGGTTCAGCATGAAGTCATATGCTTCCAGGTTCGCACATGGTTGAACAGAAAAGACCCGGTCACACTCCGCCTCTGCCACTTGAAAAGCCAGGGACATTTGGGGGTCCCCAAAACTAGCCCAGAGCGTCTTCAAAATTAGAGCTTTAACCTCCTTCAGTCTCTGATCACATTCTTTTGCCGTCTTCTCTAGTTCAGCTTTTTGTTGCGAACTCAATGCTGGCACATCCTCTCCATCCAGCTCAGCCTCAACCTCTGCGATCAAAGCAGCCTCTATGTCCTAATTTGCTTCCATGACCTTTGTGGCTTGTAGTGAAAGATTTTTGAAGCTTTCTTTGAGCTCTTCCTCACTCATGTCCACATATGTCCTAGAAACAGAATTGGCGAGCCGAGAAAATAGTCTTTTTGCGCTGGTTCTTTCAGCTTTGAGCTGCTCCAACGACTTCGTCTCCGCCATATCCTTTGGTTGGAACAACGGAATAATATTGCACACTTTGGGATGATGCTACAGCAGTTTCCTTTCCTTCTCCCAGGCCTCCAGGTGAGTTTCAAGGTTCTCCAATCCTGGCTGCGGTTTTTTACTGTCAAGCGGTTGTTTGACTGTGCGTTTCCCCACACTTGAAAGAGATAGGTTCTCACTATCTGAACTTGTCAACTGGATTCCACTCAATGATTAGGCCTTTTGACTTATTTCCATCCATTTATTAGAATTCATGTAGGTAAAAAACCTTTAAAGACATAAACATACAGCACACACAGTGTTAAATCAAAAGAAAACTCAAAATGCATAAGTTGGCAGGTTTAACATAACTTAATTTGACTTTTGCACAGCGCTACTAATACATTATCTTAAATTAATTAACTATTCAAACATGAATATTCCACCAAACATAAATATATTGCACATGGGTTGGAGTTTGATAAACATTAAACATTCAATTAAAAGGTGGCAAGGATCATACAGCTCAATCATAATATTACACCCGTAATTTATTCTACATTTAAAGTACAAAATAAATGCATTAATAGCTTTATTAATATCATGAAATAAATGCTTTTAACCATTCTCATAAATGAATTACTATTTTAATAATTAAACAATCTACACGTAACTATATAGTCAAATCACTTAAGTTATTTCTACTTATGTCAAAATGGGTTTAAGCAGTATTCCATATGATTTAATATTAAATGATCAAAGCCATTAAACATTTCAAACACTAAGCTACTAGATTAAACCAGGCAAAATTAGGAAACTAAGTAGATTCATTCAATATACACGAATAGGCATATTTTAAACACACTACACCAATAAACACCATATATTAAAAATACGCTACTCAAGAACAACAGAGCGATTCACAGAGCTTCACACGCTAATAACAGCAACTAGCAAGCATAAAGTTCAGTGTTTCTTGCTTCAGCAGAGCTTCAATCTTACCGGCTGTCACTTCAGATTTCTTTGGTGAGTACCCAATCCCGCACAGTGCTCAAAACAGACATCAGGCTCCAATTCTCAAGCCAACGCTGCTGTCTGCTGTAGCGCCAGCTCCCGGTGCACACAAACAACATCAATGGTGCGTTGCCTTATCCAGCCTGAGCACGCGCAACTGATTTCAGATTAGCTTCACCTGGTACTAATTAATGGAATGCAGGGTGACGCGCGGTTTGCCGCAACAATGGGCTTTCCTTCCTTTAAACACTGGTACTCAGTGGGAAAACTTTGTTGCTGGGCTTGTCTCAAAGGGAGGTTTTGGACTGAAGAGGCGTCACAGGGGTCCTCCCTATGTTGTCGCAGTAACTTATTTGTTGCGAACTGTAACTCTGACCATGATTTGAAACCGGCAGGATCTGGGAGTACAATATCATCCAATTGTGTTAACCCACAAAAGAGTGGTTTACGGAGCTCAGGATCAGGACTAGCAGATGTAGATACTAGATTTTTGGGCCATTCATCTGGAAGAAATTTCAGAAACGTTGGACCTTGTCGCCATCTATGATCAGGTTTGGCTAGCTCTACAAGAGTTTTGCCTCTCGTAATGTCATCTGCTGGATTCTGTGCAGATGGAATATATCTCCAAGAAGAGGGATCAGTGAATTCCAATATTTCAGTGACTATTAGCTACAAAAACTTTGTAACGGCAGGAGAGGGAATGCAGCCAAGACAAGACGGTTTTCGAATCGGACCATAGGACAATATTTGTCAAAGGATGAGTCAATTCATTCTGCAGGAGTTTACAAAGCTGTGCACCTGTTAGAGCAGTGCAAAGTTCAAGGCGAGGGATGGATATTTGCCTTTTGGGGGCAACTCGAGATCTTGCCATGATGAAGGAAGTATGTACCACATCCTTGTCAGTTTCCATTCGCAAATAGGCTACAGACCCGTATGTGCTCTCTGAGGCGTCGCAAAATATATGCAACTCTCTGGATGTGATTTGGTCGGAAGGTAAACTTAAATAACACCGTGGAAGCTGTATTAATGACAGGTCAGGGAGCTCGGTTTCCCAGGCCTTCCAGGCCTGTTGAATGGTATTTGGCAGAAGGGGATCATCCCAGCCCCGGGACTTCATCCAGCATTGTTGTATGATGACTTTAGCTCGCGTTGTAAAGGGGGTTTTGTAACCCAATGGGTCATACTGACTGCCTAGGATTTTATATATATTGCGCAGGGTTGTTGTTTTATACTCCACAGTTCGGGATCAATACCCTAATGAATCAGAGGGACAGTGCCAACTCAGACCCAGAGCTCCTTCTTTAGAATCCAAACTGTCCTGATTGATCCACAGTTCAGCACTCTCAGACCTGGCTTCAGGTGGGAGATGCCTTGCCCACTGTCTGATTTCAAATCCTCCACTCATCAGTAAAGAACGCATTCGATCTAGGAAGTTCTTAGCAGATTGCACATTTGGGAAACTCTCTAAACAGTTGTCCACATAGAATGACTGAAGTACAGAACTCGCTATATCTTCATATCCCTCTTGGTGATCATGGACATGCCTTTGTAGAGCATAAGTTGCGCAACATGGACTACATACCGTGCCAAAGGGCAAAACTTGCCATTCGTAGATGTCAGGTGGATTTGTACTCTGCATATCGCGCCACAGGAAGCGTAGAAGAGAACGGTCTTCTGGTAATAGCCTGACTTGATGGAACATGGATTTTATATCCCCACTAATAGCCACTGGGCACTGACGAAACCGGAGTAGGACACCAAGTAAGGAAGCGCCCAACTGTGGACCAGGAAGAAGTTGACTGTTAAGAGACACATCCTTATATTGATAAGAACAATTGAAGACTATTCTCTTTTTTCCGTTATGCTCCACAATATGATGAGGAATATACCACAATTCATCAGATGAATCATGAGGAAGCTCCACTTTGGAAACATAACCGGATTCCTCCAATTTCGCAATCTCTTGGTCATACACAGCAGCAGTTTTAGGATTTCTTTGGAGGCGTCGCTCGATACATCTGAGAGAAGACATAACTGCATTTGGTGGAGCTCGTAACTTTATGGCGGAAGCAGAACACAATAACGGAGTGGCATATCTTTGCACACCATCCACATCAATTCTTTTAGACTTGGATGCCAACAAGTCCATAGCTTCTTGATCCTGCTTGGACCTAGTAATGACTTTCTCATTTCTGAAAGGAAGGATGTCCAATTTCCATAATTTCTCCACATCATGGCGAAGTTCTTTTAGTGGATCAGCGATGGTATATAGACACTGCATCTCATCAGTGTTAGGTATCGGTATTGGGCCTTGAAGTACCTGGTCTGGATTGCAGCTGGGGATCTAGGAGGCCAGAAATACACCTGATCAATGGGATTTATCAGGTGTGGGTAGTCTGCACCGATTAGAACAAGTGGTTGGACATTTGAGAAGGCTGGAAGGGGTAAGTCTCGAAGATGTCTGAAACGTCTCTGCAAGATCTCAACAGGATACGTCTGTTCTGCCAGTCCCAATCTGGCAGCAAAAAAGGCATTGGAAATGGAATACTTCTTTCCTGGATTGATCATGGAAGATATTTCAAAGGTTACAGAAGAGCCTTCAAGTGCAAGGGTATCTTGACGTACAGTTCTAACAATTAGGGACTCAGTTACCCCATTGAGGCCCAACGACTCAGATGCTTGAGGTAGCAACATGGTACGTTCTGATCCATCATCCAGGATGGCATAGGTTTGCAAGGATCTACCATTATGATGGAGAAGAACTTCAACAACTTTAAGCAGTACCTTGCCAGAACCTCCAAGGCGACTAAGATAGAATGTACCATTATCCTGCTCACGACAATTGACTCCATGAAGGATACCAAGATGTCTGCCTTTGCACTGTGGACAGGGTTTTTTCAAATCACAGTTGGCAGCTAGATGGTTAAGCCCGCATCTCCAACATCTATTGTTTTCTCTAATCCATGCATCCTTCCTGCTGTCGTCTAGAGATCTAAAAGTGGGGCACAGGCCAATGAAATGATCTCTACTGGAACAATATGCGCATGAATATTTGGAACTCCGTTCTCCATCTCTCAAATTCTGGGATTGCTTATTTGTGGATCTTAGCACAACAGAATTACCGTTGCCTCCGTACAAGACTGTTCGAGTGTTAACGTAGGTCTTTGGTTGAGGTTTACTCAGGAGTGGTTTTGGAAAGTCACTAACCTGGTCAGCTATTGCTTGACACTCAGCCTCTTCTTGGAGCCAAGCGGAAAAGCTAATCAGGTTGTAGCTTTGACCCTTTAGGATCGTACGGGCATTGGCAAAGTTGGTCACATGCTCTGTGGGCAGTTTACTGAGTAGTTGCTGTACATGAGAAGCGCAGGATAATTCTGACTTAACTTGATCTTGGCCCAAAGATTGGAGCATGCCAACCAAAGCTCGAACCTTTAGTGCAAAGCTACTAAATGCTTTGCTGTCACCTGGTCTCACCCTGGGGAGAGCTAGAATGGCTTTGATTTCTCTCAAAACTAGTTGGTGAGGTTGCCCATATTTCTGCTGTAGTGCAAAAAGAGCCATGCTGTAAGGCCTAGGATCGTTCGCATAAGCTAAAGCTAGATCACGAGCTGGAGAAAATTTTAAATGATCCAGCAAGATATGGAATTTATAATGTTCTGGCTCATGGGGTGACAGCAAATTTGTCAAAGCTAGCTGCAACATTGCAAATTCTTGGGGATCGTCATTAACCAAGAAAGGAAAGAAAGGTCCCTGGACACGAGAAGTAGGATAGGAAGGAACAGGATATGATGCATAATATAGTTGGGAATATGGATAAGGATTAAGGAATGGAATTGCAGTTGTCTGGGTAATGGGAACAATTGGCTGAATATATGGAGCAGGATGTTGTACAACAAGATTCCCTACCTGACCTACAGACTGTGGTTGAATATGAGGACCTACATTAGTTGAGGATATATGAGGAATCGGCAAACTAGAAAATGGTCCTAATGGCTGTGAATACTGAGAAGCATACCGAGGCTGAGGAGGTAACTGTGCTGATGTTACTTGTGGGGATAACGGAGTACGAACCATGGAAGCGGGAAAAGGGCTCTGTCTGGGGATCCTCCCAAACAGGTAGGTAGAAAGGTGCGAAGCCTGTTGTCTCGTGGACAGTGCAGTTATAACAGAATGTTAGCACTCTTAATGACTGGGGCAACTTTGCTTTGGACTTTGGGGGTAAGGCTCTGATCATGCTCCCCAAGGTTCTGTTGAAACGCTCTGTGATTCCGTTACCCATCGGATGGTAAGGGGTAGTGTTCGATTTCTTTATCCCAGCCATATCTAACAGTTCCTTGATGAGCTTACTCTCGAAATTAGCCCCCTGGTCAGAATGCACACGCTTTGGGAAACCATATATGCAGAAAATATCATCCCATAAGCGGCGAGCCACTTGTTTCGCTGACTGGTTCCTACAAGGAAAAGCAAAGGCCATCTTGGTGAAATGATCCGTCGCTACGAGAACATCAACAGATTTGTTGTCTCCCTGCTCTGCTGTCCAGAAATCAATGCAAATCAATTCCATGGGCTCTGTAGTGTGAATGTTCTCCAGAGGAGCACGAGCATGAGGCTCCGGCGTCTTACCAACAATGCAACACTGGCAGTTTCTGACATAATGCACAATATCATGTGCCATGCCTGTCCAAAAAAACCTGTGTCTGGCCAGTGAGAGTGTGCGTGAGCGTCCTTGGTGAACTGCGGCATCATTTATGCCATGAAGCACTTGCTGTTTCAGGCAACCTGGTACAATGAACTGGTAGAGCTTGTTGTTCATGTTGTGATCTCTTTTCACTTGAAATAACATTCCATCTTGCAGTTTGAGTTTGTTCCAGTGCTTGAGTAGCTTGATTACACTACGAGGCTCCTTTGTACGCTCACGTTTGTCAGGTCTCTTGTGCCTCTGGACATAGTAAACCACTCTACTCACGGTGCTGTCCTGCTCCTGCATAGTCAGAAGGGTGCTTTTAGGCAGAGCAGTGGCACAATCCTCTTTCTCCAGATGAGGGATGACTCCCGTCCCCATTACACGGCTTGTCCCACCAGAGCAGTGTGCATCCAAGAGGGCGGAGATTTCCTGAGATGTTAACTTGCCCTGGGAAAGTGGGTGGGAGAGATCAGAGCTTGGTTCAACATCTCTGTTCACAAGTTGACAGTTGTTTGTGTATCTGAAAGCATCTTGAACTGTTTCATCCATCACACCATTCAGTTGATTTAACAAAGCATGGTATGGCTCTGTCACAAGGCGATGACTGACACTCGACTGGACAAAAGGCTCTCTGCTGATTGCATCTGCCACTACGTTCTTAGCTCCTGTCACATACTTCAGATCGAAACTATAGGATGCCAGCTTCGCAACCCAACGCTGTTCACATGCATCAAGCCTTGGTTTGGTGAGTATGTATGTGAGCGGGTTGTTGTCAGTCCAAGCTGTAAAATGACGACCTTTCAACCAGTAATGGAATTTGTCACATACTGCCCATTTTAAGGCTAAGAACTCAAGCCTGTGAGCGGGGTAGTTCATCTGGGAGCGTGAAAGCGTCTTGCTCGCAAAAGCCACTGGCCTCGCCATGTCACTGCCTCTGGGGATCTGAGAGAGTACTGCTCCCAAGCCATCGAAAGACGCATCCATGGCTAATATGAAATGGTCATCAAAATCAGGGTGAGCTAATGTTACACTTGTGAGCAAGTCATGCTTTAAAGTCTCAAATGCACATTTACATTCTTCAGTCCAGTCTGATTGTGTGAGTTTAACATTTACAACTTTCTTTTTAGAATGTCTCCCTCTCTTTTTAAAGCACTGCGTGTCTAGCTGGGAGATGAGCTTGAAGAGGGGCTTCGCCTTAGCTGAACACTGCTCAATAAAATGTTGATAATACAACACCATACCCAGAAATGATCTGATTTTCTTAGGACAAGGAGTGACGCCATCGGAGTCCATTAAATCAGACACTTGCACATCAGTGATGGCCCAAACTTTCTCAGGGTCCGTACAGATTCCGTCTTCACCTACAATGTGGCCCAGGAATTTCACAGACCTTCTCAGAAAATTACATTTCTTTGGTGAGAGCTTCAAATTATGAGTCTTCAACCTGGAGAACACCATCTCCAGCCGGTCGAGTGGCAGCTGCTCTGTAGGAGCAAAGACCAAAAGATCGTCAAGGTAACACAACAGACTGGTGAAGTTCTTGTCACTGAAAATCGACATCATCCGCATAAATGTAGCGGGGCTGTTTGTGAGGCCTTGGGGCATGCGATTGTATTCGTGGAGTCCGAATGGAGATAAGAATGCTGTATACTTTTTGTCTCCCTCATGTAGTGGCACATTGTAGAAACCGGATGTCAGGTCCATAGTGGAGAAGAAAGTATTTCCACCTAGAGCAGCAAGTGCATCTGACTGGTGTGGGAGAGGATGAGCATCTTTTACTGTCCTGGCGTTGAGCCATCTGAAATCATTACAGATCCTGAGGTCACCATTTTTCTTCCACACAAGTACTAAAGGTGATGTGTACTCACTGTTAGACTTTCTTATTATGCCACTCTCCTCCATGTCATTCAGGGCTGTCCGCAGCTTCTCATAGTGACTTGGTGGTATCCTGCGATAGGGTAGACGAAACGATTTGTCGTCAACCAGACGGATCCTGTGAACAAAATCTTTTGCCAGACCACAGTCCATCTTATTCTTCGAGAATATAGACTCATGTGCTGTGATGATGTTGAGCAGTTTGTTCTTCCACTCGAGAGACACTTCACATGCACTTAGGTCTAAATCGTTCAATCCCAGGTCCCTCAGAATGTTGGTCAACTCCTCTTCTGACTGTAGAGGTTGCTTCGGGGGGGGGGGGGGGGACGTTACACTGGACACTTTCAGCCTCTGGGAAATCCTCTACTGCAATACATGGGGATACATCAGCGATTTTTGCATTCCTTCTCAGTGTCACAGGGCGATTAGTGGGGTTAACTAGTTTAACTGGAACTAAGCCATCACCAAATAGTGGTGCTATGACTCGTCCGACCAAGATCTGTTTTAGGCCTGGAGTTAGACTGAGTGGGCTCTATGACTATGGTACTACCCACAGACACCATGGCCTTGCTAGGGAGTTTACTCCAAACTAGATCTTAACTCTATGGCTGCAATGTTACACTGCCTGTAAGTTTGGCAGTACCCACTTTGTCTGGCACAATATCACCTTTCCACCTGTCTGTGTTAGTGAGTAATGACAAGAACTGAAAGGATTCATTCATCCCATCTCCACTTGGCATGGTCATCAACTTCCAGTAACCGACGGTGGTCCTCAGTAAAGTCAACAGCAATTTGATGGCATTGCTGCCAAGAATCAGTTCTTCTGTCTGACCTGGCACAACCAAAACAGGGATCATCATTTTACATCCATAAACAGAGACTGTGACATCATATATCCCTTTGGGGGTAACTCTGTGACCTCCACATCCAACAACAACGACATTATCTTTATCAAGTTAGGATTGGCTTTCAACAGGTTAGCTTCAGCTGCTTTGCTTATGGTGCATGCCATAGAGCCGCTGTCAATCAGTGCTTTCAGCGTTGGGCCATCTTTTACAGACACAGGAGTATAGAACAGACTGTCAGTCATGGGGATGTGCTGTAAGTATTGAAAAATAACAGTCTTGTCAGAAGGGGCAATACTTTTTTGTACCTCGTATACAGACTCATAATCCTCAAAATCACAAATGGGAGGCTGACTAATTAGATCTACACTGCCCTCCCCCTTGCGCAGATCTGTTAGTTTCCCTGATTAGACGGAGGTAGAGTAGCCCGTGACACAGGACAGCGTCAGGAATGGCTGGGTGACAGACACTGAAAACACAGGCGATGCTCACGGCAGTGGGCTAGGGCAGAGTGAGCTCCATCGTTACAGATAGCACAAGGTAAGGCATCTAAGCCATCAATTCTTGGGAGTCTGGCATTGCGTCGACCTGAGTTAGGCTGTCGTACACATGAATTGCGCAGTAAAACTTTCTCCAGCATGTCGATCACTCTCTCTAGATTAGCCTGGTCTGTAGATCCACACCGCTGTAATCCAGAGTCATGGCAAGCGACAGAGGCTGCATTAACATCAACTTTGCAAACATTTGCCTTATCAGTCCTAACACAACATGTCGAACTAGCAGGTTTGAAGCTGGACTCTGATTTATGGGCATTTAACACAGCTTGTACTTCATGGGCTGACCACTTGTCAATGGACTTGGATCGAAAGGTTAGAGCCAAATCTTTGCTGGGACAATGGCGGATGAACATGTCAAATGATCAAATGATTTGCCTTGCTCCTTCAGACATTCAGAGGCTACATCTGCTGCTTTGTTTAGCCTCAACCAGTAATCGTAAGGCTCCTCATTGTCATTAGGCAAAGTGGTGTAAAAGTCAGAGAGGGGAACTGGTGAGTACTGATTGCAACTGAAATGCTTCCGTAGCAGACTGTAAATAGCATTGGGGCTGGTTTGGGTGTCAGACTCGCTGTTCCTAATCCAAAATTTAACGTCTTTTGCTCTTCCCCGCAGGTGAACAAGTATCTCCTCAACATGTTCAGCAGTATTAATGTTTCCCTTCTTGACAAAGGCCCTCATCAGGTCTTCCCACTCCTCTATGTCAACTGAGTCAGATCCGTCCCCTCTGAAGGAAGGCTCTTTGACATTCCTGTGTGTGACCAAGTGAGCCTGGGATATATCCACAGTGTTGGAGGGTCGAGTCAGGGTAGTACTGCCAGTATGTGGGTTGCTGTGTGTGTCTGACCCCAGGCTAGGTGGATTAAGACGAGATATAATACTGTCGGCTATCTGCTCCCCAATCATTAGAGCAATTGAGCCTACTTGATCTAACAAGTCGGGGGCAACATGTTCAGAGTGTGGTGTTGAACTAGTGACTGGTTGCCTATGTGGGTTACGCATATCAGTAATGTCAGGGGGATCAATTGAAAAGTCAACCCTATTCACTCCTAACGCAACATTACTGCCAACAACAGGACTACCAAAAAAGGAAGCAGGTATCTGCAGTACACCCTTCCCCCTACCAACAGAAGCTGGAGTACGAGCCGGCGAATCAAGTCCTGTTTCACTCATTATGACTACACTTCAAAACAATAAGATCAGGGGGAAAAAACAACAACAAAAACAGATCAACTAACAAGAGAAAACTGACCCAAAATAATAAAATAATTTAAAAAAATCAGAGCCTTTAGAGTCCTTTTTAATGTGCAAAGGATAACATAAAGATGTCCTCTTAAAGGGGTCATATAATGGTACATGCACTTTTACAAGTTGATTGTACTGAAATGTGTGTTGGCAGTGCCATCATATAATGATACAAATCCATCCAGTGGTTTTGTTTTAATCTCCTTATATGTTTTCCTCTGCCTCAAATCGAGCCGTTCGAGCCTGTGACGTCACAAGCTCGCACGCCCCTCCCACGATGGTTGATTGACAGCAGCGTTTCAACACAGACCCGCCCTCGCTCGCTCGTGAGATGTCAATCATAGTTCGTCATTGTTGAAACACTGGAGCAGAATGGCGGCCGTCTAAGCGATTGTGGTGTTCTGTTCTTGGGTGTAATAAGGAACACAGCAGTCATTTTAATGTTCCTAAATCCGAACCGCTGAAGACGCAGTGGCTGAGTTTTGTTTCTGAAGGGAATATTTCCGATGAGCAACGTCAATGCGCTCATGTTTGCGCAAATCATTTCTCACCAGACTGCTTTTTAAACGAGGCGAGGGTCAATAAATCAGGTTTTGCTAAGAAGCTGCTACTGAAAAAGGAATCGGTACCAACTATTCGTGTTCCTGGACCTCCAAACGAAGTGAGTGTAACGTTTTATTAACCTTTAATCTTTGCAAATCCCTTGCACGCTTCACAATGATTGTGGCTAATGTTTACACTCAGGGTGCATTACTGCATGTGTTCTATGTAACGTTACGACTTTCTCAATATAATTCATAATCCCACGTTTATAATGTAGAACGCGTTAAAGTTATTGTGTTATTAAAAACTGTGTACACAGGTGTTACAGTTAACGTAACAAGAATATTAACAGGAATATCATGCAGTTACAATACTATAGATGTACTTAAAAGTTTTCTTTAAAACATAAAACATTTTCGTACTGCACTAAACATAAACATACAACAAATTCTTAGGTATCCTTCAACTACTGCTAGAATCATTACTGACATGACCTCATGTCAGTTTCAGTCACGATAGTAGTACCTAACACTGAGATAGCGTCACGCATCACTGACAAGCCTACATTTACAAAAAAAAAAAAAAGTTTCAACATAAATCTGCCAACAAACTAACCTATAGCTTACATTAGTAACGTTAAACACATAGCGTTTGTATCTCACAACTCTAAGGTTACCCTGCCAGTACATACAAAAATAGATCAAAGTGACATTGTTAACCAACCATTCAGAAACGTCCTGTTCGAGCCTTAATTGTCGAACTTCTTCGGGGCCGTCATCTTGTTTCGGGTCCGACTCCGGTTCAAACTGATACGGTTGCACAGATGTGTCCTCAGAGAGAATCCCGCTGCCATAATAAACCCTCAACTGTTGTCAAGACAACACTCCACGTGCGTTGTGTCAAGGCGCCCACAGAACAGAGGGGTGGAGTCAGTGAAGCTCATTATCATTTAAAGGCATATGCACTTAACCCTCTTGGCGCCATGGTCGAGTTTACTCGACAAGATGCGGCACTGAATAAAACGGCCGATTTTGTCAAATAGGGTGTCATATTTCTTTCGTCCTCCCCTCCACTAGATGGTAGACATGTCATACTTCATCCCAGACTCAAAAAAACCTCATGATTCTATAGAAAATCTTCGAGTTAGAGCGCATTGAATCAGCGCGAACAAAAGCGGAGCTAGTGTGCGAGTGAGCCATTTTATCAGAGCAATATTGTCAACGTCAGCAAGTATTTGCATTAGATTTATTATTATGATTATCTAATGGCATCAATAAAGCTTACCCAATGAAGTATTGGGTCTTCTATTCGCGGACCCTGATTCTGAAGGGGAATATCTGCCTTCAGAAGATGACGATGATTTTGAAAGTGAAAGTATAACGTAGCCCTACACCAAGCACAAACGGAGAATCCTTTGCCCAATGTAGATGGTCCTTTGCCCAATGTCAGAGGTGGGAACAATGTTTCCCGGGGTCGGAGTGTTCATCGGGAAGTTAGCAGGCATGTCAGTGTTGTGGGGAACGAGGCACGCGCTCGCCATGTAACTTTGTCTTCTGACTGTGTCTCTCCGCAATCGCGGCGACAGTATTGTGGTGGAGACTTTGTCTAATGCCACTGGGTATGTTAGACGAGGTCGAAGTATTCATAGGACAGATAGGGGGCAACGTGGAGGCAGGGTGGGGAGTCGCGATGACAATGACAGTAGTCCGAGCTGTGCACACTCGGCGCGCGCGCGCGAGGCAGATCTGAGCTTTTGAACTAAACAGGTCTTGTCTACTTGTGTTTGTGTGTCACATGAATAATATATATGCGCCCCATACATGAAATCAGAGTGCCTACTGTATGTAGTATATGGAAAATCTCTACAGCAAAAGGCCAACCGCTACATGCATTCGGTTTGTTGCTACCATTTATTAATAATGATTTACACAGTTTGTTTACTACTTAATATTAACCTGAGCATTCAGTATTGTGCAATATAGCGTACAGAAGGTGAGGGACATTTTATCATTTAAACATGTGACTTTTCATGAAAATTCTATAATCCAAGAAGGCCGCCACCATATGACGTCATAATATGTAAATTAGATGGGGAAATTTAATCCCTACATAAACTTTGGGTCATCCTTAATACTTCTCTAATTTACAGAAAGTATCTATCTTTTATCACTTTTAAGATATAGCCTTTTGAAATTAAGATGTCAAAATCGAATGTTTTAGGAAAAAACCTCTGGCGCCTAAAGGGTTAAACGGCGTGCTGTAAACAGAGCTGTTTTTGAGCAGGTAAAATTAGTGTTTTCTTAAAATACTAATGAGAATTTTTAATAAAAGTATATTACAAAGTTTTCATTTAGACCCTAAAGATTCATATTAACTTGTACAAAAATGGCATTATATGACCCCTTTAAGGGAAAATACAGTCCACGATGTCCGAACGAAGCCCTAGCTACAGCGGTCCGACAATGGCAGGCAGACGTCCACTCACTCACAGTCACAGCACCAATGTGACGGTCCTCTATGTACTAGTCTCGTTGTGTATGTGGAGCATCTGCACAAGGGGAAACCAAAACGAATCAGGAATGGCATGACATCGCAGACAGAGAATAGAACAGCCCACAGCAGTTATCAAAAATTTTCTGCCCCTTTTTATTAAACTGGTTCAAATGTGATCGTATAGTGGAACGATTCTTCTTTTTTTTTAACAAAAGTAAGAATATACATGTTTCACAATAATTCTTTGTCTTTTCCACAGTAAAATGTGAAATAAAATCTCCAGCTTCTAAAGCATTTCTGCTATATGAACACACAGTAAAACAGCAAATTGTTTTCAACAGGAATATTGCTGTAATAACATACATTTTTCGCACAACAAAAATAAACATCAAATTCAATATATTACCTGCACAAGGGGAAACCAAAACGAATCAGGAATGGCATGACATTGCAGACAGAGAATAGAACAGCCCTACACAACACACAGTAAATCAGACGGAGGAATAGCATTAGCAGCAGCCATGCAACATATGCTACATTTAACATTCAACTTCTAAAACTAATGACTCACTCGACGTCAAACAAACAGCATTCATCTCTTAGTTACATCATAACAAAAATACAGTGAAATAAAACATTGTGAAGTGAGATTTAAAGCACTTAGGCTATTATTGTCTCTAACCACTTACCACAGCAGTTATCAAAAGTTCTGCGGAGGATTACCAGAGACAGTTTATATGAGACATATGTCACTTCCTCAATCCTCAATAGAACTATATAGAGAAAAACCTGTATCGCCAAACGGCGGTTGTATGCACATGTCCCGCCCCTCCCGCTGGACAGCCAATCGTCTGCTTTTAACAGTCAAGCCGGGAAATATTTAAGCCTATCGTCTGGTTCCTCTGACGCATGCGCACAGGTTTGCGACAGCGGAGAATACGTTACTCTTGAAAAGGCGGCAGATTTGATATGCAGTGTGTGTGTGTGCGTTGTGTAAATATCAGACATCCCAAGTCTCCCGCATATTGATAGCGGCTCCCTGATGCCCGCAAATTAGCTCAAATCTCCCCGAATCTAGAGCGAGTGTGCTTCAAACCGTGTAGCGCGCGCAGCGTACGGAAGAGAGGGAGAGAGCGAGAGACCTGCGTGTTGGTGTCGTGAACTCTTGCGCATGCGCAGTAAATGTATAACCGGTGGGGGAAAAGGTGTTTTAAACCTTATTTTGGGGCAAAGTCGTCCAACTTTTTCAGCGATTTTTATCATCATTTTACTGCTGTTTCTATACATGCAGTTTTTATGTCCCGGTGACCAGTGAAACTGCAGTTCTGACTCTCTGCCCATTCATTTAGATAGGAGCCTGGTCTTGTTAGTCAGAAATAGCTGCCCGGAGGCGTTGCCAAGATGGCGGCCGAGGACTTGCCTAAAAGGACTTTGGGAGGACTTCCGGCGAGATGTTGGACTGGACAGGCTGCACATTGTAAGCTCCTGTTCAATTGCCCCGAAATTTACCTGAAAACCGTTGTTTTAACCGTCGAACAAATTTAAAATAGTAAAGCGGACTAAAAAGTACATACACTGTTGTAAGCTGAGCCCTCAAATAACTTTTGACCGTACATGCCGAGCGGGAAAGCGGGTGCTACCCTAACTGCTGCTTCTTCGAGCCTAACAAACATGAGTGACCACGACTACACGCCGATGGAAACCTCGACTAACAACGCTGGTAAGAGGAAAAATCCCCCTCTTTCCCCAACGAAAGTCACGACACCTCCTGCAAAGTTAAAAATGCCCCAAGAGACAAAAGAAATACCACTTACAACCCTGACTCAAGCTATAGAAAAGCTAACCACCAAAATTGATAACTTCGGTGAGCAGCTAAGAGAGAACTCTATCATGGTGGCCAACATTTCCAAACTTGTGGAGATGAACGCCGCTGACATCAAAGATTGCAAAGAGAAAATGCAAGCGGTGGAAAAAGAAATGCCCCGTATCATTAAAGAAAACGAGGAGCTAAAGGAAAGAGTGACAGAGTTAGAGAGATACAAGAGGCGTTGGAACCTCAAAATACATGGCCTGAAAGAAAAGGACGACGAGCGCTCCCGAGACGTTGTCATCAGTATTCTGTCCGAAATCGCTCCGCAGTGGGCCTTGTCGATGGAAACAGTGGTCGATACTGTTCACCGCCTCGGAAGACGAGAAGAAGGTAGACACCGACAGATCATCATCCAGTTCGCCATGAGACATCACCGTGATGCCATCTGGAAATTGTCCAAAAACTCCAAGGTCTGCAAAAATATCGGAATCCACTTCAAACAGGACTTTTGTAAAGCTGATAGAGAAGCACGCGCTGCTGCATGGCCGAAGATGGAGCAAGCCAGAGCGGCAGGGAAGAACGTCTACTGCAGAGGACATGTGGGCTACATCAACGGTAACAGGGTTACTCTAGATAAAATTAAAAATGTAAACATGTCGCCCTCTTCATGCTCAATTCATTGAGAGCCTCACTCCAGGAGGGGTCTACTAATGTTTACAACTCAGACATTTTGAAGATTGTTCAGTTTATTTAAAGGCGCACATATTGCTGTGCAGTTTAAAAATAGAAGAAAACAAACTTAATTCACCTTAATATGTTCCTAAAGAGAAGGGGGAAAGTATTTTAAGTTGTGTTTACATTAGACAGTTGAATACCTCCTCTCAAATTAAAGTCAACTTTTTATGACAGTTTATTTTTGTAATTTGCTAATTTAATTTGAGGTGGTTAAAGTTAGGCTGTTATAGGTATATTTTGATACACTTTACAATTTAAGAATAAGAAGGTTTCAATGTGTCGACACTGGTTAAGTACAGGTATTTACAGGTGTTCATAGTATTTATTGTTTGCTGACAGGGGCTTCATATAACATTTTGTTAAGAACTCTCATTCCTACGTACCTAATCTTTTATCCCTATTTTTGTCTTTTTTTTTTACTCTATTTTCTCTATGCCTTTTCTAAAATCCACATTATCCTTTGTATCTCTTAATGCTCGGGGGTTACGAGATTCTATAAAAAAAAAAAATCAATTTTCTTGTTTTGTAAAAACGAAAAAGCACAGTGCTATCTTCTTCAAGAAACTCACTCTAATAACACAGATGAGAAGTTCTGGTCAAATCAATGGGGAGACAAAATTGTCTTTAGCCATGGCACAAATAGGTCAGCATGTGTCGCCATACTGTTAAATAATTTTCCTGGGAAGGTGGTAACTACCAAGAAGGATTCTTATGGTCACTGGATAATTTGTGTCTTTGAAGTCGATAATCACTTCCTGATATTGGGAAATATATACGGGTATAATAACAATAACCAAAACAAAAATGTACTTTCTGAGATAACCGCTGCTGTTAAAGAACTAAGCCAAAGATATCAAACTGAAAATTTCATGTTTGGAGGAGATTTTAATATGGTGATTGATGAGTGGCTTGACAGAAATCCTTCAAGATATCAAGGGCACCAATACAACCCTATTTTATTTGAGTTTTGTAATTTGTTTCAACTAAGAGATGTATGGCGCACACTTAACCCTGATAGTCAAACCTTTACCTGGTTCAAACCGGATGGTTCGGTTAAATCTAGATTAGATTTCTGGCTTCTGTCAGATACTGGATCTAACTTGGAGACTAATTCCACTCTTTCCACTGCACCTTTAACAGATCACTCCTTGATTAAACTTATTCTTATTCCTACAAATGCACATCAAATAAATAAAGGGTATTGGAAGTTCAATTCGAGCCTTCTTAAATGTGAACCTTTCTGTCAAGAAATTTGATCAGTAATCAGTAATATTAACGAAGACTGTAACTTAACTAATTATAGGGAGAAATGGGAATTCTTAAAATACAAGGCACGTCAAATCTCCATATCACACAGCAAAAAATTAACCAGAGCTAGTAAAAAAAGGGAAATGGAAATTGTAAAGGAAATCAACAAAATTTGTAACAAACCTTTATTTACTGTAGATGACAAACAGAAGCTAATCCTTCTGCAGTCCTCACTGGACAGCATTTACATTAATAAGGCAAAAGGTGCATATATCAGGTCAAGAGCGAAGTGGATAGAGGAGGGTGAAAGGAGCTCAGCCTATTTCTGTAGATTGGAGAGAAAGAGACAAGAACGGAATAGTATAAAAACTCTAATTAATTGATAACCAAGAATGTACAGATCCGAATAAGATCTCTAAGGAAATCTCTCAATTTTACAGCAAACTGTACTCTTCCTCCTATTCAAGTACAGCTGCTGATACTTTTTTCGAGCTCACTAAGGAATGGATCCCTAAAGTGGATGAGTGTTTTAAAGATGTATGTGATGCTGGAATCAGAATGGATGAAAGTGAAAATGCCTTGAAATGTTTATCCTTAGACAAGTCTCCAGGTTCAGATGGTCTTACAAGTAACTTCCATAGACACTTCTGGGATCATCTTAAAGACCTTTGTTTCGACATGTTAAAGGAAATTTCCGAAACTTTAACTCTACCAACTACAATGAAGCAAGGAATCATCACTCTCATACCCAAACCTGGTAAAGACCCCAAGCTAATTCACAATCTTAGGCCCATAACCTTACTTAACAATGTCTATAAAATCTTAACTCACATCTACGCAAATAGATTAAAAACTGGTATAACTCAAATCATTTCAGACACACAATCGGGATTCATAAAATGACGATCAATTCATAATAACATAAGACTTGTACTTGACTTACTTGATTATAGTAACTTAATTGAAGACGATGGTTTTATCCTTTTTCTTGACTTTTTCAAAGCGTTTGAAACGATTGAACACCAATTTATGTTTCGTACCCTAGAACATTTTGGTTTTGGTCCAAACTTTCAAAATATAGTGAAATTACTGTACAAAGACACTAACAGCACAGTGTTGTTACCACAAGGTGTATCTCCAAGATTTTCTATTGACAAAGGCATTAAACAAGGCTGCCCCATCTCCCCCTGCTCTTCATCGCTGCAGCAGAAATGCTCTCCATTCTGATTAAACACTCAGATTTCGAAAAATTAACAGTGCTAGACAATCAACTAACCATCAGCCAACTGGCTGATGACACGACTATATTTATGAAAGACAGTAATCGAATTCCTAAGGTTCTTCATATAGTTGATTTCTTCTCAAAAGCATCTGGCTTAAAATTAAACCTTAATAAATGTGAGGCTTTTCCGATTCACGATTCCACCCTTACATCAGTTCATAATATCCTGGTTAAATCAGCTGTTAAATACATAGGGATACACATTACTAAAGATAAGAACTCGCTTGATAATCTTAATATTTGGAATAATCTGGATAAATGCAAATCATACTTAAATTCCTGGTCTCAAAGAGATATCCCTATAATAGGCAGAATTTTTCCTCACAAAAATGGAATGCATTTCCCGATTCATCTACCCAGCCTACTCCTTGTCGCTTACTAAAAATGCAATAAAAGCCATAGACCAAGCTATATTCAATTATTTCTGGAATAAGAAAACCCACTATATTAAGAAAGGTACTATAGTTAAAGAATATGAAGAAGGTGGACTTAAGGCTATTGACATTGAGTGCGTTAACGGTACTATTAAAATTAACTGGTTAAAGGGGGGGTGAAATGCTGTTTCATGCATAGTGAGTTTTTTACACTGTTAAAGAGTTAGATTTCCATGGTAAACATGGACAAAGTTTCAAAAATGAAGTTGTAAGTTTGATGGAGTATTTCTGTTCCAAAAATACTCCTTCCGGTTTGTCACAAGTTTCGCAAAGTTTTTTTTCGAATACGGGACTACGTGATGTCAGAGTGGGCGGAATTTCCTTATACGGGTTTTAAGGCACTTCTCCCGGAAGGGCGCGCGCAGCTGTAGCCAGTGCGTGCGAGAGTGTCCATCAGCGCTGGGCTCGGCTGCGCTGCAATCAAAAAAATGGCAACCAAAAAGTGTGTTTTTGGTTGCCAGGGCAAGACAACACTGCACAAATTTACAAAGAACCCAGCGTTAAGGGACCTGTGGATGGGTTTTGTTTTTCCAGAGCAGCAACGGAGTTGCGCAAGTGTTCTTGTTTGTTCCCTTCATTTCGGCGGTAGCTGCTAATAGTTTTATAAACAAGGCACAGTTCGACGATTTGCAGATCGCCTAATACTTAAAGATGGAGCAGTCCCAACGATAAAGGTTCACGGAACCGCAGGCGGTGAGTAAAACTGCTTCAAATGTCTGTGTGTTGTTAACTATCGGCGTGTAAGCTAACCACGGCAAATAAACAACATGATCACGTACAGTTAATGTATCGATGGAGCATGCGATGTATGGTGTGTGTTTGTGTGTTTAAATACAGTTGTTTAGCTGGCCACTGTAGGTGTCAGTTTGTTTATTGTAAAACTAAATCATGTCCTCATAAACCACCAGTCTGTCTGTTTACAACACACGCAAAAGCTTTGCGCGCTCCCGCCCACACGGCACGCCTCCACCCGCTCGGGTTTTTCCGGAAAGACTCGGTACAGCCTATCTTTCTTTTATAAATATAATAAAACTAAAGACTTTTTGGAGATATGAAGGATGCAATACTACTCTATAGGTACTCAAGGTTAACATGAGATCTTTAAGAGACCTTTAAGGTCTTTTTTAATTTACAGCTCCCTGTCAAGTTATCCTCGTTTCATCAACAAGTTTTACTGTACTGGAGAATGATATACAAACACAACTTTACTCCTCACAACACCCCTATATGGAATTGCAGATATGTGTTGCTTAAAAATAAATCCATATTCTTCCCTCTTTGGCTAGAAAAAGGAATATGGTCAGTGATGGACTTATTGGACAGTACAGGTAACATTCTCTCTTTTGAGGACTTTGCTTCCAAATTTAATCTCTTCGACAGAGACCAGTATGCCAAGGTTGTCAAGGCGATTCCTCAAACTTTAAGTGCGTCTGTATATAATTTATGCCAAAATACCATGAAACCTAATCTCCCTTCGCTTTTGGTGAATGATCACAATTTCAAAAACATAAAATTACCAAACCTCATTATAAGGCAAACTTTCATTAAAGAATTATATCCACCTTCTTTCCACAGAAATTCCTTTTTTTTAATCTTCTCTAAAAAAGAGGCTGAGACTCTCAGTTCTAAATTGATTAAATTTCCCATTGCACCAAAAGCGAAGGAGGTTCATTTTAAGGTTCCAAATGGTATATACCCCTTAGCGGAATCTTTGAGACGTCGCTTTGGTTTGGATCACAATAATTGCACATTCTGTGATGACCATATTGAAACCACTGAGCATTTATTTTATGACTGTATTTTTGTTAATGCTTTCTGGGAAGATATGTATTATTGGTTGTTCCCTAAAGTTTTAAATTTCTCTAGTCTAACAAAGGAAATTGTAATGTTTGGTACAATCTTGAAAGACCCCCTACATGACCTGGCTATAAATTCAATTATTATACTTGGAAAGTTTTTTATACATAAAAACAAATTCTTGAAATCCAGGCCAAATTTCTACATTTTTCATAAGAAACTGTGTCTTTACTTCTCTTCTCTTAGACATATTAAGAAGAAGAATGCTATTAAGTTCTCTAAGTTAGTTGATGACCTTAATCTTACAGAAAACCCCTAGGTTTTTTTTTTTGTGTACCTTACTTTCTGTCCTGTCTGTTCCTGTGTTAATCATACACTGGTTTGTACTATGCCACTTTGTTTGTAAATGTTGTCAATAAAGAAAAAAGAAAAAAAACGCATGGTCAAATGACGCAGCTTGTGACGTCACAACATGCGACACACCCGGGGGTCATAGTGCACAGAAATCGCAGATCTACAGAACATGTGTGCAAATAATAACTTTAATAATAATAACTTTATTTTGTATAGCGCTTTTAAAAGTCAATTCTCAGAGCGCTTAACATAGACAATAGAAAAAATAAGCATGACATACAAACTATTACAGTGCATGCATACAAACAATATTATAAATCTAAAAACAATTTAAAATCAATAAGCAAAACATAAGTTATAACAAAACCATAAAATATATTACATGGAGAACCACAACAATCACATTTCACCCAAAAGCTTCTTTAAAATAATAAGTTTTAAGAGATGATTTAAACAATTTCAGAGATTGAGCACTTCTAATTTGTGAGGGCAGTGAATTCCATACCTTTGGGGCAACCGAAGAAAACGCCCTATCACCCATTGTTTTCAGGCGCGTTACCGGAACAACTAAAAGACCAGCATCGGCTGAGCGAAGATTACGTGTCGGAACGTAGGGTACTAAAAGATCAGAAAGATATTGCGGAGCAAGTCCATTTAACGCCTTGTAGGTCAACATAAGAATTTTAAAATCAACACGAAATTTAACAGGCAGCCAATGCAATGTCTCTAAAACAGGTTTTATATGGTCTCTTTTTCTGGTCCTGGTCAGAATACGTGCAGCAGAATTTTGTACCCATTGAAGTCTGTGCAGAATAGATTTCGATGCTCCCGCCAACAAGGCATTACAATAGTCAATCCTTGAAAAAACCAGAGTATTAATTAATTTTTCTGCTACAGAGAAAGGCAACGGGTCGTAATTTAGATATATTTTTAAGATGAAAAAATGAGACTTTAACAGTATTTCGTACATACAGGTCAAATGTTAAATTAGAATCAAAAATGACTCCCAAGTTTTTCAATTTAGATTTAAACTGTATATCAGAGCCGTCCACATTTAAAGCTACAGATTTCACACTACGTAACTGGTGAGACGAACCAATAAGCATCACTTCAGTTTTATCGCTATTTAGACATAGATAATTAACAGACATCCAATTTTTGATTTCTGCAATACAGTTAGAAAGGTGAGTAACAGCGACATTTACATCAGGCTTTGAGTGAATGTATATCTGGGTGTCATCAGCATATAAATGAAAATCGAGATCAAGAGACCTCAAAAGTTGGCCAAGTGGAAAAATATATAAACTAAAAAGTAAAGGACCTAAAATTGAACCCTGAGGTACACCATATTTTACCATATTAACCTCCGATCTACAACCACCCAACACAACAAATTGTTTGCGATCTGAGAGATAAGACCTAAACCAGCTGAGAGCAGAGTCAGATACACCAAAGACAGACTCCAGGCGGGAAAGTAAAATACAGTGATCAATTGTGTCGAAAGCAGAGCTGAGATCAAGCAGGATCAGTATTGATAAACATCCAGAATCAGAAGCCATCAGTAAATCATTTGTGACTTTAACTAATGCTGTCTCAGTGCTATGCATTTTACGGAAACCAGATTGAAGTGACTCAAAGAGTTCATTAACAGATAGATGAGATAACAATTGTGTTGCAACAATACGTTCTAAGACTTTAGCAATAAAAGGGAGATTAGAGATCGGACGAAAATTTCCCACATTCTCAAAGTCACGGCTATTTGTTTTTGGAACCGGGGTTACAGCAGCAATTTTAAGTGCAGATGGCACAACACTAGAAGACAAAGAGTCATTTATGATACTCAGGAGAGGCAAGCACAACGAGGAAAAACATGACTGAAACAACCTAGCTGGTATGGGGTCAACATGTGAGGTGGTAGCATTCATCTTTAAGACCACATTAGACAAGGATTGCGAATCTAACAGCAGGAATTCTGAAAGATAAACACCAGAAAATTCTATGCTATTTAATTTTGAGATAGCAGTTGTTTTTTGTAGTAGTAATCCGATCTCTTATTCCCTCGATCTTTTTACCAAAAAACATAAGAAACTTGTTGCACAATTGAACAGAAGAAGAGACATTGGAATTATTATTTCTATTTAAAAGATTGTTGATTGAATTAAACAACCTTTTAGGGTTATCTTGATCACTTGTAATAATCTGACAAAAATGAGCAGACCTTATAGATACCATTTCAGTCCTATATTCACCCAAGCTTTCTTTCCAAGCCTGATGATACACAGTTAACCCAGTAGAGCGCCATCTGCGCTCCATTTTGCGACATTGAGTTTTCATTGCACGTAGATCGTCATTATACCACGGAGCAGATCGTTTAAAAGATACAGCATGTGACTTCAAAGGAGCAAAGGTGTCCAGGCCAGATGAAAGAATTTTCTGCAGCATATTTACTTTGTCTTCCAATGCATCAGATGGTAAGATACAGCTAGTAGCAGAGTTAATAAAATCAGAGAAGTCAGTGGGCACGATAGATCTCCACTTACGGTAATGAATAATACGGGAAGTGGCAGCAAGTATAACAGGTAGCTCCAAATTGAATAGTATAGCTAAGTGATCAGATAAACCAAAGTCAGATACAGACAACCTAGACACAAGTGTATCATTTTGAATCACAAGATCTAAAATGTGGCCTTTGTTATGCGTGGGACAATCCACAACTTGGTATAGCTCAAAGCACTCTAATAAAGATGTAAAATCTTTTGTTGATGAAATGTCTTTTTTGTCCATGTGAATATTAAAATCACCAAGAATTAGAATTTTCTGATATTTTAAAACCAACACAGATATTAATTCAGCAAAGTCAGATGTAAATTCTTTGTTAAATTTGGGAGGTCTATACACAGCCACAATGACCATAGATGATGAAACAGAGACACTCAAGGCAAGGCATTCAAATGAGGTAAAGGAAGGAATATCCACAGAAGATAGTCCCAGTGGCTGTTTGTACAGGACAATGATACCACCTCCTCTACCCGTTGATCGTGGGAGATCACATAATCCATATCCCTCAGGAGTCAGTTCATTAAAAAGTAGTCCATCAGACTCTTTATGCCAGGTTTCCGTTAAGCAAATGAGATCCCAGTTTTGATCCATTATTAGATCACATACAGTCAGGGCTTTGTTAGTGATCGAGCGCACATTTATCAGTGCACTTTTCAGCAATTGCACCGGAACAGCCGAGCCAGATGTAGCCTCCTCACGTAAAACTGTCAAATTATTTAAATCAGCCCTTGTTGGTCTCCATGACATTTTCAGTGATTTACGTAAGGCTATCGGATAAAATACATTTTCTTGAGACGAACCCAGATACCCACAACGTGATGATCGATGTAGGTAACGTTTTGGGCGAAAAATTCCATAGTTATTGCAAAGTGGCCGAGGTTCAGACCCCAAAGCATGTTTTCCATTAAGGTTCAGCAACTGGCGAAAAGTGTACCTTATGGCCATTGTAGAGGAGTCCATGCAAAAAACAGCATCACAATTTTGTAAGTCCTGGGTCACACCGCTATTGGTGGAGCGGTGCAATATCACCGCTAAAGACGTGCAATGCATTTTTGTGGGGTTTTTTTTTGGAAACGCATATTACGCAGTTTGTACAGACTGATTAGAGGGTGAAAACAACGCAACATGGGCATGAGGAGGCTTGATCTGAACATGTTACATCTCTGGTTTTGTATGCAAAAAGAATGATTGAGGTAGCAATTTGGTTTCAGTTTCTATAAGCTTTAAAACAGACACACACAAACGGGGGTTAAAGGGATTTCTGAAGTACTAGGGCAGTAGAGAGTTCTGCCCATATTTGCTCAGCCCTACAAATCCCTCCTCTGGTACATTGGACCTCAGGAATTATGTGAGGCACATTTGTGACCTTAAAATTTAGGGCTGAGTGCATTGAAGAAGTGTCTCCATTAGCATAGTAGCACAGAGTAATGATGATAATTGTCAAGGATGCTAAGATGCACAGAACACCTATTCCCATCAGGTGTAGGTTTAGTCAGATCCACAACAATGTGGACACACTTGTCAGGAACTCTGTCCATATAGCAAGGTTTATGTCCATCATTGGCTTTGGCAAGCGGAACAAGATCTCTAGTGTCTGTGGTGGTCTGTTCCTCCTTATGGCATCTTCAACTCTTTGCTGCTCATGTCCCACAGGAACAAGATCTCTAGTGTCTGTGGTGGTCTGTTCCTTATCATCTGCAAACCAAGTATGCAAAGGTTACAACTTTTAAGGGAGTATCAACATGTAGTAGTTAAATTGTTAGGCATCGTAGTATTCCACATAATAACTCGATCTCTGATGACAACAGAGATGGCATATTTTGATTGAATAATGAGATGATTTTTCAGGATATAATGAAGGAAAAATAGCATGAAAAAATATATCCCTGTTCACATAATGACTGTGACAAGGTGTAGAAAAAAGAAACAAAATAAAAGAAAATGGGAAAAGAATGCGGTGGATATGAAGTGACCAAATAAAATCATTTGACTATCAGGAAACTGTAGTACATGATTTGAGATACGGGGTTCCGGTGTCTTTAAAAGGGCAAACATGGAAATTGTGTCAAAAAGAAAAGTTTTAGAATCTCTAGTACTGTTACATGAAACTTAAATAAATTGCCTTAAAGAAAATCGTTCCAATAAGGAAACAATTCAGTTTATGTGCGGTTACAGTAAGAAGAGGAATTTGATTTAACTCTGTGTGTAGAGAGACAAATGTGTGACTGTATTTAGCTGTGTGTTTGTGTGACCATGCTCCAACCTAAAGTGACAAAGGTTGCTGTTGACAATTGTGATGCAAATTTGGTCCTGTTACTGCAACAGGGAGCCATGAACATCTCCGTTTAGTGAAATGGGGAGTGAGAGTTGTGACCAGGTTGTAATTGGGCTCAAATTCGTTTTAGATGCATTGATGCATACTTTTCCTCTGTATGGCCTGTTTTGTGACAGGAATTACAGAATCTGTTCAGTTCCCTTTCGAGGAACTCGAACTGCATCGGTGACGACGCTAGGGGAACGCCTTTCAGCGTAGCGCGTCTGAATTTATGAATGAAACCGAATCCAATCCTATTGGCGTTGCGTGATGACGTAATGTGTGACGGCATATGCAGATGTGTACAAAGCACGCCGGCACACATGAGATGACAGCTTTTTGCTATTCAGCAAGCGCTCTGTGTATGTGTGAACAAGTCTGTCCTATTTGGTGTTGTATGTCCTGTTAAAGTCTGCAATGCAATAGATTCTGTGGCTGGGATCTCGCGTTTGCCGAGGCAGCGCTTAGATTTTGAGTGTACTTTGCAATAAGATTCTGTGGCTGGGATCTCGCGTTTGCCGAGGCAGCGCGCAGGTTTAATGTTGCCTTGCAGTTGCAATACAGAATCTAGCTCGGATCTCGCGTTTGCCGAGGCAGCGCTTAGATTTCGAGTGTACGTTGCAATAAGATTCTGTGGCTGGGATCTCGCATTTGCCGAGGCAGCTCGTAGGTTTAATGTTGCCTTGCAGTTGCAATACAGAATCTAGTTCGGATCTCGCGTTTGCCGAGGCAGCATGTAGGTTACGAGTCTACTTTGCAGTTTGCTGTGTGAATACGAGGCATGAACAGTCAGCTCCTGAGGGTGCTTGCTGTGTTCATTGAGAAAAAACTCGCCGCACACGTTCGTTTCGGGTGTCTCAGCCTCGCGCCTGTTGACTTTCTTCTCGAGAGATTAAAGCCAAATATATTGTACTACTCGGATCTCGCGTTTGTTAAGGCAGCGTGTTACGAGTCTGCAATAAAAGGGACACACGCGATCTGATAAATAATACTGTTTAGGTGCGAGGCATTCACAGTCAGCCCCTGAGGGTGCTGGCTGTGTTCATTGAGAAATATCCTGACGCGTACAGCCGTGCGCTGTCAGGTGTTTCAGTCTCGCACCTGTTGACTTTCTTCTCGAGGGATGAAAGCCAAATTATAACGGCTCGAATCTCACGCTTGCCGAGGCAGTTACGAGATCGTATAATAAATATAAAACAGTATTCTGGTGTTTATGGCTGCATTTATTCCTACAGCCTACCATTCAGACCGTGTTTCACTTATCCAGTGTTATGGCTGCGTTTAATTCCGAGGAGTTAAAGTAATTAAATATTAATTCAGCCTACCATCTGAAGGAGAGTATCGCTTTAGAGGTCCCCCTCAAAAAAAAAAAAGTATAAAAAACAAAAAAACAAAGCTGAGCTTGGGACTCTAGGCGGTACTCTCACCCAGAGCCTCCTGAGAAGACGGATCTGAGGACCGTCCTTCAGTCCAGGAAGGCTAAGGGAAAGAGGTCCTAACTTTTACAAGACCTCCAAGGGCCCCACCCCCGAGAGACAGCAATTGCGGTCCCTTCTCTCGCTGGGCCCTCGGGAAGCTGGCGTCAGTATCCCGCCGTCTCTGACGCTTCGGGACACGCTAGCTTCCAGCGAGCACACACTGGTCTGTCTGCCCCAAAGGCTTGCAGTCAGTCAGTGTTCAGGTTCGCACACGGTGACTCGTTGTCGGTCTTCCCCTGCTGGTCGTCCGCTTCAGGGTGCCGTCAAGGACTCGCACAAAACACCGGACACCAGCCCCGAGGGCGAATTTTGCAGAGGCATGGCAAAACCTCGCGAATATTTCTCCATGGGTCCTGCGCACTGTAGAAATCGGGTACAGACTGCAGTTCCGGGTCCGCCCACCGAGGTAAGTATCAACGGGGTGGTCTGGACTGCAGTAGACCCACAGCAGGGTCAAGTGTTAGAACAGGAAGTTCACTCGCTGCTGGAAAAAGGGGCCATAGAGCATATTCCCCCACCAGTCAGGGAGTCCGGGTTCTACAGCCGGTACTTCATAGGTCCCAAGAAGGATGGAGGCTTGCGTCCAATTTTAGATCTGAGGCATCTGAATCGGTCTCTGAGGAGGTTCAGGTTCAAGATGCTCACTATTCCCATCATCGTGAGTCAAATTCAATCCGAGGACAGCCGTGCGCTGTCAGGTGTTTCAGTCTCGCACCTGTTGACTTTCTTCTCGAGGGATGAAAGCCAAATTATAACGGCTCGAATCTCACGCTTGCCGAGGCAGTTACGAGATCGTATAATTAAATATAAAACAGTATTCTGGTGTTTATGGCTGCATTTATTCCTACAGCCTACCATTCAGACCGTGTTTCACTTATCCAGTGTTATGGCTGCGTTTAATTCCGAGGAGTTAAAGTAATTAAATATTAATTCAGCCTACCATCTGAAGGAGAGTATCGCTTTAGAGGTCCCCCTCAAAAAAAAAAAAGTATAAAAAAACAAAAAACAAAGCTGAGCTTGGGACTCTAGGCGGTACTCTCACCCAGAGCCTCCTGAGAAGACGGATCTGAGGACCGTCCTTCAGTCCAGGAAGGCTAAGGGAAAGAGGTCCTAACTTTTACAAGACCTCCAAGGGCCCCACCCCCGAGAGACAGCAATTGCGGTCCCTTCTCTCGCTGGGCCCTCGGGAAGCTGGCGTCAGTATCCCGCCGTCTCTGACGCTTCGGGACACGCTAGCTTCCAGCGAGCACACACTGGTCTGTCTGCCCCAAAGGCTTGCAGTCAGTCAGTGTTCAGGTTCGCACACGGTGACTCGTTGTCGGTCTTCCCCTGCTGGTCGTCCGCTTCAGGGTGCCGTCAAGGACTCGCACAAAACACCGGACACCAGCCCCGAGGGCGAATTTTGCAGAGGCATGGCAAAACCTCGCGAATATTTCTCCATGGGTCCTGCGCACTGTAGAAATCGGGTACAGACTGCAGTTCCGGGTCCGCCCACCGAGGTAAGTATCAACGGGGTGGTCTGGACTGCAGTAGACCCACAGCAGGGTCAAGTGTTAGAACAGGAAGTTCACTCGCTGCTGGAAAAAGGGGCCATAGAGCATATTCCCCCACCAGTCAGGGAGTCCGGGTTCTACAGCCGGTACTTCATAGGTCCCAAGAAGGATGGAGGCTTGCGTCCAATTTTAGATCTGAGGCATCTGAATCGGTCTCTGAGGAGGTTCAGGTTCAAGATGCTCACTATTCCCATCATCGTGAGTCAAATTCAATCCGAGGATTGGTTTGTCACGATCTAAAATCGATCTAAAAGACGCCTATCCACATCTTCATCCTTCCATCTCACAGGAAGTTCCTGAGGTTTGCTTTCGGGGGCGAAGCTTACCAATATCGTGTTCTTCCGTTCGGCCTAGCACTCTCCCCTCGCACTTTTACCAAGTGTATGGATGCAGCTCTAGCACCCCTGAGGCTCGAGGGCATCAGGGTGCTCAATTACATCGAAGACTGGCAAATATTGGCCCAGTCGAGAGAGCTGGCGATTCGGCATCAAGATGTCGTCCTCGCCCACATCCAGAGCCTGGGGTTGAGACTCAACACGAAGAAGAGCGTGTTGACACCAGCCCAGAGAACCACGTTCCTGGGAGTGGTGTGGGACTCGGTCACGATGCGGGCACAATTCTGACCACAGTGTCCGGGATAAAGCTAGGCCAAGCCATCACTCTCAAACACTTTCAAAGAGTGTTGGGTTTCATGGCAGCAGCGTCCAGCGTGATACCTTCTGGCCTGCTACACATGAGAGCTCTACAGTGGTGGTTAAGAGCCAAGGGGTTTTCCCCGAGGGGAAATCCATTCCGCTTGATAAGGGTTACGCGCAGATGCCTTTGTTCCCTATCTGTAGTAGACATGAAAGAGTTAATGTTTTTGCTTGTCACGTGATCATGGTGGGGGGTCACGGGATTACATAAGAATGTGAATATAAGTCACCTGTTCACTGATTAAGTTAGTTGAGAGGGGGTGAGCAGGGGCAATGTATTCTTTGTTGACCACTAAACTTTGTACCATCAAGAAACATCAGCCAGCAATAAAGAATTGCTAGTAAAAGATCATTTGCCTCATCGATGTTTTATTTATGCGTCACAAGTGCATAAAGTCTCTGTCTTAGTCTCTCAGCGGTATCATCATTGGATTGAGTAGCCGCTATATTATGTCAACAAAGAATATTCTCAGCGGACGCGCCAAACGGATTAAGTTCACATCGCACCACGGAGGACAGGATTCTGCTCAATTAAAAGGAAAGGAATTCTACAGCCGCAGAAGTTGAAACGCCAGCGAAACTTGATCAGCAAAGCTCCGAAGAGAAGCAAGCAAACAATCACCGCATAGGTAAGCCTGTTGGGCTTTGTTCTAATCAGCTGTGCAGTATTGGATTGCGCGCAGATTGAATTGTGTTCGTCGCCATCTATCCATTGGGGATGATCGCGCGGTTGTGTTATTGTTTGTTGTTTGGCTTCAGTTGATTTTGCACAGAGCTCTGGTGTTTAAAGCTTATTGTTGTGGCGATCCGTTTGGGTTGAAAAATAATGTCGCGATGCTGACAGCGTTTGTTTACGTGTCGCTGACGCTGTGATATTGGAGAATTTGAATGAATATACGAACATTGTTGACTTGTGAGAAAACACAAACATGAGTGAAGTGAGTGTTGATGACGTCACTGACTTTGAAATGGATTGCGGTAAAAGAGAAACTAAACTTACTGCAAAGGCCTTGGCGAACAAAATTGAAAGTTTGCAAATGAAACGAAAATCAAATGTAAACAAAATTAAGAGCCAGATACCAGAGATGAAAAATCTGATGAAAAGAAAGGAAAATACCTCCCAGATGCAAATTCAGTTTAAAACTCTTGTTCAGCTTTGTGAAAATGCCAACAAGATGCATGACATGGTGATTCCTTTACTTCCTAAAGATGAACAGGAAAAACAAAATGGATGGTTTTGGAATATTATGAAATACAGCAACACATTTAAAGAAGCGGTTCAACATTGGTTGAGTGAACCAGAAGGATCATCGGAGAATGTTATGTCTGTTCAGTCTTGTGCTGGTGCCATGCAGGAAGAGTTCCCCAATCCTCAAGTGCTAGATCATGCGTCATCCATCGTTACATCAGATAATTTACAAGATGACATCAAACCAACTGACAGTGTATCAAATGTGGGGAGTATATTATCCAAAATTCAAAGCTCAACAACGGAAAAAAGATCTGTGGCATCATCTACTTCTTCTGTACGTCTCAAAGCAGAGGCTGAGTTGGCAGCATTAAGGGCACAACAAAAATTCTTGAAGGATAAACATTAGCTGGAGGATCAAGAGGAACAGCTACGAAAAAAAAGAACAACTAAATTTGCATGGAGAAATTGCAATTCAAATGGCCAAACTGAATGTTTTGAAATCTCAGAGTGTGTCAAGCAGTAAATCTGATCGTTCAGGAAGGAAACATTCCAATTTAGAGAAGGAACAAAAGAAAACACAAAGTCTTAATGCCAGTGCTAAGCCATTTGTTCCTCCAATGCTTCTAAGAGAAAAAAGATCAATGCATGAGTGTTTGGAATCAGGTGCAAGGCCTAAAGAGACAACTGTACAACAACGGGTATTCTCACAGCCTCAGCCAGTGGAACAACACCCATCTAGATGCCAAACAGTGGAACACAGATCACAAGGAAATGTATTAAATTCCCATGATGAATCCAACGATGGAGAGGAAAATAACATATTGGGAATAATGAGAAAGCAAAATGAAATAACAACACTATTGTTAAAACAGCAATGTTTATCATCCTTGCCCAAAAAAGATCTTAACGTGTTTGATGGTGATCCATTACAGTATCATGCATTCATGAGAGCTTTCAAAAATAGCGTTGAAAGTAAGACCGATAACGACAGTGATTGCCTGTACTACCTTGAACAGTATACCGTCGGTTTTCCAAGGGATCTGATACAGAGTTGTCAGCATATGGATCCACAAAGAGGATACATTAGAGCCAAAACTTTGTTGCAGGAACATTTAGGCAATGAACAGAAAGTTGCATCTGCTTATATTAATAAAGCTCTTTCATGGCCTCAAATTAAAGCTGAAGATGTGAATGCTTTGCAAGAATACAGTCTTTTTCTTAGAGGCTGTGGTAACGTCATTGAGGAAGTGCAGTATATGTATGATTTGGACATGCCTGCCAATATGATGATAATCATAAAGAAATTGCCCTACAGACTCCGGGATAAATGGAGAACAGTGGCTTGTGAACTACAAGAAAGACTCAGACGCAGAGTTTCCTTCATTGATATTGTTCACTTTTTAGAACATCAAGTCAAAGTTGTAACAGACACAGTATTTGGAAACATACAGGATGTTCCTGTAGCAACTAATAAAGATGCGAAGAGACCAAAGTCACAATTTCGGCCTGGAATAAAAGGAACCAGCTTTGCTACCACAGTGGTTGCTACGAGCAAAGAAAATGAATCTGAAAATACAGCAAAGAAAAAGGTTGGATTTGATATGAAAGAATGTTTCTGCTGTAGAGGTGCACACACATTGGGTATGTGTCCTCAGTTGAGAAAACAATCCCAAAAAGAGAAGATTGGCTTCTTGAAAGAAAGTGGAATTTGTTTTGGGTGTTTGCGTATTGGGCACATCAGCAAAGAGTGCAAAAAACGTCTTTATTGTGATGTTTGTGGTCTTAGACATCCTACTTTGCTGCATATCTTTCCCAAAATAAAGGTAACCGAGACAACTGATAAGAAATCAAAATTAGCAGTGGATGATGTCTTAGTATCCAGTGGTCTTACTGTCGCTGGTGATCATGATTGTAAACTCCCGATTGTGCCTGTACAGATCAAGGCCAAAAAAGGCAGTAAAATTGTCACCACTTATGCCTTTTTAGATCAAGGGAGCACTGCTGTGTTTTGTACGGAGAGTTTAATGAGAAGACTCAACCTCACAGGAAACAAAGTGCGGATACTTCTACGAACTATGGGGCAAGAAAAGGTTGTGAGTAGTCATGTTTTATCTGGACTGGAGGTGGCTGGCTTGAATGGCCACAACTTTTGTGAATTGCATCAAGTTTATACACAGGAAAGTATGCCTGTTCATAAAGGGAATATACCTAGAGGAAGAGATCTTCACAGATGGCCCCATTTAAAGAGTGTTCATTTACCTGAGATTGAGGCAGGGATTGAGCTGCTGATAGGGACAAATGTTCCTAAAGCATTGGAACCATTGGAGGTAATCCGCAGCGTAAATGATGGACCCTATGCAATCAGGACAATGTTGGGATGGACTGTGAATGGCCCACTCTCCGGAGACAGTGAGAACCAAATGGATTGTGTTCAGCCAGAAGTTACTGTCAACAGAATTTCAGTGATGAATTTGGAAGACATATGGCAACAGCGGTTTAAAATGGACTTCCCAGAATGTAGCCAAGATGAACAAACTGGCTATTCAAAAGATCATCAAAAATTCATGGAAATGGTGACACATTCTGTCAAACTTGTTGATGGGCATTATGAAATTGGTTTACCTCTGAGAAAGAGAGCTCAAATGCCAAATAATCGAAAAGTTGTGGAACAACGTACCTTTCATCTAAAGAAGAGACTTCAAAAAGATTCAGTTTTTTTTGCTGACTACAAAGCCTTCGTGAAGGATATGGTCTCCAAAGGTTATGCAGAGCAAGTACCAGCAGAGGACATGACACGTAGTGATGGAAAGATCTGGTACATCCCACATCATGGTGTCTACCATCCTACTAAGAAAAAAATCCGTGTGGTATTTGATTGTGGAGCAAGTTTTCAGCGAACATCACTTAATGCTCAACTCTTGCAAGGACCAGACCTTACCAGCTCACTCATTGGAGTGATAACAAGATTCCGAAAGGAACCAGTGGTGATCATGGCAGATGTAGAATCAATGTTCCATCAAGTAAGAGTGCCAGCTGATGATGTTGATTTGTTAAGGTTTCTTTGGTGGCCAGATGGGGACTTAAGTCAAGATCCAGTTGACTTTATAATGCGGGTACACCTCTTTGGAGCAACATCATCTCCTAGCTGCGCAAATTTTGCACTTAGGAAATGTGCACAAAATCATAAGCAGTTCAACAGGGAAACAGTGGATAAAATCTTACATTCATTTTATGCTGATGATTGTTTGGTTTCAGTCACTTCAGTTGAAGAAGCGATAACCTTTTACCAGGAGCTTGTATCCATATGCGCCAAAGGTGGATTTAGGCTCACAAAATGGACAGGCGTCAAGTGCTAGACGCAATACCGGAGGATCAAAGAGCAAAGACAGTAAAAGACTTGAGTATGAATTGGGATTCTCCATCAGTTGAGAGAGTGTTGGGAGTGCAGTGGTGCATTCAGTCTGACGTATTCAAATTCAAGATTGCAATCAAAGACAGACCTCTGACCAAAAGAGGAATCCTATCCATGATTGGTTCCATCTACGATCCGTTGGGAATTGTGAGTCCTGTAGTGTTGTCTGCAAAAAAAATCTTGCAAGATATCTGCAAAGGAGATTCAGGATGGGATGATGTCTTGCCTGAATTGGTTGTCAAAAAATGGACCACATGGCTGCAAGAACTTCACCATCTTGAAAGTTTTGTGCTTCCCAGATGTTTAAAATCTCTCAACTTTGGTGACATCACAAATGCACAGTTGCATCATTTTTCTGATGCGAGCCAGGATGGATATGGAACTGTGACATACTTGCTTTTACACAACATGCATTCTCAAGTACATTGTGCTTTTATCATGGGAAAATCAAGAGTAGCACCAATTAAGTCTGTTACCATCCCTCGTATGGAGCTCATTGCTGCTACCATGGCAAGCCGAATGGATGTGTTATGGAAGAAAGAACTGCATCTGCAGCTTCAAGATTCTGTCTTTTGGACGGACAGTGCTTCTGTTCTCAAATACATCAAGAATGAGACCTCACGATTTCGAATATTTGTAGCCAATCGAGTGACCGAAATCCTCAAGGCCTCTCAAGCTTCACAGTGGAGATATGTAGACACAGCAAGCAATCCAGCTGATGTTGCTTCCAGAGGATCAACTGTCCACATGTTTCTTAAGAACAAGACATGGACCTCAGGTCCTGCCTTTCTTCTTCTCCATGAAAGTAAGTGGCCTGCTAATCTCAAAGAACTTGAGAGGCTTGAAGTGGATGACCCCGAGGTCAAGGAAAGCATTGAGGTTCACTCTGTACAGCTCAAAGAAGAGGATGATGTGCTTTCACGTTTCATCCATCACTTTTCTTCTTGGTTCCGTTTAAAGAAAGCATTGGCTTGGATTTTGAGATTTAAGAATCTGCTCTTGTCTTTTAGTAAGAAGAGGAAACAACTGAGACTTGATTTTGTTCATTCTGATTCAAATGAACAACAACTAATCTATGTGGAAAGAGAAATGGAGATTTTCAAAGGTCAACTTGAACAATCTCACCTCTCAACAGAAGAACTTGAGACTGCTGAATTGGAGATTATTAGACTCACACAAGAAAAGATGTTTCCTGATGAGCTTGCTAGCCTAAAAAGAGGTGAAAGTGTAAAGAAAAGTAGCTACATTCATGGAATTTGCCCTGTTCTTGATGATGTTTTGAGAGTTGGTGGACGATTGAGTAGGGCATCAATGCCTGAAGAATCCAAACATCCAGTCATTTTGGCCAAGAATTCTCACATTTCGGATATCCTCCTGAGACACATACACCAGGAAGTAGGACATGCTGGTCGTAATCATATGTTATCCAAATTACGACAAAAGTATTGGATTACTGGTGTAAGTACAGCAATAAGAAGAGTATTGTCCAAATGCATCATCTGCGAAGACTGAATTCACTTCCAGGATGCCAAAAGATGGCAGATTTGCCATCAGAAAGAGTTACTCCGAATGAACCTCCATTTACCCGTGTTGGGGTAGATTATTTCGGACCTTTTGAGGTAAAGAGCAGAAGAAGCGTTGTGAAACGGTATGGAGTAATCTTCACTTGTTTAGCCATACGAGCCATACATATTGAAGTGGCGCCCTCGTTGGACACAGATTCTTTCATAAACGCACTGCGACGTTTCACTGCAAGACGTGGACAAGTCCAGGAACTTCGATCTGATAATGGAAAGAACTTTGTTGGAGCTGAACGTGAGTTAAGAGTCTCCATAAAGGAATGGAATAAGTGTAAAATCAATGATGTCCTGCTTCAGAAAGGAATTAAATGGATGTTTAACCCCCCAACTGGATCACATTATGGAGGGGTATGGGAGAGGCTAATTAGATCTGTACGGAAAGTTCTGAATTCCACCTTAAAGGTGCAGAATCTAGATGAAGAAGGCCTACACACCGTTCTTTGTGAAGTGGAAGCTATTATTAATGGTCGTCCAATTACCTTAGCATCCACAGACTCCAGTGACTTGGAAGCATTAACACCAAACCACCTGTTGCTTTTGAAGACTTCACCATCTTTACCACCAGGAGAATTCAAAAAGGATGATGTTTATGCTCGTAAACGATGGAAACAAGTCCAATACATGTCAGATTTGTTCTGGAAGAGATGGGTTCTGGAGTATTTACCGCAGCTTCAAGAACGTCAGAAATGGTCAAGAGTCAAACGCAATTTTAAATCAGGAGACAGTGCTTATAGTGGATAACACAGCAACTCTTGGCTTATGGGACGCATAATTCAAACTTTTCCAGACAGAAAAGGATTTGTGCGTCATGTGCAAATTAAGACTAAAAGCAGCTGTCTGGACAGGCCGATAACCAAGGTCTGTCTTTTACAAGAAGCAGAAGATGGATAAACTTCACTTGTTACCTGACATTTTTTTTCGGCTTTGACATTGGCCTATGAGCTGGACAAAGATAAACTGGAAAGAATACTTTGAATATGAGTATGAACACTTTTTACTTGACTTTTTCTCAAGATTTTTTTTCTTTTTTGGAAGAAGAAATGGACATTAGCCTATATGATGTTGTTAATGCATTGGTAATTTGAAAAATTCATGTCTCTAATAAAAATTTTAGCATTATTTGATAATAATTAGGGGCTGGAATGTAGTAGACATGAAAGAGTTAATGTTTTTGCTTGTCACGTGATCATGGTGGGGGGTCACGGGATTACGTAAGAATGTGAATATAAGTCACCTGTTCACTGATTAAGTTAGTTGAGAGGGGGTGAGCAGGGGCGATGTATTCTTTGTTGACCACTAAACTTTGTACCATCAAGAAACATCAGCCAGCAATAAAGAATTGCTAGTAAAAGATCATTTGCCTCATCGATGTTTTATTTATGCGTCACAAGTGCATAAAGTCTCTGTCTTAGTCTCTCAGCGGTATCATCATTGGATTGAGTAGCCGCTATACTATCAATTTGGAAGAAGCCTTGGTTCTTGTCCCTGGGTCCCAGGCTGGGAGCGTCATGTCGTCGGATATCTATTTCGACAGACGCCTCCCTCACGGGCTGGGGCGCGGTCATGGACGGCCACTTTTCGAGAGGTCTCTGGCAGGACCATCATTCCACTTGGCACATAAATTGCCTAGAAATGCTGGCGGTGTTCCGGGCTCTGAGGAGCTTTCTGCCAGACCTCCATGGTCGCCATGTCCTAATAAGATCCGACAACATGTCGGTGGTTTCTTACTTAAACCGTCAGGGGGGTCTGAGATCGCGCCCTCTGTGCAGACTGGCGCATCAGATCCTCCTGTGGTCCCAGCGGAGACTGTCGACTCTCAGGGCGATGTATGTCCCGGGGGACCAGAACCAGGGAGCAGACATGCTGTCGAGGCAGGGGCTGAGGCCTGGGGAATGGAGACTCCACCCCGAGGTGGTGGAGTTAATATGCGAGAGGTTTGGCCCAGTGGAAGTGGACCTATTTGCGTCTCGAGAGACGACACACTGTCCACTGTGGTTCTCCCTCACACATCCAGTCCCGCTGGGGTTGGATGCCATCGTGCAGACGTGGCCGAGGCTGCGTCTGTATGCCTTTTCCCCAATCGCTCTGCTCCCAGCAGTTCTGGAAAGGGTCCGTCAGGACGGGGTCAGCCTACTATTAGTAGCCCCGTTTTGGCCGGCCCGAGTATGGTTTTCGAACATCATCCTGCTTCTGGCAGGCCCGCCGTGGCAGATCCCTCTGAGGAGGGCCCTGTTGTCTCAGGCAGGGGGCTCAGTTCTCCACCCTCGGCCCGAGCTGTGGAAACTGTGGGTCTGGCCCCTGAGGGGGCACAGTACCTAGAAGCCGGCCTGTCAGCAGAAGTGGTTGAAACTATACTCACTTCCAGAGCTCCCTCCACGAGGAAGTTATACGGCCTTAAGTGGAATGTTTTTTCCACTTGGTGCAGAGAGCGTGATCTGGACCTAGTTCACTGCCCAGTGGCTTCAGTGCTGGAGTTTCTCCAAGACCGCTTTTCTGCCGGGCTTACCCCATCCACACTCAAGGTTTATGTGGCTGCCATTGCGGCTTTCCACGCTCCTCTGAGTGATGGTCCTCTGGGGAGGCATCACCTGGTCGTACGTTTCCTCCGTGGAGCCTGGAGGATGAGACCTGCGACTCGCACCAGGGTTCCCTCTTGGGACCTGGCGGTGGTTCTCGAAGGGCTGGCCGAGGCCCCCTTCGAACCATTGGAGTCGGCTGAGGCCAAGAACCTTTCGTTTAAGGTGGTCTTTCTGTTGGATGTAGACTTCCTGCTCAGCTACTGTTCGGACGCTCTTGCTTACTGCTCCGCGCTTTGCTCTATCGCTTTTATTTTTTTTATTGCTCTATCGTGTTTATATTTTCATATTTTATTTCACTTTATCACCTAATTTTAACTTCAGCAAATCAGCACAGTGCTCAAACGCTTGATTACTAGAAAAAAGCAGAATCCTTTTCTCCGACCAGCCTCCCACTGAAAGCTTACATTCCGGGGAAGAGAAAACACAACTGCCTACATTCATAAGGATAAGAGAAAATGCCTCTTCTGGAATCTACTTGCTGCACTAACTGCCAGAGACTTTTACAAAGAATTGCAGTTCTTGAAACAAAGTTACTCATGGGACCACCAAACCAGACAGAACACACAACAGAGCTTCATCATGGACGCCCTCAGCATACAGCCGGTGAGTCCCATGAATCTAGTGCTCCAATACAGGCCATACTAAGTGTAGAGAAACAAGCCGATCGACTTTGTAGAGAATTTACGGATGAACCAAACACAAATTAATCTTTCTAATCTCTCATGGGCTTCATTCAAATGTGATTCAGCATTCCGGATTTTAACACCACATTCCTAAGTCACAACACTGGCTCCAAATTGTCTAAACCCCCTCCAGAGAAGACTTTTATGGCCCCCAGGGACCAAGGGGCCTGACACCTTTGACCTCCCTCAGCATTACCACTGCTGAACATGACACCGAGATGTAAAACAGACTTCCCTCTGCTTGAAGACTTTTGAATGACCTCATTGTTGAGACCTCTTAAAACCCACAGAGTCAAGAGACTTCTCATATAAAAATGCATAAACTCATCCCAGAACAATTCTTGACGAACTTATAATCAAACATTGTTCCACTACCTAATCCTATATTGTAGCTATGTATGTGTCTATTATACTAGATAGCATACAAGTCATGCAAATGTTGTTACTTTAGATGGATGAATGAAAGTGTGTCTTGTTTGATATCAGTGAGATCATATATTCTTAATTCTTAAGATGGCTTGAGTGAAATCTGTGTAAAATGCTTTGTATGATTATAATAATCTATAATGTTAAACTGTGGTCTCTTGTTCTCTGCTAGTGTTGGAGAGCAAGCAGATCATAGATAACGCCTGATTTACGATAAGAAGAAACGAGGTCCACCTCCTAAGATGATGCCATTGTCCAATTGGCCAGAATTCTCCAAAAGAGGTTGGACTAACTTTAAGTTAAAGACCCGAACAGTTCAGTTCAGTTCAGTTCAGTTCAGAGAGCAGTTCAGTTTTCGGTTCGGTTCAGTTCGGTTTTGAGTCGGTTCTGTGGTAAATTAAGTTGTGCCTCTCTCTATTGAACAAACAGCCAGAGAGTGTTCATGTTCGTACGCTCCTACATCGACCAGACCAACTTTAGACCAGCAGACAAATAACCCATCAAGATCGGGGTTAAAACAGCTCATTCAAGCCACCTTACTCGTCTTACTTTCCTTTCTTCCTTTATTTTCTTTTTCGTAAAAGTCTCGGTTCTAAGTTAAGTTTTGCTGCAAAGTTGCGTTTAACGTTTCGGCTGCAAAACCCGCTTCCAACTTCAAAGACTTTCATTCATCCGCGCCAACACACCACGTGACTGGCCGTCCAACTTCCATACAGACAAAGACAACCAGCCACGCGGACCCAGCCGGGAAACCCCTCTGACGAAGCACCTCAAATAGGGAATTCCCTGGCCTAAGCAACGCAAAGGACAAGCAAGTAACCTCCAGACTCTAGCTGAACTGGTGTTTTTTTAATTTAAATTGAATAACCTGTCTAAGAAACGAAGGTTTAAATTAATGCTTGGTGGTTCGTTCAGGTTTATGTCTTGCAAAGTGCATCTCACTCTGAAAACTCACTCTTTCTCTCTCTTCCTCTGCGCCTTGAATGAATGTGTGTGTGTGTGATTGTGTTTAGACCTCAGTTTTATGTGTTTAGAATAATCAATAAAGTCTTGTTTATATTTGGAAAGATATTTGCCTTGTGTTATGTGCTTACAGATTTATTGTCTTGTACTGTCGATCTAAAGTTACCTTGCTAATACATAGTGTTTCACTATAGATTGGATATTTATATCTGTTGCCAAGGTTAAAATTACGGCCCGTTCAAATGAACTCTAAACGAGTCATTTGCTCGGTTCCATAGTGATTCGGTCAATGATTCATTGCAAATCGATGAATCATTCCCTTTGAACTAAATTGGCCTTCCGGCCCCCTTTAATACATTTTATGTATATTATTATTATGTAGCTTCGTTACAACTTACAAATCGATGGCACAAACAGGGAGCGAGACCCAAAGGCACTCGAGACATCAGATTGTCACGAGCATCACAGATTGCCGCAGTAGCATCCTCTACCCCAGATACGGCTCTGACAAGGATTGCAAACACTGGTCTCCTACCACCGCCTATACATCTTGAGAACAGATTTGAAGTATTAATGAATGAGGAATCCCTAAATGTGATGAATGTGATTGAACACAGACTGAATCAGCCAGTAGCTAACACTGTTAACGGGCGCTCAAGGTCGAGCAGTCAGCGGCACTCAGCTCAGAGCGCAGCCGAGCCCAGGACTCTGATAGTGGGTGACTCCATAATCAGAAACATTAGTAGCAAGGACACAATAACATGCTGCCTTCCACAAGCAACAACTTCTGATGTAAATAGGGAACTTCAGAACATTCTGATGAAACATTAGACTGCAAATCGACTCATTGTTCATGTGGGGAAGAATGATATTCATAAAGGGCAGTCAGAACTCCTTAAGAAGGATTTCAATGAACTTTTTGAAACACTTAAAAGACTGAAAGTTCAGACATTCATCAGTGGACCACTCCCAGCAAGAGGAACAAACAGGTTTTCACGGTTGCTTGGGCTTAACACATGGCTGCAAAAAACCTGCAATATAAAAGGAGTGAACTTCATTGACAACTTCAATCTTTTCTGGAGTCAGAGGCAACTGTTTCAACAGGATGGGCTCCACCCAAACAAACTTGGTTCAAGAGTGCTAAAGGACAATATCTCCTTCTCAATCCATCATCCTTCTGCAGTGTGTGCCAATCCACTCAACCTGAATGGCACACACACACACCTGGACACAGCATGAATGACCACAGGACTTCACTTCTGCACCTGAATGGACATGCGGCTGACACATCACACAAGGACTATGATAACACCACTCAGGCCACAACAACCTCTGCTCACGGACACAATCTCAGCTGAGCCCTGCCCACAGAGCTCACCACAGACAGACTGTGACATACTAGAACTGCTAGAAGATTCAGCACCCAAGGACGACTTTCTGGAAAACAGCCAGGAAATCCAGGACAGCATATTACAGCCTCCGATAACACCAGAGCAAAACCCGGGTTCACCAGACACGTTATCCCTCTCTCCAGCAACTCCACTTATGTGCTTCTCAGAGAAAATGGAACAACTGGTGTATGCTGGAACCAAACTATCCCACTCTTTTGCAAGCCCCCAGATGTCAACCAAAAAACGGCAGGCCCCACAACCACCAAAGCCTGCGGGCCCAGCTCGCCCTCCCCCTCCTCCTGTGAGAGCTCTTCGGCCTCTGCCACAGCGCCAGGGCCAACACCATCCTCCAGCGGCTCGCGGTGAACCAAAAACAACTGATACCAGCTCTCAGTGATATGTGTCGGGTCCCCGCTATGATAACAGTAACTTTCTTAAATGTTTACAAAACAAGCGGGAACCCAATGTGCCTGTATCTGCATCATTCACTATTGCTGTTCGATTACATGATAGAAGGTCTAAGGCCTTCAAAAGCCGTACAGCAAACCCATCTAATCTGGTGCCTATTACACGCCAAACTAAGATCGCTGTGGGGACAAAAAGTAAGACTGTTAAGTTAGCACTTTTAAACATCCGCTCACTTAAAAATAAATCACTTCTAGTCAACGACTTAATAACCACATACAACCTGGACTTTATGTTTCTAAATGAAACTTGGCTAGAAGACAGGTGCAGTGCAACAGTCCTCAATGAAACATCCCCTCCTAACTTTACTTTTATGAGTGTTTGCAGAGCGGGTAAGAGAGGCGGGGGCTTAGCTGCTCTTTTTAAAGATGTCTATCAATGTAAGCAAATATCATTTGGGAATTACCCGTCTTTCGAATATCTGGGTATTGTTTTAAAAGGTGCTCCACGTATTTTACTTATCATTGTTTACAGGCCTCCAAAATACTCTCCAGTCTTTGCTGAGGACTTTACAGAACTGTTATCAACAATTTCCTCTGAGTTTGACTGTTTTGCCATTGCTGGAGATTTTAACGTTCACATAGATAATGCAGAAACCAATATGGCAAAAGAAATCAAAACTGTTTTAAAAACTTTTGATCTGACTCAGCATGTACATGGACCCACACATAATCGTGGACACACTCTAGATCTACTTATCAGTAAGGGTCTAAACATCTCATCGATTGTTATTAAGGATGTAGCATTGTCTGATCATTTCTGTATTTTCTTTGATATTTTGATCTCTCCTGCCATTGAAGCTAGATCTGTGTCTGTCAAGAAGAGATGCTTAAATGAGAACACTAGTGTGCTATTTATGAAGGCTATATCTTTAAAACCAAGCATATCTGCTGGCTCTGTTGATTTTCTCCTTGAATCTTTTAACTCAAAAATTAAAAGTATAATTGATGATATTGCTCCTGTGAAAGTCAGGAAGAATAGTGGTAGACAAAAAGCACCTTGGAGAAACTCAACAGCAGTGCAAAATATGAAAAGACAATGCAGAAGAGCAGAGCGCATGTGGCGGAAGAAAAAACTTGCAACCTAACAACTAAAATCAGGAATCTTGGTGTGTCTCTAGAGTCAGACCTTAGTTTCAGTAGTCATGTCAAAGCAATTACTAAATCAGCATACTATCATCTGAAAAATATTGCAAGAATTAGATGCTTTGTTTCCAGTCAAGCCTTAGAGAAACTTGTGCATGCTTTCATCACCAGCAGGGTGGATTATTGTAATGGACTCCTCACTGGCCTTCCTAAAAAGACCATAAGACAGTTGCAGCTCATACAGAACGCTGCTGCCAGGATTCTGAGCAGAACCAGAAAATATGAACATATCACAACAGTCCTCAGGTCTTTACACTGGCTCCCAGTTACATTTAGGATTGATTTTAAAGTATTATTACTGGTATATAAATCATTCAATGGGCTAGGACCTCAATATGTTGCAAATATGCTCACTGAATATAAACCCAACAGATCACTCAGATCATTAGGATCGCATCAGTTAGAAATACCAAGGGTTCACTCTAAGCAAGGAGAGTCTGCTTTTAGCTACTATGCCAGCCGCAGCTGGAACCAGCTTCCAGAAGAGATCAGATGTGCTCCTACAGTAGTCACATTCAAATCCAGACTCAAAACACTTCTGTTTAGCTATGCATTTACTGAATGAGCACTGTGCCACTGTTCGTCCGACTGTTTTTACTGTACTTCATTTTAGTTTTTATTCTAAACCGTTTGTCATTATTCTTATTTGTTTTGATTATTTTATTTTCTCCTATGTAAAGCACTTTGAATTACCATTGTGTATGAAATGTGCTATATAAATAAACTTGCCTTGCCTTGCCTTGCCTTGGCCATTACTTCTCTGAGGAGGGTAGGAGATCTTCAGGCACTCTCTATTTCTAATGGGTGCCTGGAGTTTGCTCCCGGCAACATTAAGGCCATTTGCCCAAGGTGCCATCTAATGTGGCACGGCCTATGGTTCTGCAGGCATTTCATCCTCTACCTCATGTGACGGCGGATGAGGAGAGACTTCACCTGCTCTGCCCTGTCAGAGCACTGCGGTGTTATATCCAGAGGTCCTCCTCATGGCGGAAGTCGGACCAGTTGCTGGTGTGTTTTGGGTCGCCCAAGAAGGGGCAGACCATCAGCAACTGGATTGTTCAGACTATTTCCCTGGCCTATCAGGTGCGCAATTTGCCTTCACCTATGGCCGTGAAGGCTCACTCCACCAGAGGCATGGCGTCCTCTAGAGCCCTCCTTTCAGGGGTTTCTATCCATGACATATGTGAGGCGGCTGGCTGGGCCACTCCGCACACATTCATGAGGTTTTACAGTCTGGACCTTCCCTCTACACCCGGTGCACGAGTGCTTTCGTCCTAGATTGTGCCTGAAGACAGCTTCACACTAGGATGAGCGGGGTTCGTCGTGGTATAGTGGGTATCTCGTTCCCCTAGCGTCGTCACCGATGCAGTTCGAGTTCCTCGAAAGGGAACGTCTCGGGTTACGTATGTAGCCCTTGTTCCCTGAGAAGGGAACGAGACACTGCATCGGTTCGCCACACCTCACCCCGCCTGGAGCACTTGCTTCATAGCAAAAGCTGGCATCTCATGTGTGCCGGGCTGCCGGCGTGCTTTGTACACATCCGCATATGCCGTCACACATTATGTCATCACGCAACGCCAATAGGATTGGATTCGGTTTCATTCATAAATTCAGACGCGCTACGCTGAAGGGCGTTCCCCTAGCGTCGTCACCGATGCAGTGTCTCGTTCCCTTCTCAGGGAACAAGGGTTACATACGTAACCCGAGACGTTTGGCACAGTGAGGCTTTCTGAATAACACAGCTACCTCACCATGTATTTGTTTGCATGACTCAATTCTTGTTGCCCAGCTGACAATACCTTTGAATGTATTTTGTGCTGGAGAAGCACCACACATGAGTGATTGCAGTACACGCGGCCCTGCATTTGTAAGCAGGAATTCAAGGACAATTACACTGTTGTGGATGACACCTTTGATTCCAGAATACTCCTCAAAAAGTGCAAACATATTTTCTGTATATGTCTCAAACGATTCTTCAGTACTCGGTTTCCGATTGAAAATCAATTCCCATCCAACAGGACTACAACCCCGCAGATCACGAAGTTGTTTTAGTCTATTAAAGATTTCACTCTCAGGCTCATTTTGATACATTGACTGCACAATGGTGCTTGTCATCAAAACCTGTAGTATCTTTAGATCATAACATCTGGAATTGAGCTGTTAACAATTTGCCAAATGTTTTAGGTCGCAAAATGTGACAATTTACTCTCAGTCTAGAGCCCTGTATAGTTCTGCACTTCTGCTTTTACATCAGCGCCACCTACTGTCAGAGAGTGAATATGTTTTTGTTTTTTGCATTGATCTGAACTGACAAATTAGACACTCCTGTTGTTTGAACAAGTTAATACCTGTAGATATCAATCAATCAATCAACAAAGTGTCCTGTGCTCACCACACACCGGCTATAGGTGGAGTGGAGAGATTTGGCTATAGGGTGATGTGTGTCCAACTTACACAGAAGAGACTTTGTTGCTCAGCACATGTAAATAAACTGCTTACCGTGATCTCAGACTGTGTTTAAGTGGTTTCTCCACTGTGTGGAGGCTCACACGTGTGCGGCTTCTCTCTACTGTGGATCCTCTCATGTGTTTTCAGATGTGCTGATTGACTGAATCTGTTGTCACAGTGTGAACACTTGTAAGGCTTTTCTCCAGTGTGGATCATCTCATGTTTTTTCAGATTTGATGACTGACTGAATCTCTTGTCACAGTGTGAACACTTGTAAGGTTTTTTCTCCAGTGTGGATCATCTCATGTGTTTTCAGAGATGATGACTGACTGAATCTCTTGTCACAGTGTGAACACTTGTAAGGTTTTTCTCCAGTGTGGATCATCTCATGTGTTTTCAGAGACAATGAGCGACTGAATCTCTTGTCGCAGTGTGAACACTTGTAAGGTTTTTCTCCAGTGTGGATCCTCTCATGTTTTTTCAGAGATGATGAGTCACTGAATCTCTTGTCACAGTGTGAACACTTGTAAGGTTTTTCTCCAGTGTGGATCCTCTCATGTGATTTCAGATGTGCTGATTGACTGAATCTCTTTTCACAGTGTGAACACTTGTAAGGTTTTTCTCCAGTGTGGATCCTCTGGTGCAGTTTTAAACAGTTTGGTGTAGTAAAAGTCTTCTCACACTCAAAGCACATGTACTCTCTCACACCAGTATGAGTTTTCTCATGACTATGCAAATATGACAGCAGTGAAAAACTCTTTCCACACACAGAACATGAATGCGGCTTCTCCTTCTTATGAACTCTCAGGTGTGTCTTCAGGTGTGATGCACTAAGAAATGTTTTGCCACATTGATCACATGTGAATGGCTTCTCTCCGGTGTGGATCATCATGTGTACATTAAGAGAACATTTGTATGTGAAATTGTTTCCACACTGATGGCATACATGCGGCTTCTCTCCGGTGTGGATCCTTATGTGTATCTTCAGGTCACATTTAACAGAGAAACTCTTCCCGCACTGATCACACGTGTGCGGCTTCTCTCCAGTGTGGATCATCTCATGTGTTTTCAGAGATGATGACTGACTGAATCTCTTGTCACAGTGTGAACACATGTAAGGTTTTTCTCCAGTGTGGATCCTCTCATGTGATTTCAGATGTGCTGAGTGACTGAATCTCTTGTCACAGTGTGAACACATGTAAGGTTTTTCTCCAGTGTGGATCCTCTCATGTGTTTTCAGATGTGCTGAGTGACTGAATCTCTTGTCACAGTGTGAACACATGTAAGGTTTTTCTCCAGTGTGGATCCTCTCATGTGATTTCAGATGTGCTGATCGACTGAATCTCTTGTCACAGTGTGAACACTTGTAAGGTTTTTCTCCAGTGTGGATCATCTCATGTTTTTTCAGAGATGATGAGTCACTGAATCTCTTGTCACAGTGTGAACACTTGTAAGGTTTTTCTCCAGTGTGGATCCTCTGGTGCAGTTTTAAACAGTTTGCTGTAGTAAAAGTCTTCTCACACTCAAAGCACATGTACTCTCTCACACCAGTATGAGTTTTCTCATGACTATGCAAATATGACAACAGTGAAAAACTCTTTCCACACACAGAACATGAATGCGGCTTCTCCTTTCTATGAACTCTCAGGTGTGTCTTCAGGTGTGATGCACAGAGAAATGTTTTGCCACATTGATCACATGTGAACGGCTTCATTCCGGTGTGGATCCTCATGTGTTGATTACGATTTGTTAATTGTGTGAAACTCTTCCCGCACTGATCACATGTGAACGGCTTCTCTCCAGTGTGGATCCTCATGTGAATCTCAAGATTTTGTTTGCTTGTGAAACTGTTTCCACACTGAGTGCAGGTGAACGATTTCTTGGCTCTTCTTTTCTTTAAAAATGTATGTTTAGTCTTTAGTCTCAAAGGTTTTTCTCCAGGTTGGACATGATGTTCCTCCTTCACTTCACTCAGTTCTTCTCTCTCCTCCTTCACTTCACTCAGTTCTTCTCTCTCCTCCTTCACTTCACTCAGTTCTTCTCTCTCCTCACTCTCTTCCATCAGGTCTGACATGAAAGAAACAAATATTACAATTATTGTTCAGTACATCAAAATTATTCAAAGAGAGAAATATAAAGTGAAAGGACATGAAAGTGAGCCCTGATGTAATGGTAGAAAGTAGACAACTGTTATAAAATATTATGTCTTTCCATGAAAGAGGTAAATTTATCTTCAAATTATTATTTTTAAAACATTATAGGCACAAATCCCATGTTTCTTTAGCAAGAACTATTAGTTTGATCAATGACACAATTATCTAACATGATATTAACATAAAAATATACAATACTGCCATGTTTTGACACCAACTTTTAGATTGATATTTTACCAAAACGTTTTAATTATTAATGGCCGTTCACACTAGACTTTTCCTTCATGGACGGCTCTATGAAGGAGCTCATTCTACTGCATGATGGGAAGACAAGAGAATAATCTCAATCCATTGTCTCAGTTTTTACAGGATTTTACTCAGGATTGCTCCTGTCTGTCTCGCTGCCTGCTGTGAGTTTGTTTGCTTCTAGGCTGTAAGCTCCGTCTAAGCCTCGTATTAGCTTCGTATTTCTTTCTGTTTTAAACCATCATTTACTATCATTTCTAGTTGTTTATACTACTAAATACAGCTTATCCAACATCTTAGATTAACCTTACATCGCTAGCTTCCGTTAGTGTTAGCACAACGCGCTAGTAACTCACTAGCCTGTTAACGCACGCCATCCGTGCACTGTTATTTATTTATTTTTCTTGTGCACGCCCGTGCCTCCGAGTTCATAAAAAGCCCAGGTGAGTAAGAATCAGTCAACAAACACGGTGAGTAATGTCTTGTCCTGTTATTGTCACCTGCACTTCATGTCACATGTTTAGTATGGCCTTCTCTGTCGGCAATATAGGATTTACAGGTGCTGGTCATATAATTAGAATATCATCAAAAAGTTGATTAATTCCACTGTGTTTTCTGAGGTCCAAGGTCAACGCAGCCGTCTACCAAGAAGTTTTAGAGCACTTCATGCTTCCTGCTGCTGACCAACTTTATGGAGATGCAGATTTCATTTTCCAACAGGACTTGGCACCTGCACACAGTGCCAAAGCTACCAGTACCTGGTTTAAAGGGATAGTTCACCCAAAAATGAAAATTCTGTCAGTAATTACTCACCCTTATGTTGTTCCAAACCCGTAAGACTTTCGTTCATCTTCGGAACACAACTTTTTTGATTAAATCTGAGAGCTGGGTCACTCCTCCATAGGCTTCTAAGGGATTGAAACTTGACAGCCCAAAAAAGTCATTAAAGACATCGTTAAAATAGTCCAAATGACTACAGTGGCTCAATCTTAAGTTTATCAAGCGAAGAGAATACTTTGAGCGCAAAAAAACAAACAAAAATAACAACTATTCAAGTATTCTTGAATAGTACCGCACAATATACAGTGCGGTCTGTGTTTGTGTTTGGAGCTCCGTCGAATTGATTCATTAATCCTTGATTTTCTTCTTTACCACTCAATTATAAACAGGCACTTTCTATTTTTATATCATGTGAACTTATCCTCGATACCATTCCTTATAAAAAAAACAATCGGTTTGCTTTGATATCGCTACTTAGATCCAACTTTCCGAATCTCGGCTACTAGCCTTTAGCCCGCTAGCATTTCCCGCGTGGCCTCGCGCCTATCGAGCGTCTCATTTTACACCCGTTTCTCTGAAAGGATACGTGTTATATCCATCATTTCAGTCCTAAATTAGTAGTGATATTGGTAGTATCACTACTAACTTACTGTTCATCTGTTATAATGGCGAACATATCGGATGTGTGTCTAACGTTACCTCTGAGTGCAGGTGAGGACACATTCGAGCTGATTTCGGTACGACTGGAGCTGGAGTCGGTGGAGAAGCAGATCCGTGTTCTGCTGGAGAAGCAAGCCGAGCTGCGAGATCGGCGATCAGCGCTTGAAACATCACGCGCCGATGCTCACAAGTCAGTGGTTAGTAACTTTTTGACTTTGACTCCGACTTCGTCTACTCCGTGCGTTTCTCTGCCCAGGAGGACGCGATCATCTCTGCCTTCAATCACTCCTGCACCCTGGGTCACGACACAAGCCAGGACCAGAGCAAGAACCTCTCCACCCCTCCCGGTCTTCGAGATCTCCACCCGGAACCGCTTCTCCCCTCTTCACGAGTCGGAACGCGATGACGCCGTGATCATCGGCACTTCCATGGTCCGTCATGTCCGTGCTACCTCGGGTAAAGGTAAGGTGCGCACTCACTGCTTTCCTGGTGCTCGTGTTCTTGATGTCGCTGCGCAGGTTCCCGAGATCCTGAACGGTGACGAGCGCGTCGGAGCTGTCGTGCTGCACGCGGGAACGAACGACATCAGGCTGCGGCAGACGGAGGTTCTGAAGAAGGACTACCGAAGCCTGATCGAGACGGTACGCAGCACATCGCCTAGAGCAACGATCGTCGTGTCTGGACCGCTTCCCACGTACCGACTTGGACAAGAAAGGTTCAGTAGATTATTTGCTTTAAATGAATGGTTAATGTCATGGTGTAATGAACAGAAACTGCTCTTTGTAAATAATTGGAATCTGTTTTGGGAGCGACCTAGGCTCTTCCGTCCTGATGGTCTGCACCCCAGTAGAGTCGGAGCGGCTGTTCTGTCGGACAACATCTCCAAGACGCTACAGACCATCTGACTAGTAAGTCAAAGTCCAAATCATAGTTTTTGCTGTCCCAACTTAATTGATATAAGTACCAATGTAGAACATTATATAGAAACTGTGTCTATTCCTCGCTTAGTGAAGCCAAACAACAAATCTACTGTAAGATCTAGCAAGAATATTATTGTAATTAAACCAGAAAATCTAAATATCAGTGAACAAAAACAATTTCTAAAGCTAGGTCTTCTAAACATTAGATCGCTCATACCTAAGGCGGTTATTGTAAATGAAATGGTCACAGATAATAATTTCGATGTTCTGTGCCTTACTGAAACCTGGCTTAAACCAAATGATTATTTCGGTCTAAATGAGTCTACTCCACCAGGATACTGTTATAAGCATGAGCCCCGTCTGATCGGTCGTGGGCGGCGTGTTGCAACAATCTATAGAGATATTCTTAATGTTACTCAGAAAACAGGTCACAGGTTTAATTCGTTTGAAGTACTTGTGCTAAATGTTACGCTCTTAGATGTAAGAAAGAAATCCTTATTATCTCTAGCCTTGGCTACCGTATATAGACCTCCAGGGCCATATGCTGATTTCCTAAAAGATTTTGCAAAGATTGACCTATTGGTCAATGTCGATAAAGCAATAATTGTTGGCGACTTTAACATACACGTAGATAATACAAATGATGCGTTAGGGGCTGCGTTTACAGATTTATTAAACTCTTTTGGGGTGAAGCAAAACGTCAGTGGTCCCACTCATCGTCTAAATCATACACTAGATTTAATTATATCATATGGAACCGATCCAACCGATATAGATATTATACCGCAAAGTGACGATCTCACTGATCATTACATGGTAACTTGCATAATACGTACTGCTGAAATTTGTCATGTTGCACCACGTTATAGACCAGGCAGAACAATCCTCCCAACCACTATAGATAGATTCTCAAATAGCTTACCTGATCTATCTCAGCTGCTCAGTGAACCCAAACAAACAGATGAACTAGAGGAAATGACTAGCAGTTTGAGCACCGTTTTCTCTAGTACACTAGATATTGTTGCACCAATTAGATTAAAAAGGTTAGAGAGAAAACTAAAGCACCATGGTACAACAGTGCTACGCATGCTATCAAGAGAGAAACTCGTAACTTAGAGCGTAAATGGAAACGAACTAATTTAGAGGTCTTTAGAATCGCGTGGAAAGACAGTATGTCACGTTATAAAAGGGCTCTAAAATCAGCCAGGGCTGAGCATCTCCGCAAACTAATAGAAAATAACCAAAATAATCCAAGGTTTTTATTTAACACCGTGGCTAGACTAACAAATAATCAGACATCTCCAGAGCAAAATATTCCGTTACAATATAGTAGTAATGATTTTATGAATTACTTCGATGAGAAAATAGAAAGCATCAGAAACACAATTGTAAATGTACAATCCTCTATGGTGTCTTATGACTCAGCCTCAATTATGGCCCCTCTAGAACAACTACACCGTTTTGCAACTATAGGACAGGAAGAGCTCAATAAACTTATCATTGCATCTAAACCAGCAACATGTTTATTAGATCCAATACCCACTAAACTACTGAAAGAAGTGTTACCTGTAGTGGAAGAGCCTCTTCTCAATATTATTAACTCGTCTTTATTTTTAGGTCATGTTCCAAAAATATTCAAGCTGGCAGTAATAAAACCTCTCATTAAGAAACCGCAATTAGATCCAAATAACCTAGCAAATTACAGACCCATCTCAAATCTTCCATTCATGTCTAAAATACTAGAAAAAATTGTGTCCCTCAATTGTGTTCTTTCTTGCAAGAAAATGATATCTATGAAAAATTTCAGTCGGGATTCAGACCGCATCATAGCACAGAAACTGCGCTAGTTAAAATTACAAATGATTTACTTTTAGCCTCTGACCAAGGCTGTATCTCAATACTAGTTCTACTTGATCTTAGCGCTGCGTTCGACACTATAGATCATAAAATACTCTTAGATCGACTACAAAACTACACTGGTGTTCAGGGACAGGCATTAAGCTGGTTTAGATCGTACCTATCTGACCGCTACCATTTTGTCTGTTTAAATGGGGAAAAATCGAAGATAACATCAGTAGACTATGGAGTGCCGCAAGGATCTGTGCTAGGCCCTCTGCTATTCTCAATATATATGCTGCCACTTGGTAATATTATAAGAAAACATGGAATTAATTTTCACTGTTATGCTGATGACACTCAATTATATATTTCATCACGACCAGATGAAAACACTAACTTATCTAACTTGACAGAGTGTCTAAAAGATATAAAATGCTGGATGACGTGTAATTTCCTGCTATTAAATTCAGATAAAACTTATAAACTTAAAATAAGGTATTACTTATTGGTCCAAAAAACAACTTTAATTTAGAAGGATGTCCTGTTACTTTATCCACTACAGTAAAAGACCTGGGTGTTATACTAGACCGCAACTTGACTTTTGAAAATCATATTTCATATGTTACAAGAACAGCCTTTTTCCACCTTAGAAACTCTAAGCTACGTAACATGCTATCTGTTTCTGATGCAGAAAAGTTAGTTCATGCAATTTATGACCTCGAGACTAGATTACTGTAATGCTTTATTAGCTGGTTGTCCTGCATCCTCAATAAACAAGCTACAGTTAGTGCAAAATGCAGCCGCTAGAGTTCTTACTAGATCAAGAAAATATGATCATATAACACCAATTTTATCATCTCTACACTGGTTACCTATTAAGTTCCGCATCAATTACAAAGTATTACTATTGACCTATAAAGTTTCTAAATGGTTTAGCTCCTGTGTATTTAACAGACCTTCTATCGCCCTACAATCCATCGCGCTCTTTAAGATCACTAAATTCGAGGCTTCTGGTCATTCCTAGGATATCTAAGTCGACTAAAGGAGGGAGGGCGTTCTCACATTTAGCTCCTAAACTCTGGAATAGCCTTCCTGATATTGTTCGAGACTTGTTCGAGAATTTATACTACTGCTGAATCAGTTCGAATGCATTAACATTATGAACATCAGCTATGCTAATTATTTCCCATCTGTCTTTCTGCTGTTATCTCGGGATGCTAGTCCCGAGGTAAATAGCGTTCGTCAGCTCCAGTTTGTATCCAGCCTCTCATGGAGACTTCAAATGCCCCAACACCTGTGATGAGACAACTAACGCCTGTGGAGAGACGACTCGACGCCTGTGAAGAGACGACTCAACGCCGGCGATATGTTATGCCCTAAATTAATACATGATTAACTAACTGTATTTTTCTATGTACATTTCTGAAATGCACTTTCTGTAAAGCTGCTTTGAGACAATGTGTATTGTGAAAAGGGCTATACAAATAAATTTGAATTGAATTGAATTATTCATTTCCATCTCGGTCCGCCTCGAGATTTCACTTAGTATAATTGCGTAATTCTTCTGGTTGAACATCACACGCATCACACATGACCAGCGTTGGCCAATAGTGAGCCTACGTGTGACGTATAACACAGAAGCTGTACACTGTTACACTACGTGAAATCTCGAGGCCGACAGAGGTGGAAATGAATACTTGAATAAAGTCGTTATTTTTGTTTGTTTTTTTACGCTCAAAGTCGCTTGATAAACTTAAGATTGAGCCACTGTAGTCATTTGGACTATTTTAACTATGTCTTTAATGACTTTTTTGGGCTGTCAAGTTTCAATCCCTTAGAAGCCTATGGAGGAGTGATCCAGCTCTCAGATTTAATCAAAAATATCTTAATTTGTGTTCCGAAGATGAACGGAAGTCTTACGCGGTTGGAACAACATGAGGGAGAGTAATTACTGACAGAGTTTTCATTTTTGGGTGAACTAACCCTTTAAGGACCATGGTATCTCTGTTCTTAATTGCTCAGCAAACTCGCCTGACCTTAACCTTATAGAAAATCTATGGGGTATTGTAAAGAGGAAGATGCGATACGCCAGACCCAACAATGCAGAAGAGCTGAAGGCCACGATCAGAGCAACCTGGGCTCTCATAACACCTGAGCAGTGCCACAGACTGATCGACTCCACGTAGTCGTTCAACGATTCATTTTTCCAAACCCCTCCTTTGCGTGACGCTAATCTGCGGTGATTGGTCAGATGACCCAGTCAGTTGTGAATCCACACTTGAAAGCATTTATGTTTGTAAAGCAATCGTCATTAACATGACGTGAACTCAGCACAAGGTCCGGGCTATACTTGTGTGGTATAGTTGTAAATATAAACTCTTGCCACTGATTCTTCACATGCTCGTCCCCGGGCAGTGAAAAAAAGGTCGCTTTTGATTCGCACTTCAGAACAGCGTCTTGTTGTCGACATGATGTTTCCGAGTTTTCCCTGGTGTCTGCACGCGCAATGAGTGGGCGCGGCCAGTTTGATCATTTTTTTTGCTTGACGTCACAACAAAAAGGAAAATGACTCATTGGAAAAACGATTCATTAAATTGACTCAGAGTCGACTCATACTTTTGAGAGACAATAACTTTTTTAACGGTTGTTGTGAACCCTTTTCTTCTCAAGTGTAGGAAACTCAGAAGCGAAGACCAGGAGACGTTGGGATATCTTTCAGCAGGATTCTTTATTGAGAAACGAGCTGTAGGTAGCTGTAGTTACAATCTAGTCTGACGTCTTAAGTCAAACATTGTAGTATACATTATAAGAGGGAGGGATTACATAGGGGTGGAGTCACTCTGAAAAAAGCATGCAAATGTAGTAGGGAAGTCAGCTCGTTACTGGAAATTCCCCAGCCCTGATCTCATCAGCATAGCAGTTATTCAGAACCTTGAGATGCTAATCCAATCAGCCTGACTAGATTGCTCAAACCTTAAATTATCATAGAGATAAAGGGTGGGAGTCTCAGTAATCTGACTCATTTAACTTACAATAGAGAGAAATAGGACTGGCAGGAAAGAACCATTAAGAGTTTCAGTAATCTTACAAATACAGAAAAACAGGATTGGCAGGATATAATCACCATCCTAACCTTAAATGCTAAATTCAATGTACAGAACATTTCTCAGTTTATATACTATTGTATTGGAACCTAAATTAAACCTTAATAAACTTGTAATGCTACACGGTGAACTTTCATATATAAAACTTTGCAGGATGTTTTTGTTCACTTAGATCTATGTTAGATCTATCAGTCTGTGTGTAATGAATGAATATAATATCCAAGTTTCACTTTTTGAATGGAATTACTGAAATAAATCAACTTTTTGATGATATTCTAATTATATGACCAGCACCTGTATATGTCATAAATGCAAGGAGACAGTCAGACTGACGAAGAAGATTTCAGAACTAGAGACACGCATCCAAACATTCGTGAGATTATCGTTTACACTTCCTAATCAGTTTCATCATCTCAGCATCCCGGATAGCTTAGAAGAACTCGATATTGCGACAGAAACTTTTAACTCTCTCTTTTCCAGCACTTTAGACACAGTTGCTCCGCTGCGCTTAAAGAAGATTAAAGAAAATAGTCCAACGCCGTGGTACAATGAGCACACCCGGGCCCTTAAGAGAGCAGCCAGAAAAATTGAGCGCAACTGGAAGAAAACTAAACTAGAGGTATTTCGAATTTCATGGAAGGAGAGCTCGATTGCTTACAGAGAGGCTTTAAAAGATGCTAGATCTGATTATTTTTCAACCCTATTAGAAGAAAATAAATATAATCCTAGATATTTATTTGAAACAGTGGCTAAACTAACGAAAAAGAAAGCTTCAAGCACAGAAGTTTCCAAGCAACACAGCAGTAATGACTTTATGAACTTCTTCCCTTATAATTTTGTCCCTGATATTATCAATCTTATAACTATGCAACCGTCTACTACAGTATCGCATTGTAGTCTCCCTGAGGAAAAATGTGATTCATTTGTTGCAATAGGAGAGGAAGAATTTTGCAAACTCGTTAATTCATCTAAATCGACAACATGTATGTTAGACTCTATACCGACTAGCTACTGAAAGAGATGCTTCCAGAGGTCATAGATCCTCTTCAACCCTATTAGAAGAAAAACAAAACCCTAGGTATTTATTTGAAACCGTGGCTAAACAAACAAAAAATAAAGGTTAAAGCTCAGGGGCCTCATTTATAAAACTTTGCGTAGGATTTGCGTCAGAAGTGGCGTACGGATGAAACATAGGACGTGCGTACGCACAGAAATATTCGGATTTATAAAACCGTGCGCACGCACATCCTACGCAATTTTTTCCTTAATAAATCACAATCTATTCTAAATGTAGCGCAGCTTTTGCGGCTTCATGTCACGCCCAGAGTTGCCCATAAATAGTCAGTGAAACACCCATAGTTGCCCATAAATAGTCCCTGAAATGCCCACAATTTAATATTTATCAATTGCGAAATCATGGCAATACAGAGAGGAAAAACCAAGAAACGTAACTTCACTCAATGTGAAGTAGAAATTATCGTTGGCGAGGTGGAAAAGAGGAGTAAAATATTGTTTGGAGGGCACAGTGTGGACATTACTAATGTCAAAAAAGGCACTTGAGTGGCAAAAGGTTGCAGACGCCATTAATGCTGCAGCCTCACAACCTCGGACCGTGGCCGAAATAAAAAAGAAATGGTCAGACATCAAAGTCGATGCAAAAAAGCGTCTAGCGCTCCATTATTGTGATGGCATCATGGCATTTAATTACCATCCATTTGATTGCATCTGACAAGCTACAGATGTGTTATGAGGATGAATTGCATAACATGCCAATATTATTGCAGAACATATTTCACTTTTCTTTTTGCAATGTGTTAATTTGCATTTCTGTTGTAATCTTCGTTTGATTGTGTTTGTTTTACACCGCAGATCCATCAAACGGGTGTTCGTGTAGTAGGCTGTTAATTGTAAGTTTGCTTTGTGAAGTCTTCATTTTATTTATGAGAGGCAGTATTGCCATTTCTTTAACACAACGGTCTACACTTTCACACACTTTCACGTGTTTCTTCCATCTGCCGACGGTGTCGCCATTTCTCATTTCACCCGTATTTGTGCGTACGCCTGGGTCAGAGCTTGCGTGAAGGACCGCACATTTTCCTGTCAAGTTTGCTTTTTATAAATACCAATTATTGCGTAGAGAGCGGCGTACGCCTTCTTTTGTGCGTACGGAACGTTTATAAATGAGGCACCTGATGTTTCCAAGCAGCACAGCAGTAATGACTTTACAAACTTCTTTACTTACAAAATTGATAATATCAGGGAAAAATTATAACGATGCAACCATCTACCACAGTATCGCATCAGGGAGTGCATTGTAGTCTCCATGAGGAACATTTTGATTCATTTGTTGCTATAGGAGAGGAAGAATTTTGCAAACTTCATTCATCTAAATCAACAACATGTATGTTAGACCCTATACCGACTAAACTATTGAAAGAGATGCTTCCAGAGGTCATAGATCCTCTTCTAAATATCATTAATTCATCTTTGTCTCTAGGATATGTACCAAAAATCTTTAAGTTGGCTATGATTAAACCGCTTGTTAAAAAACCGCAACTTGATCCTATAGAATTAGTCAATTACAATCTTTCTGTCAAAGATATTAGAAAAAGCAGTATCCTCACAACTGCGTTCCTTTCTAGAAAGAAATGATATATGAGGATTTTCAGTCCGGATTTAGACCGTACCATAGTACTGAGACTGCTCTCATTAGAGTCACAAATGATTTGCTCTTATCATCCGATCGTGGTTGTATCTCTCTATTAGTGTTACTCGATCTTAGTGCTGGATTTGACACCATTGACCACAACATTATTTATCAGACCGTTTTCAGTTTGTAGCAGTGAACGAAGAGATGTCTTATCGATCACAAGTTCAGTATGGCGTACCTCAAGGCTCAGTACTAGGACCGCTGCTGTTCACTCTGTACATGCTACCATTAGGAGATATCATTAGGAAACATGGAATTAGTTTTTACTGTTATGCTGATGATACTCAGCTGTATATTTCTTCAAAACCTAACGAAACTTACCAATTCACAAAATTAACAGAATGCATAGCTGATATAAAAAATCTGATGACGAGTAATTTCCTACTACTAAATTCTGAAAAAACAGAGATTCTAATTATTGGACAAAAAACTTCCTCACTTAATAACCTAGAATACTGTCTAACACTTGATGGCTGCTCTGTTAAGTCTTCGTCGTCAGTTAGGAACCTGGGTGTGCTCTTTGATACCAATCTTTCATTTGAAAGTCACGTGTCTAGTATCTGTAAAACAGCATTTTTCCATCTTAAAAATATATCTAAATTACGTCATATGCTCTCACTGACAAATGCGGAACAATCAGTTCATGCGTTCATGAGCTCAAGGCTAGATTATTGTAATGCTCTACTGGGTGGTTGCCCTGCACGCTTAATAAACAAACTACAGCTGGTCCAAAACGCAGCCGCTAGAGTTCTTACCAGAACCAGGAAGTATGACCATATTAGCCCAGTTCTGTCAACACTGCATTGGCTTCCTATTAAACATCTTATACATTTTAAAATATTGCTGATTACTTACAAAGCACTAAATGGTTTAGCTCCAGTACTTGAGTGAGCTCTTAATGCATTATAGTCCTGCACGTCTATTGCGATCTCAAAATTCTGGCCAGTTGATAATACCTAGAATATCTAAATCGACTGCTGGCGGTAGATCCTTTTCCTATTTAGCACCAAAACTTTGGAACAATCTTCCTACCATTGTCCGCAGACACAATCTGTCAGTTTAAAACTAGACTAAAAACACATCTCTTTGACCTAGCATTCACATAATACATTATAGACTTCGATAATTAATTGTTAGGCTGCATAGATTAGGCCAGCCGGAACCAGGAACACTTCCCTTAAATCCTGATGTACTCGTTACATCTTAAGAACGGCATCTACGCTAATTTAGTGTCTTTGTTTATCCCGAGGTTTTCCTTCAGCCTGCCGGATCCAGGCCGTATCCAGATCTGACAAAGGACCTTCGCCTGGACCCGATGACAACGCAGTGCTGAAGTGCCAACTAGACTCTCCCTATGGAGGATCCCTAATCCACTTACAGATAAAGACCTATGAAATTCCGGTTTCGCGTCCCTACCCGAAATGATCAAATAAAATTCTGTATCAAAACTTATAGGCAAGACAAATAGTTTGTTTAGGCATGGTTTGTAGCGAATTACAAACCTGCACATATATATTCAAATGCACATAACTATAGAATTAATTCTTAATGCGCATGTGAACGCCATCAGCGTTTAATTTAATAACTAATGATCATTTCGCCGGAAGAGAATCAATCAAAACTAACTTTAGCTGGAAAATAACATTATTCAATAACCGCTATAAAGCCAAAACAATCTCTGTTACCTTAAATTATATGTTTATCTCTGTAAAGCTGCTTTGAAACAAATCTAGTGTTAAAAGCGCTATATAAATGAGGATGACTTGACACAAACTGTAGCATTGACTGTATCAACCCTGTTACCAAATTTACTGTAAAAAGAATATTTATAACTACGAATAACTTATATTATATTTGTCAAATACAACTTTATCAGTAACTTGGTGTTTACCGATTATTCCTAAAAATATATTTTTTAACTAAGTTGAAAATGACTCAAATTCTGGTAACGTTGTTGCAAATTGGGAACCAGATATAAAATAAATGTAAAATAAAACAGCTAAAATAGTATTGTTAAAACAAACCCAGAACATTTTGTATCATTTCATAGTTTAACTGTTGATCTAAATGTGATGAAGTGCTTGAATGTGTCTAACATGAATGTTCTTCAGCATCATGAATGAATGAGGAATAAACACCAACCTCTTTGTTCTTCAGGATCTTCAGTGTGTTTCATTCTGCAGGTTCTGGATCACTCGTGTTCTCACTGTCCTCTTTAATAAACTCAGTCTTGGCAGATTTCAGCTCTTCCTGATGCTCGTCTTCACTTGTAGCTGATGGGAATTTCACTGATGAAGAAATGTTTATATAAGTTTACTAAGTTTGCTTTTATTCTTCTGGAGAACAATAATGTAATGTCAATTCTTGCAAAAATAAATAAAGTAAAGAAAAACAGTTGAAAGTGTTCTGGCAAATTCAAGTCCTTGGTTTGGGTCTCAAATAAATCTCTGAGTCGAAGTTCCAGGTCTCAGAAGAATTAACTTTATTGGACGAGCAACAAAGTGAGATGCAGCTGCTGTTCGTCTGGCTTGCAATGGCCTTCAGATCTTACTCCTTTTTCTTATTGCCATGTAGCCAATGGGAATCTGTACAGTTATCTTTTTCTTTTTGCTTCTCCTCAAGATGTCGCACAGTGTTCTCTGGGTACTTTCCCATTCTCACAAACCCTTTGACCCAGTTTCTGCTCGGCATTATAGTAGCTATACAGACTTTTGCATGAGACAAGAAATTTCCCAACAAATACCTCAGTCGGAAATGAGCTTTAAGTGCAAATGTACCAGAGATCATTAGACATCAGCATAATAAATTGGGTAAAAAAAAAAGAAACTATTGACAAAATATAGAGTATTTTCAGCACAGGGCTCTAGACTAACATTAAGATTTGAGAACCAGAAATAACTGCTCTATTGAAAGACAATACTGTAATTTATCAGAATATGACCTTAAAACACAATAATACCAAAATAAAAATAATGACACTCAAACCTACAACACCATAATACATGCACACGATGGATATATATAGTTCTTTTTCATACCTGCATTCACTGTAATGTAAATAAAACATGTTTAAGTTATGTAGTACAGAAACTGACAATATCATAAAACGTTTAAAAATAAAGAGCAGCACTGCCAGCACAAAGCAATAGAATGTTTTCGTGTCAAACTATATACTTATAGATATTAATATTTATGTATAGATTTAAAATGTCTCACATGGCTCATTATAGGCTCAATGTAAAGTATTTAGCAGTGTCTTTTGTCCAAGTGTATTTTAACAATGTAAAGTAGCCTAACTGACACATTTGATCTGCCAAAGATCTCAAAAGAGTAGGCTAAATAAAACGGCAACAAAAACACTTGAGATCGATCACCATCTATTCCTCTCACAGATCTCAAACTTTGACTTTTGTCTTGACATTCAGTAACAGTTGTCACTCCAAACATCGAAACAAACATACAAAAGCTCACAAATTTTTATTTTTTTATTTTATTTATTTAAAAGGGACAATGCATATGAATGAACATAGCTTTTCAGCAATGTACATATGCCAAAATTAGCCCCCAGGCTATTTTACATTTGTAGTCCCATGTGAGGTCATCAAACATTACCTAATAACACAGCTAAACATTTAAGAAATTGATAAAGCACTTAATGCACTTTAAGTAGCACTTTACTATGTATGTGTCCGTCATGTATGAGTATGCCATATTAGATGCCCTGTTTACTAATTGCGTCATTTCGTATATGTTGCTGTTAATTGTGTGTCCTTTAAAAAAAGTCGAATCATGTTTAAATTAATGTTTAAATTGTGGCCAACGTGTTTTGGAGAAAAATATTTATTTTATAATGTGATTTCCCCCCCATTTTCAATTCTTTTACTTCAATGAAAGGTTAGATTTTTGTCAATTTTTTTAATGAAAGATCAAAAGGATAAACGATGCAGATTTATTTTTTTACAGCCATATTTGATCATATTTACCAGGGGTATGGTTAATTCTGGGCACGACTGTATTTAAATGTTTTATTAACTGTTTTGCGATACTAATTGGTCTATAATTATTTATATCTAATCTACTCCCTGATTTAAAAATTGGCGAGATTGTGGCCATCTTCCAGTCTGGAGGAACAGCAGATTGTTTGATTGATAAATTAATCATATGTGTAATATAGGGCACACTAAAGACTCTTTATGTAGTTTAAAAAAATTAGTGTCCAATCCAAACTGATCCTTGGCTTTGGAATTATTTAACTCATCAATGATGGATGCCACATATGATTCCGTGATTTCTTCTATCATAAATATAGGCTGTGAACGGTTTACAGGAGAAGAGACACATTTAGGTGTGATGAATAATTGAGATATTTCTTGGACAGAATTTTTAAAAATGAGTTTAACTCAGACGCTAGAGTGAGTGGATCTTTCACCATTACATTATTAAGTTTAAGTTCAGTTAATTTATCTTGTTTATTCTGTTTGCCAGTTAGTTTATTAATGCTTTGCCATTTTTTTTTCCCATTCCCTTTTGCACCGTCAATAATATTCATAAAAAAATTAGATTTGGCCTTCCGCATTATTTGTATAACTTTATTTCTTGCTGAAGTGAATTGTTGTCTGTCTGAGGTAAGGCCAGTTTTAATCGCCCTTTTTAATAATTGATCTCTTCTCTTCATTTGCAAACGACAATCAGCCATGGTATGGCATTGTCATTTGTTCTTCTATGCCTCACCTTTTTTATAAATGATGCCATAACCATTTTAACCCTGCTATGGAACATGACGCTATTGTCTATAATATCTTCGCTTGCGATTAGATAAGTCCAATCCTGCCCATTCAGGGCTATTTCCAAATTTTGATGTTGACATTTAGGGATTATATTATGTAACAGAATTATTTGAAACAATGGAGTTACAAGATCATGTTTTAGTTAATATGTGAAAAAAAGATTCTATTATGATCAGACAAACCAGTTAAAGGATTGTAGGTTTTAATAGTTCTTTCAGGTTTGTTTGTAAAGATTAGGTCTATTGTTGTTTTGGAACAATTAGTTATTCGGGTTGGCGTTTTGATTAATTGTTCCAAATTAAAATAATCCGATGTTTGTTTAAGGCTTTTTCTTTCTTTCTTTCTTATTATCCCAGTTAATATTAAAATCACCTATTAAAATTAACTCTTTTTTCAGATTAGCAAGATTGATAAGGGTTTTAAGATCACTATAAAAATCTATTTTAGCTGAAGGTTTGCGATACATGCATATGACTGTGAAAGTCATTTCTTTAGAAAGTATAATCTCTACTCCCACACACTCAAGGTTGATGTCATCAGACCATACAATCTCATTAGATTTAAGGGTGTCTTTGACATATAATATAACCCTTCCCCTGACCCCTATCCTTTCTAAAAACATTGTAACCAGGTATTGTTATTGCTGCCTCAGGTGATGAAGAGGTTAACCACGTTTCTGTTAATCCTAGAAAGGAAATATTTGATTGTATTAAAAGATGCTCTAACTGTTCACGTCTGGGAATCATGCTTCTAATATTTAGGTGTCCACCGAGTATCCCTTTAGGTTTACAGCATGGATCCCAAATCATCTTTGCTTGATTTATAGTCTGGAAGATTCTTAATGCTCTGTTTCTTAAAAAATAGGTTTTTATGTTTGACTGAGGTTATCATAACTTGGTTGTATTCATTGCTGCTGTTTATACCTAATGAAGTTGATCTCTTAGGTCTGAATGAACTGATATTTTCCGCTGCACTAAATGTGTATTTCAGTGAGAAGACGCCAGAACAGTGTGTGATGGTTGTGTAAATATGAGAAATACCGTGAACTGGGGCCCGTTCTTCGTACGTCGCTAACTCATTTAGCTGGGTTTGATTGTTGGCATGATCTTGGATTGTTTGGTTCTTCGACGCTCATCCTGGACTTGCTGTCATATCAACAGGTGCGTAAACTAGCCAGGACAAGGGCACACAATGAAGTGAACTTTGGCCAACTAAAAGGAAGATTTCAGTGTCTGAAAAGCCTGAGGGTTGCACCTGACAGGGCCTGTGACATTACATGTGCCATTTTACCATAAATTACTTGTTTTGAAGAATTGTTCTTCTGAAATTGTTCATTCATAAAATGGAGACTTATATTGTATCATGTTGCAAATAGTTTGAACGCTGTATCCAGTAAAATATATCTCTCTCTCTAGTGCCAGTTTTTTTCTTTAAGTAGTCAAGTTCTATTTCTCCCCCTAATTTTAGTTTTTCCAAAATACTCCATTTTCTGTGGAAGACTCCTATTATATATGGAATGAATATCACCCTGTGTCATTTGTGAGATGTTTGTGTCACACATGCCTCATGCAACAAATAAAAAGTAAAGGTTGTCTAACACTGCCCACCTCTGTGTGTCTCCTCTGTGCAGACTCTTCTGTAGGCCTTTCTGTAGATGTGGACTCATGCAACTCATATTGCAGTCAGAAATAATAGGCACACAATAATAAATTAAGTAGAGTTATTTATGCACTTGTAGGTAGTCTACTTCCTCCAAAAGACAGTCATCTGAGAGGGTTTCTTCACTGTCCAGTGCAAGGGAAACAAATTAGCATTACAAAGTGTTGTACTTTCTTCTCTTTTGATGTAAAGTTGGAAAAAGTCCACTTACTGCACATATTTCAGCCACCACTTTCTTGGGAACATATAAAGGTGTTGGTGTGAAACTGCACAAAAGAGAAAAACACAATGTCATTACAATGAACTACACTGGGAAAAAATCTAATCAAGTCAAAGCAATTTATCATTACTCAAGATTTACTGTAACAGTTAAAATGACTATACCAGCCTTAATTTAATACAGCAACACATTATTTTACGGTGTACTAAGATAATTTAAAGTTCATTTACCAGTAATGAAGGAGTTGCTGCTACTGGTCCTGGATGTGGGTCTGGAAGAGCTGAACCCAGGGATGTCCTTCACAATGGGTCAATTCACATTCAACCCAAGGGCCAGCTCTTTTTTTTTAAGGTTAAAAAATATATATTTTCTTTTTTCTCAGCCTTTTTCTTGGTTGCTTTTATAAACAGACAAACATTTATTTAAAGGGATAGTTCACTTTGAAATTAATTTTTGGTATGTTTTAGCTTACCTCAAGGGCATCCAAGATGTAGGTGTCTTTGTGTCCACAGTATTTTCAATGTTGATATTTTTAGGTCAAACCGTTCTTGTCTGTCAGTCATATAATGCAGGTCTATGGGGTCCACCTCAAAGAGCATACACAGAGAAGTCCAAATTAAACATGATTTAATGACTCGTAAATGTAAGTACACATTGATGGCCTAAGACACGAAACGAGCGGTTTGTGTGAGAAAACGAACAGTATTATATCGTTTTTACCTCTTGTAAACACAGCCACGTCCAAGTGATCTGAGGGCGCCGGCGCTTCGGTCTTTTCCGGAAAGCGCCGGAAGTGATCTCTCGCGCATGTACGTCACTCATACAATTGTTTTATTTGTAAAAAAATGAATTGTTTTCTTTTACGACGGTTTAAACATCCCGGATAAGCGTACATTAATACCATTTTAATTAGCCGTATTACCTACAATCTCTGTTCTGTGTAAACAATGAGTGACGTACACACGTGGGACCCACTCATGCTACAGACCTATTGCAGATCAAGGGGTGGGACTTCACTTGCAGAAACTAAAATCAATATCCGCCATCTTGTTTGGAAGCTAAGCTAACAGGCACTGTGGAGACAGATGCAAAGTTACGACAAAGGTGAAATGTAGCGACTCAATATGATATGGAAGAAGAGGATTTCGATGCCAATTTCTCCTGGACGAAATCTGTGTCTGTAGGCGTGTGTGAGAGAACCGACACCAGCAGTCCGCCCCAGCTTGAGCCAGTCCGGCTCCTCGTGTCCCTGGTGTCTGCGCACGCAAGTGGACGGGCAATACGTTAATGCGCCGTCTTGACCTCACTTACAACGAACGGCTTATGACTCATTGCAAAACGATTAATTTCATTGACTCAAGAGTCGACATTTACTTTTGAAAGACAATAACTTTATATATGGTGCACTTTCAGATTTAAAACTTTGCAGAATGTTTTCGTTCACTTAGAGCTATTTTACACACTACATGAAAAGTCATTTTTAAAAGTCCATAATAGAGCTTTTTGATTGAATCTCTCCGTCAAAGAGTCAGCGTGTGATGAGGGCTGTGTCCGAAATCATCCCGAAAGCCTTTAAATATAACATAGCCCACCAATAATGGTATAAAAGAGAACTTCAGTGATGCTGAAATAGTCCGTCATGGGGCTTAAGACAAGAAAAACAAGGATGGTGTTCTTCTTGCACACTGTATACCAGTAAAAAAAAAAAGAAAAGTTTACACCAAAAGCAAAACGAATACGACGAGATTGGGCCACTAGTTAGTCCAGTTACGCATTCCAAACGCAAGGTCATGTCTTTTTTGATGCACATCAAGGGATTTATTCAGTAAAATGTGTTTTCAATGTAGTTTATGTGCATGTTTTATTATCAGCTAAATTTATACTTATACATTTTTATAGAATTTATGTGCATTTGGCATTTCCATCCAGCGGTTTTATGCGAGATGCCAAAATGTGAATACATATAGGTGGATGGAAACAGCTACAGTAAGCAATATTTTCACCAACAACCAAAACGACATCAGTTCAGGAGTTTAACAAACACATCACAACACCAAACTCCTTGAAAGCTCTTATTTTAATATAATTTGACAGATTCAGCACAAGAAACACATTCATAGAAGACAATAAAAGCACATGTATATGAACAGAGAACTACAGCTATACAAGAGTGTGTAAAAGAGCAGAGAACAAACTGTAGAGTTTGTAAACACACAAGTTTTGGACATAAAGTGTGACAGTACAGCACAAACCAGCCGTGAAGTGAAACAGCGGGTCTGAGTGTCTCAAACAGGTCCTTGTGCTGATGTCATCAGTGGTGTGCGAGGGGCTGTGGGTTGTAGACGGGCGGCAGGACTCTGCGTGAGTTTGCCTTCACCCACGGGTGCTCGATCACACTCCTGAGCGGCAGACGCATGGAGGGACTGTGGCGGAGCAGCTTCGAGATCAGGTCACGAGCGCCGTCAGAAACCACTTTAGGAAACTGCAGATCCACCTGAGACGCACACACACACACACACACACACACAAAACGTCAACAAGGCATTCAACAAACATCCAGAACAAAAGTTAGAAAATAAAATAGCATTCAAATTTTAAGTTAAGAATACTCTGCATTCTCAAAACTTGAAAAAATAAATAAATAAAATAATAATAATAAATTAATTCCTGAATATTTCCCCCCCCTGAAATCATCATAACCTCCAATCATATTTACAGGGTACCCCCAGGATCCTCCAACTTAAATTCAAGGCTTTTTAAGACCTTTTTAATACCATTTCAAATGAAATTCAATGCCAACTTCGTACCCATTCCGACAGAAGTATGAGGCGAAAATGTCAAATCTGTATACATTTTAAACCCTAGAAAATAATTATGTACAAGGAGGCTACTTGAATTAAATAAAACATATGTATTAAATTTACTTAATATTTAATACATACGCAACAGCATTGTAGCCCGCACGTGTATGTAGGCCAGTGTTAATTTTGGCAGCCATTTTTGATTTAGTCTTCAGACGAAAATACTTATTGGTCTTAATCACATTTGAGTCATCCTGTTTTTTATAGTTGTAGTTGACAAAGTCTTTGCATTTTTGCACATCAGAAAATGTCATAATTATTCTCTCTAGGCCAATTCAATTAAGCTTATGAGAAATTATTGACATAGCACTCTTAAGCAGTAGCATTTGTGCAGTTCTACATAATTATCCCTTTTCCTAAGTTCAGTGGTTCTCCAGTGTTTTAGAGTGCTGTACCCCCTGGACCCCCTCTTTTGCACTTAGACTGCACTCACACCTTTTCCATTAAGGGACAAGATTTGCCCACTTAAATACATTTTTCCATTTCATTTTTTACCTTTGTAATAACTTAAAAAAATAAATAAATAATGCTTTAAATAAAACAATGTTCATTAAATTGGCAATGTTAAAAAACATTAAAATCGCCAGTAGGTGGCGGTAACTCACTATCTTTATGAGTGAGTCTTTGAGTCATTCATTCATTGAATCTCACGATTCGTTCAAAGCCACATATTTCGTTATAGAGCAAGCCTGATAATGCTGTTTTAAATGTAGTACATGATTTAATGTTACCCTTTTCTTTTCTTTTTTACTGTTGTATAAAATCAATGTCACATTTTAAATCGTGTGGATATCCGGGAAACATTGCATTCTGATTCTTGCTCGTATGAACACTGCTGGATATCAGCCTGCAATTTGATCGCAGATTTAGTCGCACAAACAGCGCAAGCGGCTCGTGACAGAACACAGACCAACTGAATGACACTTTAATTTAAGTAGAAAATCTTAAAGATCGCTGAACTCCAGCTTGTCTGTGTTTTCAGAATATCCGCGCTTCTTCAGCAGAGAGAGAGGAGAGCGCGCGCATGGTTGCCAGATACTATTGAAAAGACCGGGTAGGAAATATGTTCTTTTAACAGAAAAGCTCTTATTTGGGGTTTAAATTTTGTCATTTGTGGCCACAGCGGATTAAACTAGGCTAGGTACTATCTTGTTCTGTACCTCACTTGCCTAGTAACCATAGTAACGGGTGCGCACGCGATCGCTTTTTCTGCTATGACGTGAAGCGCGAGGTGCACTCAACCAGAGTATACGTTCTTTGACTCAATGCTGCGTGCATACATTTTGAATTGACCTACATTAGTAACAGTTAATTTTGTTACGGTATGAACTTAATCCTAGCAAAGGCAAAAAAAAAAATATAAGACCTTTGTAACGAAATCCAAGACTTTGTATACTAAATTCAAGGCTTTTAAGGCCTTAATTTGAGATGATCAAATTCAAGACTTTTTCAAGGCTTTTAAGACCCGCGGGTACCCTGATTTAACGAATTTATTGGGTCGTTTAAAATACTAAGCATTTTATTACATGTTCCAAATACTAGGGACGTGCACGAGTTCTTTAAAGTGACACCAATGATTTTTTTGCAGAAATTTAATTTCAGTTACAACTACAAATACGAGACTTCTAGGGCTGCACGTTTTCAAGTTTTTCCATTAACCGTTAACCGATGCCCTTAGCGGTTAATACTCGGTTAACCATAATGTGCGCGCCGCAACCCCGAGATACAGACACACGAGAAAGGGGCAGTTCATTTTTAACATCTTTAATAACTGCACAAAACATCTTTAACTTTTAGGTGGCAAAATATTGTTTTAGGCTACCTAATTCTGTGAATTACACTGCACAAACCAAAAGTATAGGCTACTGCATGCCAAATGAAGGGTTAGTTCTCCCCAGAACATAAAATATTCATTTTATTTTATTTTTCGTGTTCGCATTTATATGGAACAAACAATGGGACGTGACAGTTCTTGAAGCGGCACAAAAACTTCCAGAGACCTCAAACAGAAAGCACAAAGCCTTTCTTTAAAGTGAATTTCGTTTTGTATTAATTGTATCTTAATTTTAATCCATGTTTCATCAACCAATTACCTGGATTGAATAAATAGAAGTAAATATAGCAGACATTAGATAATCACGACACGGAACGTGAACGCCAGTGTGTGAACCGAGCGCGTCTCATAAACGAACCGAAACTCCGCGTATAAGGTAGACTACTTAACACACCTGAGAAATATATCTATATTGAAATGTCTACTTTTAAACAGAACAATTCAAAACGAAAGAAAACAGACTGCTCTTATGTAATCCGTATGAAAAGTGCATTTCTCCCTTGCGCGTTCACTGTGAAGATCGCGAGTCAGCATCGTCAACTTCATCTTTCCAGCCGAGTGAGCCGACACTGACAGAAAACACTTATTTATTAATAAACAATTAAAATGTCTCCTTGCTATATTTGACATATTCATAATCGTTACTTTTGCCTGTTCTTTTTGACAGCTTTTAGGTTATTGGCAGCGCCACCCAGGCTACACGCGTCAGCACGAAAACATAATCGAATTTTGAATAAATCGCACAACCTATTTGATATTCCAATTAAATAGGCTACTCAGTTAGGATACTCATCCCAACTAACTATTAAAAAAATGTTTGCTTGTAAGCAGTCTTTTTACATGTTAGTTTTTCCGTGAGCAGGAATGTAAAACCAGGAGTGGACTATGAGCGAAGTGATTACAGAATGCTTAGAGTGGAGAGAGGAACGTGCTTTTGCTCCACTCCAGGCTTTGATCACATCCCCCTCAGCAGGGTGAATAGGCTACACCTCGTCTTTCCTTACCTCGTCTTTCCTTACTTTAAGACCTATTCAAACTAAAATTAAGACATTACACTATTTGAGAAATGAAAGCCTATTTACGGCCTTAAAATTATGAAAAGTGAACTTCTTGTGGACATTTCAAATGTCTGTGAGCGCTCTGGCGGTCTCTGGTGATGCAACAATTCACGCCATTGACGCCACGTAACCGAGCAAAATGTTTCACTCGGTTACGCAATTTTTAACGGTTAATCGGTTAACCACGGACACCCCTAGAGACTTCATTTTAAAATTTATAACGATGACAACAACTAAAATTGATGTTGCTACAATATTTGAAAAAGAAAAGATAAAATTTGCACTCATTCACAATTTCTTAGAATTTATTATAAACTTCTCTTTTCTTACTTTAGTTAGGAATATTTTATATATAAAACTTGAATTCCTGAAAAGAACATCTTTAAAAATCTGTCAATAACCTAAAATTTGACTTTAATACCTAAAGGTGAGATGTTTAATAAACGTATTGGATCAATTAAAATATTACGCATATATTACTATTAATAGAGATGTGCACAATTTCTCTAAAGTTAATGTGAAATTCAAATTCCGTAATAACATAAATGAATCAAATGGGGAGCTCATTTTAAATTATAATTATGTAAATGTCTTGAGAATAACCATGTTGAATGTTCCGAAAGAACTTGAAAACTTAATTTGTACGTGCACTTAAAGAAATTAAGAATTTACCCCCCCCCCCCCCCCCCCCCCATTTCATAATTTATCAAGTATTTTCAATTTTCAAACATCATTTTCAAAAACCCTTGAATTTGTACTCCTGAAAGGAATGTTGTTAAAAATCATCATAACCTCCAATTAGTCCTAGTGAGATATTTACTGAATTTATTGGTATAAAACAAATTTTATTTGTTTAAAATAAGACTAATATCTTAACACATAACTCAGGATGCGCATGTGTTCTCTAAAGCGGATGGGATTTTTTTTTTTGCAGAAACTCCACAAAAACGAGTCAAATGGGGACTTAATTTATATAAAAATTTGAATTTAGAATAATCAGCAAATATATCAGTTATCAGCTTTCAAATATAAAGAATTATCGGTTATCGGGCGAAATGTGTATATCAGTGCATTCCTAATAAACACATTCCCATTACTCAGGATGTGCATGAGTTCTCTAAAGCTGATGTGACTTTTGGCAGAAAAAAAAAATGTATATATGTATATGAGATGGGTATCGGCCTCAATTTTCATATCTGTGCATCCCTATAAATAGGAGTCAGTGTAAGGAGTGTGTGTGTGGACAGACCTTAGTGATGCGCTTGTAGGTCTCGGTGTGGCTGGCCGTCTCGAACGGAGGGTTTCCCACCAGACACTCGTAACACAACACACCGATACACCACAGGTCCACCTTCTCATCGTGTGTGTGTCCCTCGATCATCTCCGGCGGGAGGTAGTCCAGCGTGCCACACATGGTGCGGCGTCTGAAACACACACAGCTCAGCACCACAGCGTCCCACACAACTGACCGTGTTCGGGTGTGTTATGGGGTGTGTGTTACCGTAGCGACGGCGCGTGGACGGACCAGCCGAAGTCTGCGATCTTGAGCTCTCCTCTGAAGCCCAGCAGGAGGTTCTCCGGCTTGATGTCTCGGTGGATCACCTTCTTCTCGTGACAGTAGTTCAGCGCGTCCGCCAGCTCCTCCATGTACTGGACACACAAGAGACCAGCGTCAGCATCAGTGCGCACAACAGACAGGGTTCGTACAGACACATTGAAAAGAATTTCCAGGACTTTCAAGCACTAGTTTTTTTTTTTTCTCAGGACTACAATCAGAGATCTCACTTAAACAATATCTTTAGTATTTTTTAAACTCAAATTACAGATATGAGGTATTTTGGATACAACACATTAATATATATATATATATATATATATATATATATATATATATATATATATATAAATGTGTTGTATCCAAAATACCTCATATCTGCCATCGCCAATATTATAAAATAAAATGTTATTTATTATTTATTGAACAATAATTGCCATTATAATGTTGTAATATATAATACAACATTATAATGGCAATTATTGTTCAATAAATAACATTTTATTTTATAATATTGGCGTACTTATCAAGAAAAGGCCTGATGGGGGTTTATCAGACGCCTGCTGTGTTAATTTAGCATGAAAAGATTGTGCGTTTAATTTTTTTTTTATATATATATTTATATATAGTATTTAAATAAGTCATGCACTTTTCAAGTACCTCTACGTAAATATGGCTGTTTTCCAGGACTTAAATTTCAAAAAGTCAAATTCAAGTACTTTAAGCACCTTGTACAAACCCTGACAGACCATGATAGCAGTGTGTGTGTGTGTGTGTGTGTGTGTGTGTGTGGTGTGTGTGTGTGTGTGTGTTCACTCACGGTGGCGGTGCGCTGGTCATCGAAGCGTCCGCAGCGCTGCAGCTCCTTGTACATCTCTCCGCGCGGCGCATACTCCAGGATCAGATACACACGCGAGTCGTCGAAGAAGTAGTTGTAGAACTGCAGGATATTTGGATGCCTGTATACAAACACACACACACGAGAATCATCTCACAACCATGTTAATTTCGACATTTTTTTCACAGACGAAATAATTAACAATAATTAAAACATTTTTTGAAAGACAAAAACTATGGTGAAAATCTACTGACATTTGTCAACACATAAATTAGTTAAAAATGTTCGGTAGGGACAATTTTAGACGAGACCCAGTCAGAACTGATGTCACGTGCTGATCTACCCGGCGGGACATGAGCTGGCATGCGCTTGATGCCTGTATCATTAAACATTTTAAAAATGCAAACGTCTGGGAGAAAGAGAAGAGCAGACATATGGATAGATCTGAAGAGTGAGGACACGAAAGAGAGCTGCATTCAGTGCGGTTTTCTGTGCACACACACACACACACACACTCGAAGCGTGCAGAAGCTATACAGCGCGCTAGTACTGAACTGAGCTCTCTTTCATGTCTGAATGGACAAACACACACAACATTATCTCTAAATGTCAGTTGTGGAGAGCATTCACGTTAGGGGTGGGCGCTATACCAGCATCAACGTGACTACCGGTATTATGTTGTACCATGATATGGATTTTGCAATACCGAGAAAACCGTTAGATATTCATAAATTCAAATTTTTCTATTATATTGTTTTGTTAAATTTGGTACTCTTTACAACTTTTAACACTAGCCCTACTAATGACGATACAGAATCGAGGCTGAACTGAACGTTTAACCTTTTCCTCTGTGTCCAACCCGCGTAAAGCACAGGCATAAATATTACCATAAAGCACCGGTAATAATCAAACACAGATAGCATGGTAACAGTCCAGTGTTTCCCACACAGACTAATTTCTGGCGGGTGCGCCACAGAATCAACACCGGCCGCCACATAATGCGTTTCGTTATTCATTTATTTTTTTTACGCTATTTAACACACACACACACGGCGCCGGATTGGACAAAAGCGAAGCGAACTCCGCGAGCAACAGCAAGTGTGTCCGAGCATTAGTAAATTGATACATAGTAATATATAATTACTATATAGGAGGTATGGAAGTTCGATAAATGGACAACAATATAAATAAAAACAACAATTAAATTCTCACCACTGAATTAGCAGGATGTAGCCTACTTCTCTCTTTTGGTCGGTATACAAAAACTTCTCGGTTAAAGGTACAATATGCAAGAATTTTGCATTAAAATATCCCCAAATCTCAAGGCCAGTGTTATATATTTTGTTTAGTTGATTACTTACAATATCCCAAATGTTTCCAACTATTTTTAAATCGTGAGAAAATTGCCAAGGAAACAGGGCGTTAGAGCAGGGGTGAGCTGGGAGTCGCCAGTCAATTGCATCATATCCGGACCGTGTACTGCGTGAGTCCTGGACAGATGCGGAAGTTGTAGTTGTAGCGTCTGTTATGGAACTATTCTTTACCGATTGCAGCTGGTTCTGTCGACAAAGCATGCTTAATTTTATATCTTCCAAATGTAGCATTCAGTAATAGTTATGTTTTTTTAAGGAAAGTATTATTGCTTTAGATTTGTGTTTAACGTTAGTTTATTGACTTTGTTTATCTGGTGTTTATGGCAATGTAAATAAATATAGCATGTGTTATCCATAGATTAATCAGTATGTGTGGGTACAACTACAATACATGTGTGTACAATGTACAAATGATGTGGGTATGTTCCAATGTTACTTTTACAACAATTGTTTAGAACACGTAAAACTGCATCGCGTTATCACAACAATGAATTCGACATATAGGCTATAGTAACATCTATGATAACCAATATAGTATTAAACCTTACTTTTCTTGCGGTTAATTCATTTTAATCAAATACAAGTGTGATGAGGTTAAAGAATCAGGAAGGAAGAAGACAGTGATAGCCACAGCGCGCATTCACCGTGGCAAACGCGTCGGCACAAAACAGTTCAAAAATGAGAGCTCGGATCCACCGGTTTTCTTTCTCTGCGTCCAATTTTCTCTCCAGTCTCTCTCTCGTTCCAACGTGGCTTATAATCGGTCTCTCCACGCCGATCACTGCAATAAGACACAGGTGTTCGTCATTTGCACTTGACCTACTTGCGTCCCGCTTGTCTCGTTTCTCTCTCTCACGTTACAGACCGCGCTGAACCACGCCCCCCTCGCCACAAAAAGTATGCCATTAAACGCAACATTTATAAAAATAGAACTTTACCTCATCCATGAACATGATTTTTCGATTTCCATCTGACTGATTTATCCACGGTGGAATTTAAAACGACAGTTCCCATCATTCCACGCTCCTTCACATCGTCATCAAGCTACGCCGTTGTTGTTGTTTGGAATGTAGCGCCCTCTAGCGGCAAAACTCTCGCATATTGTACCTTTAACAATGTCTTAAATTAGGCCCAAGTGTCAAACCTCTCTGAAAATCACACTATTTCATATTTATTGATTATAACGTATTCAATAAACCAAACTCCAGTGTTACTCATCTTACGAAATTAACAAAGGAATCATTTTGACCCCCGCAAAATAAAAAGTGGTAAGAGATTGAGTGAATTCAGGCCTACCTCATGTTGCACGTTTGCTCTTTTTGAGAAAAACAATGGCACAATAAAAAAAAGATTTTTCAGGTCTACGTCCAATTTAATCTCTCACCTTTTTCTAGTTATATGGTTAAAATACATTTGCCTGTAATTTAACTAAAGTGTACTAAAATGTGATTACAATTTTTTTTCTCATATCGCAACATAATACCGATATTGTCCGAACAGTGAAAAATATCGTGATATGAATTTTTGCTCATATCACCCACCCCTAATTCACGTAAACACAGTCGGTTATGTCTTAAAGTAACACCAAGTAGCTTTTCCTCTTCGGTCGCCCTACTGGTTGGAAACAAAATTGTCCATTGCCGCTGTCGTAAATAATCTAGCCTACCGTCGCACGCACGCTCGCTGTTTACCCAGCACCGGCTTTAGAATGAACGATGTCCACAGACAAGCTAGAGTATGTTACATGATTTCATGAAAGGATGATGTATTGCGACATCAGAAACGAAATAATGACTATTGTAGCGCTTGACGTAAAGCAGTCGAATTTTGTAGTTCTTTTTGTGCACGCGGGTTCCGACCCAAAACCTGAAGTCCCATAGTGCCAGTAAAAGCGACACAGACCCGTCAGGCGATGCAGAAGTGCCTTTCACCCTGTTATGACTTGATGAACCACTGATACGATATTGGAAACATTATTTTAAGGTAAACAATGTTACATAGTGTTGCTTTAAGAGAATGTGAACAGGTGTGAGAATATCAGATGTGCATCAGTGCATTCAGTCTTAAAGTGACAGTGCGTAATAAACCTAGTGCCGTCTGTGCCCTTAATATTAATCAAACAACAAAAGAAAAAAGCATTCACTGCTTTAATAAGGATTAATTATTTAATAAATACAGTCATTGAATGAAGGTAGTATTCTACTTTAGGAAAAGTGGTTTTCTTTCATTTTAAGATCTCTTTTATGTCACAGCAGTTAAAGGGTAACTAAACCCTAAAATTACCTTTTTTAAGTTAATGATCTGTAATATTGGGGCTTTTTTTCTTGCCTACAGTCAGGCTCTGACCAGGGCTTTAGTTACCCTTTAATCTGTGTCTGTATTGCATGTTCAAGGTCAATAGATGTTTTCTCAGAGAGTATATAACGGCTTTGGACATTTTTAAGAAATCAAAAATGAACGCATTACAATTTAACTAAACCCACTAGATTTTAGGCAAACAACTCAGATGACTAAAATATGACAAACTAAATGGCAAATCAAAATGAACACTGCTCATGACATTAGCAGCTCAAACACACACACCTGAGATGCGACTGGATCTCGATCTCTCTCCTCAGCTGATGCTCGACTCCCTCCCTCCCTCCCACACACACACACCCACACCCACACACACGAGATGCGACTGGATCTCGATCTCCAGGGTATATGCAGGAATCTTGAAGTTAATTTTAATACCTTTTCAAGACTTTTTCAAGACCTTCTCAATATTTTTTAATACCTCACGGCCACTTCAAGCTGTAACCGTTTACATACTTTTAACTTAACAGTTTTAGTTTGTGATAAAGACTATAGACCACTCTGATACAAAAAAAATCAAATGATGGCTGGGATAGTAAATCAAATTTGCACTTCCTCATTCTGTTCATGCGTTCACCAACCTTCTCTTAAAACATTTCGGTGCGTTGTGTTACGCTGATTTTTTTTCCCCGCCCTGGGAAAATCCCGCCCTGCAACCGATTTCATTGGTTTAGGTTACAGTGACGGGTAGGTTTAGGGATCAGTGTTTGGTGTAGGCAATCAGTACAGTGATTGACATGACAGAGAGGCAATTTACGAACGCACCCAAAATAGCCTAGTTTTTTATGTACCTGTTTTTTTTTTTTTATAAAAATGACTAAATTCACACACTTTTACGATGTTTTTGGGACTCAAACTGTTGAACAGCTAATTCAGAAAAAATACTTTCAAAATTTAAGACTTTATAAACCCGTGATAAGACTTTTTAATACTTTTTAAGGGTCTTAATTTTCACAAAATTGATTTATCACCTTTTAATACTTTTCAAGACCCCGCGGATACCCTGATCTCTCTCCTCAGCTGATGCTCGACTCCCTCCCTCCCTCTCTCTCACACTCACACGCACACACACACACACCTGAGATGCGACTGGATCTCGATCTCTCTCCTCAGCTGATGCTCGACTCCTTCCTTCTCCATCTGAGATTTGAACAGGACCTTCAGTGCCACGACGGCCTTCAGCTTACGCTCTCTCGCCAGATACACGTTCCCAAACTTGCCCTTTCCCAGCGGACGCCCGATGTCGAAGTCTTTTATGCAGAATTTCCTGGAACAGTAGTTATTATTAAACACACAGTGATGATCTTCCTCAGTGTTTCGGTCTTGTCAAATCAAAGATACATTTGATCAAGAGTTGTGCAAATTCATATTCATACTATAATTTTAAAATGAACTCACTTTGAGCTCGACTTGACTGGAACCCTCCCAGGACCTGAAAGAAGACTATATCTATCAAACAATCGTTTAAACGATTAAACAAATCACATGCCACAAAAATGGTGTTTTAGGATGTGTGTGAGAATTAAGATAATTTATAATCTAGTGCAGTAAACAGTGTCACCTGCCACCCAATTAAGTATCTTTAAATGAAGGTAAACCACCTTAACAGCCATATTGCACTCATCCACATCTTTATCGTGACACATTCTCAAGGTTTTACCTGTAGTGCTAACAGTGTGTGTGTCTGGATTCATCTCACCAGCAGCCTGAAACACACACACAAACACACACAACATGAGCATCAGACACACAGCAGTGACGTAGGGCCGGAGAAGAGCACGTGATCTCTGTAAACTGCACTATGACTCGCTAAATTAATATAAATAACATATTGTTGTTTGTGTCACCTGTGTTTGCAGAGCTCTGGGTTCCCTGTTCTCTTTATTCTGATTAAAAGAAACACAAAAATAATCTCAAACTCAACACACACTGAACAAATAAAGCACTTCCATCAATAAAAATAAGACAACCTTGAAAAAATGAGGCACTTATATCAATAAAAATAAGATAGCTCAGATATGGGTAACTTAACCAGAAGTAATACAATTATTACTAATATATAACGTCTGAGTTACTTTAGTAACGTTACTCGTAGTTTCACTCGGAAAATGACGCTCAAGACCTTGATTTGATACAGAACAATCCCTCCGCTACACTGACATCTCCAACATACACATACAAATATATATAAATAAACTTATACTGAAAATAAATGGACAATATGCGGTTATTATACCTGCATGATGAAGATTCCTCTGTTGTTCTTGTGTCTGCGCCTCAGCTCTTCCGTTTAACCGCCTGGATTTAAAATGAAACCTAGCTGTTCTGCTATTGGCCCAACCGCCGTCAAGTACTCGCTGATTGGCCTGTTAAAAAGAACATTCATTGGGCCGCGGACCTGCCAATCACTTTGGCACCGCCTCAGAGATTTTATACACAAACAGCGGCCCAGTAGACTATACACTTTCAGATCATATGATATGATTTATAACTGTGAAATTAAAATATATATATCTATTTCCTGTACATTTGTACCTGTACTAAACATAAATGTATATTACCATTATTGTATATGTAGTGAAATCTAATTTCCGACACATATGAGACAACAATGCTTTGGTTTTTCATTCTTTTTATATTTTAAATCACAATTTTTACCTTTTGTGAAACAATTCTGATTTCCATATGTTACAGAAATAGGCTTCAATAAATATGTGTACAACTTTGTATAAAATGCATTAAGTCCTCAAAACTATAAAAGACAACAATGCACACAAATTCACTGTAAAAATGTACGTTTAATTCCTTTCTAAAACACACAGAAAAGTGAAAAAGCTACAAGTCTCTCCATTTCTCTTTCTCTAAAACACTGAGAGAACCCGAGAGCGTCTCTATCCGTCCGACAGACTCTTTATCGAGTGTTTTCTTTTGCAGGGTCTTCGTGTCCTGAAGAATCTCACGCTGACTTCAGTGAAATGAGCAGAAAGAACTCGAAGAGCGCTGGAAACACACTGTCACACACACAACAAATGATGAATTATGATTAATGCAGCTCTATTCAGATGGAAAATGTCCATTTTCAATACATCAACCATTTTACAGTTTTTTTTATTCGCTTTGGTACTATTTTCACAAGTAAGGTGTACATTTTCAAAACTCTTAGTGCTAATATCACAACAGATCATCAAAAGTGCACTTTTTTCAAACATTTCATCATGTTTTCAATTGTGTTAGTACGATTCACAAAATCACAAAGTATCCTTTTCACAACACAAAACAAGTGTTTCATCTACATTATTGTTTCATTCACAGTAGCTGCCTTTCATAAAGCTCGTACTATCAAACTTTTGATTTGCATCTCTTTTTGTTCAGTTTAATACATTTGTCTATTATTTAATCCAACTGATCTTAATGGTTAATCAATGAATCATTTGGTACACCTATAGATTTCTATACAAATGAAACTCAAAAATTAGAATATCGTGTAAAAGTTCATGTATTTCAGTAATTCAAATTACTGTAAAAGATGAAACTATACATTTAGTATATGGAACTATATACACATGATTATACTTTTCAGAGGCCCGACATTTCTGTATTTACGTAAAATTCTTTTTTTTATTGAGTTCATGTTATATTCTAATTTTCTGCGATTTTGAACTTGGGTTTTTCATAAGCCATAATCATCAAAATTATAACTTTTGCATGATATTCAAATTTTTCGAGTTTCACCTGTAGATATTGATTCTATATTTCTATAGAACTTGTTTGCAATTACCGATATGGATAACCAAATGTAATGAATTATTTTTACATAAGTGATTTATAGATAATAACCACCACTATGTTCAAAGTGTGTGCACATGCATGTGTGTGTGTGTGTCTGTGTGTAAGGAGATACAGAGAAATTTGACATTTGTGAAAACACTGTAAAGCAGAATAGAGTATAAGGGAGATAAACGGTCAATGACTGTAAAACATTAGATTGATTAGAGATGCATCAATAAAAGGGAAACATATGGCATCAAATCCACTGAATTGGCTCTATCACTCTCTCTCCTCTCCAACTATAGCTGGTGTGTGGTGAGCGCACTGGCGCCGTTGTACTGTGGCTGCCGTCGCATCATCCCAGTGGATGCTGCACACTGGTGCTGGTTGAGAAGAGAACCCCTGATATGATTGTAAAGCGCTTTGGGTGTACAGTAGTACATATGAAAGCGCTATATAAATGCCTCATTCATTCATTCATTCATTCAAATACAGCATTTTACATTACAGTATGTATGCCATGTGATACTGTAAACAGATTACCATCATAGAGACTGACACATTACTGTAACTCAACCTTCATCTGTAAAGGTCCACTACTGTATAGATTCAAATGGTATAGAGTGAAATCATTTACTGTATTGCCAGAAAACTCTGTTCTAGCACAGATCCTCATGGCTGTGTCATACTTCATCACAGCTTTTGATAACTCACAGCAGATGCTATTACAAACATTATGGATTCAATTACATAAGTTAGGTAACGCATGTGTATTTTCTAATGTGACAACTGTAGTCTGTATTACTGTAATTATTTCAGCAACAAAAGTGATTTGAAACATGTATCTTGCATTGTTTGCTGTTGAAGGAACTGATTGTTAAAAGTACTAATTTGAAAGAAGATCATACTGTTGTGTTTCTGTGATCAAACCAAACGTTCTCATTACATATTACAATAATCTTGTGTTTGAAACAATGATTATGTGGACTGAAAAATGTATAACTGTAATGAAAGCATGGGATCATATTTTGAAAGAATGACTAGCTGCGTTACAAGTGTGATCAGTTTGGATTTTTGTACTAAGAGTTTTGAAAATGTACACCTTACTTGTGAAAATAGTACCAAAGCGAATAAAAAAAACTGTAATACACCAAAGCATGTGTAGAGATAATGCATTTATATTTTACAATCATACATTTGTTGGACACTTGCTAGTCAAAACTATTTGAGCTACAGGAAAACTTACATAATACTTATAAAATGTCCCTATTATACGATATTAAAGTCTCCTAATGTAATTTAGTTTCTCCTACAACAGGTTCACATTCATCCAAGATCAGAATCACTTTATCTCCTCATAATCTCCAGTGCAGCTTCAGCTCTTTTCTCTCAGTGTCTGAAACGCTTCTATAAAGATTCAGTCTCTCTAAGCCCCGCCTCTCTGAGAGCTGCTCTGCTCTGATTGGTCAGAAAGCAAACGCTCATTATCATATCTGAATCTCAGCTCGTGACACACAAGCCCCTTTCACACAGCACTTTGAACCCGGCAAATTGCCGGCAAATTGCCAGAACGCCTTCTGTGTGAACGCAAACACGACCCGGGATTGATGCCGGGATTGATCCCGGGTTGAGGACCTAGTAACATTGCCGTGTTCAGACCCGGAACGCGCGCTGTGTGAACAAAAGCCAGAACCAATGCCGTAAGGGGTGTGTTAGTGATGACGCATGTGCCATCGCGCGACTCTGTTGCTCTTAGAAGAAAGTTTGTGTTCGTCATCAACAAAGAAAGAACGAAAAAATGTCTGCAAACTGGAATGAAGCAGAGACAGGAGCTCCTCACAATCCGCGCTGAAGCTGCGATCGTTCGCCAGCTCTGTGGAAAGGTGCGCGCGTGCACATGTTTTCGACGCGTCCGTTACACGTCTCATCCTGACGTCACGCGGCTTTCCGGGACATTAACGGGTTGTGTGTGAACGCACTCACAGATCCCGGCAAATCACTGGCAGTGTGAATGAAGCAAAATCAAACGAACCCGGGTCAAATCCCGGGTCACATTATCCGTGTATTTTCCGGAATCTCTGTGTGAAAGGGGCTACACACACTCATCCG